>CM051406.1:4021023-4696033 GCA_028052125.1 Melia azedarach
GGACGAGAGAAAAAAGGGAGAAGGAAAAGGGAAGAGGAGAACGGAAAGGGAAAGGGAGGAGGAGGAGGAGGAAAGGAGAAAGGGGGAAAACAAGGAGGAGGAGGAAAAGGGGGGAAAGAAAAGAAGGGAGGGGAGGGAAGAAGGACGGAAAAAAGAAGGGGGGAAAGGAGGAAGGGGAGAAGAAGGGGAGGGGAGAACGAGGGAAAGGGAGGGGGGGAAGAAGGAGGGAAAAAGAAGGGGAGGAGGAGGGGAGAAGAAGGGGAAACGCAAAGGAGGAGAGAAAGGAGGGGGGAAGGAGAAAGGGGAGAAGAAGAAAAGAAGGGGGAGGAGGAGAAAAAGGAGGAAAGAGAGAGGGGAAAAAAAGGAGGGAGGAAAAAGGAAAAAAGAGAGAGGGAAAAGAGAGGGAATAGAAGAAGGAAAAGAGGAGGGGGCAGGTAAAAGTTAATAATTATATTTTATAATTTAAAAAAAATTAAAATATTTTGATAAATTTATTATTTAAAAAAAAACTTATATTTTTTTTATAAATTTTTTATTAAATTATGATTTTTACAATCCTCAATCAAAAGGTATGTAGACTTTTCTCATAAAAATAATTATAAGAATAGACTTTAATTTGATATATTAACATAATCAAATTTAAAATCTTTCTCAATAAATTCAACACTCAAAATCAAAAGTTTATTACCCACTATGTGCATCAAACTATAAAATCTTATTCACAAACTATTATTAAAATTGTAGTATTGTTATTTTTATAAAGATAATTTTTCTTTTAGTTATGTTTAGTACACAATCTTATATAAAATTAATTGATAAGAGGCAAAATTAGAAAATAATTAAAGATATATTTTAAGAATCACACAAAAAATTTAAAATAATTGAACAAAATTAGAGGTATACTTTTCTATTAAGAAAATATTAAATTTTAACATTAGAATACAATCATCTCTATCTATAAACTAAAATAATTCAAACATAAAATTAAAATAATTTTTTTTAGAAAAAAAAAAACTATGCTTTGGATGTTGTACTGTACAACAACAAAAAACTAAAAGAGTTTTTGCCTAAACTGAAGAAGCATTGAGATCGATTCTCGCCTTCTTCGCAAGCAACGGAGAAGGAACAATGGAGTTGCAACGTGGGCACTTAGGGTTTGTCTTCAACGTTATCACGTAAAGCAAGCAACCAGGGCAGGCGGCGGCAAACATCCCCGACGACGACGGCACCGGCAACGGTACCGGCGATGATCGCTTCTTCGACGTCTCTAATTTCTCTGCTCTCTGTAAAGCAGATTTGACCTTGTCTAGCGTACACACGCTCTGGTAATTACTTCTGGATGGAAGCTTCAAGTCTAAGCAAGTTTCTTCGCACAGCAGATTGATTTTTGGCGGTGTTGATGAACATGGCGAATGATTTAGGTTTAAGTTTAGGTTTAGTTGAAGGTCTTCATGGAAATCTCCATCTGGGTTCTGCTTGTTTTCTGAAGATATCGACGATAATGGCGAGTTCGGTGAGCTACATCTCTCATGGCTTAGCTTTTCCTTCTCCTGAAGCTGCAACCAAAAAACATGAATTGAAATGGATTTAATTTAATTTAAAGCTTCGTAGGGAGACAGGGAAAGAAAAGAATATTTTCTGGCAACATCTGAACTGAAAACACTTTTTTAAAAACAGATGATGAGAATTAAATAAAACCTGAGACAACCCTCCAAGCAAGTCTTGAGTAATCAAATTTTCAGAACTAACATCTGCAGCCATTTCGTTCTCTTCTGCTTGCTTTTTTCCGCAACAAAGAAAACAGTAACTTCAAATATGAAAGCAGAGAAAGTAAAATGCTTATGTATATATAAAGGCAGGTTTAATGAATGAATTAATAATTAATTACAGCTGATGTAGACGCCGACGCTCCTATATGGGAAGCCATTAAATGACGATCAGGTCCAGATAAAAGCCTGTTAATCACAGTACCATTTCGATGATATTGACTTTTCAACATCCAAATAAGAGAATTTAATGGAGGCTTTAAATGAAAATGGTTTACTTGTTAAGGATAAATGAATGAAGAAATTGGTGCAGAGCAGACTCATTAATGGCGGCATTTAATGCGTTTTGTATTTGCTTGTATTTAAGTTCGAGGGTCAGCCTTTTTTATTAGTAAGGAAACTTGTGATGAAACGTTTCTCTTTGTCGGCTTCCACGTGTCTCTAGGCTCCTTGGACCCACCATTCATCAATTGCTATGTGTGGCTGCATTATTTGGTTGGATAATAACATCTGCATCCCTAAACTTTAATACAATAACAAAATACGTATTATTTCCTCACCTTTAATAAATTAGTTACCATTTTTTGTCTCCCATTAATAACGCAACAGTAAGAGACAAGAAGTGGTAAACTCTGATATAAACAAGATATGAAATTAACAAATTTAAGTTTATTTATAATAATATAACTGATAAATAAGTGATATAAATGTGATAGGATTAATAATCTTATTGAGTTTGAGTTTTGAGTTTTTAACATACAAATCTATTTATGATATGAAGTTAATTAAAATCTCAATGAATAGTAGTACAACTATTATAAAATTAATAATCATATTGGAATTTGATTTAAAATTTTTTATATGTGCAATTGTTTATAACGCAATTAACTATTTGAGTGATTATATAATATTAAATTTATTTATAATTCAACATATTTATTTTATATTTTATATTTTAAAATATTTAGGTATGATTCTCACATTTTATAAAGTATTTAATTTTATGTAAAATAAAATTTATTAATATTCTAAATATTTTTAAAAAATATATTAAAATATGTATAAGAAAAATATGTCAAAAGGATGGTACACTTTTAACTCACTTAACTCATTTAATGATGATTCACATTAGAATTTTTAAATTTTGATACAATTATTAAATAGTTTAGGTTATTTTAAAGTATATTATACTTTTGTTTAAAATAAAGTATTAATTTAAATTGTTATTGTTGTGTATTAGTAGAGATTAAAATATTAAAATTAACTTAATTATGACTTTAATTTATTATTATTTTAAATTTTAGAGATAAAAATATCATAATTACAATCAATAAATCTGTCAAATATTTTTAATTATTTTAATAAGGAGTAATTACATTCGGCTAACTCCTATTTTTATAAAGATACAATTTATTTATTTATATAAAAAATATTTAATTCTTATTAAAATAGCCAAATTATTATAATATCCAATTATGTAACTTCATACTAAATTTTTTTTAATCACTTTTAACAAGAATGAGTGGGGGCGGTATTTTAAACATGACTAATTAAGTATTTTTAATACGACTAATTAATTTGATATAAACAAAATACAAAATTAATTAGTTCTAATTGACTACAAATGACAAAATTATTAAACAGATGATACATATCCGATACAAATAATATTGCCCGATTCATATATAGAGTAATCATATCATGTAGTTTTATTATAATTTAATAGATCTATTTTTTAGTTTTCAGAATTTAAAAATATTAGTTATTTTATCATATTTTAAAAGATATGTAATCATATTTAGAATAAAATTTATTAATATTTATTAAGTGGTGTTATAAAAAATTTAAAAAAATATATTAAAATATATAAAAAAAGTTAAGCAATTAACATAATTATAATATATTTAACTAACTAATAAAATATTTTATTTAAGAGTAATACTATTGCCTATCATTAAAAGTCCTTCTAAGACCCTTTATTTTTATTCACTGATTAAAATATATTAAAATTAAAAATTTTAGTATTCCATCATTTTAGTTTCAAAAATAACCTTAATTATGTTACCCTTATAAATTCCATTGTGCTAAACTTCTTTTTTTATTTTATTGTTCTATAAACCTCATATGAATTGTAATTTTATTGTTCAGAAACTCTTAGAAAATATATTATTTCTTTTCTCTAAAATTAAGAAAATTTTCTAACTTTCACAAATAGATTAAGATTGTTTTTTAAATTTTAGTGTGAATTAACAATAATTCTTTATAACTATATTTTGATGCCCACCAATACAAAAAAGATTAAAAAAAGAAGTTTTTTTGTTATTCAAGAATGAGAAAAATATTTATTTAATCTAGTTAGTTTTTAAAATAAAAAAATTTATGATAAGTAAAAATTTAAAATTAGTAAAAGTAATAAATTATACGTATCATAAATGAGTCAAAAAATTATTTAATAAATAAATTATATGAATTTATTTAAATATATCTTTTAATTTTTAAGTAATTTTATTTGTGCAAATAAAAGGAATGAGACTATTGAGTCTTTAAAATATGTCTGATTTATATTTTAGTGTTAGTAATTTTAAATTTAATAATTTTAACTCTTAATTTAGTAAATAGTTTATACTCAAAATAAGTATTGACCTCTTCTTGTTACTTATTTATCGAAATTAATTATACCATCGCATAGATGAAAAGACATAGAGTCTAATGATATCAACGACAACTTATTTTGAGAATATTATCAGTACTAAATGAGAGTTAAATGAATAATTTTTAAATTAGTTCACTAAAATATACATTTAACAATATTTTAAAAACTCAACCCAAGAGTTATTTTTCTTAGAAAAAAGAATGTTTAAGAGATTTAAAAGAGTGACAATAATATCACCCTTTGTTTAAATGTATGGTATTTCTTTTTTTAAAATTTATTTATAATCTCAAATAAATTATAGTAGTGTAGATAACACGTGCATTACCTTATAATAGCCAGTAAAACATTGGTACTAAATCTTATTATTATTATTATTATTTCACGTTTAAATAAAATATTGTTTTTCCTTTCATTTATTCCATTCCCACACCTTATACTTGAATTTGGATCCACATTCATTGATTCTTGGTTTGACCAAGAGGTCCAAAATTATGGGCTGATGTGAAGGAAATCTTTGCAAATAACGTAGAAATTTCGTATCTACAGTTGCTTGCAACGTTGCTTGTTCCTTAAGAAAATAGTTAAAGATTAGATTTTGAATTTAGAAAATTTAATTATTCAAGAAGATAGGCAAATATTAATTAATTTAAAAATTATGTGAATATAACATTATCTTATTAAATAACCAGCCAATAACGTAATTGCATTTCTGTTTAAATCCTTTTATAAGACTTTCTTCAAGAGAAGAAATTGATGAGTTTTAGTCAAAGCAACATTTTGTATGTGTCTATATTTTAGAAATATTTTTCATTAAATCCTCTTATGTGTTTATTTTTTTAATTGTTTACTATTTTTTTTTGTATATTCTACAATTTTATTTTAGGACTATTTTTAGATTTATTCCCTAATTTATTGGTATATATTAGATGCCTTTAATTTATTAAAAATTATTATTCTACTTTCGTCACTATTTTACTCATATTTTTTCATTACAAATAAAAAATAATATAATTTTAATCATAAATTTTAATAAAATAACAAATCATGACATACTTTAACTTATTATAACATTTTAATCCCTACTAATTAGGAATAACAAAAAAACTCGTGGGTATGGGGCCTTGACCCGACCCGGCTAATTTGAGCCTGGCTATGAACCAAAAGTTTTCAACAAAATGGGTATTCGGCCCGGTACAGGCTTTAAGAATTAAACCTGGATTAAAAACAAGCCGGGTAAGAGGATGGAGTTCTTTACCCGGCCATTCACAAATTAATTCAAATATTTTGGATAATTACATATAGTCCTATTATTTTTAATACAATAATTATAAAAAAATTATTTTTTATTTTAATCAATTAAATCCTTTATAATAGTTTATAACATTTTTAATTTAGTCAATTAGATCATTTATAAATTATAAATTATGATGATTGTTATGAGAAATTTTATTACATTATTTTGATCATAAGTGAATTGATAATTTTATATGTAATTTTTTTATTATTATTGAAAAAATTGAAAAGTTATATTTGTATTAAAAAATTGATGATTAATCATATATTTCTTTAATAATTTTAAAAATAATAATTATAAAGCTAGGCTTTCTTAAATTACTTTTAATATATATTTAAGTCAATAAATTTAATATTTTTAATATTTATGTTAAGTTTAATATTGATAAACTATTATAAAATTAATTTATTATATATTTTTTCATTATATATACACACACACAACCAAATATTTCTTCCCACTATCATCCTCTATTTATTAAGATGAGAATAATTTTCACAAATATGAATCACTTGATAATTGTTATAGTTTTTGTTTCTTATGATTACTAACTTTTGGTATTATTTTTGTGATACTTGAAATTTTGATCACTATACTCTTCGATCATCGTATAATATTTAATATATACATATACATATATATAATAATTTAGATTTAGTAATTACAATTGCCCATACATAATTAAATATGTATTCTAAGTTAGACAAATTTATTTTAATATTTTAATTACCCATACATAATTAAATATGTATTTTAATTAGACAATTTTGTTTAAATATTTTAATGAATTAAATAACTTTTAATAATTTATCATTTTCTTACAAATTATATAAATTATTGAAAGTTATTGGATTTAAAAAATAGATTTAAACAATTTTCAATAATTGAATTGGATTTGAATATATATCAAATTTAAATAATCTAAATAACTTTTAATAATTAAATTTGAAATAATGAGTTTTGATAAAATACAAATAATCAATTAATGTCAAACAAAATGATCAATTTATAATTAATTAATTTTTTTAATATAGTAATATAAGATGAACAAAGACCAAAAAAGTTTACAAAACACAATATAATTTATATACTCTTAATTTTTTATTTTCTTAATTTAATTTATAATATGTATACTTTTATTTTGTTCTTAAAAGAATAATCAATTGGCTTGAAATTATGAATTTAAGCTTGAATTTCATAAAATAAAATGAGCAAAAAATGGACTTACTAAAAAATTATGGGTGTCATATTAAATAGTAGGCAAGCTTAGTAAAAAATTATGGTCTTTATATTAAATAGCGAATGAGTTTAATAAAATTATGACTTTAATAGTAATACAATAGTGATCAAACAATACCTAATAGTAATTAAATAGTAGTCAAACGGGCCAATAGGTCTGGCCGGAAATTTACTATTTAAAATAACTTGGACCCGACTCGAAACCATTTTAAGAAAAATGGGTATGGGTCGAGTATGAGGTTTTTTTTCTCAAATTAGGCTCTGGGAATTGGGATCCCCGGCCAGTACTCGGCCTATTGCCATCCGTAGTACTAATTATATTTATCATTATTCGTTAAAAAGTTTTAGGGTATAATTCACTTTTTTTTCATAACATTAAAAAAACATAATTTTATTACACTTAATAAAAAATTCAAAGGAAATACAATTCTCCTATCATTGTTTGGGCAATTATTGTGGCTTTCATCAATAGTTTTTTTAGATATAATATAGAAAAAATTTGTGTTTGAAAAAAGAAAGAAAAAAGCAATGGTGGTGGTCATGACAAAGAAAGTGATAGTGATAATGATGACCTATTTGAGGATAGGAGGGAAGAAATGTAGCAATGGAGGTGATAAATTAAAGTTTCTACATTTATATTTTATATTAAAGATGAATAGTATAACACATTTACTTAAATCTAATCTATAGGGGTAATTTATACTTTATCATTATTTAATACATTGATGTAAAATAGTAGGGATTAAAATGTTAAACTTAACCAAACTATGTATTTATTTATTATTTGACAAAAATTTAGGGACTAAAGTAACATTATCTCTTATCATTTTTAATTAAAAGATGAGTAAAATAGATTAGAGGTGGAGGAATAATTTTTAATAAATTGATGATATATTTGATATATTAATAAATGAATGGTAAAATTAAAAATAACCCTTTATTTTGTTTAGATATTTAAAAATTAAATAAAACACAGTTAGCCTCCAAAATTAAAAAAGTGTGTCAAGTCAAGTGGACCATCCCATCGAAAATATTTATCAATACAATTCCTTTTCATTACATTTTTCAATTTTTGAAATTCAAAAACATGAAAAAGTATAAGCTTCACCAGAAAACAAGTAAATTAATTCAATAGTAGGATTAAGTATTACATCGTACTACTTTACTTTTCTCATGTTTCTCGTGACTAAAAACAGGTGACAATGATTTATTTATAAACATAGAATTTGGTTATAATACATTGAACCTATTTTTCAACATTAATTTGTTGGAATATTGACAAATTACTGTGGTAAAAATCTACTTTTTAAAGGTAAAAGGAATTTTGATTTACACGGTAACGATTAATGTGGGAGACAAAATTCTGACTTGGAATATTGACAAATTACTGTGAGATAGAGGAGAGTTAAAGAGAAAAAAAATATTTTATTTTTCTCTCCTAATTTCGATTAACTCTTTTACAATATTATCCTTAACTTTACTATTGATTGGACACATGCATAATAAGACAAAATTCATATAATTTTTATAAATTTATAATATTATTATAAAATTTTATTTTATTATAAATATTAATATCAAAATTTATAATTTCAATATCACACAATAAGAATCGCTTAATAATTGAATTGCTAGAAAGTGAATAATGCTTTTATTACTTTGTTTCAAAGAGAAATTCTAAATCTCCTTTCATGAAGAGGAAGCAATATATATAAAAGTACTAATTTTCTATTTCTAATATTATTCGAAATTCCAGTAGAATCTGGAGACAATCTAGCAGAATTTCAATTTGTCTCAAATTAGGATTGTTAATTTTAAATTCTTCTTCCCACAAAAATTCTGTCAAGTAACAATCTTATTGAACAAATGATTTCGCATGATATCTGACTAGAACTTCTCCTAAGTTGATCTGACCAGACTGCATTAAAAATAATCAGGTATATGCTAATTAGCACGAAGCCCATTAATTTCATGGGCTCGAAATTATCTTCGCAAACATTAAGCCCCCCAATTTTTAGTAAAATTAATATTTTTACCACAAACTTTGTTTAAAAATGATCCACAGGTGACCTTCCCCATCGCAATCACTCCTTTTAATGAAGCAACCTCCTGAGCTTGAATATATAGCGCAAAACTGATCAGAACAGGACCGCTAATACTCCTCTAGATGAATATATCTTTCGTCCGAACGGCTATAACAACCATTGCCATATCAAACTTTCTCAGATGCTGACCAAGAGTATGCTCCTATAAGAATAAAAGCCAAACACAACCATCACCTTTGGGATTTTGATGAAAAATAAGATTTATTGATTTTTTTGGATTAAACTTTTCTACATTTATATTTCATGTTTATGTTTTTGAGAGTGGAGATAAATTTTGAAAGTACATATTTGGAGAAGAAAATATATACAAGAGGAAGTTGTGTTATTCTAAACTTCTTAAGCTTTATTCCAAATTTGATACCTAGTGGTGATATTACATTCATTAATTAAATAGTGAGATGGAATAATTAGTTATTTTAAAAATTTATCATCCAATAGATGGAAGTCACGTCACCGTTATAGATACAACTAGGAAAAAATAAATAGATTATTTAGTTTACTTAAAATAATCAAAAATAAAATTAGGTTTGAGTTTTATTTTTAATTTATTTTTAAAATTTTTAAAAAAGTATTTTTAGTTAGGCTTAGGCCCAAATTGGCCCGGCCCATATATGGGCTTTCATTTGCTATGTTTATCGATCGCTGTTACATATTCTTTTATGGGTAATAACATTTTGGTCTGTAAACCTTAGAAAAAAATAAATCAGGACACAATAACTTTTAGTTTTGTCCATTTTAATCCCCAGTGCAGCACAGTACTACAATAGAATTTGAACCGGTACGTTGTGAACGACATAAGTCAAAAATAAAGGGTGGGACTAAATTGTTAAAGCCTTAAACTTGAGAAAATTATTGTCCTGATCTGCCAGTCTTCTAAAGTTTAAGGACTAACATGTTGTTATCCCATTCTTTTATGCTGAGGCCAAAACACATGTAGACAAGTTTGTTCCCAAAATTTATTCTGCACTAAATTTAGAGAAAGTTAATAAAATTAATTTGTTAAGAAGAGGTTATTTAAAAAATCTACACATTTAATAAATAAATTAATTTTAAATTAACTTTTATATGTTTATACATTTATAAATCTCTTCTTTATATTTTTATTTTTTAAAAATAATATATATGAGTGCTAGTTGATTTAATTAATAAAATTTTGGATGAGTCTATTTTGATTGACACGCCCATTAATAAAAATTAATTTTTTTTACTTAACATATTCTAATAAAAATATTAAAATACTCTTTTTATTTGCAGATCCATTAATAAAATTTAAAAATTTATTTTCACTTAACACACCCAATAAAATATTAAAATGGTACTTAATTAAATTTAGTCTGTTGAGTATTCTGATTATCTTAATACACCCATAAAATTATTCTTCAGAAACAAAATTTAAAAAAATTAATTGAAATTTAAAACAAAAGGTTATATAAAAATGCAAAACCGAAAATCTAATTAATAATAAAAAATTATTTTGTATTTATAGTTTGTTTGTCATTCATGTTTCAGATAAAATTAATTGAATTGATATAGCTTGCTGTTATTGGTAATTTTATTCTATTTATTTATATTGGTTATCGTTAATAATAAATTAAATTATCGATATTTTGTAGAAATTTTTTTATTAAAATTAATTCTAAGAAAATATATATCAAACTTAATTAGCACATTATCTCTATTTTTCCTACTATTTTTCTTCTACCCTACCATTTTTTTTTCTTTCAATCTTTTATACATTCATTATTATTTAATTATTATTATTTTTAAATAATATATTCTAATAAAACCTCTTACTTATAAATAATAAATTTTTAATTTTATTTATTTATTTTTAATTTACTTGATTGTAGAAAATATAATGATCAAAATTCTAAATTTTTTATTAATATAATTTTTTTAACTAATATAATATTTATGTGTATTATATTTACTTAGTCTTCTAATATACAAGATAAAACTTTTTAAAATTATATTTTAAATTTAATTTATATACTTCGTTATTAATATATATATATATATATATATATATATATATATTATGACTCACATTACGCAGGCTACATATAATAACTACGTTTTCATTCATATTAATGCACCTGAGATATTTGTATAAAATATATTGAATAATATGAAAAAATTTCAAACACAAATAATCAACGTCGTAATCGTTTTGATTGATTTTTTATAAAAAAATCAATTTGTTATATAAAAAGTCTTCATTGACCTAAAATTTTGGTTCCACCACTTGTTGATTGTGTAGCATGGTAGGGACAATTTTTATCTTAAATTAATTTTCCCTTTTTTTTATTAAACGGACATATTTTTTTATTTAATATTATCAATAAAAGGTTTAAAGATAACTATGTGAATTTACATATATTAATTTTACGTGTCAGATTTAATCTTAATTATTAAGAGTGTATTAAATTTGTAAATACAATGATTTAAAAATGAGTATAAACATGTGTAAAAATGTAGAGCTGTTGATCCTTTTCAAAATCGGATCAACAATTCCTTAACTTTATATATTTTTTAATATTATTTATAAACCGTTTAATATAGTAATATATTATATATAATTAATATATTACAATTAATGTAAATATAAGATGTAATTTCAAATGTTACAAGTATCTAAAGTTAATAATTTATAAATTATATAAAAATATTATGTAATGTTACGGGGTTATTGATCATTCCTTTTATTATATAAATTACATTAATGGCTCTTTAAATTTTATACAATTTTTTATATTAATATATATTGTTAGATTTATATATTTTTAACGGTTAAGATTAAATTATATATATATATATATATTAATTATATGTGTTAAAATTAATTTTAAATGTTGAAATTTCTAAATTTAATAATTTACATATGATATAAAAAATTGTGTAAAGTTAAAAAGTTATCGATTTAATTCTTATATATATAAATATGTATTTTTTAACATAATATTAATAATTTAGAATATATTTGACGTTCTTAAATTATTTTAAATTCGAATAATAATAATAATAATAAGAGATAAAAGGATTAGTATTTAGCGGGCAGGTTTTTCATTCCAAACTTTAATATTTATTTTGACACCAGCGTGTGAAAATTGAAGGTGTGATTGATAGGAGAAAATTCAATGCATCATGCAGATAGAAGAGTACGCGTAGTCAAAAAGCAAGACGTGACGCAGAATTTCAAAAGGAATAATTAAAAAAAAAGAGCAATGAAAAGGAGCTCTCTCTCTCTCTCTCTCTCTCTCTCTCTCTCTATATATATATATATATATATTCCTGCGAAAATATTAATTAATTGATTCAAGTTGTGCCAACAACCCAATTAGATCGAATTTTAGTGAGAATTAGTGCTAATTGTAAGCAGCCTTATATGAATATTCGAATACAATTTAAATTAATTTCTTTAATATAAAATCGCATGCCATTTTCCAATTATAAAAGTACAAATATGGGAAAGAATAAAAGTAAACGAAGTATCTCACAATTTCACACAAACCCCTCATGTTGACGATACAATTTCAATAAATTGAATTTGGTCAATTCAAATACTGTTTGTACTTTTTATGTTTGATAATTGAATTTAATTAAAATATGAATTTTGATTTATATATATTTATTTTGTTACTTTAAAGGTATAAATATAAATGTTAAATTATTTATTTTTATAAAAATAAAAATTTAAAATTAATATACTAATATATGTACCTTAAAAAATTTTAAATTAATTTATTAAGTTGTTAATATATATAACTATTAAGTAACAAATTAAAGGATATTATTAATAAATAAAATATTTAATTCATTCAAATATAAAATAAATAAAATATTTAATTCAACCCCAACTTGAACCATTATTTTAATTGTCAAACTTGTGTCATGCTATATTCACTTAATTTATTTGTTTCCTCTACATGTATGAAACTGAAAACAACTAAAATTGGGGACTAATTTTATTAAACGTATAATATATCTTGTTTTGTTATTTCAACAAAGTTTGGAGACTAAAATGTTATTACCCATTTATAATTAAAAAAAGAAATTTTACTGTCCCCATGTTTAGTAGCTTTCTCTTCTTCTTTTTTTGACAAAAGTTAACTCTCTCTTTTTAAGTTATGTAGTAATTATCTAACCGACTTGACGTGCGTATATATATATATATATATATATATATATATATATATATATATATATATATAACTCTGGCTGCTGCTTTCTATTTATTCTTCAATAATTTAACTTTGAACACATTCTCCTTCTCTTGTGTAAAGAGAGATAGAGAGAGAGAGAAGATGAATCTGGGAGTGAAGCTGCTTTCTGCTTCAGTAGCTGCTGCCTACTTCTGCTTTCTTTGCTGCTTCTGCTTCCTACTTCATTCATCCAGTGCTCAGAATAATGCTACTTTAGATCCTGCTGAAGGTATAGTTTCTTCTTTTTTCTCAAAATCATTCTCTCTCTCTCTACATATAGAACATTTCCTGAAAAAGAAATATTTAGAATTAGGAAATTTGATTAACTATTAGTAGATTTTAATATAATTGTAACAAATTATGATATAATTTGTTTAATTTTAACATCTTAATTAAAACTATATTCTGCTAGTAAAGTAAGGTTAGAACTTAGAAGACAGATTAGAGTGGGGACTAAATTGTTAAACGTAAACAAAGTTTGTTCATATTTATTATTGTACAAGACTTCAGAGATAAAAATGCCATTATTTCTATTTGGCAAAACGACAGCGTAACAAAAATCCACTAACCGAAAACTCTATAAAAACAATCCAACAGCCACCAACTTACTCTTATAGTCTTAATTCCATGTCTTCTTTTTACCTTTTTTATTATTTCAATTGGGGTTTTTTTTTTCGTAATTTTTGTTTTACTTTTATTTTTACGAGAAGATATATTTTAATAATTTTTTATTAAAAAAAAAGACAAAGTTACGGCACTCTTAATAAATGTACCGTTCATAATTTTTTTATCAATATTTTTTAACGCAATTTTTAATTCTTATATTATAATTATTAAATATTTCGTTATATTTTTTACCTTACAAAAAATAGTTAAAAATAAAAATAAGATAAAGTCAAAAATTGTAGGATTTGTTTAGTATCTATCACTGACTACCATTATTGTTCTTGATAAGGATGACTTATGTTTTGTCTTTTTGGAAAGCAATAACAATGAATTATTGTTATTAAGACAACAATGGTTTATGTTAATAATAATGACATATTTTAACATATTGTGTGATAGATAACAAAATAATTATAATTTTACATGAGCTAACCAACCATATGTTAATATGCATTATATAAAACTCTTTTTGGCTAGTAAAAAAACATTAAGAGTATATTACTTAATAATAAAATATATTTGTGTTATTTTAATAAAAATTAAGAACTTATTTGTTATAAATAGACACTATATGACTGTACTGTACTCTCTCTATATATATATAGGAGCAGAGTAAAAATTAGAAAATTAGGGACTAAAATGTTTAAAAAGTAAAGTTAATTGATTAATAAATTAGTGGGTAAATGAGTAATTTCACAAAGTTACAAGGGTTAAGATATATATAAACCTAACATATGAGATTATAATAGATATTTTTAAACATTGTGGGGCCCTCCAAACTCTATTGTAACTCCGTCTTTGTGTATGGTTGTTGTCCTATTATAATTAAATCATAATTTAACGAATTTTTTAAAAATTTTCAAAAGAACTGTCAAATCACACCATTTAGTCATAAGTTAGATTAATCGAGAATTTTGAAAAATAGCATTGACATTTGCAATTTCAAAAGTTTTGAAGGATGGCATTGACATTTTTGATGCAACAATTTGGAAATTAGTTAGCATAGTGGGTCAGCAACTTTTTTTTTCATAATTTCAAACATATGAGATTAAATGAGAAAACAAAAAATAATAATAAAAAAACATCTTTGAAAACAAATCTCTCAAGTCAAATTTAGTAGGATCATATGGATATGAAGTGAAATTTTTAATTTTATAAGTATTTACTTAGTTTTCTCTTACACATCCAAGTTACTAGCAATAAATTTACATGTAAGAGTAGTTAAAAGAATAAAAAATTATTGCATTAATTTGATAACTTATTTTTAGTATAGACTTAAATATTTATGTATTCATTGCTCTGTAATTTTTATGTGTTCATAAATTTTATCAATTAAACGGATTACACTCCCAATAATTTATCTTACAATAACCACTCTTACACTTATGTTCCAAATAATTGATTCAAACTTTTTGAAAGTACCAACTTATGGAAAAGAGAATTCTTATAGGCTATCATGTGTACTGAAGTAACATGCATTTTATGTTTATTAAATCATTTGCAATTAATAAAGTTGGTGATTGTGAGCAGCAAGGGCATTGAATTCAATGTTTCAAAAATGGGATACACAAGCTGCGCAATTATGGAACATAAGTGGAGAGCCATGCAGTGGATCTGCCATTAATGGAACTGATTTTGAGAACCCAAATAACAATCCTGCTATCATTTGTGACTGTACTTTTGATAGTGGAACTACCTGCCACATTACTCAATTGTAATCTCTTCTCTTTCTCTCTAATTTTAATTAAGATTCTTCCCAATTTTAATATAAGGATTGCTTTTTGATTAATGGGTTATTTGATTTTACAGGAGGGTGTACGCTTTGAACAAAAGGGGGCAGATTCCAGAAGAACTAGCTACACTGCAGTATCTTACATTTTTGTATGAATTCATTTCTCATCACTCAATATTTTTCTCCATTTCAGAGACTCATTAAGTTTTATTTATGTTTTTCTCTTTGAATTTTGCAGTAAAATTGATCAAAACTACTTCTCTGGTCCTTTGCCTGGATTTATTGGAAATTTATCTCGATTGACATCATTGTAAGTAACTGATGAAAAGAGACCCAGAATTTTTTTTTTTTGGATAAATGACTACAATCATATATGCCTCTAATTCAGGTCAGTTGCCCACAATACGTTCTCAGGGCCAGTCCCCAAGGAGCTTGGAAATCTGAAGGATTTAACTCTTCTGTAAGATTGGAAAACTTTCCCCTCTTTACTCTGTGTATGTTATGTGTATCTGATGAGTGAAAAGCTAGGGTACATTATCTTCAATGGAGTTCAAGTATTTTATGAAAATATAAAATTGATTAAAATTAGCAATCATTCAGTAGATAGACATGCAATTCTCTGTGTTAGGTCCATCCCTGGGGTGGCAATGGTCCATTGAGTCTTGTCCCACGTTGTATAGGAAATAGGTTGATCTTCAGCTCATAGGGCAAGTAGGTAGCACTATCTAATAGACTAATCTTTTGTGTTGATGTCAAATATTTGATCCCCAATAGATCATGGGGATAGGCAATAAACATGTGTGTATTATTTCTTAAAATGGGTTAGGCTAAGTGTGAAGCATATGGGTTCGTGAATATATTATATCAAATAGAAAATGAAAATGGTTAGTAGGTAGTAAAAGATGGTGATATGACACCCTATTCAGCAATTTCATGGTGATAGAAATAAACATGTGTATATTTGGAAATCACAGTTGATATGATTCATTCAGCCAAACAAACTTCAGCAATTTTGTAATAGTGTATGTTTGTGATTGAGGTGTGGTTGTTATGAGATGATGTCTAGATGTAAAAAGTACAAGCAAAAAAGATGATGTCTAGTTGTTAAGTGAAAGAGTGAGCAATAAATATTTGTCATTAAATAAAAGTATGCGACCCAGCACTTTAATTGTTGCATTTTCAAAGTTTGAATAGAAGCACAACAATCAAAAGAATAGCCATAATTTTTAATTTCAAATTGCATTCATCTCCATTCTCAAAAAAATAAAATAAAAATTGCAATCATCTGTTTAGTGTCTTGATTCTTTAGCTATGGCTTACAGTATGAAGTCAAATCAATGAAAATTCTCATCTTTCTGATGTGTGTAATGCAGGTCTATTGGTGGCAACAATTTCTCTGGAACGCTCCCACCAGAACTTGGTAACTTAGTCAAACTCGAGAATCTGTAGGTCCTAACCTTCTTATTTGTTTATCATTTGTTTCAGTTCAGTTTAGCTCTGCATTCTTATGAAACTAAGAAATTTTCAATTGATGAATTCAACAGTTACATAAACAGTTGTGGAGCAGGTGGTGAAATTCCCTCTACATTTGCTAACCTTATAAATATGCGAGTTCTGTAAGCAAGTTTACATTTGCCAATTTTTTTTCTCCTCTGCATAAAGATTATCCTGCCTGAAGTTGATTTGTTAATTTTCAGGGGGGCATCAGATACTCCTTTAACAGGCAAAATTCCTGACTTCATTGGGAATTGGACTAAGCTGACATCACTGTGAGCTTCAATACTTCTGAACATGTTCTATAATTTTGCAAATGAAAAGAAAGATTTTTCTTGAGTTCCATAATTTTCTCAACATGTTTGTCAAAATTCTTCTGTAGGAGATTTGAAGGGAACTCCTTGGAAGGTCCAATACCATCCAGTTTTTCTAACTTGACATCAATGACCTCAATGTGAGTTAATTTCTTGGAACAATTTCTCAATCTTGCCTTCTCCCTCTTGCTCTTTGGAAAAATGATTAATATCAGTGACGTTTGAATTGATTTTGTAGGCGCATCACTGATTTATACAATGTGAGCTCGTCTCTTGATTTCATTTTGAGTTTAAAGAGCTTAACTGACTTGTAAGTTATACCAAAGTTCTTGTATATCTCTTTGGCTTTAGCAGCGTATTCATCTGGACACTGACCAATTGTTTTTTGGTTATTATTTTGCTCCAAAGGTCCTTAAGAAATGCTCTGATTATTGGCAGTATTCCATCTAAAATTGCAGAACTCCAAATGTTACAGACTATGTAAGTTAATACCAAAAACTAAAATATCAAGCGGCTTTTTCCCTGTTATATGTATACATATAATTTTAATTTTTGTCTACTTTTTGCAGAGATTTAAGTTTCAACAACTTAACAGGCCAAATCCCAAATGATTTATTCAATATGGGTTCTCTTACTTACTTGTAAATTCATTGAAGCTTTCATCCTCAAATTCAAGATCCTTACATTTTAGTCTATGCCTTATGCGTTGCTAAATATTGTTTCTTAATGCTAATGCTTTGTACGCTGTTTCAATGGGCAGGTTTCTTGGAAACAATAGTCTGTCAGGAAACCTTCCCAGCCAAAAAAGTGAAAATCTTGAAAACGTGTAAGCCTTGGTTCATGTTTCTAATTAAATGCAAGATAATTTCAGAAATCACTCATTCATTAGCATTTTAATTTTATTTAGGACTTTTTTTTATATGTATATTCCTGAGTGTGTCAACTGTTTACATGTACATATTGGTTTGTTCTTCTACAATTCTTGCAAATTAAACCATGAAAATATATGTTTATCAATTTGAAAATTAAGGGGAAAAACAAGAAAAAAGAAAGAACTACATGTATATATGTTATTCAATTTTGGCCACCGATTACCACACTCTATAAATGCAATAAGTAGTGAATTTCAGCTTCTTTGATGTGCCAGCCAGTCAATATATTTAGCAGCTACTTTCTTAGTCTAATGTATATACTGGTAATGCTGCTGCTGATTAACTGGTTTTAACATCCTGTCTCCTGCAGAGATTTATCGTACAATCGTCTATCAGGAACTTTTCCGTCATGGGTGAATTCAAATTTACAATTGTATGTCTCTTGAACCACAATACTCTTCTGTTCATTTTCTAGAGTTACCTCTTTTTGTAAGAGCTTAGGCTTTGTCAAATTGACACAAACTATTTTCATTGTTTCTTTAGTAGATAGAATTTAAAAAACGGAGAATAGAGTATGAAAAACGGTTGAATAATTTCTGTATTGATGTACAGGTATTTAAGGTCTCTTCTAGGAAATAAAAGAGCAACTAATCTCCCTAATTAAGAAGAAAATAAAAGCTGATTCCTAAAATTTCTACCCCAGCCTACAAATATCTCAAATAACTAAATATAACACCTAATCAGATATGGTACGTAATTACAAATATTCTGGGAAATCTTTCATCAGAATTTATGAAAACAATGCTAATCTAATAGAAGCAGCATGAGAATTCATATTAATTTTGCTATCGTTTCATCAGTTATTAGTAATTTGGTAATTGATGGTACATTATTTGGTTGCATAGGAATCTAGTGGCCAATGACTTCACATTTGATGGATCAAACGTTAGGTGAGTTATAGTCCCTTTTTTTGCCTTCTTCTGGTTTTTGGTCTGCTGATGAATAAAATGCCAGAGAATAGAAACAAAAAATAACACTTATCTTAAGCAGTTAATCTCTTTCTATTCTTGCCAGTGTTATCCCTGGATTGCACTGTCTTCAGAGAAACTTCCCATGCAATAGGAATACTCCACGATGTAAGCTGCATTCTGCTGCTGTTCAATTGTTTTTTTTTTTCCATAATTTAGTGTAGCTCCATTTTCCATAGTAGACAATACTTGCCTGATTTGTACTTCTATACTGTACTTTGATGTTACACACATATAAGGAATGCGTTGTGAATGTCAGAACAAGAAGCTATAGAAAGAACAAGGATTGGTATAGAAAAAATTGAATTAACATACTGTGTTGCAGGTCTCGACAATTTTCAATGTCACCATCACTGTCGTCAGTTAAGCAATTGCATTATATTTTGTCTTGTTGAGCCATCTTAGCTCCAGAACGAGTGAATGTGCATGTGGTGAGAGAGATTTGTAAAGAGCTGGTTATGAAATGATAAGGAATATTAGAATTAGTAGAACCATTTTGACAAGAATGAGAAGTTACGATTGCATATGCATGTAACATCAAAATGGTAGCTCTTCTTTAATATCTAGTTATAAACCAACATTTTTTTGAACACTTCGTGTAGGAATTCAAGCTAAAGGTTGCTAATGCCTCTATTCTTTGTATTAATTTGCAGATGCAAATTTTTCAATCAAGTGTGGTGGTCAACAAATGAGAGCTGATAGCATAGTGTATGAGGCCGATAACTCATCGCTTGGTGCAGCTTCCTTTGTTGTAACCACTACGCAAAACTGGGCGGTTAGTAATGTGGGTTTGTTTGCTGAAAGAGAAAATCCATCATACATTCTAAGTAATCAAGCACAAGTGACAGGCACCAGAACTCCAGAGCTTTATCAGACTTCGAGGATATCCCCCGGATCACTTAGATACTATGGCCTAGGTCTCGAGAACGGTCCTTACAATATAAGCTTGTTATTTGCAGAAACAAATTTTCTTGATCGAAGCACGGAAAGGTGGGAGAGTCTTGGAAGGCGTGTTTTTAATATCTACATCCAGGTAAACATTCCCTCAACAAAAAATTTGGAGCTAGAGATCATGCGATTCAAAAATTAAAATTCCATATATTTGGTTTCGCATTGAGAAATGTTAATGTGATCCCTTATCCTTGATCTTGTAGGGAACTCTCCAATTGAAGGATTTTGACATGTCAAAGGAGGCAGGAGGGCCTTATAGAGCAATTAGAAAGAATTTTAATGCCACTGTGTCTGATAACCATCTTGAAATTCACCTATTTTGGGCTGGTAAAGGGACCTGCTGCATACCTAAACAAGGTGATTATGGGCCAGCTATTTCGGCTCTCAG
Source organism: Melia azedarach (assembly GCA_028052125.1). NCBI lineage: Eukaryota > Viridiplantae > Streptophyta > Magnoliopsida > Sapindales > Meliaceae > Melia > Melia azedarach. The sequence continues at coordinate 4,041,728 of CM051406.1, forward strand.
TGTCGTTTCAGGTAAATTATTTGATTCCTGTGAATCTTCATGTAAGATGGTACAAATTGGACTATCTGCTTCTCACTGCTACTTATTGCCGAGCTTTTACTACTCAGGTTTCCCACCCTCAGTTAGCGGGTTACCTCCAAGTTCCCCAAAAAAGAAGAGGAGGACAGGGTTGATTGTCGGTATTGCTGTTCCTATCGGAATTTTGAGTTTGATAGTGGTATTTGTAGTATGTTACTTGAGGAGAAAAATGGACGGTGATGATCAGGAAGGTAAGACCTCTCCAGACAATGTGACAGTATGTAATAGCAGTCTGTGAAATTCAACGAATTTATATTGGATATTGCTGCAAATAAGTATATGTTCTGTTTAGTCCATTTGTTGTCATGCAAATCCCTCCATGTAGTGTAATTAATGGTTGTATGAAAATTATTATGGTATCCCATTCTGTATTTTTTACTTAAATTATCTTTTCTTCAACATGCAGTGCTACTTGGAATAGATGCTAAACCAAACACTTTCAGCTATGCTGAGTTAAAATCTGCTACAAAAGACTTTGACCCTTCAAATAAGCTGGGAGAGGGAGGTTTTGGACCTGTGTACAAGGTAACTTGTGTGTATTACTTTCACAGTCAATTGATAGTTTCTTGTATACTTGCTTGCAGTACTTGTTGCGCAATCATAGTGTGATGTTGTAACTGGATAATCAATTGTTACTAAATGCTATATCTTTACAGGGTACACTTTCTGATGGGAAAGTAATAGCTGTGAAGCAACTTTCACTAGCATCTCATCAGGGGAAGGATCAATTTATAAACGAGATTTCTACCATATCTGCAGTGCAACATCGCAATCTTGTGAGATTGTATGGATGCTGCATTGAAGGAACGAGACGCCTCCTCATTTATGAGTATCTTGAGAATAAAAGTCTTGATCAAATATTGTTCGGTATGACAATCAAACTCACTCTTTACCACTCGATCAAAAGTAGAGAATAATCCAAACTATATATTTCAGATCTGATTGCTGAAGTCAGCCCAAAGAAGTATATGAATCACTGACGTGCTGAAATTTCAAGATTTTTTTTTATCTTAAATGCAAAAAATATTTTGTTGATAAACTTTGCAACTAATGAAATATTCATCTTTGCTCTATACTATGCATTTAGTTAAACTATTACTGCTTTCATCAATGACTGAAATTGCAAATTAGCCAGCCAGACTACCTGGAGGCTGATTGACAATGTTTTAGTGAGAGCTTCAAATTTTTCCTGAAGATGGCCTTTATATGAATACTAATCTGTTTGTTTACTTTATCAGTTCTTAATTATTGCCAGCCACATTTCTGCAGGAAAAAGTGAATTGCATCTCGATTGGGCTACCAGGTTCAGTGTATGCTTGGGAACGGCAAGAGGTCTGGCTTATCTTCACGAGGAATCAAGGCCAAGGATTGTACATCGGGATGTCAAAGCGAGTAATATTTTACTTGATGCAGAACTCTGCCCTAAGATATCAGATTTTGGATTGGCAAAGCTGTATGATGACAAGAAAACCCACATTAGCACCAGAGTTGCAGGGACCATGTAAGCTCCTTCAACTGTTGTGCTGCACGGAATAGATGATGAAACTGAATGCCACAATGCATACTATAGGCCTGATATTTGAATTCAGATTTATGAAAATCCACATTTCCTGACAGACTTGGGGATTCTAACCATTAATATTGATCCTGTAGTGGCTATTTGGCACCAGAGTACGCAATGCGTGGACATTTGACAGAAAAGGCTGATGTTTTCAGTTTTGGTGTTGTTGCTTTGGAGATCGTCAGTGGAAGGGCAAACTCTGACAATAGCTTGGATACGGAGAAGATTTATCTTCTTGAATGGGTAAAGAAAATAAAGCTTGAACTTCATGCTGCTTTTTTCGCTTTCTTATACTATCTTATCTACTAGTTAAACAAAATCGTTCAAGCTCCATCTGAATCATTGCCTGTATAATGTTTATAGGCCTGGAGTCTCCATGAAAATAACCACAGCTTGGGGATAGTAGATCCTACGCTGACAAAGTTTAATGAAAACGAAGCTCTTCGACTAATTGGAGTAGCGCTTCTGTGCACTCAAGCATCACCAATGATGCGGCCACCCATGTCACGCGTTGTAGCCATGCTTACTGGAGACATAGAAGTGGGAGCTGTTACAACAAAGCCAAGTTATTTGACAGATTGGGATTTCAAAGATATAACGGGTAGTATAACGGGTAGTTTTTTGAACGAAGAGACGCCTTCATCTTCATCTATGAGAAGCAACAACAAGCAAAAATGTGAAGGAGAAAATCCAGGGGAAGTTCATAGTCCTGGAGTTGATGCAATGCTGTCTCCAGTAAATATAACTCAGTTGAGTGACATTATAGCAGGAGGGAGGTGAGACATATCTGCCATATCTCAATGTCTTATTTCCTTGTGTTTTGGTCATTTTTGCATATATGTTACTTTTTCAAGAATTAAAAAAAGGTATAGGAGATGATAAATGCATCTTGTACTATATTTTGGAATTTTTTTAAAAGGAGCAATGAAGAAGGGGCACTACTAATATTTTTGAGAGTTAGAAAAAAAATTATTGTGCATTGTTATAATTTTATTTTTAGAAAGATAGAATACATGTATGAGTTATTTATTATTCTATTTTTATTTTTTAAAATGACATCCATATTTTCTAGATTTTGCATGTCAAATACTATAACTATAAAGAAAATACACTTTGAAGGATGAAAAATTCACTAGAGAAATCAGGTGATAATTTGGTAAAGAATATTGTTTGAATTTTGACACAAAAGAAAAAGAGAAATATGGTGACTAAAAAAAAATAAAAACTCAAATTGCTTGTGTCAAGTGGGTTGAATTCTCCCTCTCACAAAAAACAATAATGGGTATAGCCAAGCAAGCAAAAGAACAAACTTTCTTTTCCAACTCCTCTTATTGATTAAGACCAACGCTAGGAGACATATTGCACTTTTTGCTATAGAAAAGGAAAGCTAGTAAGTTACATGTTCATCAAAGAAATCAATTACTCTTCCTTTGTCTTCTTAATTTCTTTTTGCATCCAGGAACCATCCATCAGTTCTTAATTTTGGTACCTAGCTACGAAACATATTCAAGTTGTGCATTTTAACCTTCAACTCTTAAATATTAGTTCTGGTTCCCTGTAAAACTCATCCTTTTTAATCCCAATATATGCATTTTTTTTAAGGGAAACTTTAGAAAATGACCATATTTTACCTCCAAATTTTAGTTTTTACCATGTAACAATGATGTGTTTATTTTTTATCATTCTCTTTTTCCTTTTCCCCCTAAAAAATGATTTGAAAATTGTATAATGCTTATTTTCTCACAACATTTAGACGAAAATACCCTTATGACCAACTTTAATAAAAACAACACATTTTTATATTGAGCTATAGTAGCTTTCGAGTTCATTGTGTTATAGTAACTTTCAAGTTTATTGTGTTACGACATTCTTGAAAGTATTGTTACCGCAACATATTTTTGTTATGTTGGTCATGAGGATATTTTCATTCAAATCTTAGAGAACGGTAAGAAAATGAACACGTTATTATTATGTGGTCAAAACTGAATTTGCAAGGTGAAATCCCGTCATTTTCTGAAAAATTCTTTTTCTTAATGGGGCAAATCTCATGTGACTAATACCATTGTAATAGTTTTTGTAGTTTGAACTTTAATTTTAAGTTAATATTTGACAAAATAGTTTTTTGTTTTAAATTTTATTCGCTACAAGGTTTGCATCCCAACTATATCTCTTTTATTAAATCACATCTTTGAAAGCTAACAACTTTTTTAAATTCTTTGCCCCTTTTTGTAAATTTTAGGATAATTACATTTTAATCATTTAATTTCTTTTAAGAGTTTCAATTTCTTCCAAGATTTTCTCCTCCATTCTTTAAGTCCTCGTTATTTATTTAAAGAAGTAATTTTTTCTATTAGAACTTTATTGTCTCTTTCTAAAATCTTTTCTCATTTTTAAAGTAGGATTCTCATCTTAAAGATTGTAAATTTTTTTGTTTTAAGAAGATGGGTTTTGAAAATTAAAGTTTCAAAGTCACCATGTGCTTCCACAAAATCATTTCATTGCTTATCAAAAAAGGGTGTTGGGTTTAGATTACTACCTCATCTTCATTGATCACCATAAAACACGTATTGGGAATTTCATTTTAATTTTATCATTAGATGAATTTTCATTCCGAGGTCTTAACACATACCTCCCCGAGGTTTGGGACTTTAATATTTAAATGAAAGGTTTGAGGAAAGATGCATTTACCTCTTCTAGACTTTTAGATAGTCATCTATTTATACTTAAATAATTATAATACCCTTAATTATTTTAAAGTTAAAATTTAAGAAATTTAATTTTAATTTATATAATGTTTGAAGATTAAAATAATTAAAAATTTAATTAATAATAATTTAAATTTATTTAAAATTAAAAACTTAATTTTGAATAAATATTAAATATGATACATGATTAAAAATTGAAATTGTCAAATTAGAAAAGTAACCGTTTTGCATATTAGGGTTTAGAATTTGAATAAATATGGTACATGAATAAAATTTCAATTATTATTAATTAAAATTTTTAATTTAAATAAAAATAAATTAAAATTGTCAAATTATATTATCATTAATTAAATTTTTAATTTTAACAAATAATAAATAAATAAAAACTAAAATGGTCAAATTAAAATATTATTAATTTAAATTTAAATTTAAATAAATATAAATTAAAATTATTAATTAAATTATTAATTATTTTAATCTTTTAAACATTATATAAATCAAAAATTGAATTTCTTAAATTTTAACTTTAAAACAATTAAGGGTATTATAGTCATTTAAATAAAAATTGATGGTCAACTAATGATTCATGGGAGGTAAGTGTGTCTCTCCTCAAACTTTTCATTTAAGTGTTAAAGTCTTAAACCTCAAAAGAGATATGTATTAAAATCCCTTTTCATTCCTTGTTATAGTTTTGATTGCCATTTGTCTTTTTTTTTTTAAAGATGGGCACCCGACTTTCACATCTCCTAACTTTTAGCATTTAAATTACATTCCAAATCTTTATACTCTAAATTCTTATAAAAGTATTACAAATTTTTTTTCGTTAACTAAAAATATCAATACTTGTTATTCTTAAAACAAAGTTTTTATAAACCTTAAGACTAACACATCTAACAGTAGTAATTATGACTTCAATGTCTCTAGAAATTACAATAATTCAATTTCAAACATACTCTTAATCATCTACTTATTAGCTCAAACACTTATGTTGTCATCCAGTCATTGTATGACATATCCATGGAAAATTAGGACTCTTTAACACAATTAATTATCACATGTACTTATTAGTTATCTCTATTTTTCGTGCTATTTTTTTATATATTTTTCCTAGTTTAGTTATTATCATTCTAAAAAATAAGAAAGTTAAATAAAAGAAGTTCTATCAATAAAACCTCTTAAAAAATAAAGTTCAATAAAAAAATTTCTATCAATAAAACCTCTTACTCATAAATATTAAATTTTTAACTCTTAATTTTATATATTTATTTATAACTTATTTGATTGTATGAAATATAACTATCAAAACTTAAGTTTTCTATTGATATAATCTTTTTTAGACTAATATAATACTTATATGTATTTTATTTACCTATTTTTTCTAATCAATAAAATAAAATTTTGTTAATGTTATATGTTAGGTTTAATTTATATACTTTATTATTAATAGATATTAAGGCTTACATTATATACAGTAATAAGTAAAATCACTACATTTTCATTCTTATTAATGTACTCCAGATAGTTACGCAAAATGTATAGAATTATTATATGCAAAACTTTCAAATACAATTAATAACAGAACATCGTATCTAATTAATTTTAAATACAAAATAATTATGTCTCCACTGATATTAAACTTTGGCTGCACCACTAAATGAATATTATGGATAATTTTCATCTAAAATTCTCTCTCTCTCTTTAATAAATGAATGTGTTATTTATAAAATACTTGATCATTAATATTATCAATAATGGGTATATGTAAATATGTGGTTATATATGAGAAAATTCAATGGATCTTGCATATAGAAGATATGAATTGTATATTGAGAAAATGACATAAAGCAGAATTTGGAAGGGAAATTATAAGTCAAAATAAAATAAAATACTCATGAATTCAAAAGATCTCCATATATCATTCATAAGACAAAAAAGTAAAAGGGAAAACTAATTAAGTGATTCAAGTTGTGTCAACAACACAGATAGAATTTTAGTGGGGATGGAGGTTCATGCCCTCTTTGTAAGCAGCCTTTCGTGAAACATTCAAATATAAATAGTCTATGCTCATAAATGTCTTTTAAGTATTGATTGATTTTGGTTAGTGGGTTTGACTACATTACATCAATCTAATGTTATATATATTTAAAATATATGTTACATATTTCAAGTTCTATATATAAAAATAAAATACTAAAAACATGTTATTTAAAAAAATAGATAATTTTTAATTTACTTTTAATTATTATTGACAAACATCAATCCGCCCATAATTTAATAAAAGTCCTCAGTTCACCTCTAACTATTAACTTTGATGTTAAATATAATTGTTGACCGCAATTAATTTGAGAAAATATTATTTTACCCCTATTAAATTTAAAATTAATTTTTCTTTTCTTTTTCCTCCCTTCATTTTCATTTTCTTTTTCTTTTTCTTCCCCATGGTTGCTGTAGGCAGCCACCATGGTTGCTACAGGTAGGCTTCAATGGCTGTGTGTGGCAGCCACTGTAGTTGTTGCAGGTAGACTATCATGGCTAGCATAGGCAACCAAGATAAATCGAAAAAAAAAAAACATAAAGAGAAGAAGAAAAAGAAAAAAAAAGAGGAGAAAAAAGAAAAGAAAAGAAAATTATTACATTAATTTAAAATTATAAAATTATGGTTTTACTCTTTTGTTATTTGAAATAATGATGTTAGTTAACAATTAGGGATCGTGCGAGGACTTTTATAAAAGTTGAAGGCATGTTGATGTTTGTCAATAATAATTGGGGGTAAATTGAAGATTGTCCTAAAAAAATTTATAATGAAGTATTATATTATTACTAAAAAATAAAAAAAAGTGGGTTAAAAATATTTTTAACACATATTTGATTGAACTCATTATTAGAATTTCTTAATAATAATTTTTTTCTAAATTTTTTATTGAAATAATAAATTATAAAAGAATTTTTATTTAGCCTTTAGTATATTGTAAAAATGGATATTGATAGATATCTCCTTAATGTTGGGGTAATAGGTAGATATCCCATGATGTTTAGAAAAATGTAGATATCCCCTTGACTTTTATTTCCATTAGTGGATCTATTAAGTTATTATTATTTATATCCTCAAAGTTTTATAAAATAACATATATTTTATTTAATTATAATAATTTAATCCTTGTTTCAATATTTTTTAAACTTATAACAATTCAGTTCCTATTTTAATATTTTTTATAATATACTAAGGACTAAATAATTTTTTAATTTATTATTTCAATAAAACAATTTAAAAGTAAATACTATTAATAAAAAAATTCAAACAATGAGTTACATCAAATTCATATACTAAAATATTTCTAATCTTGTTCTTTTACTGAGTAATAATTTGATAATTATAAAAAAATTTAAATATTTTTAATAAATATTTTTATGAAAATATAATGAATTTAATATAATTTTTTAAATATATATATTATATATATAACATCAACATGCGAAAATTGAACGTTTGAATAGAGGAAATAATTGATAGGGGAAAATAAAAAAAGACCATCGAAATGGAGGTCAGTCTATTCTTGAGAAAAAAATTAATTGATTGATTCAATTATAGAAAAGAATAAAAGTAAACGAAGTATCCTCATGTTAGGGAATGAGTTTTTTGTATTGTACGTGTACGAGAGTTGATGACACAATATATTGAATTTGGTCAACTTAGTCAATGTATTCCAAAATATTTGTGTAAAACATTATTATACAAATTTAAATTGGCATATGCAATATTGGTATTCATACTATATATGTAATATACATTTACAATTAGGATAATAACATTTTCATTCTTAATTTTTTTTTAAAATAACAAAAGATAATATAATTTTCTCAATTTTAATAATTTTACACCTAATGGCTAATAGGGACCTATATGTACCATGTAGAGGTGACAAATTTTTAAAATGTTATCAAATTTTAATAATATAATCTTCCTAATTTTTTAAAATGTTGGCTCATTAGCCTATCAAACTTGTATCGTGACATGTTGGGCTTTGAGCTTTTTTTAATTTTAAAATTTTATTTCACTAATTAATTAAAATTATTAAATTCATTAACTTTGGTGTTTATTCAATTATTACGGTGTTTATTATTGTTTTTTTAAATATTTTAATTAATTATTTATGTTTTTATGCTAATTCACGTGCTATGGTGACCTACTATTTTTAGTATCGGTATTGTATGTAGTTGTGTTTATTTAGTTTATTTTCTATCTCCACTTATATAAAACTGAAAACAACTAAAGTGAGAGAACTTTCTCTTTAGTTTATATAATTTTATATTAATTGTGTATAATTGTGATAATACTAAACAAATTATTTTTATATTTATTAAAAATTATTAATATAACTACTAATATTAATTTAATTTAATTTTTATACCATTCTTATTATGTTATTATTAATTTTTAAAATATTTTAATTAATTATTCATATTTTTGTGTTGGCCTATGTGTTATTACATTATACTTTTATTCATAAAATATGAGTTTCACCCCAACCCCAACTCGAACTGTTATTTTAATTGTTAAACTTGTGTCAAGTTGTATTGACTCAACCTATTTTTCACCTCCACACATGTATTAAATTGAAAACAGCTAAAAGGAGGGACTGATTTGTTAATTATATCTGAATATATCTATATTTGTTATTTCAACACAGTTTAGAGTGTAAAATGTTATTATCCATTATAATTAGATAAAGAAATATTACAATCCGCATGTTTGTTAATTTTCTCTCCGTACAATTTTCGATTCCCTCTGTTATTTGAGATAATACTTTGTTACTCCTTGTTAGTTTGAAAATATCTCAAATTTCTCTCCATTAGATGATAGATGACAGTGTTAAGTTTGAACTATTAACATAACTAGTCATAATAATTTTAAACATACTCATAAAAAATTTTAATTTATTAAAAATAATAATATATCATTATATAATACTAGTTAATTCAAAAATATTTTTCAATTTTTAATTGAAAATAAATATTAATAATAATATATATTATTTTATAGCATATTAAAAATAAATTTATAAATTATCTTTTAAATATATTTTTTTAAATTTTAAATTTCTTTTTAACATAATATTCATAAATGAATGATCAATTTTATTTAATATTTTGATAAATTTTTTGAATTTAAAAAATTCAAAATTTTGATAACTTTTTAAAAAAAAAATATTTTTATTTAATATTTAATATAAAAATAATTATTTATATTGACTAATACGTATAAAAAATAATATATTGAAAAAAATAATATCATTACTATTACATATACACATATATCTATATAAATTATTAATTCAACATTAATAGGTATTACAATGCGTTCCCAAACTAAAAAATACTTAAACTAATTTTTTTTTTGTAAAAGTATAGAATATGTAATAATATGATATAACACTATTATAAAAATTTATATAGATAGATTTGTACATGTAATAGTAATGATATAATATTTTTGCAATATATTATTTTTATATGTGTTAGTCAATATAAATAATATTTTTATATTATAAATTATTTTTTGAGTAGAAATTTATCTAAATTTTGAATTTTTTAAACACGATAAATTTAACAAAATATTAAATAAAATTGATCATTCAATTTATGAATATCATGTTAAAAGGAAATTTAAAGTTTAAATAGATTATATTTAAAAGATAATTTATAAATTTATATTTAATGTGTTATAAAATAATATATATTATAATCTTAATATTTATTTTTAATTAGAAGTTAAAAATAATTTTTTAATTAACTACTACTATATAAGAGTATAATCGTTACTTTTAATAAATTAAAAATATTTGTGGTATTTTTGAAACTATTAGAATTAATTATATTAATAGTTTAAATTTAAAGAACTAACATATTATTATGTTTAACACTATCATGTGATAGAGGAAGAATTTGTGACATTTTCGAAACAATAGGACAGTAACGGGGTGTTATCTCAAACAACAAGGGAGATTTAAATAAATATTAAAATTAAAAGATTAAAGAATAAGAGTATATTATAATAAATTTATCAAAAGATTATCATAATTATAATTTATAATTATATTTATACAAACCTATATATAATAAATTTAGATAATGTATGAATTTAAAAGATATATATAAAAATATTTTAAAGATACTAACATTTTTTCAGAACTTTTTCTCTTTGCTTAGGAGAAATAAAGAGAGAAATAATCAAAGATACCCCATTTTTGCCCCAAAAAATAAAAACTGTCCCCTTTACAAAATAGTAATAAAAATTGCTTATTTTTGCTTGTTTCAGATAAAAATACTCTTATGTCCAAAATTAACAAAAAAATTTCGAATTACTTGTGAATTATTATAGTAACTTTCGAGTTACTACAGTGCTTTCGAATGCTACATGATAATGAACTTGAAAGTCACCTTCGAGTTGATACTTTTGAGTTGTTACAATAACTCAAAGTTAAGTTTGATAATTTTAGGTATTAAAGGTATTTTTGTTCAAAAAATTTAAAATTAGGTATTTTTTAATAATATTTTATAATATGAATATTTTTAAATTATTGGACTAAAAATTAGATATATTTTGTTAAATCCAAAAAATTAACGAGATAAAGTATTTTTTATTATTGAGTAATCTTTAATTTACTCCTTTATATATTAACAATCTTCACTTTCCCCCTCTCCCACCCAACTTTATTGTAAGTCTTCAACACGCCTTCATTTCGTTAGTTCGACCATTAAAATTAATTGTTAATTACTAAAAAAATTATAATACCCTTTATAATATTTAATATATGTAAAAAGATGTTGTTACTCCTAAAATATCCAAAATTATTTTTTTTCTTTTCTTCTTTCTTCTCTCTTCCTTCTCTCTTTCTTTTATTCTTCTTCTTCTCTTTTTTCGTCTTCTTTTTCTTCTTCTTCTTCCTTCTGTTTTCTTTTTCTTCTTCTTCCTTTGTTCTCTTTTCTGTCTTCTTTTTCTTCTTCTTCCTTCTCTCTTCTTTTTTTTCTCTTTTCTTCTTCTTCCATCATCTCTTCATCTCTCTTCCATGGTTGCAAGCAACCTTTCATTGGTGTGCAGGCAGCCTCCGATGGGCCTTCCATGACTATGGTTTGGTGTTGCGAATGAACAAAGAAAGAAAAAAAAAAAGCAGCAAGGAGACAAAGAAGGAAATAAAAGAGAGAGAAAGAAAAAAAATAAAAAGTAATAATAATTATAATTTACCTATTTATCCTTTGAATAGTTAATTCTAACGGTTGCATTTATTAAAAAGAGAGCGTTTTGATGACTTACAATAAAAATGAGGTAAAATATAAATTGTCAATATACGAAGGAGTAAATTAAAAATTATCCCATATTATTTCATATAATTCTATTATATATATTTAGAATAGGCATAAAAATTCTTTTTCTTCAAGGAAAAAGTTTTGAAGTACATAATGTTTCTATAAGAAAAAGGTTTCAAACATTATACAGTTTTTCTATAGGATTTTTTTTCCAATTACATGTAGGACAAAATTAAATAAATAATTTTTTAAAAAAATTTTATGTTTAAAATATCAATAAATAGGTAAATTTCTATTTTAAAATTAAAAAATATATATTTAACTAATTTATCATTAAATAATTTAAAAATAAATAATTAAAAATATAAAAAAATAGGAATACATTAATTTTAATTTAAAAATATCTTTTTTTTTTTAAACTTAGGGGGTCAAATAAATATTTTAAATGTTATGGTTAAGATTATAAAAAATTTAATAATTTATATTAAAAAATTTTGGTGGGGCCTAAGGGCCCCTGCCCACGAACAACTCCGGCACTGATGATAATTATATAACCAAGTTGATGTATACATACACCAACTCGACAATAACTTAAATTGATATATTAAAAAAATTATTTTTATATTTATATTTATATTTATATTTATATTAAGGGAGAATGTTTAATACTACTAATTTTTTTATTAATACCCCATCACTCTCTTATATTTTTTTCTAATATCCCATTACCTTCCTGACTCTTATTATTATTTTTTTTATTTTACTCTTCAGTTCAATTAATTTATATTGAATTATAAATGATAAAATCGAAAATATTTGAATTATTGAAGGATAAAATCGAAATACAAAAAAATAATGAAATATTTAAAAATATATAAAATTGTGATGGGATATTGGATAAAAAAACAGAAGTATTGGATATTTTTCTGTATACTAATTGAAAAAATATTTAATATTATTGCTGATATATGAATGACTCTGGCCGCTGCTGCTTCTATTTATTCGTCAATAAAAGACTTTAAAGGCATTTTCCTTCTCTTTTGTAAAAGAGAGAGAAGATGAATTGGAAAGTGAAGCTGCTTTCTGCTTCTGCTTCTTCTTCGGTAGCTGCTGCCTACTTCTGCTCTTTTTGCTGCTTCTGCTTCCTACTTCATTCATCCAATGCTCAGAGTGCTACTTTGGATCCTGCTGAAAGTAGGCGCTTTAATTTCTTCTTAATAATTGCTGCTTCTTTTTTCCCAAAATCAATTTAAGTTTTTCTATGTATATATTCTTTCAAAAGGGGAAAAAAAAAAAAAAGAACATCAGTAGAAAAAAAGAAAACCCTCTAAAATATATTGCATGAAAGGAAATTTTGGTTTTTGATTACTAAACCCTTTAAGATAATCAAAATACTTTGTTAAAATAATTTTATTTATTTATTATTATTTTTCTAACACTCGAGAATCACTTAAGTTTATGATGTGAAAAATGTTAGGAAGATGATAAGATTAACGCAAACTCATAAGTACTCGTATCATACATTATTTATTTTGTTATATTCTTTCATTATACTTTTTTAATTTTTTTTTCTTATAATTTATAAATTTTATGAAAGTAATGGAAAATTGGGTATTGCAACGACAAATTGAGAAATAAAAAAAAAATAGTGATTATTAAAAAGAGTTAGATAAAATAAAAAAAAAATATATCGTAAATTTAAATGTATTATAGCACAACTTGAAGGAAAAAGACATTTACTAGTGTCCATGACAACATTTATAAATATCTTCAATGACTAGCTATTTTTTCTTTTTCCTTTTTCAACAACAATGACTTATCATATTATCTTAATAATTATCATATTAATATCTGAATTATCTTAATAAAATTTAAGGACCTATTTGTTATAAAAGACAAAATTAAGCCAAAAATTGGGTTGTCAAAGGGCACATGAAAATCACACCCCGACCCCAAAAGTTTTTAGATTGTAGCTATTTCAAGCATTTTTTTTTCCAGATTCTGGCAACATTTCAATTAAATACATCAACTAGCGTTATTATAGAAACTCGAATGTAACTTTCAAATTTATTGTAACAGTTTGAAAGGTACTATAACTGTTTTTGTTAAAGTTGGGTCGTATTTACGTCCAAAAAAATGTTAAATTGATCATTTTTGAATAAAATTATGAACATGATCATTTCTGAAAACTGAGAGTGCATAATAGTTACTAGAAACAATCAATGTTTTTATCTTTTTTATGATATGATTTGAAAATAATAGTTTAATAATGTAAGGTTTGTGATTGTGAGCAGAGAGGGCATTGAATTCAATATTCCAAAAATGGGATGCTCAGGCAGCACCATTGTGGAACATAAGTGGAGAACCATGCAGTGGATCTGCTATTAATGGAACTGAATTTGAAAGCCCAGCTAATAATCCTGCTATCACTTGTGACTGTACTTTTGGCGATGGAACCTGTCACATTACTCAATTGTAATCCTTTCTCTTTCTCTGCAATTTAAATTAAAATTCTTCCCAATTTTAATAGAAGAATTACTTTTGATTGGTGGATTATTTGGTTTTACAGGAGGGTTATTGATCTGAACAAAAAAGGACAGATTCCCGAAGAAATAGTTGCCCTGCAATATCTTACATTTTTGTATGAATTCATATCTCATCACTCAATATTTTCCTCCATTTCAGGGACTTGTAAATTTGATTTGTGTTGCTTTCTTTGAATGCTCAGGAGTCTTGATCAAAATTTCTTCACTGGTCCCTTGCCCGGGTTTATTGGAAATTTATCTCGGTTGACAACATTGTAAGTATTGAAAGGATACGTACCCAGATGTTTTTTTTAATTTTTGTTTTGATTGGAAGAAATGACTCAAATTATGGTTCTAATTCAGGTCAGTTGCCTACAATGCGTTCTCAGGGCCAGTCCCCAAGGAGCTTGGAAATCTGAAGGAGTTAACTGTTCTGTAAGATCGGAAAAATTTCCCCTCTTTGTGTGTATGTGTGAGTACGGATAGCATCATTATCTTCAATGGAGGATCAAGTATTCATGAAAATAAATAATCTATTAAAATTAGAAATTATACAGTAGATAGACATGCAATTCTCTGTGTTAGGTCCAGCAATGGTGCTCAATGCCATGTTCTGTATTGAATAGAAAATGAGTTGGTCTTGAGGTTATAGGAGCAAGCAGGTAAGGACCATCTAACAAGCTAGTCTTTCGGCTTGATAGCATGTGCTCGACCCATGACAAATGATATATGAGCGGACCCAAATTCTTACATATACTGCTCCTTAGAAACTTGTATCATGTGCCCTAGTAAGGCATTGTTACGCCTTAAAAGTTGCGGAGATGGGCAAGACAGGTCAACTAGGCCCATGATGAATGAGCTTGGTGTGACGAGGCCCATCTTGTAAGTTCTTTTTGCATATAAAACAGAATTATTATGTTTGATCACTTAAAGAATCTCAATGATAGAAATAATAAGCACGTGTATATTTGGGAATCTTAGTTGATATGATTCATTCAGCGAAACATACTGTATTAAGTGTTAAAAACAGATCTAACAATTAGAAATACATGGAATCAAAGTTCAAACATTTCATAATGTCTGTGATTGAGGTGCTGTATTTCGAAATATATGGAAACAAACTTTCCCTCTTAGTTGATGTCAAGTATAAGTGGAAGAGTGAGCAATAAATATTAGTTGATGATGTCAAGTGAAAGAGTGAATGATTAATATTAGTTATCAAATAAAAGTATGAGATCAAGAAACTTCAATGGTGGCGTTTTCAAAGTTATTGTCTTGATTCTTTAGAAATGGGTTATGGTTTGAAGTGTTCAATGAAAATCCTTATCTTTCTGGTATATGCAATGCAGGTCTATTGGTCCCAATAATTTCTCTGGAACACTCCCTGCAGAGCTTGGCAACTTAGCCAAACTTGAGAAACTGTAGGTTCTAACTTTCTTATTCATTTAGTTCATCATTACAATTTGTTTCAGTTTAGCACAGCATTCTTATGAAATTAAGAAATTTTTAATTAATGAATTCAACAGTTACATAAACAGCTGTGGAGCAACTGGGGAAATTCCCTCTACATTTGCTAACCTTAGAAATATGAAAGACCTGTAAGCAAATCCACATTTCCAATGCTGTTTCTCGTACATATAGATTATTCAGCTTGATATTGATTTGTTAATTTTCAGCCGCGCAGCAGATGCGCATTATACAGGCAAAATTCCCGACTTCATTGGGAATTGGACTAAGCTGCAATCACTGTAAGCTTCAACACTTTTGACTATGTACATGTTTTCCATTCTGTGAACTACAACGGAGATTTTCCTTGAGTTCTGATAATTTGGTCGCCATGTTTGTGAAAATGCTTCTGTAGGAGATTGCAAGGGAACTCGTTCGAAGGTCCAATACCATCCAGTTTTTCTAACTTGATATCACTGACCTCCTTGTGAGTTAATTTCTTGGAGCAATTTCTTCACCTTTACTTTGTCCCTCTCACGCTCCGAAAAATGACTAATATCAGTGACATCTAATTTCATTTTGTAGGCGAATCAGTGACATATACAATGTGAGCTCGTCTCTTGATTTCATCTTGAGTTTAAGGAGCTTAACTGAGTTGTAAGTTATATTAAACTCCCCTATATCTCATTGTCTTCATCAGCTTATTCATTTGGAAACTGACCAATTTTTGTTATTATTATTATTTATTATTTTGCTCCAAAGGACCCTAAGAAATGCTCTGATTACTGATACTATTCCGTCTCAAATTGGAGAACTCCAAAACTTACAGAAGTTGTAAGTTAATGTCAAGAACTAAAAGATTAAGTGGCAATTTCCCTGGTTTACTGTTTATATATTCTTAATTTTCATTTACTTTTTGCAGGGATTTGAGTTTCAACAACTTAACAGGACAAATCCCAAGTTCTTTATTCAGTATTGGTTCTCTTAATTACTTGTAAATTCACAGTAGCTTTTCTCCTCCAATTCAAGATCCTTACCTACTAAGTTTGTTTTTGGGTCTAAGCCTTATCGTTTGCTAAATTTTGTTTCTTATTGCTAATGCTCTGTACGCTGTTCCAATGGCCAGGTTTCTCGGAAACAATAGTCTGACTGGAAACCTTACCAGCCGAAAAAGTGAAAGTCTTCAAAATATGTAAGTTGTGGTTCATATTTCTTATTGAATGCAAGCGAATTTTCAGCAATTACTCATTCATTAACATGTTTTAATTTTGTTTACGGCATCTTTTATATGTATATTCCTGACTGTGTGGGCTATTTACACATACATGCTGGTTTGTTCTTCTACAATGCTTGCAAATTAATCCACGGCAATATATGTTGATATCTCAATTTGAAAATTGATGAGGAAAAAACAGCAAAAGAGAAAGAACTGCATATGCATGTTCTGGATTTTGTCCACTGATTACTATATGCTGTAAATAGAATCAGCTGTGAATTTCAGCTTCTTTCATGCCACAGCCAGATACTTATTAGTCTTACATATATATTGGTAAATATGTTGCTACTAATTAACTCGTTTTTAACATACCGTTTCCTGCAGGGATCTATCGTACAATTATCTGTCAGGAACTTTTCCCTCGTGGGTGAATTCAAATTTACAATTGTGTGTCTCTTGAGCCATAGTACTCCTCAGTTCTTCATTTTCTAGAGTTACCTCTTTATCATTTCATCAGTGGTTTAGTAATTTGGTAATTGATGGGACATTATTTGATTGCGTAGGAATCTAGTGGCCAACAGCTTTACATTTGACAGATCAAACATTAGGTGATTTATCGTTTATTTATTTTATTTTTCTCCCTTTCTGGTGCTTGATGAACAAAATGCCAGAGAATAACAATTTTCTTGAGAGGTTAATCTCTCTCTATTCTTGCCAGTGTTATCCCTGCATTGAACTGTCTTCAGAGAAATTTCCCATGCAACAGGAATACTCCGCGCTGTAAGCTGCACTCTTTCTGCTGTTCAATTTTTTTTCCCGATAATTTATTGTAGTTCCATTTTCCATAGCACATAATACCTTCTGAGTTGTTCTTCCATGCTGTACTTCAATGCTATACGCATGTAAGGAACACGCTTGTGAATGTCAGAACAAGAACCTTTAGAAAGAGCAAAGATTGGTATAGAAAAAATTGAATTAACATACTGTGTTGCAGGTCTGGACAGTTTTCATTATCACCATAGCCGTAATATGTAAAGTAATTGCGTTATAGTTTGCCTAGTTGAGCCATCTTAGCTCAAGAGTGAGTGAATGTGTATGCTGAGAAAGGCTTGTAAAGTGCTGGTTTTGAAATTCTAAGGAATATTAAAGTTAGTAGAACCATTTTGACAAGAATGAGAAGTTATGATTATGTATGCATTTAACATCAAAATGGCAGCTCTTCTTCAATATCTAGTTATGAACCAATAGTTTTTTTAACACTTGATGCTGGACTTCTAGCTAAAGATTGCTAATGCTTCTATCTCTGCATTAATTTGCAGATACAAATTTCTCAATCAAGTGTGGTGGTCAACGGATGAGTGCTGATAACACAACGTATGGAGCCGATAACGTAGCTCTTGGTGCAGCTTCCTTTGCTGTAACAACTGCAGAAGCATGGGCAGTTAGTAATGTGGGTTTGTTTGATGATAGAGATATAACTGTAGAATATCTGCAAAATATTCCAGCAGAAGTGACAGGCACCAGAACCCCGGAGCTCTATCAGACTTCAAGGATATCTCCCGGATCACTTAGATACTATGGCCTAGGTCTTGAGAACGGACCTTTCAATGTAAGCTTGTTATTTGCAGAAACAGAGTTTCTTGACCGAAGCACTGGAAAGGTGGGAGAGTCTTGGAAGGCGGGTTTTTGATATCTACATTCAGGTAAGCATTCCCTCAACAAAAAAAATCTGGAACTGGAGATCATGTGATTCAAAATTTACAATTCCATATGTTTTGGCTTTACATTGAGGAATGTTGATATTGTCCCCTATCCTTGATCTTTTAGGGATCTCTCCGGTTGAAGGATTTTGACATATCAAAGGAGGCAGGAGGGCCTAACAAAGCAATTACAAAGAATTTTAATGCCACTGTGTCTGATAACCATCTTGAAATTCACCTATTTTGGGCTGGTAAAGGGACCTGCTGCATACCTAACATAGGACATTATGGACCAGCAATTTCGGCTCTCCGTGTGATTTCCAGTAAATCATATCATCCTGTAGATCGTGATTTAAGAGGGGATACAACAAAATGGCCTATCTGCTTCTTAATGCTACTTATCACTGCATTGTTACTTCTCAGGTTTCCCACCAACTGTTAGTACGTTACCTCCAAGTGCCCCAAGACAGAAGAACCGGACAGGGTTGATAGTCGGAATTGCAGCTCCTATCGGGATTTTGAGTTTGATAGCACTATTTGTACTACTTTATTTGAGGAAAATAAGGGATGATAATGATGAGGAAGGTAAGACATCTGTAGACCATGTAACAGCATGTTCTGAAAATAAGCACATGTTCTACTTAGTTTATTTGTTTTCATGAAAAACCCCCTCCATGGTATGTAATTAATGGTCATTGAAAAGTATTATGGTATCCCATTCTGTATTTTTCCCTTAATTTTTGTCTTTTCTTCAATATGCAGTGCTACTAGGAATAGATGTTAAACCAAACACTTTCAGCTATGCTGAGTTAAGATCTGCAACAAAAGACTTTGACCCTTCAAATAAGCTGGGAGAGGGAGGTTTTGGACCTGTGTACAAGGTAACTTGTGTATATTTTTTTCACTGTCAATTGATTGTCTTCTTGTATACTTGCTTGCAGTACTTATGGGATCATAGTGTGATGTTGTAACTAGATAATTGATTGCTACTAAGTGCTATGCCTTTTCAGGGTACACTTTCTGATGGGAAAGTAATAGCTGTGAAGCAACTTTCACCAGCATCTCATCAGGGGAAGGATCAATTTATAAATGAGATTTCTACCATATCTGCAGTGCAACATCGCAATCTTGTGAGATTGTATGGATGCTGCATTGAAGGAACGAGACGCCTCCTCATTTATGAGTATCTTGAGAATAAAAGTCTTGATCAAATATTGTTCGGTATGACAATCAAACTCACTCTTACCACTCGATCAAAAGTAGAGAATAATCCAAACTATATATTTCAGATCTGATTGCTGAAGTCAGCCCAAAGAAGTATATGAATCACTGACGTGCTGAAATTTCAAGATTTTTTTTTATCTTAAATGCAAAAAATATTTTGTTGATAAACTTTGCAACTAATGAAATATTCATCTTTGCTCTATACTATGCATTTAGTTAAACTATTACTGCTTTCATCAATGACTGAAATTGCAAATTAGCCAGCCAGACTACCTGGAGGCTGATTGACAATGTTTTAGTGAGAGCTTCAAATTTTTCCTGAAGATGGCCTTTATATGAATACTAATCTGTTTGTTTACTTTATCAGTTCTTAATTATTGCCAGCCACATTTCTGCAGGAAAAAGTGAATTGCATCTCGATTGGGCTACCAGGTTCAGTGTATGCTTGGGAACGGCAAGAGGTCTGGCTTATCTTCACGAGGAATCAAGGCCAAGGATTGTACATCGGGATGTCAAAGCGAGTAATATTTTACTTGATGCAGAACTCTGCCCTAAGATATCAGATTTTGGATTGGCAAAGCTGTATGATGACAAGAAAACCCACATTAGCACCAGAGTTGCAGGGACCATGTAAGCTCCTTCAACTGTTGTGCTGCACGGAATAGATGATGAAACTGAATGCCACAGTGCATACTATATGCCTGATATTTAAATTCAGATTTATGAAAATCCACATTTCCTGACAGACTTGGGGATTCTAACCATTAATATTGATCCTGTAGTGGCTATTTGGCACCAGAGTACGCAATGCGTGGACATTTGACAGAAAAGGCTGATGTTTTCAGTTTCGGTGTTGTTGCTTTGGAGGTCGTCAGTGGAAGGGCAAACTCTGACAATAGCTTGGATAAGGAAAAGATTTATCTTCTTGAATGGGTAAAGAAAATAAAGCTTGAACTTCATGCTGCTTTCTTCGCTTTCTTATCTACTAGTTAAACAAACTCGTTCAATCTCCATCTGAATCATTGTCTGCATAATGTTCATAGGCATGGAGTCTCCATGAAAATAACCAAAGCTGGGGGATAGTTGATCCTACGCTGACAAAGTTTAACGAAAACGAAGCTCTTCGACTAATTGGAGTAGCGCTTCTGTGCACTCAAGCATCACCAATGATGCGGCCACCCATGTCACGCATTGTAGCCATGCTTACTGGAGACATAGAAGTGGGAGCTGTTACAACAAAGCCAAGTTATTTGACAGATTGGGATTTCAAAGATATAACGGGTAGTTTTTTGAACGAAGAGACACCTTCATCTTCATCTATGAGAAGCAACAACAAGCAAAAATGTGAAGGAGAAAATCCAGGGGAAGTTCATAGTCCTGGAGTTGATGCAATGCTGTCTCCAGTAAATATAACTCAGTTGAGTGACATTATAGCAGGAGGGAGGTGAGACATATCTGCCATATCTCAATGTCTTATTTCCTTGTTTGGTCATTTTTGCATATATGTTACTTTTTGAAGAATTAAAAATAAGTATAGGATATGATAAATGCATCATGTACTATATTTTGGAATTTTTTTAAAAGGAGCAATGAAGAAGGGGCACTACTAATATTTTTGAGAATTAGAAGAAAAAGATTATTGTGCATTGTTATAATTTTACTTTTAGAAAAGATAGAATACATGTATGAGTTGTTTATTATTTTATTATTATTTTGGAAAATGATATCTATATGTTCTAGATTTTGCATGTTCAATACTATACAGAAAATAGTTTTATATGCTTTAAAATTTATAAAATTTTTAATTTTTTTGAAAATGATATCATTCATTTCTTTAATTAATTTTTCAGTGTCAATATAAACACAATAATTAAATTCTAAATGCTAGAATTCAAAGAGAATGCTATGCTGAGAAAAGTCACTTAGAGAAATCAAGTGGTCATTTTGTAAAGAAGATTGTTTGAGTTTTGACACAAGAAAAAGAGAAATATGGCGAATTAAAAAAAATAAAATAAAAACCCAAAGTGTGCTTGTGTCAAGTGGATTGAATTGTCTGTCTCACAAACAACAATAATGGGCATAGGCCAAGCAACCAAAAGAGCAAACTTTCTTTTACAATTCTTACCATTGATTGCCCTCCACAAGGCTCCATTCCCATTAATTACGTGGGAGTTCTTCTTACCGATATTGTGTGAGTTATATTCCTCTTTAATAGACATTATAGTGAAGGCAAATTTTTGGAACTGAGTTATAAAGTGTCTATTTAGACCCTTAGGAAATGTCCGATTATAATATCAATTGATTATATAAATAATATTTTCAAAAAGAAGAAACTCTTATTATTGATTAAGACCAACACTAGGAGAAATATTTCACCTTTTGTGATAGAAAAGAAGGGTGAAAGAAATCAATTACTTCTCCTTTATCTTCTTTGTTTCTTTTTGCTTAAAGATTTCATTTGGCAACTACAAAATATATTTTAAATTGTGAATTTAGATACCCACAATTACTCTTTGGACCCTTAAATGTTAAATTTGGTTCATTATAGAATCTACATAATTTTAATTCCAATATATATATTTTTCTTAATAGAGTAAACAAAGCTGGTATGGCCAATACCAATAACTGTGTGCAGCTTGGACTTCAATTTAAAGTGAAAATTTGATAAAATAGTTTTTGTAAAACTTTTATTTGTTATAATACTTTGTATCTCAAACTTTTTTTTTTATTAGAAACACATCTTTGAGTGCCTAAAATTTTTTCTAAATTTTTTCCTCTTTGTAAACTTCAAGATAAGTTGCAGTTTAATCATTTACTTTATTTTTAAGAGCTTCATATTTTCTTCCAAAAATTTTCTCTTTCATTCTTCAAATCTCATTTTCATTTAAAGAACTATTTCTATTAGAACTTTATTAACTTATTTCTAAAACTTTTTTCATTCTTCAAATAAGGATTCTCATTTGAAAGATTGTCAATTTTCTTCATAAAGAAAATGATTTTTGGAAATTAAAATTTCAAGATTACCATGTCCTTCTACAAAATCATTTAATCACTTATCCAAAAAGTGTTTAGGGTTAAGATCAGTGTTGCATCTTCATTGATCATCATGAAGCAGACATATTGACAATTCCATTTTAATTTCATCATTAGATGAGTTTTTATTTCATGTTATAGTTTTTATTAGCTTCTTCTATGTTTTCTTCTTTTAAGAATGGGTACTCGAGTTTTATATGTCCCAACTTTCTACATGCATAGTAAATAACTTTGATTTATTTTTGTTTTTCCAATATTTTTCCCTCTTTAATATCTTTCGTGGTCTTTATGTCTTGCAAGATCAACTTGGTCGTTGTTTGATTAATTTTTTCTTCATCTTCTTATTTTTCATCATTATCATACTTTGTTAATTTAAAAGCAAATAAGAATAAAAAAGTTGACCTATTTCAAAAATCCAATCGACCTACGTTACAAGTTAATCTATACATTAAATAAAAGTCAAAATTTTGAGCTTAGAATAATCAAACTTTGATGGACCAAATTGACATATTCAACCTATCGGATTTCGGTGAAAAAGTGCGCCACATTCTGCCCAATTCAGTTTATCGAATTTTACCCTAATTTTGAAACCTTTACATTTTAGTCCTGGTTCACATGTATCAAAATCTTGCAATCACAAAATTTAATTTTAGAAATCTTACATTAAAGTCTAAAAAAATTTATGGCTATTTTTTCTTTCAAATTCAAACATTTCTTTTAAATGAAAAATGAAAAATTGCTTTATAAAAAATACTTCGAAGAAAAATAATAAATTAACTTTTAAAAAAACATTTAAATATAAGTTTTGATTAAAAATGTATTTTGAGTTTATAAATATAAATTATTAATTAATTCAAATAATTATAATATAATTAGTAACCTAAATGTGTATTGTATTCTATAAGGGTGAGTTTGGCCGTGCTAATAAGCACTCCATATGTGCTAATTAGCACTTGTAAAATACTAAACCATGTGTTTGGCAAATTTTAATAAAAGTGCTTATTGAAAAAAATTTAGCAATATAAGTGATTATTTGATTAGTAAAAATTTGGTATTTTTTCAAGTTAGCACTTCAAGTGCTTAAAAGGGTAGCACTTGTGTAGTTAATGAAAATTTTTATTTTTTCCAAAATATCCCTATACAAATTTAAAAAATATATTTCTCAAATATATATATATTTTTTGGGTTAAATCGATTTTAATTTAGATGATTATATATATGAATATATGATGGATTATATTAGATATTTGGAGAGATATTGTTTGTTATATTTTTTCTTTCTAAATGAATAAATTATTCAAATTGATATATTATTTGTGTTCATGATATTTATAATTTTATTTATATTTTATGTATAGTAAATAATTAATATTATTAAAATTGTAGTTATTTTTATATAAAAAAATATGATTTTTTATTTTTTAATGATTGAAGTTGTAGTTATTTTCATAACAAATATTTTATTCAATTTTCAAAAATGTTATAAAAAATGTTATATACACACAATATTTGTTTTTATTAAACATATTGTTATATGGATATATATTACTTATTTTGACATATGTCTATTTTAATAATTTGTTAATATAAAAGTACTTTTTTAGTTACACCTCTAAACACCTAATTTAGTATTAATAAGTACTTTTAAATTATTAAGCAAATGCTTAAATCCTTTTTCAAAAATTGCTAAAAGAAAAAGTACTAAAGAATATAAGCACTAATTATTTTAGTACTTATTTTTAGTACCACCAAACTGACCCTAAATATGCCTTTAATTTGCTTGAAAAGTTTCAATATACTATTTATCGGTGCCTTGATTGTTTAATTTGTATATTCTTTTAATACTCAAATTACATTTTAAATTTTATATCATAAATTTTTACAATAACGCTACAAAAAGAATTTGATTAATTAAAGATATCAATATTTATTATAGTCAAAACAAAGATTTATAGAATCTTATGACACATATCTTAAAACAATTGTGACTCAAAGCTCTAGTAGAAGTCATAACACCTCAATGTTAAATATACTCTTAATAAATTATTTATCAGTTCAAACGTTTAGTGCACTTTTGCCTTACCATCGTTCAAAATACTCAATTTAAAGATTAGTCTTTTACGTGTGATCAGTTGACCAAATTAATAATAAGATACTAATTCATAACACTAAGAAATTAAAAAGATGAAAAGATACATATTAGAAAAAATAGCTTCATTAACCTTAAATATTGGAACCATTATATAATAAGTTTATAAATAATTTAAAATTTAGTATTAAGTGTACCATTAAAAAAAATTTGTCCCAAAATTTTTATGTAATCTCAATCTAATTTTTGAGAGAAAAAATATAATAAATAAGTAGTCTAATTCAACTATCTTTTTTAATTGTCATATATTATCTCTAACTTTCTCATTTTTTTTTATTTTACCACTACCATTCTTTTTCTTTCACTTTTTTTCACATTTTTACTAGTTTGATTATTATTATTTTAAGAAAAACTAAAGCTAAATAAAGCAAGTTCTATCAATAAAACCTATTACTCATAAATATTATTAAATTTTCAATTCTTATCTTTATTTATTTTTCAATTATTGTGCATGCAATACTAATATTTTTGAGAATTAGAAAAAATTATTGTGCATTGTTATAATTTTATTTTTAAAAAGATAGAATACATGTATGAGTTGTTTATTGTCTTATTATTATTTTGGAAAATGACATCTGTATTTTCTAATTTTGCATGTTCAATACTATACAGAAAATAGTTTTACATGCTTTCAAATTTATAAAATTTTTAATTTTTTTGAAAATGATATCATTCATTTCTTTAATTAATTTTTTAGTGTCAATATAAACACAATAATTAAATTCTAAATGCTAGAATTCAAAGAGAATGCTATGCGGCGAAAAGTTACTTAGAGAAATCAAGTGGTCATTTTGTAAAGAAGATTGTTTGACTTTTGACACAAGAAAAAGAGAAATATGGCGAATAAAATAAAAAACCACTCGGTTTTGCCTGAGTGACTAGGAGGCAGGACTCCAAACGTGGAGCCAGCAAGATAATTTCTCAATTATGAGAAATATTATCCATAATATATGAGGTCCACCATATTTAAGCGTGAGTAGATATTCTTTCATGCATAAAGGTAAACTATCATTTAATTTGAATGAGATATCCGAGTAGTGTCATATACGATTCTATCAAAATTTCCGATAAATTTCTAATGTATTATTGGTAGCTTGTATATGTAATATTAAAAACAAATAAATAAATAAATATAACCCCAAAGTGTGCTTGTGTCACGTGGATTGAATTGTTTGTCTCACAAACAACAATAATGGGCATAGGCCAAGCAACCAAGAGAGCAAACTTTCCTTTCCAACACAATAATTAAATCTTTGTTTCTTTTTGCTCAAAGATTTAATTTGGCACCTGCAAAATATATTTTAAAATGTGAATTTAGATACCCAAAAGTATTCACTTTTTTTCAGATTTTTTTACTAGTTTAATATTATTATTATTTTAAGAAAAACTAAAGCTAAATAAGGCAAGTTCTATCAATAAAACCTATTACTCCTAAATATTATTCAATTTTCAATTCTTATCTTTATTTATTTTTCAGTTTTTTGATTGTATGAAATATAATGATTAAACATTAAGTTTTCTATTAATATAATCTTTTTAAATTAATATAATATTTATATCTACTATCTTATTTTAATAAAAAATATAAAATTAAATTAAGCTATAATTTATACACTTGGTTATTAATAGATATTTGGGCTTACAATATTATATATGCTAATAAGCATAATCACTACATTTTCATTTAATAAATGAACATTGTTTTATTCATAAAATACTTTGATAATTAATTGAATTTAATAAAATGTTACATATATAAAGCAGAATTTGGGAGCTATAAACTAATTATTTTTTTGATTCTCCATTGAATACGTTAAGCAAGAAATTCACTGTGGCTGATTGCTCGTATGTTAAGCAACAGGTGGACCAAATGCTTTTCATATCCACAGAAATACTCTTCCCTGCCACAGAGATCCCGTTGCATTGCCTTGCTCGACTTAGTTGATACTGTTCACTCATTTGCTCTGTACATTTAATATTAATTTATTATGGATTAGGAACTTATTTAGTACAAATGAGCTAATTAGGTTCGTATTTATGACACTATAAAGACATTGAAGGATTTAAATATTATTATTCTAATAAATTCACATAGATCAATTATATTAAAACATAAACTAGATCTTGAATTTATATCTATAGGCACTTTTTTTAGAGTATTTATAAATTAAATAATATGAGTGACATATTAGAAAGGTTTAACGTTTGTATTTTTAATTAGACCCTATAATTCTAAGAAGAATAATTATGAATTTGTCACAAAAATTTTGCGCTAAAACTTAATATAAACTAAGTAAATGATAACATTAATACTCGTTTAATTTTAATGATTAATTCCTTAATTTCAAATCTTTACTTCATAATAGTAATTAAGACATACCCAATGATAAAACCCTCACTAAAGGCCAACATTCATCTGAATTAATTTCACTTGAAGAATTTTATCACATCATAATATTTATAATATAGCACATACATTCTTATCTTAATTGATTCAACAGTCTTTTACTTTTTAATTCTCTTATTTCATATCAATTTTGGATGATTTTTTTTTAATTTATATTTAATGTGTAGAGTGGGATAGAATTTAAGGTGTGTGAAGTATATATAACTTAAAAAAAAAAGAGTTATTTTATCATCATATCCCATATTTGATCCGATCAAGGTCAAGTTTATCTACTAATGTCTCCTTATGTTTGTGCGGAAGCAATTTCTACCTTAAAGAAATGCTAAAAAAATATTTGATTTTGATTGTAGGATAACTGATGACAAAAAAATTATGTAGATTGATATGCAATATGCTTTTTTTTTTTAATTTTTAGTTTAAGGTTGAATTAATTTAGGTTAAAGAAAATGTGTGAGATTGAAGAAAAAAAACGAAAAACAAAGAGAGAGTGATAACACATAAAGCTATCTGTTGTGTGTAAAAATATCAACTCATGTGAGGTAATATGCCTTGCTAATCTAGTATTCAAGTTGAAGATGGATGCCCAGTCAACAGTCTAAGCTCAGTATTCTGCACCTGACTTGACCTCGCCCTAATTCTGGAGGCTCTCAAGCTGACCTTTCATGTCTCGCTGATCCTGAGTCAAATTGTCTCAAACCTTCCTAACCTCTCTGTCCCTGCTGACCTTGCCGTCCCTGCTGACCTTGAACCCAATATTGGTGAAGATGCCTACAACAGAGAACATAGTCAAAAAGGAGAGCCGGAGGTTTTTCAACGAGCCCACTCCAACGCTCAAGTCAATACCTTGAGAGGGTGATTTTATGGCTCGATTTTGGTAGCTCGAAATGGCTAATAGGTGGAGGATTTATGTAGCAAGGAGCAAGTCAACCAAGTAGCACACAAAATACATGGAGAATAGGATAAATGTGATCTTTATAGAAGCTAAAACAGTAGATAAACTTCAAAAGACAACCTTCAATGAATGTTTAAGGTTGTCTCTAAAAGACTAACAAAGAAAACAAAACTTTCTTCTTGTTTCTAGAGGGAGAAAATGTGAAGTGACTTGTGCTTGTAGTGAGAGAATAATAGAAATGAGTTAAAACTTGAAGAAGACTTTTGTTACCTTGAGATAAGTGTCTTTAAATACTATACCTTTATGAGCATATGATTGGGTAAAGAATGTTGCCCTAATTACTCCTTTGTTTTCTCTTTCCACATTTGAAACCTTAGCTTGGAGCCAAGACTAAAGACACGTGGTGAGTAGGGATTGGTCCTCAAGACCTTATCCAAGATTACATGTCACATGGCATGATTTAATTCGAGTAGGAGATTACGTCATCCCTTACATACATGTGGCGAATGAAGGACACGTGGTGAGTAGGGATTAGTCCTCAAGACCTTATCCAAGATTACATGCCACGTGGCATGATTTAATTCGAGTAGGAGATTACGTTATCCCTTACATCCATGTGGCGAATGCTCATTCGTCTCTAATTGTTATCCCTGAAAAGCTGACCACGTCAGGTAGAGCTCATTTTTCAACTATCAAGGAGCTAAACTGTCTCCTTGGTCAGGTTTCCATTTTTGGCAATGTTAAGTAGTCCCCTCAGGTGACCTAGGAACATAGGATACCTTTTTCACATTTTTTGAAAGACCGAATTCCTTTGCTTTTGATGTTGCTCCAAAGTAGGGTCCACTCTTTTTGCCCTCTTTATATGGATTATTGGTTATAAGCCATATGACACTCTTCATGTGAACACCCTTTACACTTCCTGAGGTTGAATCCTGTCTAAGCTGAGATTCGAGGTGAAGTGGGTTTCAACATGAACGGATCATCCCATAGGTGCCGACTAGAGTGTCGTGGGCTTAAATACCACTATATGTCTAGCCTATTTTTATCCCATAACACTATCTTTAAAAGGATTGCATGTGGAAAGAGAGAGAATGGTGGGTCTTACTCCTTACAATTCAAAATGAGCGCAAAAACTCAACCCAAATTCGAAGCACAACGTTATTAAAAGTCCACCAAGTAGACATCAAGATCTGATCAAACATACGATCAATCAAATCTAAAACATACTTGAAGTTCCAATAGTAATTTCTACCACTACATCAAAACAATTTCGGTCATATTCTATATATGATTTATTAAAATTGTGTACATACAATATGTTACCAGTAAAAAAGAGGTCCATATATCCATAAGTGGTGGTGCCTTCACTGTGAGAAGCCTTTGTGAACATTCAAACACAATAAAATATACGTTGCATATTTCAATTTTTGCATTCAATACTTCAGATTTTAAAGTACAAAATTTACTCTAAATTTTAAACGTTATGTTAAAGTTTTAATTTTTTTTGGTTGCATGTTATAAATTTTATGTTTTAAAAAAGTTGAATGTAATATGTCCAATATATTATAGTCAAATCCTTTTTCTTGTCTATATATATATAAATTGATTTTAAAATAATTTTATGTTTTAAAATAATTTTACATATTTTACCAATTATTCATACAAACTTGAAGTTCCATATATATATATATATAAATTGATTGTGTAATAGAAGAAATAATTTACGTAAAAGAAAAATAAACGAAATAAATAAATATTTCAATCTTTGCATTTCATATTTTAAATTTATTAGTTCCAATTCTTACTTTAAAATTTAAATATTATGTTAAAGTTTTAATTTTTTCATAGTACGTTATAAATTTTATGTTTTAAGAAAGATGGATGTAATAATGTGTCCAATGTATTATAGTCAAGTCTTTTTTTTTTCTAGAACATATTATAAATTATTCATATAAATTTTAAGTTTGATCACATATTGAAAGTGAAATAGAAGAATTAATTTACATAAAAAAAATAAAGGAAATAAATAAAAGTAAATGATTTTTTAATTACATACTTAGTATAAGCGTAAAGGGATTACATCACTAGAATTCTTAACTTGTATTAATTTTTAGATTTTCATTCGAACAAAGAAAAATTTACCATTGCCACATCATTTCATATATTAATTTTAATTGATTTAAAATACTGATCACCTACTATACTAATTAATAGATAAGATGATATAATAGTTATTAAAGAAAATAAAATATTGTATTGAGTCTCTTTTAAATGTTAAACTTAGTACATGAAAATGCTTTTATATAGGTTAAAATAATAAAACAACACAAATTAAGAATTCTCGTAAATTACAAATCCTTAATAAACTAAGAATATTCTAATAATACTTAAATTAGAAATAAATTTAGTACAAATAAACCTAGTGAAATTAAATAAGTCTAACTTTAATTCTAACACTCCTTTCGAACTCGAGATGACGGAGAAAGCTTTAGTATAAAATCCAATGTAGTTAAAAAGAATATCAAAAAACAATAAAACCAAGTAATAGTACCTCCGAAAAGCGAGTAGAAAAATTCCAAAGTAATTGAGGGGAGAAAACAAAGTATTGCCTTTGAGTGGCAAGTAGTAGTGATGATGCCTTTGAGAGGCTAAAAGTAATATTGTCTTCCATATGTGAGGAGTACTACTGGTACTTTCATTGGCAAGGAATGCCTTCCATAGGCAAAGAGTGCTTTTCTTAGGAGAGTAGTAGTAGTATTGCTTTTCATAGGTGTTTAGGGAACTTACCTGAGCTCGGTACGCAAAGCACCTAGCATACCACATTACAAGGTCAGGAACATTGCTTTGCGTACCTAAGTGCATTACCTGATAATACCTGAGAAAAGATATCCCTGATCATATGCAGATCAAGGTCCTTAGGGATATGGTCGGGCAACATGCGTCGTCTAGGTCGGGTAGCATAAATAACTAGACCTATTGCAAGATAAGAGGTGAGTTTCAACTAAACGTTATCCCTTGGTAACGACCCACCACTCCACTTCTAATCATAGGTAAAAATAGTCAAAATATTTGGCAAAGCAGTTAATTTTCGTATCTATAAATCCTAGCGATTTGAGTAACAAGGTACACACACGAAAATCTAAGGAAAAACTCTGCTAAATTGTTATTTCATTTTCTCTTTTTAAGTTTATTAACTTAAGCATCGGAGAACACACGCTGGAGAAGCCGGCTTTTTCTCTGTCAGTAGCATTATAGGTGAAGAATGATACTCAGAAGAACCGAATATCAAGAATTTGTTGTTTGAAGCCAATCTAAAGATATTTTTGGCATCAATAACTGGCGCCATCTGTAGGGAGAGAACGAGAAGCCAATTTTCAAATTTTAGAAGTTGAGTCCAGGATGATAGCTAAGGATAAGCATCATCCAAGTAGGTCATGAATGGTGACAAAAGTCCTTCAGTAAGACGAAGTGGATGATCTTCATTAGAGGGAGGAGGAACATCTAAAAATCCTGTTTTGCTAGGAATCAAACTCATGAACCAATTCAAGTCTGCAACCACTCTACCAGGGAGAGGTCAGGAATCCATAATGTTCTTGATGATGAATCCTCAATCAGAAGAAAATACACCACATCGCAGAAAGGGAAGGAAAAGATTGTAGAACAGCTAACACGAGTAAGGCCGTAGAGTCCCAACCCAAATACTCTGATCATGATTGATGATGGACCAGCTGTTATGCCATTAGGTGGCCAACGACTTCGGGAGAATAATTCTAAAGAGTGCATTCATATGACATGTACTCATACCTTAATCAGAAGAGGCAAAGGCAAAGAGAAGCCTTTGCACGCGCAGAAACACTCAAGAGAGAGCAAGATATAAGATTGGAGGAGATTCAAGGGGAAAACTATGTCTAGCAAATTCTCAATAAAAAAGAAATGGAAGAATGCCTCAAGAAATTGGTGGAGGATTTTGAAGCAAAAAGAAGACATGACCAACTAGGTGATTCTTCTACAACGAGGGTAGGTTTAGGGTCCCCATTTATCAAGGAGATTTAGGATCTGGCTCTCCCCAGGAAGTTCAAGATGCCGCAAATCACTCTTTATGTGGGAAAGATTGACTCAATCTCATACGTAGAATTCTTTAAGGAGATGATGCACATTCAGTGTTTAACTAAACCTAAACGTGTCGCCCTTGTCCCCTTATTTTGGAAGAGCATGCCAGGAAATGGTATATAAGTTTAAAGTATGGTACGATTGAGAGATTTTCTCAATTGTGTGAAGTATTTATCAATGAATTCAGGGGGCTGGTCTCGACGTACAAGAGTATGAGCTCCTTGTTAATATTAAAACAAAGAAGAGGGGGGGTGAAGTTTACAAGCTTTGCCAGGAGACATCATGATGAAGTCAGGGAGTTGTGAGCTTATAGCCACCTCCTGGCACTGGAAGAGTTGAGAAGAGTTGATATTGCTCACTCATTTGCTCTGTAAATTTAATATGGATTAGGAATTTTTTTAGTACAAAAAAGCGAATTAATAATTGTTATTTAATAAAAATAAATATTAAATCTTTAAAAATTGACAAAATACAATATATTTATCTAAAATATATTAATAAATAAGTAATATTATTTCTAACATATTATTAATATTATATTTTATAAATATATTACAAATTTATATATATATTATTTACAATATATAAATGAATATTTATTTATCAATAGTTTATAAAATAATATATTACTATTATATTTATTTTTAGTTAAGAGTTTAAAATAATTCTTTTCGCTAATTACCATTATATAGGGGTATAATTGTTATCTTTTAGTAAATTGAAATTTTAATGGGTATCTCGAAGCTACATTAGCCATAGTAGTTCAATAGGCCAAATCTCATAGACTTATAAGTCCTTTTCTCATAAAACAACATAAATTATGAATTCTCATAAATTAAGAATCCTAAACAAATTAGAAAAATACTAATAATGCTTAAATTAAAAATATATTTAAATAAGAGTATAATTTGTGGGCTTGTTTGTTTTTTTACTGAAGTCTAAATAATTTTATTAAAATATTTTGGACTTATTTTCTAATTTATATCTTAAAACTTATTAAAAATATTTTAATATAATTAAGTTAAAAATTTTAATTTAAATATGAGTAACCAAATACCTAAATGAGTTAAATATTTTATCTGTCAAGGGTTATTCTTAAATTACTCCTCTAAGGTTTGAAATTGTATGTGTTAGATAGAAAGTTTAGAGAATGCATTATAAACTCTTCCTTAACCATTAATCAACTAATGTCAAATGACACATTTCCTCAAATGTCTTTTATTCAAATACCCTAAATCTTTATGTTTCAGGTTAATTGATTGTAAAAAACCCTTATAAATTCTAGTACTTTAAAAATTAATCCTATAAATTCCAACTTATTATAAAATAGCAATTATACTCCTATATAATCGTTTTTATTTAAGAAAAAATAACTAATAAATCTTTAAAATTTGAAAAAATATAATATATTTATGTAAAATAATGATATTATTTTAATAATATCATAATAAAATAATTGTATTGCAATGATTTGTCAGAAATTAAAAACAATAAATTACATATCCATAATTATTAGAAATTAAATAAATATGAAATATAAATAAATATTAATATTTTAAATTTATAAATTTATAATTATAAATTTATTTAGTTTACAATATATTTATAATAAATATTTATAACTGTATTGTAATTTAAATAGAAATATAAGTAAAATAATAAAAATAAATATCAATAAAAATGAATAAATTTATAATAATTAATATTTATACTATAAAGTAATAATATTATTTATTTAATTAATGTACTTTACATAAATATATTATTAAATATTTTATATTTTATCAAATTTTAAAGATTTAATAGTTATGTTTCTTAAATAATTGTATAAAGGTAAAATATAATATATTTATGTAAACTATGTTAATTAATATATTATTAATAATTATTTTATTAAATAACTAATAAATCTTTAAAAATAGTATTTTTAAGTAATTTTCTTAAATAATAATTATTAATAGGGGTATAATTATCATTTTACAATAAATTGGGATTCTCAATGATATTTTTAAAATTACTAGGAATTATAAATGTATTAGATCAAACATTTGAGACTAAATATGGCTTTTACAATTACTTAATTAACATGAAACTTAAGGATTGTAGACATTTAATACATATATCATTTGGGGTTAGTTGACTCGGTAAATGGAATATTTTTTATGCATTCCCCAAACTTCCTAACTCAAGGGAGGTATTTGATAATAATCATATTTGTCAATAAAACATTCAGTTTACTATTTAACATTTATATAGATCAACAATTTAACATAATCACTTTCAAATTGTTTTTGGGTATATATGTTAATATATCAGTTTCAAATATTTAATTTTTGTAAAAACAAACGACTAAACATTTGTATTCTGATGTGTGTGTGTATGTATATATGTATATATGTATGTATGTATGTATGTATGAAAGTACTTTTATATGGACTAAAATAATAAAACAATATAAATTAGGAGACCTCAAAAACTAGGAATTGTACACAAATTAAGAAAAAACCTAACAATACTTAAACAAAAAATATACTTATAAGATTAACCTAGTGAAACTAAATAAGCCTAACTTTTATTCTAACAATAATAATAACTTTATTTTCATATTACTTGATTCATTACTTAGATTTATATTATATCAAAGTAAGAATTTGATTTGTATTTATTATGTACTTTTTATTATTAAATAAAAAATGAATGATAATAATATTGTTTCCTACATATTGACTATAAAAGTAAATGAAGTAACCTCACAATTTCTCTCACTCACTCCCAAATGTTAGGCGAAGAGACATTTCTTTGATATTCTAATTGTCAAGCTTGTGAGGCACTGTATTGAATCAACTCATTTTTTTGTCTCTATGGGTATGAATTCAAAGGCAACTAAAATCAAGGACTGATTTGTTTAAATTCATCAAAACATATTTGCTTATATTAATTCTTGAATAATTTAACTCTGAAGGCATTCTCCATCTTTTTGTGTAAAGAGAGAGAGAGAGGGGGGGGGGGGGGGAAGATGAATCTGGGAGTGAAGTTGCTTTCTGCTTCAGCTTCAGTTTCTATAGTGGCTGCTTACTTCTCTCTTTTTGGCTGCTTATTTGCCTAAATTTCAAGGAGAATCTGTCATAACCCAAAAAGAAAAGTATAAGACTTCAACTTGAAGTTAAAAGACATTGACTAGTATACACATTATATATATATATATATATATATATATATATATATATATATATGTATATTACTTTATCACTCTTCATCCAATTAAATATAATAAAAATCATAATAGTTCCTTAAGACCAAGATCATATAATTAATGTATTATAATCACTATATATGTCAAAATTAATCTTAACCGTTGGACGAGTCTAAATCCAATGACTTATAAATGGTATAAAAATAGTTACCCTACTTAGCAACCCAAAAAATATACATATAAACTAGATCCCTGCTACATTATTCATAAATAGTGTCACAGCTTAAATTAGGGATTTTAGATGTATTCAATTTTATCAATAACTCAAATCTAAGTCTTTTGCCCTTAGTACAAGTTAGAAGAAAGAGTTAGGATTTTCAAAGCTTTTAAAAAATTCCAAGTCTTCAAAAAATAAGCTTTAACAAACTTCCTTATAGTTTTCCCAATTAGTACTCAAAATCTTTAATACATGAAAATCAAATTTTTTAAGTTTTAATCTTTCAATCTTTCAATATATTCATATGATATTCAATTTGTATGTTTTAATTCACTATTTTATTACATTTGCATATAAATTTATTTATCTTGCATTCATTTGACATTGTTTTATTTTAATTTCTATACCAAATTCTTTTTGAGTACTCAATCCTGTTTTTATTATGTGTGTGTGTATATATATATAGGGGAGGAACCAATGACCCCCATTTTTTTATTTAAAGTTTTACACAATTTTTAGGCAATTAGATATAGACACATCTAATGGTTGAGATTAAATTTGGCCATATAATTAATGCACTATAATTGCTGCATATGTATTTAATTGTGTCAATAATTCATGGTCTAAGTCTTTTGCCCTTCGTATAAGTTAGAAAGAAAGAGTTAGAATTTTCTAAGCTTTTAAAAAATTCCAAGTCTTTAGAAAATAAACTTTAAAAAAATTCCTTATAGTTTTCCCAATTAATATTCAAAGTCTTTAATACATGAAAATCAAAATTTTTAAGTTTTAATATTTCAATCTTTCAATATATTCATGTGATATTCGAATTTTATGTTTTAATTCAATATTTTATTGCATTTTCATTTCAATTCATTTATCTTGCATTTATTAGGCATTGTTTTATTTCAATTTCTATACCAAATTCTTTTTGAGTACTCAATCCAGTTTTTATTATGTGTGTGTGTGTATATATATAGGGGAGGAACCAATGACCCCCATTTTTTTTATTTAAATTTTTACACAATTTTTAGGCAATTAGATATAGGCATATCTAATGATTGAGATTAAATTTGGCCATATAATTAATGCACTATAATTACTGCATATGTATTTAATTGTGCCAATAATTCATGGTCTAAGTCTTTTGCCCTTCGTATAAGTTAGAAAGAAAGAGTTAGAATTTTCTAAGCTTTTAAAAAATTCCAAGTCTTTAGAAAATAAACTTTAAAAAAATTCCTTATAGTTTTCCCAATTAATATTCAAAGTCTTTAATACATGAAAATCAAAATTTTTAAGTTTTAATATTTCAATCTTTCAATATATTCATGTGATATTCGAATTTTATGTTTTAATTCAATATTTTATTGCATTTTCATTTCAATTCATTTATCTTGCATTTATTAGGCATTGTTTTATTTCAATTTCTATACCAAATTCTTTTTGAGTACTCAATCCAGTTTTTATTATGTGTGTGTGTGTATATATATAGGGGAGGAACCAATGACCCCCATTTTTTTTATTTAAATTTTTACACAATTTTTAGGCAATTAGATATAGGCATATCTAATGATTGAGATTAAATTTGGCCATATAATTAATGCACTATAATTGCTGCATATGTATTTAATTGTGCCAATAATTCATGGTCTAAGTCTTTTGCCCTTCGTATAAGTTAGAAAGAAAGAGTTAGAATTTTCTAAGCTTTTAAAAAATTCCAAGTCTTTAGAAAATAAACTTTAAAAAAATTCCTTATAGTTTTCCCAATTAATATTCAAAGTCTTTAATACATGAAAATCAAAATTTTTAAGTTTTAATATTTCAATCTTTCAATATATTCATGTGATATTCGAATTTTATGTTTTAATTCAATATTTTATTGCATTTTCATTTCAATTCATTTATCTTGCATTTATTAGGCATTGTTTTATTTCAATTTCTATACCAAATTCTTTTTGAGTACTCAATCCAGTTTTTATTATGTGTGTGTGTGTATATATATAGGGGAGGAACCAATGACCCCCATTTTTTTTATTTAAATTTTTACACAATTTTTAGGCAATTAGATATAGGCATATCTAATGATTGAGATTAAATTTGGCCATATAATTAATGCACTATAATTGCTGCATATGTATTTAATTGTGTCAATAATTCATGGTCTAAGTCTTTTGCCCTTCGTATAAGTTAGAAAGAAAGAGTTAGAATTTTCTAAACTTTTAAAAAATTCCATGTCTTTAGAAAATAAGCTTTAAAAAACTTTCTTGTAGTTTCACCAATTAATACTCAAAGTCTTTAATACTTGAAAATCAAAATTTTTAAGTTTTAATCTTTCAATCTTTCAATATATTCATGTGATATTCGAATTTTATGTTTTAATTCAATATTTCATTGCATTTGCATTTCAATTTATTTATCTTGCATTCATTTGACATTGTTTAATTTCAATTTCTATACCAATTTCTTTTTTGAGTATTCAATCCTATTTTGATTGTGTACATATATATAGGGGAAGGATTAATGACTCCTTTTTTTTATATAAATTTTTACATCATTTGTAGGTTATTAGATCTAAAAACATTCAATAGTTCAAATTAAATCTGGCTATATGATTAATGTACCATAATTGTTGCATATTTATTCAATTGTATCGATAATTCATGGTCTAAGTCTTTTGCCCTTTGTATAAGTTAGAAAGAAAGAGTTAGGATTTTCTAAGCTTTTCAAAAATTTCAAGTCTTTAGAAAATAAGCTTTAAGAAACTTGTAGTTTCCCCAATTATTTTGCAAAATTGTACTCAAAATATTCAAATTTTTAGATCAAGATTTGTAAGTTTTAATTTTTCAATGTTTCAATATGATCATATTCATTCTTAATTGTTGGATGCACATAGATCTGACGGCTTATAAATGATGTAAAATATTATGCAAAGAAAAAAAGGATCTATGATCCTTCTGATATATAATATAAGATAATATAAGGGGAGGAATAACAGTCTTCTATTTTATAAATATCATTACATCAACATGTGAAAATTGAACGTGTGAATAGAGGAAATAATTGATAGGAGAAAATTCAATGGATCATGCATGTAGAAGAGTATGTATAGTCAAAAAGCAAGGCATAAAACAAAATTTCAAAAGGAATAAATTAAATAAAAAGGACCAATGAAAAGAGGTTAGTATATTCTTGAGAACATTATTATACAAATTTAAATTGGTATATACAATATTGGTACACACTATATATGTAATATACATTTATAATTGAGATAATAACATTTTCATCCCTAAACTTTTTTAAAACAATAAAGGATAATATAAGTTTTTGATCGATTTTAATAATTTTGTCCCTAATAGTATTACGGACATATATGTGCTATGTAGAGGTGATAAATTTTTAAAATGTTATCAAATTCCAATAATATAATATTCCTAATTTTTAAAATGTATTGTGCCATACTAGGATTGAGTTGTTCTTATTTTAAGTTTTAAATAAAGTTCTAAAAAGTTTCAATTAATTAAAATTATTGAACTTTACTAACTTTGGTGTTTATTCAATTATTATTGTGTATATTGTAAATTTTTTATTTTAAAATATTTTAATTATTTATTTATGCTTTCATGCTAATTCATGTGTTATCTCGTTGTACTTTTATACCTATAATTAGTATAAGACCGAGTCAAATACATGTAGGCTCACTGGTTATGACAACCTAGTAGTTTTAGTATTAGTCTTGTGCCATGTTGTATTCCTCTAGTAAATTTTTCATTACTATTTATATAAAACTG
Source organism: Melia azedarach (assembly GCA_028052125.1). NCBI lineage: Eukaryota > Viridiplantae > Streptophyta > Magnoliopsida > Sapindales > Meliaceae > Melia > Melia azedarach. The sequence continues at coordinate 4,081,277 of CM051406.1, forward strand.
AAAACAACTAAAATGAGAGTAATTCGTAAAAATTATCAAAATATATTATTTTTTATTATTTTAATCAAGTTCAAAGACAAATATTATATTTAAGTATGTCAACTTTTTCTTTAGTTCATTTTTTATTATTGTTTATGTTTATATTTGTTATACACATTATTCTTACATACTTGAAACTTAAATTGTTGATATTTACGTATTGGTGATGTGGATTGTATATTAAATTTATTGTATTACACTTTAAAAAGGTTTGAATTACTTGGTGTTGGTATTGGGTTGATTATAAATTTGTTAAAATCCTTAAAAATCCAATTCACCCCTCTCTTGGGTTCACTTAGAGATATTTCAATAAATGCTTTGAAGATGGATTCTTATTGTAATGTCTAATTCTCAACAAAAAGTGCTCAAGGCTAAGCAAAAGACGATTGATGATATACACCTGTAGCAAGGTAGTCCTTCTAATCCCTCATCTCTATGAACATTATAATACGGAATATAAGGTGCTTGGCTAACACTGTTTCTCGAAACAAATTAGCCAATCTTTGTCGTGTTTATCATCCTCTTCTAGTGGCTATTGCAGAGACAATGGTTGATTATGAGAAAATCCCTTCTTCTTGTTGGCGAGCACTTCATTCTTCTTTGGTAGCAGTCTCGAAAAATATTTGTGCTAACCTTTGGATTCTCTGTAAAGAGTCTATGGCTATGGATATAGTCTTCTATAGTGATTAATAAGTTGCTGTCAAAGTCAAATTAGAGGGTATGATTTGTTATGTTTTCTTTATTTGCGGTTCTACTTACTATATTTTTCACAGGCATCTTTGGTCTGAATTGGTTACTTTTTTGCACATTCTTGATGGTCCTTGGTTATTGGCTGGGAGTTCAATGCCACATTAGGTGCTCTTGAGTAGAGTGGAGATGGCTTGTCTAGCTATCTTTCTTGTGCTGATTTTCAGTGCTTTGTAGAACATTGTCATCTTCTCCTTTTGTCTTCCAGTGGATTAAAGTCTTCTTAGACTCGCCCAACAATGACATTGGTCGTATGGAGCGGCTATTTTATAGAGCCTTTGTAACACTTTTTGATTGGATTATTGGAATTTGACTACTTGCCATATATTGCCACGTTTAGTCTCGGATCACTCTCTTTTGGTTATTAGCGTTTGACATCTGATGTGCGTCGTCCTAAGCCTTTCCAGTTTCAATCTATGTGGTTGAGCCATTCGAACTTTAGGAAAGTGGTTGTGGAGGTGTGACTTTCTCTTTTGTATGGCTGTCCTATGTTCATGTTAAAAAAGAACTTGAGGCTCTTAAAAGCCAGGTTGAAATATTGGAATAGATCTATATTCAATAATATTCATGAAAAAGATTCGAATGTCGGTGAGAAGTTCGGCGGATTAAACAAAATTTGGTTACGAAGCTTTGTTAATCTTTATTATTGAAGAAACTTAGGCTAAAGAAGAGCTACTACATGTGATTATGGTTTAGAATTCTTATTGACGAGATAAAGTTCGGGTGAAATGGTTAAAAGAGGGTGACAGAAGTTCCAATCTTTTTCATACTAGATTTCTAGGTTAATCATTGAAGAGTTGTGGTGTGATGATATTGATAGGATCTTAGATTATGAAGTTGCTTTCTACAATAATTTGTAAGTTATTGTTGATGGGGAGAGGGTAACATAGCTCAGTTATGTGAGCTTATCCCTTCTATAATTACTTTGGAGGATAATGTGGCTTTAATTTTAGTCCTGATCTTCTCTCTTAGCTCTCTGGATCTTAGGAGAGACTGAGCTGTAGAAGTAGATTTTGCCTCGTGCAAATCAGAACTCATTCGCTCTCTGAATGCAGATTGGGTTGAAGTTTCCAATCCCCGCTTCACCAAACCCCTGTCATTAATCTTATCTTCCACTGGATGATTTCTTTTTTACTTGTCACTCATGCCTAATCATCTTACCCACACCTGTCGAAGATAAAGAAGACAAAACCTCTTTTCATCTTTTCCCTACAGTTTTATTAAACAAACTTTTTAATAATCTGAAATGGATACTGAGGAGCTAATGAAGCTTTGTGATTCGCTCTCCTTGACAAAGGCAGAAGAAGACATATTTGTTCTACAAGGCGACTCTAAAGTAAGGGCAGAAAAGTTTACTACGTCCTGTCTGGTAGGTAAGGTATTATCAACACAAGTAATTAATCGCGAGGCTTTCAAAACTGCTATCAAACAAATCTGGAGAACTCTTAAAAAAGTTACAGTGGAGAATCTGGGAGAAAACAAATTTATCTTTCATTTTTCCTCTGATGTAGATAGACGCAGTGTATTAGCCAATGGGCCTGGAGCTTTGACAAATCTTTAATAGTGTTATTTGAATTGTCTGGGATTGGTAATGTGACTAAACACAATTTTTCACATGCATCCTTCTGGGTACAGATTAGGCAATAAAATTGGGCTTGGGGAGGACATAAATTCTAATCCGAATGGAGCTTGTTTTGGGAAATTCCTGAGGGTCAGAATATCAATTGACATAACCAAGCCGTTACGATAGGGCATTAAGATAAAGCTTCAGGGTGAAGAGGAATGCACTAATCTCCCACTTCTACATGAACGTGTCCCAGATTTTTGCTTTTATTGTGGTTGTATTGGGCATGTATTCAGAGAATGCACCTCATCTTCTCCTCACGTTATGTCCATGACTGTTAAAGACAAAATATTTGAGTATGGCCCTTGGTTAAGAGCTTCCACTTTTGCAGAAAAACTAAAACACCTCAAATCAAGGGACAAAGAAGGGAAGAAAATAGAGAAACTTGGCACTGCTCAGAATGAGAAGTAATCCAATCCTAAATCTGCCAAGATTGTGGAGCCGGAGTCTGAGCTAGGAGATTCCTTCGACCCAATTGCACTAGAAGCCCAGATTTTTTCAGACAATAATGATAACACATTTAAAATAAGGGCCCCAGAAGTCCCTTTCAACGCAGAAACTGCATTTAATAATGATACAAAAAGGGCGGCAAATCCCAATTCTCAATTATCTGCAGAAATTGTGATGGTGGAGAATGCTTCTCCTAATCATTCCTCTGAGCCAGCAACAGCTCCAATGTAGTACCCATCAAGCTTAAAAGTCCCAGAAGGGAACAAGGATCATTCTGCTCCAGCTCTATTATTAAAAAATTTTACAAGAAATTTTCCTAAGATGGGCCAAATGACCTTAAGCCTATCACAAGCCCAAATTGAGGCTGTAGCGAGAAAATGGAAACGAAGAGCTGGAGAGCGCTTAGACAAAACAACAACAACCGATGGAATTGTCCACGGCCCAAAAAGAATTTCTGATGACCTGGATCTTGATACAGAAGGGACTAAGAAACCCAAAAACACAGTCCAAATTGCATCCGACGATTTAGAAGGCAATGCAAATGCTTTAGTTCCTCTTCTGCGACCTATCACACCCAGCAACCTCTCTTTAAACCAGCAACAAGCTAATGCAAATGTTGAAACGGCGGAGGCTGGGCTCTAGCCCTGTCGAGAATCATGATTCTGTTATGTTGGAACGTTCGGGGCCTAGGGAACACCCGAACGTTCAGAGCTTTACATCAAGTTCTCCAAATGCACCACCCTATTTTGTTATTCTTATGCGAAACAAAGCTGAAGTCAAGGAAGATGAAGATGTTGAAGTTCAAGCTTCATTTTGATCATTGCTTTGCAGCAGACAGGAGGGGACTAAATGAGGGAACTACTCTCTTATGGAGAAATACTTTAGATGTGTAGATTACATCTTTCAGTTCTCATCATATAGACTCTATTATTTGTCCAGAGCAGGGAAATAATTGGCACTTCACTGGTGTATATGGTCACTTAGAGGAAATGCAAAAGCAGCATACTTGACGCTTGCTCACTCGTCTATCATTTCTTTTCTCATTGACGTGGTTAGTTGGTAGCGACTTTAATGAAATTATTCATCCATCGAAAAAAAAGGGGCAGCTTAAGAGATAGGGGTTCAATGTTGAAGTTCAGAGCAGCCCTATTTGCTAATGAATTAATAGATCTAGGATGGTCCAACAAGTGATATGGCGGAGGTTTGGTCGAAGAAAGACTAGATCGTTTTCTATGCAATCAATAATGGAAAAATATGTTCGCGGGTTCTTATGTTAAACACTTGGATACTTGGTGCTCAGACCATCACCCAATTGTGATTGATATTGTAAAAAAATATTGGCTACAGAAACAAAAAATAGCCAAACAAAGCAGGAGATTTCATTATGAGGATGTGTGGAGTTTATATGATGATTGCAAAAGCATTGTCCATCAGATATGGCGGGATTCTTCAGTAAAGCATAGTAAGGGACCTTTGCATCCTTTCCTTTCTAGAATGAAAGACACTCAGGCTAGACTGAAGGCTTAGAGTTCGGTTCATCTTGGTACCAGGAAACAGAAGTTAACGCAACTCCTCTCTAACCTACGCAACCATAAAATAGCCCCACATACTGCTTCATAGAAGGAAGAGATAAGGAACTTAGAGTTTCAAATTGATAAGTTGCTATTAGAAGAACAGATATATTGGAAGCAGAGATCCAAAATCTCTTGGCTTAAGGAAGGGGATAAAAACACAAGATTCTTTCATGCTAGAGCAACAAGTAGACGGAGAAAAAACAGGATCGAAGGTATCACTGATGACCAGGATGTGTGGACAGAAGATATGGGGATAGTTGAAGCAACCATCTGCAACTATTTTCAGAGATTGTTCACCTCCACGACTCCTACCAAAGAACAAGTGGATAGAGCATTAGAAGGAATGTCTTGTAGGGTAACTGCTGAATCAAATATCATGCTTGACCGAGACTTTACTAGGGAAGAGATAGCCCAAGCTTTAGCGCAAATGCATCCTTTGAAAGCCCCAGGGCCTGATGGTTTCCCTCCTGTTTTTTCTCAAAAGCATTGGAACTCAGTCGGAGAGAAAGTTACAGAAGTGTGCCTCCATATACTGAATGAGTAAGGAGATGTGACAGACATTAACCAAACTCTTATTGTCCCGATACCAAAAACAAATAATCCTAGAAGACTGAAGGCTTTATAATGTCATTAACAAAATTATAGCAAAGGTTCTTGCTAATAGACTGAAGGCTGTTCTTGACCAAGTAATCTCTCCGAATCAGAGTGCTTTGTTCCAAATAGACTTATTACAGATAATGTCATTGTGGAGTACGAATATCGTCGTAAAATCAGAAACAAAAGATACGGTAAGAGTGGTTATACTGCACTCAAACTAGATGTTAGTAAAGCCTAAACATAATTGAATGGGGTCTTCCAGAAAATGTCATGGTGAAGCTTGGCTTCTCTATCAAATTTATTCGGCTGATCATGAATTGCATTACAACAGTCTCCTTCTCAATTATCATTAATGGGGAAGCAAAAGGAATTATCAACCCTTAAAGAGGTCTTAGGCAGGGCTGTCCTCTTTCTCCCTATTTATTTATTCTATGTGCAGAAGCTTTTTCCTCCTTACTTACTACGGCAGAGCGTAGGCATGATATTCATGGTGTTCGATTCAAAAATGATTTAACAATTTTTCACTTATTATTTGCAGATGATAGCTTGGTTTTCTCTCATGCTTCTGAGAAGGAATCAGTTCATCTCAAATAGATCTTCGATGTTTATGCTGCTGCCTCTAGACAAATTTTTAACCTTGAAAAATCATCTATCTTATTCAGTCCCAATTGTCAGCAGGAAACTATTCATGCAATAAAGAAAATATTCAATCTGAGTGTGGCCTCTACGCATGAGAATTATCTAGGACTTCCCTCTGTGATCGACGGAAGCAAAAGAAAGTTTTTCAATGAGTTGAAAGTCAGAATTTTCAATAGAATCAAGGGGTGGAATGCCAAGCTATTCTCAAGTGGAGGGAAAGAAGTGTTGATCAAGGCAGTGGCACAGGCAATTCCAACATACACCATGAGTATATTTAAGATCCTTTGGCGCCTCTATGAGGACATTCAAAAGTTATTGAATTCTTTTTGGTGGGGTTCTACAGAAACATTTAGGAGCATCCATTGGGCAAATTAAAATAAAATGTGTAAAATGGAAAGGAGGTATCGGGTTTAGACATCTCCAGTCTTTTAATCAAGCATTATTAGCAAAGCAAGGGTGGAGAATTCTGCAACATCCTACTTCTCTATTGGCCCAAGTTCTTAAAGCTATTTATTTTTAAAAAGGCGATTTCATGAAGGCGAAATTGGGTAGCAATCCTTCTTTTGTTTGGAGAAGTATTTTATGGGGCAGGAACATTCTCAAAGCTGGAATGAGATGGAGGGTTGGCAATGGTAAAAATGTTTTTATCTATAAAAGCTCTTGGATACCAAGACCTTTATCTTTCAAACCTATATCCCTATGTCATTCCCAGAAGACTCCAAGGTGGCTTTGTTACTCAACACAAATAATGAATGGGATACATCAATTATTCGACAACATTTTACTTCATTAGAAGCTGAAACTATTTTGCGAATTCCTCTTCCAAGAGTTGAAAAGGAGGATCATCTTATATGGCACTATGAAAAAAGGGGTGAGTATACTGTCAAAAGTGGATACCAGGTAGCTTTGGGATTAAATTTCCCAGACTCCCTTTCTAGCTCTTCAAATTTCACAGGTTAGTGGAATCTTATCTGGTCACTCTCAATTCCAGCAAAAGTGAAGATTTTCCTTTGGAGAGCAATGCACGACTTCCTTCCCACAAGGGCCTATTTGGGCAGTAAGAAAATTACCAGGTCTTCCCAATGTCAAAGATGTGCAAACTCTCCTAAAGACGTTACTCAATGCTTTGGTTTCATGTAAATATGCTTAGAAATCTAGGAAGTCCTCCTTTTTGGCCGGGGTTCTATCTAACAAACGGAGATCCGATTTCTTTACCTTGGCAATGAAACTGTCCAGATCCCTTACAAAACACGAGCTTGAAATCTTCACCACTGCAGCCTGGTTAAACTGGTATTCACGGAACCAGTTCTGCCATAATAAAATCGTCAAAGATCAGAACAAAATTATCATTAAGGCAGAAGCATTGATTGAATCTTTCAAAAAATCACAAATAAATGCCCACCCACTAGACAATCAAGTCAGTCGACTTCCATTTGTTCTTGGTCCCCTCCCCCAGCAGGTTGGCTCAAACTGAATGTAGATGCAGCAGTGTATAAATCGAATAACAAGGCAGGTATTGGTGCAGTTATCAAAAACTCTGATGGGAAGCTCACGGCTGCAGCAGTTAAAACTACTTCCTACAAGGGTGATGTGGAGATAGCTGAAGCGGAAGCCATAATTTTTGGGGTCGAAGTTGCATTAGAGGCACGACTAAGCCCCATTATCATTGAGTCTAACTCTCTGAATATCGTAAATATGGTGAACAAGAAGCTCCATAGTAGCAGTGAGGTTTGCTGGCTCATTTCTGATATTCAAGATACCCTGGTCAAAAATGAGAAGTTTGTTGTCAGTCATATACCTGGTTCCTGCAATGTAGTAGCTCACAACCTAGCAAAGTGTGCTTTTGACTTTGATAAAACTATGGTTTGGCTGGAGAAGATCCCGAACTCTATTCTTTGTATTTGCTCTTAGTTCCTGTTAATGCACTTATATTCCTTCAAAAAGAAAATTTTAGTCCTGAGTTACTGTAAATTTCATGAAGTCATCTTTCAAACAGACCCCAGCTAGTGTACTAGGTGTTGACGGGTATTTTAGTGCTTTATTTTTAAGGCTACTGGGATATGATTGGCAAAGATGTAGTGGTAGGTGTGCAACAGTTCTTTAAGGATAGCTACTACTACCCAATTTAAACTTGATATTTTTTGTTCTAATTCCAAAAAATGATGAAGCAGTAACGCTTTCTTACTATCAGCCTAGCTCTTGTAGATTTTTTCTTCAAGATAATTGCTAAGTTGCTGGCTAATCCTTTAGGTATAGTGATGGATCGAGTTATTTCTCTGCAACAAATTGCCTTTATTTGTGGTTGTCACATTCATGATAGTATCTCTTTTGTTTTGGAAGGTATTAATATGCTTGATAGGAAAGTTTTTGGTGGTAATGTTGGTGTTAAGCTTGATATCACTAAGGCATTTGAAATGTTTAATTAGGGCTTCCTTCTCGCAATTCTTCATACGTTTGGTTTTCATGATAAATTTATTAGTTGGATTTTTTTATTCTATCTTTTGTCGGACTTTTAGTACTCGTCAATGGAGTTGCTTATGATCTTTTTGGCTATAGGCATGGGGTTTGTCAGATGATCCGTTGTCTACTATTTTATTTTGCTTGGATGAGCAAGCTCTTTCTTGAGGTATTATTCATCTTTGTGAGCTAGGGAAACTCCTTTCTCATTCAGTTCCACATCGTTGTCCCTCTATTTCTCATGTGCTCTATGCATATGATGTTCTAATATTTTAACATGGTGATTATAAGTCGTTAGCTTTAAATAATTATTTGGAAGTGCATGGTCGTTTTTTTAGCTGAAAAATTAATAAATCCGAAAGTTTCTTCTTTTTGTGGAAGCTAGTACCTTGTCTGATAGGTTATAATCGAAGCCAAAATAAATAATAGATAAAATTCTTCTTTGGGCGAGAATAAGTCATAATTTGAATTTGGAATAAGTTGTCTTATTACTGTATAGTAGAAATATCTTAAATACAAATAAAAATAACCATTTTCTCCTAAACTTACGAGTCCACTACTTAAAATAAGGACTCAACAACTATTAACAGTTAAATAGCTAATATTGATTCAAATAATAAAATAATAACTAATTGACACCACACTACATCCTCAAAGGAACAACTTGTCCTACGTCTTTTGAATGTTTCTTAAATCAAAAACCTTGGATTCTTCTTAGGAACACGTTGCGACCTTATTAACTTATCAATACCTTCATCCTTCATTAGGACCTTATCCTCAAGATTCATGTTAAGGAATCGCTTCTTCAACTCTTGAGCATCCTCCCATGTTGCATCATTTTGAGGTAGACATTTCCATTTGATAAGGCTTTCTTCAACAAACCACGATCCTTTCCTAACCCAACGAGTATCCAAGATAGCTTCAAGTTCAAGTACAATTTCCCCATCATCATCAATAAGAGGTAAGTTGATTGAAGTTTTGCTAGCTCTCCAACCTTCTTCTTAAGTAATGAAGCATGAAAAATGGGATGAATTCTTGAGCCTTTCGGAAGTTTTAATTTATAAGCAACATTTCCAACGCATTGCTCAATCGAAAAGAAACCATAGAATCGACTGGCTAATTTGTGAGAAGCTCTATGAAATACCGTTTATTTTCGATAAAGGGGTGATCGAAGGATAATCATGTCACCTACTTGATACTCAATGTTACACCGTTTGGAGTCAGCCACTTGATTCATACGATTGATAGCAACATGTAAATTGTTTTTGAGTTGGCGTAATATGTTATCCCTAGAGGCTAGATTTTGGTCGACTTCATGAATAGAAGTGTACGTTGCAGATAATGTGGAATAGTAAGAGGTAGATGTCCATACAAAACTTGAAATTATGTCATTGTTATTGATGTGTGGTAAGTTATGTTTACCAAAATTCTGCTCATAAAAGAAAAAACTCCATTTGCATGGTTAATTGTGGATAAAGCAGTGAAGATATTATTCAACGCACCTATTGACAACTTCAGTTTGTCCATTTGTTTATGGGTGGAACAAGGAGCTCATTTTCTATTGTGTGCCTGATAACTTGAAGAACTCATGCAAAAAATGGCTAATGAATATGGGATCCCGATATTTAATGATGGATTTAAGCATACCATAAAGCTTGACTACTCTAATCAACAAATTTTTCAGCTATCGTTTTTTGTAGTGAAGGAATGACCTAAGGCCGAAAAATGCGTTGATTTACTCAAAGTATCGACCACCACAAGTATTTGTATTCTTGTCATTGAAAGTTAATAGCCCTTCGATGAAGTCCATGGTGATGTCATCCTACACTTGGCATAGAATTGACAGTTGTTGTAAGAACCCTGCTAGGGCAAGAGTTTTAGATTTGGCAAATATCACAAGAAAAGTCACAATCCTGCAATATTTGAAATATTGATGGCCAATAAAATTATTGTGCAAGCCTTTTGTATGTCCGTAGCACCCTTGAATCACTAATGATTTGCAAACCATGGAATTATTACAAGAGTTGTTTGATTAGTGAAGAGTTTGGAGATATTACTAAATTTTTATAGCAAACCAGCCCATTTCGCCATGTGTAAGGAACATCTTGTTTTATTCATTGCTAACTTGCCAATCTTTTCCATGTATGGATGTCTAATGGTCTCTACCTTAATTTCATCCCATAATGAAGCTTGTGAAGTAAATAAAGCAATAAGACAAGGGCTGTCTACCACTCTTGAAAGTGCATATGCTATTGAGTTCTCTTGTCTTGGTTTATAGGTGATTTCACAGGCATTTCCAAGCAATTTTTCCACCCATTTCTATTGATCTAGTATTGTTATGCACCGTTCTAATAAATATTTGAGGCTTCGTTGATTTATTTGAATATAGAACTTCCATCCCAGCAAATATGGCCGTCAGGTTTGGATTGCATGAACCATGATTGTTTGGACACTCCTAAAGCGTGGCTCATGTAGGCTATTGGTTTTCCTTGTTGAGTTAGAATAACAAAAATCTCATCTCTATAAGTATCAAATTCAATGACAAAAGGTTCATTAAAATTAAGCAGTGTAAGCGTTAAAGTCAGGGCCTATTTGAGTAGTTGGAAAGCTATATCAACATACTATGTCCATGCAAATTGTCCTTTATTCAATAAATTGGTAAGAGGTGGAGCAATGAGGCCGTAGTTACAAACAAACTTCTTGTGAGAACTTGTAAGACTTAAGAATCCACGTAATTCAGAAATATTAGTAGGTCTGGGCCAATTTAACATCGCTTTAATTTTGCCATGATCGACCTTGACACCTTGAGGAGTCACAATATGACCCAAATATTCCAACTTTTGCTACCCAAATGCACATTTGCCAATTTTAACAAAAAATTGGTGCTGCCTTAATATTTCAAAAGCTTGTTTAATATGTTCAAGATGCATGATTCAATTAGGGCTATAAATCAAAATGTCATAAAAAATATTCACACAAATTTGCGAAGATAAAGTCGCAATATTGAATTCATAATTGCTTAAAAAGTAGATGGTATATTAAAAAGACCAAAAGGCATAACTAAATATTCGTAATGACCATTATGAGTACAACAAGCAATTTTAGGAATATCTTGAGGGTGTACTCATACCTGATGGTAGCCAGCCTTAAGATTGAATTTAGTAAAGTAAGTTGCTCCATAGAATTCATCATACCTGTTACAGCATTAAGTGCTTTATAGTCAGTATAGAAGCGCCATATTCCATCTTTCTTTTTAACTAATAAAATAGGAGATGAAAAAAGACTAGTGTTTCATCTTATAAACCCTAATTTTAACATGTCATGAACTTTTTTTTTCAATTTTAGCTTTTTGAAAATAGGCATACCTATAAGGACTCACGTTGATAGGCTTAGTTCGTTCTTTGAAAGTAATTCAATGGTCATTCTCTCATGCTGAGGGCAATTGTTTGGCTCTTGAAAAATCTCCTCAAATGCTTAAATCAGTTGGCTCATGTTTAGATGGATATCTTGTTGTACTTCATTTGTTATGGATTATAGGTAGATTGTAATATTAAGCTTCTATACCATAATTCTTTTGAAATAGCCTTTAACGATGCAGCTTGAATGGTTCATGTATCTGCTCATTGTAGCTTGTGTGTTTGATCTTCCCATTGGATCTATATTGTCATTTTTTTTCTAATTGCAGACTATTGTTCCCATGGTTCTAACCATTGTACTCTAACACCAAGTCCAACCCGATTAGTGGTAGAGAATAGAGAGTAAGAGAGAAAAGGATACCTTAGAGTAACACTTTCACGTGTTCAAACCTCCCTTGGCATTTCAATGGTACCCTATTGGCCACCTTGACAGTAAATAGCTTGGTTGGAACCATAGGTAAGTGCAACATGTCGACTATCTTCTCATCAATAAAATTATGAGTGAAACCATTATCGATTAGGCTAACCACCTCATGATGTCCAATCATAGCTGTAATCCGCATGGTTTTAGAAGTTCACCATCTGGTTAGAGCATGAATGGTAATTTTTGGTTCAGTTTGTTTGTTGGCAACGATGTGTTCTATCTCATCGTCCGTGTTTTTGTCCTTATTGGTTATGGATTATCCTTCCAACAACAATAGTTAAGGTCCCTTATACTTATGGCCTGTAGTAAATTTATCACAATTGAAATAGAGACCTTGTGCTCGTCTTATCTATATTTCCTTCTAAGTGATTCATTGTATAGATGGTGATGCTTTGAATTTCGGTTGAGAAAAAAGATCAAGTTGCAAACATTAAGCGGTACAAGCCATATGAATCGTCATTGGCGATTTAGCTGGTCATCGTTCATTCATGCCAAGCTAATTGCTTCCTTCAATGATTTGGGTTTCAACATTCGAATGTCATTTGCAATTTCTAATTTGAAACTGCCCATAAATATCCCAACTAGTGCTTTTTATGTCCATCCTTACACCCAGTTACCTAGCTTCTTAAACTTTGTTGATAGTCTCGTAGTGAGCCTACATATTTCACCCTGGATAAGGCCTTATCGAAATCATCACAATTCGTAGGTCCGAAACGAGCCTAGAGTTCCTCCGAAAAATTCACCTAAGTCATTTCTCTGCCTTCTTCTTTATAGGACCGGTATAGCCACTGCCACCATTGATCAACTTCCCCTTCAAGATGGAATAATGCCAATGACATCTTTTGGGCTGGCAAAGTGCCTTGGTATTCAAAAAATTGGTCTACTATGTTGAACCATTTTGTTGGCTTATCATCTAAGTTCCTTGAAAATTCTAGCTTTGTTAACTTAGACGAGAAAACTTATTAACCTTCTTCTTTGTTAAATCATCACAATACTAAAGGTTGTTTCAATAAACCTATCAATCAGTGGTGTTGCTATTAGATCTTTCTCTTTTGGAAAGCAAAGCTTCAGATAATTTGTGGAGGTTTTCCTCCATTTGCTATAATTTTTCAATAAGACCAATTTCTATCCGACTTATATTGTCTTGAAGTTCTCCTAACCGAGCCTTAAGTTTTTCAATCTTTTCTTTGTTGGTTGCCATTGTAACCTAGCTCATATACCAATGATAGGTCCTAGTCAAACCCAAAATAAAAAATAGATAAAATTCTTCTTTGAGCAAGAATAAGCCATAATTTGGATTTTGAATAAGTTGTCTCATTATTACATACTAAATTATTTTAAATACAAAAAGAAATAACCATTTTCTCCTAAACTTACAACCTCACTACTTAAAATAAGGACTCAACAACTATTAACAGTTAAATCACTAATACTTATTCAACTAATAAAATAATAACTAATTGACGCCATACTACATCCTCAAAAGAACAATTTGTCCCATGTCCTTTGAATGTTTCTCAAGTCAAGAACCTTGGATTCTTCTTAAGAACATGCTAGGACCTTCTTGGCTTTTCATGTGTTCTATACAGATAATGTTTTTATCTTTTAACATAGTGATTATAAGTAGTTGTTAGCTTTAAATAATTATTTGGAAGAGTATAGTCGTTCCTCTAGTTAAAAAATTAATAAATCTAAAAGTGTCTTCTTTTTGTGGAAGCAAGCAACTCATAGGTAAATTATTCAAATTACACTGGGTTTTATGGAAAGGTCAATACCTTTCAACTACTTGGGTGTTCCCATCTTTAAAGTATGTCATAAGAAACAACATTTGTAAGTTTTGGCTAGTCGCACTTGTTCTACATTGACTAGTTTGCAAGGAAAAATGTCATCCATGACAAGTAAAGTGGAGCATGTGAAGTTCGTTCTTCACAACATTTTTCTTTATAGCCTTAAGGTTTATCATTGGCCATGTTCTTTCTTGAAAATGCTCCAAGATTATGCGAGAAACTTTGTGCTTTCAGGAAAAGCATTCATAATAAAAAGCCGATACTCATCTTTTAGGATCAATTTTGTCGGCCGAAAATGGAAGGTGGTTTGGGCCTTTAGAAGTTGGATATTCGCATTGGTAAAACGTTTGTGGGACATTCGCATTGGTAATTTAGCCAACGCTTTTTAAAGCTAGATATCTTTCTGATGATGTTTCAAGAAAGTTTCTTTGCTCGTTTTTATGGAATGGTTTGCGGTTGGCTATGGATACTTTTTCTAGAGGGGTAGCATGGGTTATGGGAAATGGTTCTAATATTAACTTCTGGCATGATATTTGGTTGTTAGCTCCTATCATTCCAAGGTTAAGTTAGTTTAATTTTGCTACTAAGCTTTAAGATGTCCTCTTAAGTGAAGAATGGAGTTGTTAGATTGCTTTTTGAAGTTTTTCCCCGGCTACAGGCCTCGTTTAGACATTTCGTCCTTCATTGTTCACAAAATCCACATAGTATAATGTGGTCTACATCAAGGGATGGTTCATTTGCTTTAGAGATAGTTATGACTATTTGCGTATTCATCATAAGGTTCAACTTGGTGTGGCTTAATTTAAAAAGGTTTTATACCTCCTAAATTTTCCATGCTAATTTGACAAATAATGTAGAGAAAAGACCATATTGACGCTTTTCTTTATGAAAGAAGACTGTGCATGGTTTCTGTTTGTTTCCTATGTGAAAATTTTGCAACTCCAAAAACAATTGATCATCTTTTTGTTACTTGATTTTTTGCTAAGCAAATGTGGCAATGGCTTACTCCAAAGTTTCGTGTCAATTTTTTTTTTTTTGGTGTTTACTGTTAAAGATTTTTGGCAATGGTTAGTTACTCAGGTTTTCAGCCTACAATTATTTAATATGTGGTTGATAATGGCTTATTATGTAGTGTTTGGCCTTTGGAAGACACGAAATTGTCTGCACTTTGAGAATGTTAAACCTTCTTTAAGTAGTTTCCAGTTGAATATTGTAGCTCAACTTTAGTGCTTAGCAAAGTTTTGCCCTTGTCATGTGAACTTTGGTTCGAATTGAGATGTTTTGACTAACTTAGGGGTTGATTGGAATCTCGGCAAGTCTCTTAAGGTGTTTGTTCTCACTTGGTGACCTCTTCTACTAGGTGGATCAAAGTGAACATGGATAGGTTGGCTAAAGGCAACCTAAGAGCTGCAGCTTGGGGGAGAAGTTTGTTTTATGTAATGAAGTGGGTGATTATATTAGTGTTTATGGGTTATCTTTAGGGCATCAAACAGCTTACTAAGCTAAAATTATAGTTGTCATTCTTGCTATAGACTTTGCTTATACTCACGATTGGTATAATCTTTGGTTGAATGTGATTCTTTACTTGTTATTCGGCTATTTGTTGTGCAATTCTAGTTACCTTTAAATAAATATCCAAGAATTCAAATTAAAACTCACAAGTATACGAATCACATTTAATACGATAAATATTCTGCGAGATCGATCCCACAAGGAATAGGTTAATCAATGTTTTTCAACTAGCAAATCTTAGATTAAATGATTTATGAGTGATTTGAATAACAAAAGAAAATTAAAATAAATCAATAACTAACAAATTGAAAAAGAAAATTTATTAAAGGAATAAATTGAGGAAGTTGAGGTATTAGAGTTCAAGAATCCACCATTAATTATTATTTTTCAGGGTCTAAGTGTAATTTAAAAAAAATAATAACTTAAGACGGTAATGGTCTTCTTTTGTGCAATGAAAGGACTTCACGCATCAATTTTTCATTGATTACAAGTTAATCTTAGTGTGGGATTTAACTCATCTATCCTAGAACATGCAACAATGCTTGGTGTGGGCTTTTGTGAACATGCCAAGAATGCATTAAATGTTGTGAAAACAAGAAAACTTTGCATAAACAATCAAATTGGTATGGTTATCATATTAACACAATTCATTTATATATGAAGCATCAAGGTAAGGGATTGGTGTGATCTTCAAACCTTCCATCAATGTATTACCTATTTGAATCATAAAGATTGCAATTCAAACCCTTGGATTAGTGTGGTCTTTAGGTTTGCATTAATATATTACACATTCAAAATCAAGATAAATCATTTAAATAACATAATATAAATCAATTAGGCAATATCAAATTATTCAATTAGGCAATACTTATCAATAAGCATAATATAAATGAATATCACCTTTATTAAATTATAAAAATCCAAATTAACACATACCCATAGAAAAATAAGGCATCATCTATCACCCTAACTAAGAGTTTTAACTACTTAATTGTATGATTAAAAAAAACACTAATTAACAAGAAAGAAACATAAGATAAAGAAGATAGAACCAAATTCTTGTCTTCAATCCTTCGATATTCTTGTATCCTTCTCTTGATGTAGTCAAAGTTCTCTTTCTAAAAAATATAATGCTCTCTTTAAAGCTCAAACTAAAGGGTATTTATAGCCTCCCTTAACTAACTCAAATGATGTAAGCCATGACATAATATACATACATGATATAAGCCATGACATAATATACATACATGATGTAAGCAATGACATCATGTATTTTCCTTAAAATAGGCAATTTTTTACCTCTGAATTGACGTCCAAATCTCTACATTAATATGGTCATTTTTGGGAAAGTCTTCAACGTAATTGTTATAGGAATTTCTCTTATTTTTTGTAGACATCAAGATCGTGCTTTTTGGAGTTCTTCATCAAAAAGTTATGCTCGAAATACTGAAGGTTATTTCAATAAACCGAGAAAGAAAGATTTCTCCTTAATTTCCATAATCTCTTCCATTCCTTGATGGCGCGGGCGTGTCATAGCTACTGTCTCGGGAGGGTAGTTTTCCTTTGTTGTTTTGTACTTGGCATTAATAAAGTGCGTGCTTGTATTGCGTTTTCTTACCTTTTCACCGAAATACTACATTTTTCCTCGATTTAGCTTAATTCTTATGTTTTGCTTCAAAATACCTACAAAACAAGAAATGCAACTAAAACATCATAAAATATAATAACTAACTCATAAGATCAATGAATATATGATATAAATATATATGAGTTAATGAACATATCACTATTCATGAATGTTTCTGTTTATCCTCCATGGCGCCTTCAAACAAGGTGGTCATGTTGTAGCTCTTATATTTCTAAAATGACATTTCAGTACTCGTATACTTGTTGGGAAACAAATGCAGTTGTTGATGCATTGGCTAACTTGAGCTTACATTGTGCTAGTTTACAATGATGGTCTTCTTACCTTCCCCATATTGGTAGCCTTCTCTCTCATGATACTAATAGATTTCCTTGTTATCGTTTTTGTTAAAGTTTTGTTCTTTTCACCTCTTCGTTCTTTGTTGCTCTTAAAGGATAAGGCTCATTACGTCCCCCCTTGTTTGTACTTTTTTTCTTTCTTTTCCTTTTATTCTAATAAATTTGCCTTTTAAGGCTTGATTGAAAAAAAAAAAAAACAAGCTATTTCCTATAGATATTTATCGTACAACCATTTATCAGAAACATTTTCCCCGTGGGTGAATTCAACGTCACAATTATATGTCTCTTAAACCACAATACTCCTTAGTTCTTCATTTCCTAGAGTTACCTCTTTATCACTATGTCAAAATTAATGGTACATTATTTGATTGCATAGGAATCTAGTGGCCAACAACTTCACATTTGACAGATCAAACATTAGGTGAGTTATAGTCCACTAATTTCTATTTTTTCTCTTTTCTTTTTTTTTTTTTTGTGTTTGATGAACAAAATCTAGAGAATAGCAATTATCTTGAGAGGTTAATCTCTCTCAATTCTTGCCAGTATTATCCGTGGATTGAACTGTCTTAAGAGAAAATTCCCATGGCATAGGAATACTCCACGCTATAAGTTGCACTCTTCCTGCTGTTCAATAATTTTTTTCGATAATTTATTGTAGTTCCATTTTCAATGATGGACTTCGATGCTATACACATAAAAGGAACATGCTTGTGAATGTCAGAACAATAAAGATTAGAAAGAGCAAGGACTGGTATAGCAAAAAATTAAATTAACATATCGTGTTGCAGGTCTGGACAATTTACAGTGTCACTATAGCTGTAATATGTAAAGCAATTGCATTATGGTTTGCCTAGTTGAGCCATCTTAGCTCACGAGTGAGTGAATGTGTATGCTGAGAAAGACTTGAAATGTGTCGGCTTTGAAATGATAAGGAATATTAAATTTAGTAGAACCATTTTGAAATGATAAGGAATGACAAGACTAAAATATTCCAAATATTTTCTTAATTCTTTAGTCAAAACATAATCTTTTTATTATTTCATATGCTTAAATATATGTAATATAAGTTCTATATTATTTGAGTTTTAATAATTTATATAATGTACTATTTATCTATTTTATAATAAAATAATATAATAATTTTTTTTAAAAAATTAATAAAAAACTTATTATTCAATTAATAATATAGCATCACTTTATGAGATATAAAAATAAAAAACTTAATATTACATTTTTTTAAATTTTTAGAATTTATGAAAAGAATATAATTAATATTTTTTAAAGTATACAAAATTAAAAAATAAAATAATTGGTTCATGAATAAATTATATTTACAATACTAAAAATATATATATTAATCTAATTTATAAATAATTTTAGGATTGTAAACTAAATATCATTAAAAGTGTTGATGAATTAATAATATTAAATATCATTATTTTATTTTAATTTCTAATTATTGACTTACACAAAATTAAATTGTTAAATTAATTGAATGTTCAAAAATATCCTTGATACTAACGGTCCTATATCAATCAACTAACGATTTAGGGAAGGTATGTGTTGATTTGTTCGCACCTAATATTTATGTGTGAATTTCCTAGACTTCAAGGGAATTATGTGTTAGTTACCCTACATAATAATTATATAACCAACTTGATGTATATATACACCAACTCGACAGAAAACTTAAATTGGTAATTAATAGAATTACTTTTTTATTTTATATTTATATTAATTCGAAAAATATTTAATATTATTGCTGATATATGATTGACTCTGGCTGCCGCTGCTTCTATTTATTCGTCAATGATATAACTTTTTAAGGCATTTTCCTTCTCTTGTGTAAAGAGGTAGAGAGAGATAGAGAGAGAAGATGAACGGGGGAGTGAAGCTGCTTTCTGCTTCTTCTTCGGTAGTTGCTGCCTACTTCTGCTCTTTCTGCTGCTTCTGCTTCCTACTTCCTTTATCCAATGCTCGGAGTGCTACTTTGGATCCTGCTGAAGGTAGGTGCTTTAATTTCTTCTTAATAATTGCTGCTTCTTTTTTCCCCAAATCAATTTCTTAAACTACAACATTCCTAACCAAAATTATTGAAAATTATTATATGTTTGAACAAGTTGTGTGATAGATGAGAAGCCAATTGTAATTTCACATATAATAAAATAATTGGGTCTCAGTACTTGGAAGGTATATATCTAGCACATGATATATATATATATATATATATATATATATATATATATATTAATTAATTTATCACCCTCGTCCAATTAGCTACAATAAAGTCATAGGCAAATCCTTAAGACAAAGATCATATAAAATAATTATAATTTTTTAGGGTATTTTCTAGAAATAACTAAAAAAAAAAGTTGCTATTTCAAAATTAATTCAATATGTATGTATACATATATCAGGAAGAATGTAATTTTTTAGGGTATTTTCTAGAAATTCAATGAGATTGTTTTTGGAAATTATCGAGCGAATGTAATTTTTATTCCTATATAATTACTATTATTTAAAAAAAAAATTTCTAAAGTTTGAGAAAATACAATATTTTTATATAAAATTACTTAATTAAATAAATAATATTATTATTTTATAACATATTGATAATATAGATATTTATTAATATATTATAAATTTATTATTGTCATTATTTTATTTATATTTTAAATATATATACATATATTTTATTAAATTACAATATAATAGTAAATATTTATTATAAATGATGCTGTAAAATAAATAAATTTATAAATTTATATTTTATTTAATAAATTAATATTTATTTATACTTTATTTGTATTTAAATTCTAATAACGTAATTTATTTTTATTTAATTTCTTATAAATAATTATAATACAATTAATTTATTAAGATATTATTAAAATAATAGCATTATTTAATTAATCAATATATTTTACATAAATATACTATATTATCTTAAATTTTAAATATTTATTTATTAGTTTTTAAAAATAAATATTATTATTATAGATATAATAATTATTTTTAATAAATTAAATTTTTTAAAGATATTTTAAAATTATTAATACGAACAAGTATTTTATTATATATAGATGGAGAATGAGCTAGGGCTGGCATTGAGAGTACTAAGTTGTTTTTCACCTTGTTAACAATATAGGGATTGACCTTTTCCCATTCTTTATTATATCATCCCATTTTTACCTTATTTGTGGTGTATCCTTACAAAACTCCAAATCCATGGAGAGTTTTGTCATTCTCACCTAAACTTAACAGTAAATTAATATTTGTGTTATTTTAATAAAATTTAAGGACCTATTTGTTATAAAAAGAAATATTATGACTTTACTTGTGATTTCGTAAGTCTTTAGAAACTAGAATGATATAACCCCAAATAGGAAGTATTTTTTTTTTTTAATATTCAAATCTACTAGTAACTAGGAACTGTTGTTTTTTAACCCACTAAAATAGCCAAATATGTGTTAAAACTATAAGATGAATAATCACTTCCAAAAAGTTTTCCCTAAGAAATCAAGTCTTGTCATGGGTCCGACCTCGACATTTTGACTTTGAATTTAACTTCTGTTAATACATTATATATTCAGAGAAAAATAACATGTAAGAGAAGAAAATTCCAAACAAAAAAAAAAGAAAATGCAGTTATTTGAAGAATTCAATTGAAAGAAAAAATAAATAAAAGTGAAATTGAAAATTATCGAGCGAATGTATTTTTGCGGGAATCAGCTAAACTAAGCTCATGAGTGAGGTAAAATCCCTTTTATTTCAAAGATTTGATTTAACACATTTATTATTCTTTTTAATTTTAAAAAAATATTTTTAAAAGTCTTAATTCATTGAAACATGATAATTATATCGCTGTATAAATTTTTAAAATTTGAAAAATATAATTTATTAATGTTAAATACATTAATTAAACAAATAACATTATTATGTTATGATATTGATAATATAAATATTTATTAATATATTATAAATTTATTATTTTTATTATTTTATATATATTATATATATATATGTATGCATATATTTTATTTAAATTACAATATAATCATAAATTTTGTTATAAATATGTTATAAAATAAATAAATTTATAAATCTATATTTTATTGATAAATTAATATTTATTTATGGTTTATTTGTAATTGAATTCTAATAACTATGAATATGTAATTTATTTTTATTTAATTTCTTATAAATAATTATAATATAATTAATTTATTAATATATTATTAAAATAATATTATATTTCATTAATTAGTATATTTTACATAAATGTATTGTATTTTTTAAAATTTTAAATATTTATTTATTATTTTTAAATAATAAATATTATTATTAGGAGTATAATTATTATTTTTTAATATGTTAAAAAATTTAAAGATATTTTTAAAATTATAAAAACTAATAAAAATAATATTTTCCAAATTTTGGCCATTTTAGGAATTTTTTTATTTCAACAATGTTTCAACTAAATATATTCATATTATGAAGACTCAACAAAAATCATACCCAAAACATACTTATTTCATCTTTAATTCAAATCTTTTTTTTTATAGTGCAGAGAGGAGAGATTTTAGGAGAGCAAAGTTAGGGTTTTTGTTAAAGTGTAATTAGTACAAAAGAAAAAGATAAAAGAGTAGTATTAAAATATGAAAAAAAAATTAAATGTCACTAATGAGGGCAAAATTGTCCTAAAAATAAATGTTAGGTGAAGTTGGTAAAATTTTTCGAAGTGGCTGTTCATGTCAATTGGGTTCCAATTAGAGTATTCTGATAAATATTTCAAAAAAAAAAAAGAAAAGATTAATTTTTTAAAAAAATTAAATAGGTTATTGAGAACAATTTTATTCGAAAAATATATATTGAATTAGGTTGGCAATTTTTTTTATAAAAGGTAATTTACATTAATTGAAAGTTAATTAGAATTAATTTTGAAAACTTTCACGTAAAAAAAAAAAAATTTTCAACCCTTCATAAGTACAATTTAAATTCTAATTTCTCATATCATCTAAATAGAGTTTATCAATTGTACTAACCAGTTACATCAACAAGTACTTTCATTTTTTAATAATTAGGTGACAAAATTTTACTTCTAAAATTAAAAAAAAAAAGTTAGGAAGCAACCCTAGGACTTAAAGTGACAGGACCTTTAACTCAACAAAAAAAGGTTTAAAGAATAACTACTATTTTATTATTTAACCACTTTATGCTAAATTTTTTATAATCTATACAAATTTTAAAGATATACGTTTTAACCCTCTATAAAGACTAATTAAGAGATGGGTTGAAATACAAAGGGCTTGGGATTAAATTGTTGAAATTGAGTAAATAATGTACTTATTTATTATTTTGCCAACAGGACTCTTTAAAAATTACCTTTGTAAAATTAGTTGATTTAGAATTGAAAAATAATCAATAATGTCCGTATTTGATAAATAAAATCAAAAATACAATTACCACTAATTTTCAATTAAAATTGTCCATTTATTTTCCAAACTGACGAAATAGTCTCCATACCCCTTTTTCTTTTTGAATTAACTAAAAACTCATATTCTACTTGAAATTATGAATTTAATTAATTCGAAATTTAAATTTTATCTTAACGCGGAAGTATAATTTCAACCTAACTCGAAACTATTTTTCTACTATACTCGAAAGTATATTTTGAACTTAACTCAAAATTATAAGTTTTATTTTAACT
Organism: Melia azedarach; assembly: GCA_028052125.1. Taxonomy (NCBI): domain Eukaryota; kingdom Viridiplantae; phylum Streptophyta; class Magnoliopsida; order Sapindales; family Meliaceae; genus Melia; species Melia azedarach. The sequence continues at coordinate 4,104,236 of CM051406.1, forward strand.
AAAAAGTGTATTACTCGAAACTATAAGTATTACTTTGACTCGAAAGTATATTTGAAACGTGACTAGATAGTGTACTTCGAGTCACCTTACAAATATACTTTTGAGTCACCTTATAAATATATTTTCAAGTATAACTTAATTTGAAAGTACTAAAGATTGGTCGCAGAATAACGTTTTTAAATAAAATTTGATAAAGGGCATAGAGACAATTTTATCGAAAGAATAAAAAAAAGAACATTTTTTATTGAAAATTTGTTGAGGAGGTATTTTTGAATTTTTATTATAAAATAAGGGTATTTTTTATTATTTTCCTTTAGAATTTTCAAAAATTCATAACTTATACTAGACAATTCTTATATGGAATCATTTGTATTGAAGTAGCAATCAATGTTTATAGTAATGTAAGGTTGGTGATTGTGAGCAGCAAGGGCATTGAGTTCAATATTCCAAAAATGGGATGTTCAGGCAGAGCCATCATCATGGAACATAAGTGGAGAACCATGCAGTGGATCTGCTATTAATAGAACTGAATTTTGGAACCCACCTAATAATCCTGCTATCATGTGTAACTGTGGTTTAGGCGATGGAACCTGTCACATTATTCAATTGTAATCCATTCTCTTTCTCTCTAATTTAAATTGAAATTCTTCCCAATTTTAATAGAAGAATTACTTTTGATTAATGGATTATTTGATTTTACAGGTGGGTGTCAGGATCTGAACATAAAAGGGCAGATTCCTGAAGAAATAGTTTCCCTACAATATCTTACATTTTTGTATGAATTCATTTCTCATCGCCCAATATTTTTCTCCATTTCAGAGACTTGTTAATTTTTATTTGTGTTGCTTTCTTTGAATGTTCAGGTTTCTTGATCAAAATTTCTTCACTGGTCCCTTGCCTGGATTTATTGGTGAATTATCTCGGTTAACAACATTGTAAGTATTGAAGGGATACCTAGATATTTTTTTGTTTTAATTGGAAGAAATGGCTAAAATTATGGTTCTAATTCAGGTCAGTTGCCTACAATTCATTATCAGGGCCAATTCCTAAAGAGCTTGGAAATCTGACGGAGTTAACTATTCTGTAAGATTGGAAAAATTTCCCCTATTTTTGTGTGTGTGTGTAAGGACTAAGGATGGCATCATTATTTTCAATGGAGAATCAAGAATTTATGAAAATAAATAATCTATTAAAGACAATAGATAGACATGCAATCTCTGTGTTAGGTCCGGCAATGGTGCTCAATGTCACGTTTTGTTTTGTATTAAATAGAAAATGAGTTGGTCTTGAGATCATAGGAGCAAATAGATAAGCACCATCTAACAGACTACTCTTTTGGCTTAATTGCATGTGCTTGACCCATGAAAAATGATATATGAGCGGACCCAAATTCTTACATATACTTCTCCTAGAAACTTGTACCATGCGCCCTAGTAAGGAATTGTTACGCCTAGAAAGTTGTGGAGATTGGCATTATAGGTCAACTAGGCCTATGATGAATGAGCTTGGTGAGAAGAGGGCATCTTGTAAGTTCTCTTTGCATATAAAATAGAATTAGTTATGTTTGATCACTGAAAGAACCTCAATAATAGAAACAAGCATGTGTATCTTTGGGAATCTTGGTTGATATGATTCATTCAGCAAAACATAATATTTAGCATTAAAAATAGATCTAACAATTAGATATACATGCAATCAAAGTTCAAACATTTTGTAGTCTGTGATTGCGGTGTTGTAGATTTTAATCGATGGGTGCTGCATTTCGAAATACGTGGAAACAAACTTTCCCCTTTTAGTTGATGTCAAGTATAAGTGGAAGGTGCGAGCAATAAATATTAGTTGATGTCAAGTGAAAGAGTGAGCAATAAATATAAATTATCAAATAAAAGTATGCGATTAAAACACTTTAATTTTTGTGTTTTCAAAGTTAATGTCTTGATTCTTTAGAAATGAGTTATGGTTTGAAGTGATCAGTGAAAATCCTTATATTTCTGATATATCCAATGCAGGTCTATTGGTCCCAATAATTTCTCTGGAAAACTCCCTCCAGAACTTGGCAACTTATCCAAACTTGAGAAACTGTAGGTTCTAAACTTCTTATTCATTTAGTTCATCCTTACAATTTGTTTCAGTTTACCACAGCATTCTTATGAAACTAAGAAATTTTCAATTGATGAATTCAACAGTTACATAAACAGTTGTGGAGCAACTGGTGAAATTCCCTCTACATTTGCCAACCTTAGAAATATGCAAGATCTGTAAGCAAGTTCACATTTGCCAATGCTGTTTCTCCTATATATAGATTATCCTGCCTGATATTGATTTGTTAATTTTCAGCCGGGCAGCAGACAGTCATTTTACAGGCAAAATTCCCGATTTCATTGGGAATTGGAGTAAGCTGCAAATCCTGTAATCTTCAACGCTTTTGACTATGTACATGTTTTCCATTCTGTGAACTGCAACAGGAGATTTTCCTTGAGTTCTGATAATTTGGTCACCATGTTTGTGAAAATGCTTCTGCAGGAGATTGCAAGGGAACTCGTTCGAAGGTCCAATACCATCCAGTTTTCCTAACTTGATATCACTGACCTCCTTGTGAGTTCATTTCTTGGAGCAATTTCTTCACCTTACTTTGTCCCTCTCACACTCCGAAAAATGACTAATATCAGTGACATCTAATTTCATTTTGTAGGCGAATCAGTGACATATACAATGTGAGCTCGTCTCTTGATTTCATCTTGAGTTTAAAGAGCTTAACTGAGTTGTAAGTTATATTAAACTTCCCTATATCTCATTGTCTTCAGCAGCTTATTCATTTGGAAACTGACCAATTTTTGTTATTATTATTATTTATTATTTTGCTCCAAAGGACCCTAAGAAATGCTCTGATTACTGATACTATTCCGTCTCAAATTGGAGAACTCCAAAACTTACAGAAGTTGTAAGTTAATGTCAAGAACTAAAAGATTAAGTGGCAATTTCCCTGGTTTACTGTTTATATATGGATATGTGTGTGTATATATTCTTAATATTCATCTACTTTCTGCAGGGACTTGAGTTTCAACAATTTAACAGGACAAATCCCGAGTTCTTTATTCAATATTGGTTCTCTTAATCACTTGTAAATTCACAGTAGCTTTTCTCCTCCAATTCAAGATCCTTACTTTCTAAGTTTGTTTTTTGGTCTAAACCTTACCGTTTGCTAAATTTTGTTTCTTATTGCTAATGCTCTCTATGCTGTTCCAATGGCCAGGTTTCTTGGAAACAATAGCCTGTCAGGAAACCTTCCCAGCCAAAAAAGTGAAAGTCTTCAAAATATGTAAGTTGTGGTTCATATTTCTTATTGAATGCAAGAGAATTTTCAGAAATTAGTTATTCATTAACGTGTTTTAATTTTGTTTATGGCATCTTTTATATGTATATTCCTGATTGTGTTGGCTATGTACACATACGTGCTGGTTTTTTCTTTCACAATGCTTGCAAATTAAGCCACAGCAATATATGTTAATATCTCAATTCGAAATTAACAAAGAAAAGACAACAATAGATAAAGAACTAAATATGCATGTTCTGGATTTTGGCCACTGATTACCATAATCTATAAATACAATCAGCTGTGAATTTCAGCTTCTTTCATGCCACAGCCAGTCAACAAACTTAGCCAGATACATATATATTGGTAAATGTGTTGCTACTAATTCAGTGGAATAGCCCATTTTGGATTCTTGGGTGAACATGTTGAGAAAGAGGGGTTAGAATTCTCCCTGTTGCCGTCATCTCAATAGCCCATCACTTGCCTTTCCTGAAAATTTGATTTTCCATATTGAATCGGATCCTTTCCTTTCTTTTAGCTTTGACTTCCTTCTTTGCATTATTCTTTCCCTCTTTTCTTCTTTCTTTCTAGCTTTTCATGGCCAATGCAAAACCTAACGTGGCGGATCTGATTGAACAACTCTGGCATCTGTTGGTCCAACCAACCGATTATGCTAGGGAGAGCCCTCCTCCAGTGAAGAAACCTACCTTTGCTTCCTTGCTTACCCGATCACAAGATCTCTCTGAATTTTCTAAGCAGCTTCCTTTGCACGCCTTCCGGGGTGAATGCCACAGTGGTCAAGCTTAAGCCCGAAATTCATAAAAAAATTGACTGATGCAAGACAAATTTAGTTGGTCGCACTGTGCTTCAACCTAGCTCAAAATCACTGCAGGTGGAGGAACTTCAACATTATCTGCATAAGGTTTGGCAACGGGAACATCATTGGTGCATGACTCCGTTGGCGAGAGGCTTATTTGATATTCACTTTTCTGATGAAGTGGATATTCACTTTTATCTCCAGAGGTTTTTCGTTTATATTAGTGGCAATCCAACTTCAATCCAGAAGATCCAAAGATTCATTCTCATGCACAAATATGGATATGGATATATGGTCTTAGCCTAGAATATTGGCATTCGAGAATTTTGTTGGCTATTGCTAGAGGAGTTGACATTCCACTTCAAATAGACCAAGCAACTAGAGACATGAAATACGGTTATTACGCATGTGTTCTTGTAGAACTGGATCTTTTGCGCACTCTTCCAGATTTTGTTACTGTGGAATTGCCGAACTATAGGTTCGACGTGGAAGTACATTATCAGAATTTTCCTACTAAATGCAGTGAATGTAATCGATTTGGGCATTTGGTTTCAAATTGTCGCCATAATCTAGAGAATAATAGGACGGCAGCGAATAAAAAGTCTGTCTATAAACAGGTTTATCACCCTGTTCAAAACTTGGAGTTAAAAGCAAGTGATGAATTGAAGGCTCAATCTGTTGGGGACTAGAAAGCTTAAAAAATACACTTGAGGAAGACCAGCAAGATATGGCTTTGGAGGAAAGTGGGGAATTGAAGGATACGTTTGTTATGGACTGAAAGGACTCGGAGACTTCACCTGCGAAGGACCAGAATGTTATGGCTTTGGAGGAAATGGGGAATGAGACATTTGCATTAACTTGAAAGGTGCCTCAAATTGATTTGGAGATTCATTCCCCAGTTGTTGCTGATAAGTTAGATGAGAAAGATGTAGAAGATGGTCATCTTCAGACTTCGGCCGAGAATCTCAGGTCCCGCAGGAGGAGTAAGGGATATTTTACATGTGCCAGACATGAATGTTTTAAAGCTTCATACACTTCCTCCCTCGCTTTTGACGAAGGCAGTGGAGATTGTGGATAATGCAGAACGGGACCAATCTTGGGGGGATCCTCCCATAGATGTTAAGGATTTGCTATTTACCAGGGAACTTCGTCAGGTTGCAAGTGTTTTTCAAAAACCCCCAATGGAAGATGGATTCCATATTGTGATGTCTAAATCTCAATAAAAAAGGCTAATGGCTTAAGTGAAAGAGGATTGATGATATATACTTGTGGTAAGGTAGTCCTTCCAATCCCTCACCTCCATGAAGATTATAATATGGAATATAAGGGGTTCGGCTGTGCCTACTTCTCGAAACGAATTAGCCAATTTTTGTCACATTCATCACCCTCTTCTAGTGACTATTGCAGAGACAATGGTTGATTTTGAGAAAATTCTTCTTATTATTGGCAAGCGCTTCATCTTTCTTTAGTAGCAGTCTCGGTAAATGTTTGTCATAACATTTGGATTCTCTGTGAAGAGTCTATGGCCCTCCGTGTATGTGGTCTATTACATTGATCAATAAGTTACTATCAAAGTTAACTTAGAGGGTATGATTTGTTATGTTTTCTTTGTTTACGGTTTTACTTACTATATTTCACGCAGACATCTTTGGTCTGAATTGGCTACTCTTTTGCACAATCTTGATGTCCTTGGTTATTGGCCAGGGGAGTTCAATGCGACATTAAGTGCTCATGAGTAGAGTGGAGATGTCTTGCCGAGCTATATTTCTTGTGTTAATTTTTAGTGCTTTATAGATAATTGTCATCTCCTCTTTTTGCCTTCCAGCAGATTAAAGTTTTCTTGGGCTCACACTCATAGTGGCATTGGCCATATGGAGCGGCTGTTGGACAGAGCTATTTGTAACAACCCTCTTTGGTTGGATTATTTGAATTTGACTACTTGCCATATTTTTCCGTGTGTTTAGACTCTGATCACTCTCATTTGGTTATTAGCGATTTAATAGCTGATGCAGGTCGTCCTATGCCTTTCCGGATTCAATCCATGTGGTTCCATTATGTAGACTTTAAGAAAGTGGTTGTGGATATGTGACTTTCTCTTCTTGTGTATGACTATCCTATGTTCTATGTTAAAAAAGAAATTGAAGCTCTTAAAAGCCAGGTTGAAAGATTAGAATAAATCTGTCTTCAGTAATATTCATGAAAAAGATTCGAATGCCCGTGAGAAGTTGGCGCAGATTCAACAGAATTTGATTGAAGAGCTTTGTCAATCTTTGTTATTAGAAGAAACTCAAGCTAAAGAAGAGCTACTGCATGCGGTTATGGTTCAGAATTCGTATTGGTGAGATAAAGTTCGGATGAAATGATTAGAAAAGGGTGACAGAAGTTATAATCTTTTTCATACTTATGCTAAAATTCAGCAAGTGAGAAACCAGATTTCTGGGTTGATCATTAAAACAACTGTGGTATGATGATATTGATAGGATCTCAGATCATGCATTTGCTTTCTACAGTAATTTGTGCGTTGTTGCTGATAGGGAAGGGGGTAATATAGCTCAGTTATATGAATGTATTCCTCCAATTGATTACCTCGGAGGATAATGTGGCTATAATTTTAGTCTCGAGTTATAGCGAAATTCACAGAGATGTCTTCCAAAACGAACCCAGCTAGTGCGCTAGGTCCTGACGGGTTTCCAAGTGCCTTTTTTCAAGGTTGCTGGGATATCATTGGCAAGGACATAATGGTAGGTGTGCAGCAATTCTTTAAGGATAGCTACTTGCAACCAAATTTACACTCGAGTTTTTTGGTTTTAATTCCAATGAATGATGAAGCGGTATAGTGATAGTCGAGTTATTTCTCCGCAGCAAACCACCTTTATTTCTAGTGGTCGTCACATTCATTGTAATATCTCTCTTGTTTTTTGGGGCATTAATATGCTTGATAGAAAAGTTTTTTGTGATAATATTGATGTTAAATTTGATATCACTAAGGCATTTAATACGCCTAATTAGGACTTCCTTCTCGCAGTTCTTCATAAGTTTGGTTTTCACGATAAATTTATTACTTGGATTCTGTCTTTTACCAGACTTTCAATGCTCGTCAATAGAGTTGCTTATGGTTTCTTTGGCTATAGACGTGAGGTTCGTCAGGGGAATCCGTTGTCTCCTCTATTATTTTGCTTAGCTGATGAAGCTCTTTCTAGAGTGTTATTCATCTCTGTGAGGCAAGTGAAACTCCCTTCTCTTTTGGTTCCACATCATTGTTCATCTATTTCTTATGTGCTCTATGCGAATGATGTTTTTACCTTTTTTCAAGGTGATCAGAAGTCATTGTTAGCTTTAAATAATTATTTGGAAAAGTATGGTCATTCCTCTGGCCAGAAAATTAATAAATCCAAGTGTCTTCTTTTTATGGAATTCAGCGACTTCTCGTGGGTAAACTATTCAAACTACACTTGGTTTTACGAAAAGGTCAATACCTGTCAACTACTTGGATGTTCCCATCTTTAAAGTATGCCCCAAGAAACGACACTTGTAAGGTTTGGCAGATCACGCTTGTTCTATATTAACTGGTTGGCAAGGAAAAATGTTATCCATGGCAGGTAGAGTAGAGCTTGTGAAGTCCGTTTTTCAGAGTATTTTTCTTCATAGCTTCAAGGTTTATCTTTGGCCGTGTTCTCTCTTCAAAATGCTCCAATCTTGTGTGCGAAAATTTGTGCTTTTGGGAAGCATTCATAATAAAAAGCTGGTACTTCTCTTTTAGGATCAATTTTGTAGGCCGAAAATAGAAGGCGGATTAGGCCTTTGAAAGTTAGATATTCACATTAGTAAAGAGTTTGTGGGAGATTTGCATTGGTAATTCGGCTAGCGCTTCTTATCTTAAAGCTAGATACTTTTTGATGATATTTCGAGAAAGTTTCTTTGTTTGTCTATGTGGAATGGTCTGTGGTCGGCTAGGTATTCTTTTTCTAAAGGGGTGGCATGGGTTATCAAAGATAGTTCTAATATTAAATTCTGGCATGGTACTTGGCTATTAGCTCTTATTCTTCAAGGGTCAAGTCAGTTTAATTTTGCTACGAAGCTTTCGGATCTCCTCTCATATGAAAAATGGAGGTTGCCAGATTGCTTCTTTGAAGTCTTTTCTTAGCTACAGGCCTTGTTTAGACAGTTCATCCTTCATTGTTCACAAAGTCTACATCGTATAGTTTGGTCTACGTCAAGGGATGGTTCGTTTGCTTTAAGGGATAGTTATGACTATTTGCATATTTATCATGAGGTTCAACCCTGGTGTGGCTTGATTTGGAAAGGTTTTATACCTCCCAAATTTTCCATACTAGTTTGGCGGATCATGCAAAAAAGGTCCCTACTAATGACATTCTTCAAAAAAGAGGAGTGTGTGTGGTTTCTGCTTGTTTCCTGTGTGAAAATTTTGCAGTTGTAGAAACAATTGATCATCTTTTTGTTACTTGTTTTTTGCTAAGCAGATTTGGCAGTGGCTTGCTTCTAAATTTCGTGTCAATTTTCCTTTGATGTTTACTATTAAATATCTCTGACATTGGTTAGTTACTCAGGTTTTCAGCCAACAATTATTTAATCTGTGATTTGGCCTTTGGAAGACACGGCATCGTCTGCACTTTGAGAATGTTAAGCCTTTGCGTAGTTTGTAGTAAGATATTTTAGCTCACCTTCACTGCCTCGCAAAGTTTTGCCCTGGTCATGGGAACTTTTGTTCGGATACAGTTATTTTGACTGACTTGGGCGTTGATTGGAATCTTGTCAAGTCTCCTAAGGTGCTTGTTCTTACTTTGCGACTTCTTTCACTGGGGTGGATCAAAGGGAACACGGATAGGTTAGCTAAGGGCAACCCAGGAGCTGCGGCTATGGGGAGGGGGTTGGTTTTCCGTAATGAAGTGGGTGATTATATTGGTGGTTATGGGCTGTCTTTAGGCCATCAAACAACTTACTATGCTAAAATTATGGCTGTCATTCTTGCTATAGAGTTTGCTTATGCTCAAGGGTGATATAATCTTTGGCAGGAATGTGAATCTATATGTGTTATTCGGCTATTCATGAATGTTTCTATCCGTTCTCCATGGGGCCTTCAAACAAGGTGGTCGAATTGTAGCTCTTATATTTCTAAAATGACTTCAGAGTACTTGTATACTTTTCGAGAAACAAATGTGGTTGCTGATGCATTGGCTAACTTGGGTTTACATTGTGCTAGTTTACAATGATGATCTTCTTATCCTCCCCATATTGGTAGCCTTCTCTCTCATGATGCTAATGGACTTCCTTGTTATCATTTTTGTTAAAGTTTTGTGCTTTTCACTTGTTTGTTCTCTGTTGTTCTTAAAGGATAAGGCTCATTACATCCCCCTTAATTGTATTTTTTGCTTTTTTTTAATAAATTTTGCCTCTTAAGGACTTGCTTGAAAAAAAATTAACATCCTACTTCCTGCAGAGATTTATCGTACAACCATTTATCAGGAACATTTCCCTCATGGGTGAATTCAATATTACAATTGTATGTCTCTTTAACCACAATACTCAGTTCTTCATTTTCTAGAGTTACCACTTTATCGCTGTATCAGTAATTGATGGTACATTATTTTATTGCACAGGAATCTAGTGGCTAACAGCTTCACATTTGACAGATCAAACATTAGGTGAGTTATAGTCCACTTATTTCTATGTTCTCTCTCTCTCTCTCTCTCTCTCTCTCTCTCTCTTTGTGTTTGAAGAACAAAATCCAGAGAATAGAAACATAGAATAACAATTGTTTTGAGAGGTTAATCTCTCTCTATTCTTGCCAGTGTTATCCCTGGATTGAACTGTCTTCAGAGAAATTTCCCATGCAATAGGAATAATCTGCGCTGTAAGCTGCACTCTTCCTGCTGTTCAATTTTTTTCCGATAATTTATTGTAGTTCCATTTTCCATAGCACATAATACTTGCCTGAGTTGCATTTCCATCTGTACTTCTATACTATACACATATAAGGAATACACTTGTGAATGTCAACCTTTAGAAAGAGCAATGATTGGTATAGAAAAAAATTAAATTAACATATCGTGTTGCAGGTCTGGACAATTTTCATTGTCACCATAGTTGTAATATGTAAAGCAATTGCATTATGGTTTGCCTAGTTGAGCCATCTTAGCTCAAGAGTGAGTAAATGTGTATGCTGGGAAAGGCTTGTAAAATGCTAGCTTTGAAATGATAAGGAATATTAAAGTTAGTAGAACCATTTTGACAAGAATGAGATGTATTCTACAATTATATCTCCTCTTCAATATCTAGTTATAAACCAATAGTTTCTTGAACACTTGATGCCGGACTTCTAGCTAAAGATTGCTAATGCTTCTATATCTGTATTAATTTGCAGATGCAAATTTCTCAATCAAGTGTGGTGGTCAACAGATGAGAGCTGATAACATAATATACGAGGCTGATATCGCAGCTCTTGGTGCAGCTTCCTTTGCTGTAACCACTGCACAAACATGGGCAGTTAGTAATGTGGGTTTGTTTGATGATAGAGATATAATTGTAGAATATCTGCAAAATATTCCAGCAGAAGTGACAGGCACTAGAACCCCAGAGCTCTATCAGACTTCAAGGATATCTGCCGGATCACTTAGATACTATGGCCTAGGTCTTGAGAACGGACCTTACAATGTAAGCTTGTTGTTTGCAGAAACAGAATTTTATGACCGAAGCACAGAACGTTGGGAGAGTCTTGGAAGGCGGGTTTTTGATATCTACATTCAGGTAAACATTCCCTCATAAAAAAATCTGGAGCTGGAGATAATGTGATTCAAAAATTACAACTCCATGTATTTGGTTTTACATTAACAAATGTTAATGTTATCCGTTATTCTTGATCTGGTAGGGAACTCTCCAGTTGAAGGACTTTGACATATCAATGGAGGCAGGAGGGCATAACAGGGCAATTACAAAGAATTTTAATGCCACTGTGTCTGATAACCATCTTGAAATTCACCTATTTTGGGCTGGTAAAGGTACCTGCTGCATACCTAAAGTAGGTCGTTATGGACCAATAATTTCGGCTCTCCGTGTGATCTATGGTAAATCATATCATCTTGTAAATCATAATTTAAGATGGGATACAACAAAAAGGGCCTATCTGCTTGTTACTGCTACTTATCACTATGTTTTTACTGCTCAGGTTTCCCACAAACTGTTAGCGGCCCAGGAAAGAAGAGCCGGACAGGGTTGATAATCAGTATTACAGTCCCTATTGGGATTTTGAGTTTGATAGCATTATTTGTACTAGTTTATTTGAGGAAAATAAGGGATGATGATGATGATGATGATGAGGAAGGTGAGACATCTGTAGATATTGTAACAGTATGTTCTGCGAATAAGCAAATGTTCTACTTAAGTTTATTTGTTTTCATGAAAATCCATCCATGGTACGTAATTAATGGTCATATGAAAAGTATTACGGTGTCCCATTCTGCATTTTTCCCTCAAGTTTTGTCTTTTTCAATATGCAGTGCTACTAGGAATAGATGCTAAACCAAACACTTTCAGCTATGCTGAGTTAAGATATGCAACAAAAGACTTTGACCGTTCAAATAAGCTGGGAGAGGGAGGTTTTGGACCCGTGTACAAGGTAACTTGTGTACACTATTTTCACTGTCAATTGATTGTCTTCTTGTATACTTGCTTGCAGTACATCTGGAATCATAGCGTGATGTTGTAACTGGATAATTGATTGCTACTAAATGATATACCTTTACAGGGTACACTTTCTGATGGGAAAGTAATAGCTGTGAAGCAACTTTCACTAGCATCTCATCAGGGGAAGAATCAATTTATAAATGAGATTGCTACCATATCTGCGGTACAACATCGCAATCTTGTGAGATTGTATGGATACTGCATTGAAGGAACCAGACGCCTCCTCGTTTATGAGTATCTTGAAAATAAAAGTCTTGATCAAATATTGTTTGGTATGATAATCATATTCGCTCTAATCACTCGATCAAAAGTAGATAATAACCCAAACTATATATATTTCAGATTTGATTGCTGAAGTCAACTCAAAGAAGTATATGAATCACCGACATGCTGAAATTTCAAGAATCTTTTAATCTTAAATGCAAAAAGTATATTGTTGATAAACTTTGCAACTAATGAAATATTCATCTTTGCTCTATACTACGTGTCTAGCTAAACTATTACTGCTTCATCAATGACCGAAATTGCACACATCATTGACAATGTTTTAGTGAGAGCTTCAAATTGTTTCCTGAAGATGACCTTTATCTGAATACTAAATCTGCTTCCTTTATTAATTGATAATTATTGCAAGCCACCATTTCTGCAGGAAAAAGTGAATTGCATCTCGATTGGGCTACCAGGTTCAGTGTATGCTTGGGAACTGCAAGAGGTCTGGCTTATCTTCACGAGGAATCAAGGCCAAGGATTATACATCGAGATGTCAAAGCCAGTAACATTTTGCTTGATGCAGAACTCTGCCCCAAGATATCAGATTTTGGATTGGCAAAGTTTTATGACGACAAGAAAAACCACATTAGCACCAGAGTTGCAGGGACCATGTAAGCTCCTTCAACCATTTCACAACTACCATTCTTCCACTGTTGCACTGCAGAGAACATATGATGAAACTGAATGCCAAAATGCATACTTTAGGCCTGATATTTGAATTTAGATTTATGAAAATCCACATTTCCCGGCGGACTTGGGGACTCTAACCATTAATATTGATCCTGTAGTGGCTATTTGGCACCAGAGTACGCAATGCGTGGACACTTGACAGAGAAGACTGATGTTTTCAGTTTCGGTGTTGTTACTTTGGAGATTGTCAGTGGAAGAGCAAACTCTGACAATAGCTTGGATTTGGAAAAGATTTATCTTCTTGAATGGGTAAAGAAAATATAGCTTGAAGTTTATCTATTAGTTAAACAAAATCATTCATTCTCCATCTGATTCGTTGTCTACATGATGTTTATAGGCATGGAGTCTCCATGAAAATAACCAAAGCTTGGGGATAGTAGATCCTACGCTGACAGAGTTTAACGAAAACGAAGCTCTTCGACTAATTGGAGTAGCTCTTTTGTGCACTCAAGCATCACCGATGATGCGGCCACCCATGTCACGCGTTGTAGCCATGCTTACTGGAGACATAGAAGTGGGAGCTGTTGCAACAAAGCCAAGTTATCTGACAGATTGGGATTTCAAGGATATAACGGCTAGCTTTTTGAACGAAGAGAGGCCTTCATCTTCATCTAAGAGAAGCTACAAGCAGCAAAACGGTGAAGGAGAAAATCCAGGGGAGTTTCATGGTCCTGGAGTTGATGCAACGTTGTCTCCAGTAAATATCACTCAATTGACCGACATTATAGCGGGAGGGAGGTGAGACAGATATGCCATAGCTCAACGTATCTTGTACGACATTTTCGAATCTTTTTAAAGGAGCAATTAAGAGGGGGCAATACTAAACGAACTTTCTTTTCCAACTCTTATTATTGATTAAGACCAGCACTAGGAAAATATTAATATTTCACTTTTGGCTATAGAAAAGAAGTGAGGACAGAAAGCTAATAAGCAATATGTTCATCAAATAATGGTGGTGAAACAAAATCAATTTACTCTTTCTTTGTCTTCTTAATTTCTCTTTGCATCAAGGAACCACCTATCGATTCTTAATTCTGGTACCTAGCTACCAAACATATTCAACTTGTGCATTTTAACTTCAACTCTTAAATATTAGTTTTTATTCCATGTAAAACCCACTCATTTTAGTATGAATATATGCATTTTTCTTAATTTTAGAAAATCACTTCATTTTACTTCAAGATTCAATTTTGACCACATAACAATAATATGTTCATTTTTTACCACTCTTAAAACATTGATTGAACGAAAATGTCCTTATAACCAACTTTTAACAAAAGCAATATATTTTTATATTGTGCTACACTAATTTTCGAATTCAAATACAATAAACTCGAAAGTTACTTTCGAATTAGCTGCAAAATACTTGAAACTCAAAAGTAACTTTCGAGTTCATTGTATTATAATAATTTTTGAGTTTATTTTGCTTACAAAATACTCGAAAGTTACTATTGTAAGAATTTTCATATTATATGGTCCACATATTAATGATAACACTTATATTAATTAAGATAAATTAACAAAAGATTTGTATTAGATTTTATTTCGGTCTTCTTTTAATGAAGCACTTCTTACTTTAAGAATGATGGAAGATAATTTTAATTAGTCACTTCCTCGGTGAATAGAAAGCATTATAAAATCACTTCAATGATGGATATAAGTAGAAAGAAGAAAAGTTATTTAAGTTATGAAATATTTTATTATAAAAAAGGTCTTTAACCTAGTTGAAACAAGTTTGCAATCCTATTTCTAAAGTATTTTCCATTGTAAAGAGGCTATAAAGAGGAATAGATGAAAAAACATCTCCGCTGTAATTTTGAGTATAAAAAATACTTGGCCAATTAAGTTTTAAGGAATAATTTTATTTTTTATTTTGCTTTCATTAGTGGTATCAAAGCCTTCTTCAAACTATGCTGTTCAGTATGATTAGTGTTGAAATTAGTTTTAATAACATACATATTTATTTTGTTTGATAATCATATGCAATTTTGTCAAACACAATATGATTTCCATTTTTTCAATACACATGAAGAATTTTTCATATATTGTTTTATTTTTGTTCATATACATGGTTATTATCAAAAAGATTGATTTTATATGCACTCTCCTTAATTCAACTTTGTGTGATACATATTGTGATATTTATTTATATAAATTTGTCTTAAGATCTTATTATTTTAAGGAAATAGCATAAATTTTATGCGTGATAGTTTAATTGCTTAAATTTATTAATTTATTCTCTAATTAAAGCCTAATTGCATTTACGAGAATCACACTATATGATATATATTTCTTGTTTGTGTTTGGAATTTTACCAAATTTGTCCTCAATTTATCTTTGAAGGATTTGACTAGAAATATATTTTTAAAGTCTCTACTTGAAAAATAATGTCTTTATAAATATGATAAAGTTTTGCAGTTTTTCAAGTTTTATATTTTGATTATTATTTATATCAAATTTATGTAATATATGGTGTGATTAACGTGCCCTACTATTTGATTATGAAGGGGATAAAATGATCATAAGATATATTAATTTCCATTAAGTATATGTAAATACTATGATATAGTTTTGTCATATTAATAAAGTTAATCAAATTATATAAATTATTTAAGACTTTTTGTGCTTAAAGATATATTTAGTTCATTTAAAGTTCTTGCCTATTCTAAAGTTTTAACCTATTTTTACTTGTGTTATAATATTTGTATATATCATTTGGTTTGCTTATATGATATCATTCAAGTTTTTAAAATATTATTGTATCTTAAAAGTAGCCATAGCATTTTAAGATGTAATAATATTTTATGTAATGGTATTGATATTCAAAAAAATATGTACTAACTCAAAGTCAATTTTAATTAATTCATTAAATAATTATTTGGCCTCAAAGGGAGATAATTATTTTAATGATTTAATTTAGAATAAGATTGTAATTTGTGCAAAATAAAAAAATTTCTAGACCCACAATTTAAATCATTACTTTAAAAAATAAGTCTAATCACAAATAAAATAAAATTTAAATTAAATAATAAAAAATTCCTTTAAAGATCCGTATGTAAACTAAAATTCCTTCATTGGTATATGAAATCCTACAATCTCAATGCATTGTATATTAATGTATATACCTTAAGATTAGTGGGAGCATTTATCAGTTTTATATAAGGTCTATAGTTTTGCTTGCAAATTTTGATTTTACTTTTATCATATGAGACAGAATAATGTCTTTTTTTTTATACCTCTAAATAAATTATATGATTGATACCACTTATTGGTATAAGGATTCTCATAAATAAATCCAAATAAGCATTATAGTTTTTTTTTAAAAAAAGAATGCATTTAGAAAAAGATTTAATATGTGAGATTGCCTCAAAAGATAAAATCTATTTCTATAAAATTAAATTGCAGGCAATATAATTCACCGTCTAAAGTTGTCAATTAAATAGAAAGACCATGGACAATTTATTATGTTTATTATAATGAAATTTATTCTCTAAGAAGAATAAAAATTGAAGCCATAAATAAGAACATCAGCATAAAATTTTTATTCTTAACTTTGAGAAACATGAATGAATATATAAAAATAGAACTCTTTTTGGTGGATATCATGGCTAATGACTAACTTGCTAGCTATATTGATGATGTAGATCATATAAGCCTTGTTGACTTAATATTGTATTTGCTCATTTGATATATCTTTTGGCTTCTATATTAGTTTTGTAATTACAATAAAGAGTAAGCTTAAATTTGCGCACATATATAAAGGATTTTGAAAAGTCTATTTAGTACTATTAGGTATTGGATCCCTGAATAACTTATTGAAGTTTATTCATAAGGATGAAAATATTCAAATAAAAAGTATCTTACTTGTAATGCATGGAATGAAATATTTTTTCTATAGAAACATGACAGTTATGATTCAAGTATTGATATTTTCTTAAGGTACCACTACCATTTGGTGTATGGATAATTCAAGGTTCAACGATTATATCAAGTTATTAGTTAATATTTATAAATATTTCATTTAACATGTTTCCCAAGTGGGAGAATATAAGAACTTTCATACTATATGGTCCAAATATCAATGATAACACATATATTAATTAAGGTAAATTAATTAAGGTTAGTGGTAGAGTCTATTTAGGTTTTCTTTTAATGAAGCACTCCTTATTTTAAGGATAGTAGGAGACAATTTAATTAGCCACTTCTTCATTTTATAGTTAGTGGAAAGCACTTTAAAGTCACTTCAATAATGGATAGAAGTGGGGAGGAGAAAAGTTGTTAAATTATGAAATATTTTATTATAAAAAGGATCCTTAGCCTAGCCTAAATAATCCTGCAATCTTATTTTTAAAGTATTTTCTATCATAAATAGGCTATAAAGAGGAATAGGCTAGAAGACACCTTAGTTTGAATGTTTAAAAATACTTGACCAATTAAGTTTTAAGGTATATTTTGCTTTCAACTGTAGCATGTTTTTCGTTAAGTTAGTCAAGAGGGGATTTTCATCCAAAACTTGTGAGAGTAGTAAAAAGTGAATACATTATTACTATATAGTCAAAACTGAATTTTGAGAGTAAAATATAGTCATTTTCAAAAAAATTTCCTTTTCTTAATGGGGAAAACAAAGCTCATGTGACCTATGCCATTGTAATAGTTCTTGTAGTTTGTATTTTAATTTTAGATGAAGATTTGATAATAGAATAGTTTTTTTAAAACTTTTATTCGCTATAAGGTTTGCGTCCCAAATTAAATCTCTTTTATTAAAAATATGCCTTTGGAAGCTCAACAATTTTCCTAAATTCTTTTGCTCTTTTGTAAATTTTAAGACAATTACATTTTAATCATTTACTTTTTTTTTTAAGAGTTTCAATTTCTTCTAAGATTTTCTCCTCCATTCTTTAAATTCTCATTTTTTGTTTAACGAAATGATTTTTTCTATTAGAACTTTATTATCTCTTTCTAAAAACTTCTCTCATTCTTTAAAGTAGGATTCTCATCTTAATCAATTTTCATTTTAAGAAGACGAATTTTGAAAATTAAAGTTTCAAAGTCACCATGTGTAGTTTCAAAATCATTTAATCACTTATAAGAGAAAAGGTTTAGGGTTAAGATCAGCACCTCATCTTCATTGATGACTATGAAACACATGTTGGCAATTTTGTTTTAATTTTACATCATATGAGTTTTCATTCTGTGTTATACTTTGATTGGCTGCTTCTTATGTTTTCACATGTCTCCACTTTCTGAATTCATAGTAAGTAACTTAGTTTCCTTTTGTTCTTTTCATATTTTTCGTTTTTAGTATCTTTCATGCTCCTTATACATTTCAAAATCGTTTGAAAAAAAATTTCATCTTCTTTTTTTTATCATTATCATACTTTATTGATTTAAAAGCAATTAAGAATAAAAAAAATATTTCAAAAATTTAATTAACCTAAGTTACAAACTAGACATTGAATTAAAAGTCAAAACTTTGGGGCTTGGAATTATCAAACTTTGTCGACCAGATGGGCATATTCGGTCAATCGAATTTTGGTGAAAAAGTACACACATTTTGCCCAATTCGCTTGATCGAATTTTTCCTGATTTTGAAAACTTCGTATTTTTGTCTTTGTTCTCATATTTGAAAATTTACTAATTTGGTCCCCACAAGATTTAAGTTTAAAAATCTTACATTTTGGTCTAAAAACATTTATGGCTATTTTTCTCAAATTCAAACATTTGTTTTAAATGAAAAATGAAAGATTTCTTTGTGAAAAATATTTCGAAGAAAAATCATCAAATGAGCTTTAAAAAACATTCAAACATAAGTTGTGATTGAAAAGATATTTAAACTTAGAAGTAGAAATTAGTATTTAATTCAAATACATAATCATATATATAATTAATCACCTAAGTGTGTGTTTTGAATTGTATAAGTATGTGTCTTCTGTTTACTTGAAGGGATGCACTGTTCATTGCTACCTTTATTTTGGATATTGTTTCAATATTCAAATTACATTCCAAATTTTCGTATCATAAATTTGTACAATAATATTATAAAAAAATTTTGGTTAATTAAAAATATCAATACTTATTATCATCAAAACAAAGTTTTATAAAACCTTAGGACACATATCTTAAAACCTTAGGACACATATCTTAAAATAGTTGTGACTTCAAAGTGCTCGTAAAAGTTATAATATTTCAATCTCAAATGTAATCTTAATGAACTATTTATTAGTACAAAGAGTTATATTACCATACAACTGTTGTATGGTACAGAAAGTCGGAGCCTCCAAAATAATTTATGGGTCATCTCCACTCTAAAATGACCATTGAATTATATTTTAAGTAATCTAATCGTTCAAGCACAGTTATTGTACCATACAATTGTTATGTTGTAGCCTTACCTTAATACAAAATACCCAACTAAAAATTAGGTATTTTATGAGTGATCAATTGATCGAATTAATAATAAAATACTAATTCATAACACCAATAAATTAAAAAAATGAAAAAAAATATACCAGGAAGAAAAGTTTCATCATGTCATTATACTTGAGCATATAATCATACAACCTTAAATATTAGAACCATTACATAATAAGTTTAATTATAAGCAATTTAAAATTTAGTATTAAGTGTACCATGAATATGATACACTTAATCACTTATTATCTCTATTTTTCTCATAGTTTTCTTTACTACTACCGTTCTTGTTCTATCACTTCTTTTACGCATCTTTTACTAGTTTAATTCTTATTATCATAAGAAAAATTAAAGCTAAATAAAGTAAGTTCTATTAATAAAACCTATTACTCATAAATGTAAAACTTTTAATTCTTAGCTTTATTTATTTTTCACTTATATGATTGTACGAAATCTGATTTATTGTCAAACCTTAATTTTTTTTCATTAATATAATCTTTTTAAATTAATATAATATGTATATGTATTAACTTTTTAATAAATACGATAAAATTTGTTAAAATTATATGTTAAGTATAATTTATATGCTTGGTTATTAGTATATATTAAGGCTTACATTATATACGCTAATAAGTAAAATCACTACATATATTCATTTTTATTAACATAAATATATCAACTTATAATATGTAAAACTTCTAAAGTACGTGTAACGAAAAGCCATAGTCTAATTTATTTTAAAGAAAAAAATTATTATAAGTCTCCATTGATATTAAATCTTGTCTCTATCGCTAAATGAATGTTAGGGATAATTTTCACCTAAAATTTTCTCTTTTTCTTTTTGATAAATGAATGTGTTATTTATAAAATACTTGATGACTAATTTTATCAGTGATGGGTATATATATATATATATACACACACACACACACGTATATGAGAAAATTGAATGGATATATAGAATAGTATATTTCATCATCTTTTTCAAAATAAAAACACCAATGGAAAAGTTCTCCATATATTCCTAAGACAAAAAAGAAAAAGAGAAAACTAATTAATTATCAGTATCAACTTGGTAGTCATTGGAGAAATCATCATCTTTTTCATCTTCTTCTTCATCATTGTCCTACTTTGTTGATTTAAAAACAACTAAGAATAAAATGTTCATATTTTTTCAGAAGTCCGATTAACCTATGTTAAACTAGACATTGAATAAAAGTCAAAATTTTGCGCTTGGAATTATCAAATATCAGTCAACCAAATTGACATATTCTGCCGATCAAATTTCGGTGAAAAAGTACTCGGATGATCGAATTTTGCCCTAATTTTGAAAACTTTGAATTTTAGTCCTTATTCACATATTTGAAACTTTTCCAATTTGGTCCTCACAAAATTTAAGTTTGAAAATCTAACATTTTGGCCTTAAAAAATAAAAAATATTTTTGGCTATTTTTCTCAAATTCAAATATTTATTTTAAATAAAAAATGAAAGACTACATTGTAAAAAATAAAAGATGAATTTTGTGAAACATTGAAATAGAAGTTTTGATTTAAAACAATAGTTTGAGCTTATAAGTACAAATTAGTAATTATTTCAAATTCATAATTACAATTCTATATAATTAATCACCTATATGTCTATCTTGAATTCTACAAACATGTCTTTAATTTTTTTGAAGGGTTCCACTATAATCTTTATTGATATCTTGATTTTAGATATTCTTTTAATATTTTATTTTTTATCTTTCTTTCTCTATCATTATTTTTGTGTTGGTTACTATTTTTTAAAATCTTATTTATCATCTTGATAAGAAGATAGTGAAATAATTAAAAAAATATTGTTTTAATTTATTAAAAAAATACTAATAAATCCATTCTCTTCATCAGCACTAGCCAAACAAATTCTTCCCACCAATGTTGTGTGAGTCATATTCTTCCTAAAAAATATTATAGTGGGGGTAGATTTTTGGAGTGAGTCATAAAGTGTCTATATAAACTCCAATAAATGTATGATTATAATATCAGTTGATTGTAAAACTCTTATTATTGATGACAAACACTAGGAGAAATATTGCACTTCTTGTAATAAGAAAGAAGCAAGGTGGTGAAAGAAATCATTTATGCTTCCTTTGTCTTAGTTTCTTTTTGCATAAAGATTTTGGTACCTACAAAATATATTTAAGTTGTGTATTTTGATACCACAACTCTTTGGACCCTTAAACATTAAATTTGGTTCCTTAATAGAATCTACATATTTTTAATCACAATATATGCATTTTTCTTAATGTTATTGCAATAATTGTGTGTAACTTGGACTTCAATTTTATTTTATTTGGTATAAGAATTTATCTAAAATCTCTTTTATCAAAAATACATCTTTTAGAGCCAAATAATTTTTCTAAATTCTTTTGCTCTTTTATAAACTTCAAGACAATTAAAGTACTTTCTTTTTAAGAGTTTCAATTTCTTCCAAAAAAAATTTCCTCCATTGTTCAAATCCTCATTTTCATTTAAAGAAGTAACTTTTTCTATAGGAACTTTATCTCTTTATAAAAATTTCTCTTATTCTTCAAAGTAGGATTGTCATTTAAAAAATTGTCAATTTTATTTTTAAGAGGATGATTTTTTGAAAATTAAAGTTTCAAGGTCACCATGCTCTTCCACAAAATCATTTAGTCACTCATCAAGAAAGGATTTGGGATTAAAATAAGTGCCTCATCTCCATTGATCGCTCTGAAACACATGTTGGCAATTTCATTTTGATTTCATCATCAGAGGAGTTTTCATTTCATGTTATAGTTTTTATTTGCCTCTTCTTATGCTTTCTTCTTTCAAGAATGAGCACGCAAGTTTCACATATCCCAACTTTCTCCACTCATAATAAATAATTTGATTTCTTTTAGTTCTTTCGATTTTTCTCCTTCTTAGTATATCTTACATCCTTCTTATACATTTCAAGATTAGCTTGGTAGTCATTTGGCCAATTTCTTCATCATCTTTTTCATCTTCTTATTCTTCATTTTTATCACACTTTGTTGACTTAAAACCAATTTTTTTTAATTATTATTTTGATGCTCCATTCAATACGTTAACCCAGCAATTCACTGCAGCTGATTGCTTGTATGTTCATTGAGTCTAGAAGAAGAAGAGAATACAACGATTGATTTGATAGAACAACAACAGGCAACAGCTGGACCAAATGCTTTTAATATCCACAGAAACACTCTTCCCTACCACAGAGGTCATGTTGTATTGACTTAGTTGACGAGGAGAAAATCAAGCTTCTCTATGCTGACTTGCTTGACTTAGTTGATGTTCACTTATTTGCTCTATAATTTTTTTTTAAAAGCAAGAATATCCTTCGTTTCAAATAAAATATTACAAGTTACAGAGATCTCTATTATAGTATATAATTGAATAAATCATAATATTCACTGAAGTGTATAGAGAAAATAAATAATACCTTCATATCTGATGTTTTTAACTAAAAATAAATATTTTAAATTAGAGCTACACCAGAATTTTTTTCACGGCTCTTTCTTTTTACTTTCTACTCTATAATTTGGTTAATCTGCCTGATTCATGTTATAACAAACTTTCTACAATAAACTTGTTATAGTATAAAATCCTCTAGATCTAGAACATAACATCTTCAGATTTTTTTCATATAGGTTTTTGAACTTTCAGATTAAAATATTTTAATAAATTATCAATTTTTTATAATCTTAATTAGAATATGTAAAATATCTATTTGACTGCTTCCAAATTTTTTTTAAAATATGATAATTTTAGATTAAAATTGATGTTTTCCTATTTTTATATTTTTAAATTATATAACGATAAATTAGCTAAACATATTTTTTAAAAGTTTAAAATAGTGATCCCACCTATTTATTAATCTTTTACACATAAAGTAATGTTAGAATATGCCTTGAATCAGTTATTCTAGGCTAGGGTTATCTGTTTGGGCCTATTTTTCTGGGCTTTTCCGTATCTGTCTAGGGAGTACTATATAAA
The DNA here is from genome assembly GCA_028052125.1 of Melia azedarach. Lineage (NCBI taxonomy): Eukaryota > Viridiplantae > Streptophyta > Magnoliopsida > Sapindales > Meliaceae > Melia > Melia azedarach. The sequence goes on from CM051406.1 coordinate 4,127,455, forward strand.
CTCTCTAGGTCATAACCTAGCCGCAATATGTAATCTTTACTCCTCAAGATCAATAAAACTTTTCTCTCTTCTGCCTGTGGACGTAGCTAACACATCGTTAGTGAACCACGTTAAATCTCTGTGTTCTTTATTTGCGTTCTTAATTATCTTTCTTACTTTCGTTATAACAAACTGGTATCAGAGCTAGATCTGTCTAGGGTTTGAAATTCGGTGAGAAAGATGTCTGGTATGAACGTGAAGATCGACAAATTCACGGGGAGGAATAGTTTCAGTTTATGGCAGATCAAGATGCGAGCCTTGTTGAAACAACAAGGGCTGTGGGCGCCGCTTGCGAGGAAGCTGGCGGATCCAATCACTGCTGAGATGGCCGTTTTGGAGGAGAAGGCACACTCGACGATTATGCTGTGTCTTGCAGACGATATCATTACCGAGGTCGCGGAGGAGGAAACCGCGCAAGGTCTGTGGGTTAAGCTCGAGGGTCTCTATATGACAAAGTCCTTAACCAATAAGTTGCTTCTAAAGCAACGTCTGTTCAGTCTGCGAATGCAGGAAGGTATGCCTCTTCGAGATCACTTAGATCAGTTAAACACAATTTTATTAGAATTGCGTAATATTGATGTTAAAGTTGAAGATGAGGATGCTGCTTTAATTCTGTTAGTATCTTTACCATTGTCGTATGAGAATTTTGTGCAATCGTTTATTATTGGGAAAGATACTGTGTCTCTGGAGGAGGTTAGATCGTCCCTCCATACTAGAGAGCTGCGCCACAAGGCGACTGGTACAGGTGCAGATAATCAGGCTGCTGGGTTAGTAGCCAGTGGGAGTTATGGACATGGAAATTCGGGGAAGAAGAAATTCAAGAAGCCAGTTTCTAAGGGTCCAAAACCCAATGATGTCTGTAACTACTGTAAAGAGAAGGGACATTGGAAATCTGATTGTCCCAAGAAAAAGAGGCAGCAGGATAAACCGACAGGTACTGCTGCTATAGCAGATACCAATTCTGAAGAAGATATTGCTCTAGTTGCTGATGAGCACACGGATCACAATGATGTGTGGATTCTGGATTCTGGAGCGTCTTACCATATATGTCCGCACAGGGAGTGGTTTACAACCTACGAGCAGGTAGATGGAGGCAATATTTCTATGGCTAACAGTTCTATTTGTAAGGCGGTTGGAATAGGCTCGATTAAAATACGAACACATGATAGTAAATTCTGCACATTGAATAATGTTAGGCATGTTCCACTTATGACAAAGAATCTGATATCGTTGAGTATGTTGGATAACAAGGGTTTCAGTTTTCAAGGTGAAGGTGGAGTTTTACATGTCTGCAAGGGTTCGAATGTGGTTTTGAAAGGTGTAAAGCGTGGTACCTTATATTTTCTTCAAGGTTCTACGCTGTCAAGTTCTGTTGCTGTTGCATCCTCGGAGATTGATAAGGACAACATGACCAAGTTATGGCATATGAGGCTTGGTCACATGAGTGCAAGAGGGATGCAAATTCTGTCAAAAGGGGATCTTCTTTGTGGCCACAAGATCAAGGATCTTAAATTCTGTGAACATTGTATTTTCGGGAAGTTACATCGCAGCAAGTTTTCTAAAGCAATACATAGAACAAAAGGCACACTTGATTACATCCATTCTGATTGTTGGGGTCCTTCTCAGGTGGAGTCTTTAGGGGGTCACAGATATTTTGTGTCGATGATTGATGATTTCTCAAGGATGACTTGGGTGTTCATTATGAAGCATAAAAGTGAAGCCTTTAAGAACTTTAGGCAGTGGAAGGCATTAGTGGAGAATCAAACAGGGAAGAAGATCAAAAGGCTGCGAACTGATAATGGTTTGGAATTTTGCTGGTCTGAGTTTGATGAGTTCTGTAAGAATGAAGGGATTGCTAGGCATCATACAGTCAGGGATACACCACAGCAGAATGGTGTAGCAGAACGTATGAATCAGACACTTCTGGAGAGAGCTAGGTGCATGCTTTCTAATGCTGAACTAACTAGAAGGTTCTGGGCAGAAGCGGTTAGTACAGCGTGTTATCTGATAAATCGTGGACCTCACACAGGTATAAATCTCAAAACTCCTTTTGAGGTGTGGTCTGGTAAGCCTGCTGATTACTCTAATTTAAGAGCTTTTGGTTGTACTGTTTATTATCATGTAAATGAGGGTAAATTAGAGCCACGAGCTAAAAAGGGAGTATTTGTAGGTTATGGGGATGGGGTTAAAGGGTATAGAATCTGGTCCCTGTCTGAAAAGAGGGTTATACTTAGTAGAAATGTAGTTTTTGATGAAAATTCTATGTTTAACCCTACTGTGAAGTCTGTTGTTGTGTCAGAAAATGGTAGTGTTGAGAAACAGGTGGAGCAGCAAGTCACTCTAGATGAAAGTGAACCACAACATAAAGATCAACACCCACAGTCAGAATCAGAACCATTAGGTTCTTCATTACCAGTAGCAACTCAGCACAGTTTGGCTCTTAATCGATCAAAGAGAGCTAACTATGAGATACCTCCCAAGATATACGGTTTTGAAGATATGGTGGCCTATACACTACAGGTTGCTGAAGAAGTAGATACTAACTCTAATGAGCCATCCACCTATAAAGAAGCGGTTACATGTACTGAGTCTACCCAATGGCTTGCTGCAATGGGAGATGAGATGGAGTCACTTCATAAGAATCAGACTTGGGAATTAACCAAGCGACCTCGAGACAGAAAGATTGTCACGTGTAAATGGGTCTATAAGAAGAAGGAAGGAGAAACATCTGTTGAGGGTATCAAGTATAAAGCTCGAGTAGTAGCTAGAGGATTCACTCAGAGAGAGGGAGTAGACTACAATGAGATTTTTTCGCCAGTGGTCAGACACACTTCCATCAGGGTGCTACTAGCAATAGTTGCACATCAGGATTTGGAGCTTGAACAACTAGATGTGAAGACAGCTTTTCTGCATGGAGAGTTGGAAGAGGAGATATACATGACTCAGCCAGATGGATTTCAGGTTCCTGGTAAGGAAGACTATGTTTGCAAGTTGAAGAAGTCCTTGTATGGACTAAAGCAGTCTCTGAGGCAGTGGTATAAGAGATTCGACAGCTATATGATAGAGATTGGCTACACTAGGAGTCCGTATGATTGTTGTGTTTATTACAGCAAGGCAACAAATGGTTCTTTAATTTATCTGGTCCTGTATGTAGATGATATGTTGATAGCTGCAGAGAACAAGTCTGATGTTCAGAAGTTGAAGGATCTTCTTAGTGTTGAGTTTGAGATGAAAGATTTGGGTGCAGCTCGAAAAATTCTGGGAATGGAGATTTATAGGGATAGAAGCAAAAAGAAGCTCTTCTTGTCACAGAAGGGATATATTCAGAAGATTTTGTCAAGATTTGGCATGTCTACCGCAAAGCCCATAGATACTCCTAGTGCTGCAAATGCACATCTGTCCATTGCTTTTGCACCTAAATCTGTTGAGGAGAAGGAGTACATGTCTCGAGTTCCCTATGCTAGTGCAGTAGGAAGCTTGATGTATGCGATGGTCTGCAGCAGACCTGATCTTGCACAGTCTATTAGTGTTGTTAGTAGGTTTATGGGTGAACCTGGCAAGGAGCATTGGCAAGCTGTGAAGAGGATTTTTCAGTATCTCAAAGGTACATTTGATGTTGGTCTCATTTACGGAGGTGATACACAGTGTTTGGTGACAGGGTTTTCAGACTCTGATTATACTGGAGATGTTGACAGTAGAAGATCTATGACTGGTTATGTTTTCACTCTTGGTAGTTCAGTTGTCAGTTGGAAAGCTACTTTGCAGCCTACAGTGACTTTGTCTACTACAGAAGCAGAGTACATGGCATTGACAGAAGCAACCAAAGAGGGAATCTGGTTGAAAGGATTGGTCAGTGATTTGGGTCTACATCATGATCAAGCTATAGTGTATTGTGACAGTCTCAGTGCAATTTGTTTAGCTAAGGACCAAGTTCATCATGAGAGGACTAAGCACATTGATGTAAGGTATCATTTTCTAAGAAGTGAGAAGAGAATTAAGGTGAACAAAGTGGGTACTGCTGATAACCCAGCTGATATGTTCACCAAGCCGGTTCTGCATAGCAAGTTCCAACATTGTTTGGACTTGCTAAATGTTAGGAGTTGTTGATTGCCCTTTAGAGGGCAAAATCTGAGGTAGAGGAGGTTTTTTTTGGTACATCTGGCATTGTGTATAGTGCATCTGGTACATCTGTTATTTGTGAGAGGATTCAAGTCAAGGTGGAGATTTGTTAGAATATGCCTTGAATCAGTTATTCTAGGCTAGGGTTATCTGTTTGGGCCTATTTTTCTGGGCTTTTCTGTATCTGTCTAAGGAGTACTATATAAACTCTCTAGGTCATAACCTAGCCGCAATCTGTAATCTTTACTCCTCAAGATCAATAAAACTTTTCTCTCCTCTGCCTGTGGACGTAGCTAACACATCGTTAGTGAACCACGTTAAATCTCTGTGTTCTTTATTTGCGTTCTTAATTATCTTTCTTACTTTCGTTATAACAAGTAATTTTTCTTTAAAAAATTATTTATTTAATTTTGTTCTTTATATAATTAAAAAAATATTTCAAATGGAAAAACTATTTAATTTTAGAAACTTTTTCTAGTCATTGTCATGTACTACCTCGAATGTGATTTTCTAGTCATTGTCATGTAGTACTAGAATGTACTATATTAATTTAAAAGTAATGATAATAATTCAAAAGTAACTCGAAAATATTTTATAATTTTATTCATGAGATTATCTTTGTCCGAAACAAGTAAAAATGAACACTTTTAATTAACTTTTTGTCAGGTGGACATTTTTTATTTTTGGGACAAAATAGATATTTTTCGGTCGTTTCTCTCAATTTTTTAATTTGTTCTCTTCTTTGACTCGATTTAAGACGAAAAAGTTCTAAAAACAAAAGTTATTATCTTCAAAGTATTTTTATATGGGTAATTTAAAATTCATGCATTAACTAAATTTATTATATATGAATTTACATAAATATAACTATAAATTATAATTATGATAATTTTATGATATAATCTTATTTTTTTAATATTTATTTATTAATTTTTTTAATTTAAAAAAATTAAATTATTATTCAATCCCCCACATTTTGTATTTTAGCTTTGCCCCTGGTGTAAAGTATATATAACAAAAAAAAGAAGAAGCAAAAGAGTTATTTTATTGTCATATCTTGATCGATTAAAGTCAAGTTTATCTATTATTTTCTTGTGTTGGAACGGAAGCACTTCTGCCTTAAAGAAAATGCAAAAAGATGTTTGATTTTGATCAGAGGATACTTGATGACAAAAATATTATGTAAAATAATTAAAAATAATATTAATTATAAAATCTATATAAGATTGAGATGCGATATACTTCTCTTTATTTTTGTATGAGATTGAATTAATTTAGGTTAAAGAAAATGTTATAACAAAAGCAAGAAAGACAAGTAAGAACGTAAATAAAGAACACAGAGATTTAACGTGGTTCACTAACGATGTGTTAGCTATGTCCACAAGCAGAAGAGAGAAAAGTTTTATTGATCTTGAGGAGTAAAGATTACAGATTACAGCTAGGTTATGACCTAGAGAGTTTATATAGTACTCCCTAGACAGATGCGGAAAAAGCCCAAAAAAAATAGGCTCAAACAGATAACCCTAGCCCAGAATAACATATACCGTAAGTTTGGGGAGTGTTGTCCCCGAACCCCTATCGAGGATCATGTTGCGTCCCCGAACCCCTAAACCAGGGCGTGTCACTCCTAGATCCTGATTTGCTGATCGGGCAATGAGATCCTTGTGTTAAGTTATTTTAATAGGGACTAATTGATTTAAGATATATTCTAATAGAAAATATGTGAGATTGAGGAAAGAGAGAGAGAGAGTGGGTGTCATGTAAAGCTACTTTTAAAAGAGCTATACGAAGAGAGAGAGAATAAAATGCACGAAGAGTTAACCCAAACTTAAGTACAATGGTATCAAAAGTCCACTATCTAAACGTACAACCAGTCAGAATTTAACACATATTTAAGTAAATTTCTTCCGCATCGTTTTCAATGATAATTTAGGCCCTATTTTATATATAATGTGTTAGGATTGCGTAGAGACTTTATGTAATGTAATGTACCATGAAAAAGAAGTCCATATATCCTCGACAAAAAGATAGAATTTGAGTGGATGTGGTGGTGCCTTCACTGTGAAAGGAGTTAATGTATCCTTCGTTTCAAATAAAATATTACTGAAGTTTCTACTCCCTCTCCGGTGAGAGGAGCAAGGCAAGATTTTGGATGGTGAAAGAGATTTTAGCTCTATAAATTTAATATGGATTAGAAACTTATTTAATACAAATAAGCGAATTAAATTTGATTTTATAAAATTAGAAAGATATTTAAGGATTCAAATATTATTACTCTAATAAATTTACATAGATCAACTGTATTAAAACATAAACTAAATCTTGAATTTTTATATATCGAAACTTTAAAAGTATTGCACGTGGATAGAAAGTAGAATAATGAGTTTTACTTTTTACAAACTCAAAAAAAGGTATAAAAACTCAACCCAAATTTGAAACACGACAATATAAAAAATCTAGCTAGTACACATCATGACCTGTTCAAACATATAACCAATCAGAATCTAACACATACTTAAGTAAATTTCCTCCCGACAACGGTTTCAATGATAATTTCTGTCACCATATCAAATTAATTTGTGAGTATTGTGTATAGACAATATGTACCAATGAAAAAGATGCCCATATTTCCCAAAAGACAAAGCTAGAATTTGAGTGGAGGTGGGGGGCCCTTCCCTATAAGAAGCCTCTTTTGAACGTTCAAAGTATAATAATGATGCCAATTTCTATTGAATGACATAATATGGTATGATCCAAAGTCCACAACTTAATTTGATCAGCCTGAATGGCCAAAAGCGACGACTCCTTTGAGGAGCCAAAGCTTTCGAGAGCTATTTCCCATGAAATAGGTGGGATCTCTTATTAATTGTGGAATATATTGTATGATAGTGTAGATATTTATTTTATTTTATTTTTCTTTTAGATGTTAATTATTTCAGCAATGACGAAAAAGATTCTAAAGCAGTCGAGAAGAGATAACCAAGTAATGCGTACGAGAGGCGAGAAGAAGTAATAGTGTCTTTGAGAGGCAAGAATAAATAGTAATATCTTCCCTGGGTGGGGTGGGGGATACCTTCCATAGCCGAGTAGCAGCAGTAATGTCTTCCAAAGGAATAGAAGATGAAGGAGCCAGAACTGGTGAATAGTGCCTTAAGAATGCTACCTTTAAATAGTATCTTATTTGTTTATGCTATATTTAAGGAGAAATTTGATTGATATTTATTACTTATTTTTTTAATAAACAAAAAATGAATTTCTCACCCACCCCCATGTTAGGGGAAGAGTGAGACACTTAATTGATTAGGTATCAAAAAGAAAAAATAAAAAAAAATATAATTAAATAATATATAATAATAGTTTAAGCGGTGAGGCGGTTTATATATATATATATATATATATATATATATATATATATATATATATACACACGTTTCTTCGTTTCGAAAGTGATTTGAAAATTGAAAAAGAAATTAAAACAGAAGCAGTTTCAATTCGAGAGAAAGAGAGGAAAGGAAAAGAAAAGAAAAAAAAAAGGAAGAAAAAGAAAAAGGAACGGAAATCAATCGTAGGAAAAGAATTGTGCAGGAAAAGGTATTGGGAAGTTGAATTGATGTCCAGGAACTTTGTGGACAGTGAATTTATGGAATTAAAGTAGTTTTATTGTTGTATTTGTGATACGTATCAGGTTTTGGATTAGTTTTAATGGTAAATTATTAAATTATGTGTTTTTAGGGAGCAGTGCGGTGATAAGAAACTCAGGAGACCCCGAAATTTCCAAGGATTGAGCGATTAAGCAGTGAGTGGATATATTTTTAAAATATTATGAATTTATATTATGTTTGAATATTTAATATAGCATGATTGATCTATTTATTAATGCGTTAGATTGCGTTACGTGTTATATAGTATTTAAATTATGCGTGATATCTAGTGATTGCATAAAAGCGATTGTTTTATGTTAAAATATTGGTTGTGTTTGTTTGAAGCACCCCACAAGTACCCATTCCCCAATATTATGTAGTAAGGTCTTTGGGACCTATGGAATTATATGTATATGAATGTGAGCTCCCCAGGCGATGATACGAGGCCGCTGGGTTGAGTATGGTTTTTCCCCGCTTGGGCGTTGGGATCCCGCCAAGCATGATATCCCCGGGTACTAGTTGGGTGTTGTATGAATTGTCTGCAATGATATGCATTCTTCATGTGTAAGTGATGCTTAATTTATGTACGATTTTAGAATGTCGTACAATGGTTGTATGAAAATGTATTTTCTTTAAAAACTATGTCCACTCACTGCAAGCTCATTCCTTTCCCTATTTTTTCCCATTTCTCCCCAGGTCACGCAGGATTTCGTGCAGGGTGCAGTTTTGTAAATGAGGTTGAGACCACTCTACGCATGCTGTATGAAACATTTTGAACCATATCATATGTGTATGTAAATATGTATATATGTGTGATGAGATATAGAGTCTCAATGTATGTTAATGATGGAGGCCTGAGGCCATTTTCTTTATTTATGAATGTTATTATGAGATGTCTATGAGAATGACAGATACCTACTATAAAATATTTAGCAGAATTTGTCCCGAACTGTTGAGAGAGGTCGGGGCGGGTTCTGTCAAAGAGACATTTATTTCTTTTATATATTTTACAGGAAAGTTGAGCAACAATCGGTTGAATTTAGTCAATTTAGGCACTCAATTCCAAAAACTTTATATAAAAAATTATTATATACAAATTCAAATTGGCTTATGAAATATTGGTACATGCTCTATATATATATAATTAGTATAATAACATTTTCATCCTTAAACTTTTTACAAATAACAAATTAGAATATAGTTTAAATTGTTTTAATAATTTTGTTGTTAGTGGAGACTTATTTGAAGAAAAGTGGTAAACCTGCCACCTTACCTTATATAAATTAGCATAGTCTATAAATTTTATGACTATTCATATTTTATATCATGTCTGTGTTATATTTATATATCATGCTTGTGTCATACCTACTTTTTAAAAGGTAGGCCTAACCTAATTAAAAAGTCTACTAAAGTTTTGTCATGTCATGCTGACCGTTGAATTTTTTTTATTTTTAAAATTTTTAATTATTAAAAATATTAAAGTATCATTTAATTTAGTTTTTATAAAATTATTATTATGTATATTATTAATTTTTTAATTTTAAAAATATTGTAATTAATTATTCATATTTTTGTGTTAATCCACATGTTATTTTATAATTTTTTTATTCATAAAATATGAGCCCGGCCCCAACCTCGACTTGAACTATTATTTTAATTATCAAGCACGTGCCACACTTTATTGACTCAGTTCATCTTTCACCTCTATTTGTATGAAATTTAAGGCAACTAAAATCAAGGACTTATGTGTTTAAAGTCATCAAAATATATCACTATTTATTATTTTAATAAAATATAGGGACTAAAATATCATTATCCATTTATCATTAAATAAAAGAAAATATTACAATCCCCATGTTTGCTAACTTTCTGTTCAATTTATCTAAAATTATATTTTAACTACTTATAATGGTTTTACCTCTATATTGTATTTTATATATATATATATATATATATATATATATATATGCTAACAACCTGACAATTAAATGGAAATTTTAAAAGAATTCTTTTTTATATATTAATATTATTGCTGATATATGCATGATTTGACTCTGTCTGCTTTTGCTGCTATTTATTCTTCAACAATTTAACTCTAAAGGCATTCTCCTCCTTTGTGTCGAGAGAGAGAGAGAGAGAGAGGATGAATCTGGGAGTGAAGCTGCTTTCTGCTTCTGCTTCTGCTTCTGCTTCAGTAGTTGCTGCTTGGTTCTGCTTTTTTTGCTGCTTCTGCTTCCTACTTCATACATCCAATGCTCAGAATAATGCTACTCTGGATCCTGCTGAAGGTAGGTGCTTTAATTTCTTCTTAATTATTTCTGCTCTTTTTCCCAAAATCAATTTCTTAATTCTATATATATCTTCTTTCAGAAGAAAAAAAGAAAAATCCCTCTAAAATATATTACATGGAAGGAAACTTGATTTGGTTTTCTATTACTAAACCCTTTAGATAATTACAATAATTAGCTAAAATAATTCTATTTATTTATTTATTTCTAACACTCACCACTTAAGCTTAAGCTTGTGATGTGAAATCCTAACTTCTTAGCTAGTATATAAATACATAGTTCTTTGAAAAACCCTATTTAATTACTCCAAGCCTTAATCCATTATCCCTTCTGCTTCTTCGTTTTATTCTTTCAATTGGGTAAACTTTCTTTTCTCTTTTTCAATGATATTTTAATGTATACAAGTAGCAGCTATATATTCATAAAAAATAAAAATAAAAAATCTTAGGAAGAGGGTAAGATTAAATTAGAGCAAGATGTACTTGTACCGTATATCACTTAATTTTATCATATTTTTTCGTTATAATTTTTTATTTTTGTAACAAAAATTTTAAAAAAATTGAAGAATTAGAATTACTAAAAAGAGTTATATAAAATAATAATAAAACAAAGGTATAGTACATTTGAATGTACTATACAATAACTTGAAGGAAAAAGGCATGGACTAGGGTCCATAGCAACACTTATGATATCATGTCAATGACTTTGCCTATTTTTTCTTTAAAAACAATGACTTTTCATCTTATCTTAATAACTATTATATGGTTGAACAAGTTGTGCTATAGATGAGAAACCGATTTTAATTTCACATGTAACAAAATAATTGATTCTAAGTTTTTGAAAGGTATATAACTAACACATCATATTATATATTCATTAATTATATAATATATTTATATAATAAACTCTTAAGGGTCGGCGAAAAATGAAAAAAAAATGGAAAAAGAAAAGGAAAGATTCTTTCTTTTTAAACATTTAGGCCCCTGATTTTATTATTTCTTATATCAGTACATAAATTATGAATTTATATCAAATAGATCCTTAAAACTTATTAAAAGAATTCAATTATTCTTGTAACTTTAGAATTGGAAAATTACAGTACAATATTTGAATTATTTTAATAAAATTTAAAGGACCTATTTGTTATCAAAGTAAAACTTATGATTTTACTTGTGATATCATAAGGCTAGGGACTAGAATGTTATTATCCCGTTCTGTATCATCAATCCTAGCTGGGCACATGTGAAATAGTATACTTTTCCAGCTATTCTTTTTGTTACTCCACCAACTGACATTTGCAAATATATATATGTATATATATATATATACACACAATATCTGTATTTAAGTCTTGAATTAATCTCATAAAAACAGAAAATTTTCGAATCTGATTAACTATAATTATAACAAAAATAACATATTACATGATATAATAACTCTGTTATTACATATATAATATCAATATTTTAATATTATTTTTCTAGAAGAAGAATAATATTAATTTTTATTAGGCTTATAATTGAGCAAACCTTTTTGAGATTTTCAAAAGAAGTGTCAAATCAAACCATCCAGTCATGAATTGAATTAATCAAAACTTTTGAACTATGGCATTGACATTTTTTATCCTTGTACAAATCAATGGCGGCAGTGGGTCAGCAACTTTGAAGGAATGTTTTCATATTAGCTATGAATAAGGTTACAATATTATTCTTTGGTTAATTTAGTCAAATAAAAAAATTAGTCATATATATAGATATAAATTCTTTTCTTAATTTTCAAAAAAGATTATGTTAGATTTGAGAGTTATCTCTATGAAGTCAATATAGATTTTGAACTTCAATCATTGCTTTCTTCTTCCTCTAGAGAAAAAAAGTAATTTTTTTTTAAAAAAAAAATTGAATTTAAATCTCTCTAAGTCAAATTTAGTCGGAGAAAGATAATTAATCTTATATATGTGAAGTATTAATTTTATAAATATTTAGTTTTTCTTTTATTTTTTAAAATTATTTGATAAAAAAATTACTTGATACCTTTTACATCATAAATGGAGTTTAAACCTTAAATTTCATAAATTATCTAAGTAGATTTTATCAATTGTACTAACTAATTACACCAATTATTACTTTTAATTTTTAATAATTGGGGCAATAAAATTTCACTCTTAAATTTTTAAAACTAATAAATTATGACACTAATTTATTTAATTTTAACATTTTAATCTGTTATAATTATATTGTGATATGTTCTAAGGTAGGGGCAGAGCTATATTGGAGTTTGAAGTGATCTTGGCTTCAACTCTTTCAGAAAAAAAAGTTTAAAAAATAATAACTAATTTATATTTGACCTCTTTAATTTTTTTATAATTTAGTCTCCATAAATTTTAAATATATATTTTAATCCTCTCTAATTAGAATTTTAATTGCGTCCCTTGTTATAAGCAATAAGGTTAAAATACAAAGAGATTAGGATTAAATTATTGAAATTGAACAAGTTATGTCCTTGTTTATTATTTTACCAAAGTTCGGGAATTAAAATTAACTGATTCAAAATTAAAAAAAAAATGCATAACTTATGCTAAAAAGAATTCTTATATGGTATCATTTGTATTGAAGTAACAATCAATGTTTTTACTTTGTTTATGATATGATTTGCAAATAATATTTAGTAATATAAGGTTTGTGATTCTGAGCAGCAAGGGCATTGAATTCAATATTCCAAAAATGGGATACTCAAGCAGTGCCACTATGGAACATAAGTGGAGAACCATGCAGTGGATCTGCGATTAATGGAACTGAATTTGAGAGCCAACCTAACAATCCTGCTATCATTTGTGACTGTACTTTTGAAAATGGAACCTGTCACATTACTAAATTGTATTCCCTTCTCTTTCTCTCCAATTTAAATTAAAATTCTTCCCAATATTAGTATGAGCATTGGGTTTTGATTAATGGGTTATTTGATTTTACAGGAGGGTGTATGCCCTGAACAAAAGAGGGCAGATTCCCGAAGAAATAGTTGCCCTGCAATATCTTACATTTTTGTATGAACTCATTTCTCATTACTCAATATTTTTCTCCATTTCATAGACTTGTAAATTTGATTTATGTTTCTTTCTTTGAATGTTCAGGAAAATTGATCAAAATTTCTTCACCGGTCCCTTGCCTGGATTTATTGGAAATTTATCTCAATTAACATTATTGTAAGTATTGAGAGGATACCCAGATGATCATTTTCCATTTTTCATTGGAAAAATTTACTAAAAGTGTGGTTATAATTCAGGTCAGTTGCCCACAATGTGTTCTCAGGACCAATCCCCAAGGAGCTGGGAAATCTAAAGGCGTTAACCGTTCTGTAAGATTGGAAAACTTTCCCCTCTTTGTCTGTGTGCGTGTGCGCGTAAGGATATCATCATTATCTTCAATGGAGGATCAAGTATTTATGAAATAATATATTAAAATTAGAAATTATACAGTAGATATACAAGCAATTCTCTGTGTTAGGTCCACATCTAGGGTGGCAATGGTGCTCAAGGTCACGCTGTATTGAATTGAAAATGAGTTGGTCTTGAGATGTAAGAGTAAGTAGGTAAGCACCATCTAACAGGCTAGTCTTTTAGTTTGATGGCAAGTGCTAGACTCATGACCATTGATATCAGAGGAGACCCAAATTCTTATACTTCTCCCAAAAACTTGTACCATGCACCCTAGTAAGGAATTGTTACACCTTAAAAGTTGTGGAGATAGACAATACAGGTCAACTAGGCCCATGATGATGAATGAGCTTGGTGTGACAAACGCATCTTGTTAGTTCTTTTTTGCATATAAAATAGAATTATTTATGTTTGATCACTGAAAGAATCTCGATGATAGAAATAAACCTGTCTATATTTGGGAATCTTAGTTGATATGATTCATTTAACAAAACATACTGTATTCAGTGGTATTTTTAGAGTTAAAAACATATCTAACAATTAGAAATACATGGAATCAAAGTTCATATATTTTCTAATGTTTGTGATTGAGGTGCTGTAGATTCTAATCAATGGGCGTTGTATTGAAAATACATGGAAACAAACTTTCCCCTCTTAGTTGAAGAGTGAGCAATATATATTAGTTGATGTCAAGTGAAAGAGTAAGCGATAAAATATTAGTTATCAAAAAAAAGTATTAGACCAAAGCACTTCAATTGTGGTGTTTTCAAAGTTATTGTCTTGATTCTTTAGAAATGGGTTGTGGATTGAAGTGATCAATGAAAATCCTTATCTTTCTGATATATCAAATGCAGGTCTTTTGGTGGCAATAATTTCTCTGGAACACTCCCTCCGGAACTTGGCAACTTAGCCAAACTTGAGCAACTGTAAGTTCTAACCTTCTTATTCACTTAGCTCATCGTTCCAATTTGTTTCAGTTTAGCACAGCATTCTAATGAAACTAAGAAATTTTCAATTGATGAATTCCACAGTTACATAAACAGTTGTGGAGCAACTGGTGAAATTCCCTCTACCTTTGCTAACCTTAGAAATATGCAAACTCTGTAAGCAAGTTCACATTTGCCAATGTTGTTTCTCCCGAACATATAAATTATCCTGCCTTATATGGATTTGTTAATTTTCAGATGGGCATCAGATGCTGCTTTTACAGGCAAAATTCCTGACTTCATTGGGAATTGGACTAAGCTGCAATCACTGTAAGCTTCAACATTTTTGGCTATGTACATGTTTTCTATTCTGTGAACTACAATGGAGATTGTCCTTGAGTTCCGATAATTTGTTCACCATGTTTGTGAAAATGCTTCTGTAGGAGATTTCAAGGGAACTCCTTCGAAGGTCCAATACCATCCAGTTTTTCTAACTTGGCATCACTGACCTCCTTGTGAGTTAATTTCTTGGAAAAAATTTCTCCACCTTACTTTCTAACTCTCTCCCCATGGAAAAATGACAATATCAATGAGATTTGATTTGATTTGATTTGTAGGCGAATCAGTGACATATACAATTTCAGCTCATCTCTTGATTTCATCTTGAATTTAAAGAACTTAAGTGACTTGTAAGTCATATTAAACTCCCGTATATCTCATTGTCTTCAGCAGCTTATTCATTTGGAAACTAATCAATTTTTCTTATTATTATTATTTTGCTTCAAAGGAACCTGAGAAATGCTCTGATTACTGATAGTATTCCGTCTCAAATTGGAGAATTCCAAAGCTTACAGACATTGTAAGTTAAATCAAGAACTAAAAGATCAAGGGCAATTTCCCTGGTTTATATGGATGTGTGTGTTCAAATATTCTTAATATTCATCTACTTTTTGCAGGGATTTGAGTTTCAACAACTTAACAGGACAAATCCCAAGTTCTTTATTCAATATTGGTTCTCTTAATTACTTGTAAATTCACCGTAGCTTTTCTCCTCCAATTCAAGATCCTTACTATCTAAGTTTGTTTTTGGTCTAAGCCTCTTATCGTTTGCTAAATTTCCTAATGCTTTCTACGCTGTTCCAATGTCCAGGTCTCTTGGAAACAATAGTCTGTCAGGAAACCTTCCCAGCCAAAAAAGTGAAAGTCTTCAGAATATGTAAGTTGTGGTTCATATTTCTTATTGAATGCAAGAGAATTATTCAGAAATTACTCATTCGTTAACATGTTTTAATTTTGTTTACAGCATCTTTTATACGTATATTCTTGAGTGTCAACTATTTACACATCCATGGTAGTTTATTCTTCTACAATGCTTGCAAATTAATCCACAGCAATATATGTTGATATCTCAATTTGAAAATTAATGGAAAAAAACAACAAAAGAGATAGAACTACATCTATGCATGTTCTGGATTATGGTCACTGATTACCATATTCTGTAAATACAATCAGCTGTGAATTTCAGCTTCTTTCATGCCACAGCCAGTCAATAAACTTAGCCAGATACATAAATGTTGGTAAATGTGTTGCTACCAATTCACTGTTTTTTAACATGCTGCTTCCCGCAGAGATTTATCGTACAACCATCTATCAGGAACTTTTCCCTCGTGGGTAAATTCAAATTTACAATTGTATGTCTCTTGAACCACAAGACTCCTCAGTTCTCCATTCTCTAGAGTTATCTCTTTATCACTGCATCAGTAATTGACGCTACATTATTTGATTGCATAGGAATCTAGTGGCCAACAACTTCACATTTGACAGATCAAACATTAGGTGAGTTATAGTCCATTTTTTTTCCCCCTCTTTTTTTGTGTCTGATGAACAAAATGCCAGAAAATACAAACAGAGTAACAATTGTCTTGAGAGGTTAATCTCTCTCTATTCTTGTCAGTGTTATGCCTGGATTGAACTGTCTTCAGAGAACTTTTCCATGCAATTGGAATACTCCTCGGTGTAAGCTGCATTCTTCCTGCTGCATTTTTTGTTTCGATAATTTATTGTAGTTTCTCTTTTCCGTAGCACATAATACCTGCCTGAGTTGTACTTCCATGCTTGTGCATGTCAGAACAAGAACCTTTAGAAAGAGCAAGGACTGGTATAGAAAAAAATTAAATTAACATACTGTGTTGCAGGTCTGGATGATTTTCATTGTCACTATAGCTGTAATATGTAAAGCAATTGCATCATAGTGTTTTCTAGTTGAGCCAATTTAGCGCAAGAGTGAGTGAATGTGTATGCTGAGAGAGACTTGTAAACTGCTGGTTTTGAAATGATGAGGAATATCAAAATTAGTAGAACCATTTTGACAATAATGAGAAGTTATGATTATATATGCATTTAACATTAAAATTATTGAAGAAAATAAAATTATATTAAACTCGTTTGAATTATTAAATTAAATATATAGACACTCCTTTATATAAACTAAAACAATAAAACAACATAAACTAGAAATCCTCATAAATTTAGAATACTTAACAAACTAGAAAAAGACTAATAATATTTAAATTAGAACTATACTTAATGAAATTAAACCTAGTAAAATTAAATAAATCTAATTTTAATTCTAAAAAATGATAGCTCTTCTTCAATATCTAGTATAAACCAATACCTTTTGGAAAACCTGATACTGGACTTCTAGCTAAAGATTGCTAATGCTTCTATCTCTGTATTAATTTGCAGATGCAAATTTCTCTGTCAAGTGTGGTGGTCAACAGATGAGAGCTGATAACATAGTGTATGAGGCCGATAACTCATCTCTTGGTGCAGCTTCCTTTGTTGTAACCACTTCAGAAAAATGGGCAGTTAGTAATGTGGGTTTGTTTGCTGATAGAGAAAATCCACAATATGTGCAAAATACTCTAGCACAGGTGACAGGCACCAGAACCCCGGAGATTTATCAGACTTCAAGGATATCCCCTGGATCACTTAGATACTATGGCCTAGGGCTTGAGAATGGACCTTATAATGTAAGCTTGTTATTTGCAGAAACAGATTATCTTGACCGAAGCACAGAAAGGTGGGAGAGTCTTGGACAGCGGCTTTTTGATATCTACATTCAGGTAAGCATTCTCTCAACAAAAAAATCTGGAAATGGACTTATCATGTGATTCAAAATTTACAATTCCATATATTTGATTTTACTTCGAGAAATGTTAATATCATCCCTTGATCTTTTAGGGATCTCTCCGATTGAAGGATTTTGACATATCAAAGGAGGCAGGAGGACCTAACAAAGCAATTACAAAGAATTTTAATGCCATGGTGTCTGATAACCATCTTGAAATTCACCTATTTTGGGCTGGTAAAGGGACCTGCTGCATACCTAAACAAGGTGATTATGGACCAGCAATTTCAGCTCTTCGTGTCATTTCAGGTAAATCATATCATCCTGTTAATCGTAATTTAGGGTTGGATACGACAAAAAGGGCCTATCTGCTTCTTACTGCTACTTATCACTGCATTTTTACTGCTCAGGTTTCCCACCATCTGTTAGCGGGCTACCTCCAAGTACCCCAGGAAAGAAGAGCCGGACAGGGTTGATAATTGGCATTGCAGTCCCTATTGGGATTTTGAGTTTGATAGCATTATTTGTACTATTTTATATGAGGAGAAAAAGGGATGATGATGATGAGGAAGGTAAGACATCTGTAGACAGTATGTAGTATAGTTATAGCATCTGCAAAGCCAAGCTTCTCTATGAAATTCAATCCATTTGTATCAGATATTTCTGCAAATAAGTATATGTTCTGCGTAGTTCATTTGTTGTCATGCAAATCCCTCCATGGCACGTAATTAATGGTCTTACATAAAGTATTATAGTATCCCATTCTGTACTTTTTCTTTAATTTTTATCTTTTCTTGAATATGCAGTGCTATTTGGAATAGATGCCAAACCAAACACTTTCAGCTATGCTGAGTTAAGATCTGCAACAAATGACTTTGAACCTTCAAATAAGCTAGGAGAGGGAGGTTTCGGACCTGTGTACAAGGTAAATTGTGTATATTACTTTCACAGTCAATTGATGGTTTTCTTGTATACTTGATTCCATTACTTGTTGCATGATCATAGCATGACATTGGAATAATCAATGCTTACTAACTGCTATATCTTTACAGGGTAAACTTTCTGATGGGAGAGTAGTAGCTGTAAAGCAACTTTCACTAGCATCTCATCAGGGGAAGAATCAATTTATAAATGAGATTGCTACCATATCTGCAGTGCAACATCGCAATCTTGTGAGATTGTATGGATGCTGCATTGAAGGAACCAGGCGTCTCCTTGTTTATGAATATCTTGAGAATAAAAGTCTTGATCAAGTATTGTTTGGTATGATAATCAAATTTAGTACTCTTACCACTCAATCAAAAGTAGATCATAAACCAAACTATATATTTCAAGTTGGAATGCTGAGGCCAAGTCAAGATTTTTTTATCTTACCACTCGATCATGATTCTTTAAATTCACTCTTACCAGTTGATCAAGATTTTTTTCGTTATCTTAAATGTGAAATATATTTTTGATAAGAATTGCAACTAATGAAATATTCATCTTGATCTATACTATGCATTTAGCTAATATTACTACTCTCATCAATGAGCAAAATTGCAAAATTAGCCTGCTACCTTAAATCTGATTGACAGTGTTTCAGTGAGAGCTTTATATTGTTCCTGAAGATGATCTTTCTCTGAATACTAAATTTGCCACATCAGTTTATCAGTTAATTATTGCAGCCACCTTCTCTGCAGAAAAAAGTGAATTGCATCTTGATTGGGCTACAAGGTTCAGTGTATGCCTGGGAACTGCAAGAGGACTGGCTTACCTTCACGAGGAATCAAGGCCAAGGATTGTACATCGGGATGTCAAAGCAAGTAATATTTTGCTTGACGCAGAACTCTGCCCCAAGATATCAGATTTTGGATTGGCAAAGCTGTACGATGACAAGAAAACCCACATTAGCACCAGAGTTGCAGGGACCATGTAAGCTCCTTCAACCATTTCTCAACTACGATTCTTCCATTATTATGCTGCAGAGTATATATTATGAAACTGAATTCACAGTGCATACTATAGGCCTGATATTTGCACTCAGATTCCTAGAAAGACTTGGGGGATTTTAACCATTTAGTATTGATCTTGTAGTGGATATTTGGCACCGGAGTATGCAATGCGTGGACACTTGACAGAAAAGGCTGACGTTTTCAGTTTTGGTGTTGTTGCTTTGGAGATCGTCACTGGAAGAGCAAACGCTGACAATAGCTTAGATATGGAAAAGATTTATCTTCTTGAATGGGTAAAGAAAATAAAACTTGAAGTTTATCTATTAGTTAAATGAACTCATTCGTTCTCCATCTAAATCATTCTCTGCATAATGTTTCCAGGCTTGGAGTCTCCATGAAAATAACCAGAGCTTGGAGCTAGTGGATCCTACGTTAACAGAGTTTAACAAAGACGAAGCTCTTCGAGTAATTGGAGTAGCCCTCTTATGCACTCAAGGATCACCAATGTTGCGGCCACCCATGTCACGCGTTATAGCCATGCTTACTGGAGACATAGAAGTGGGAACTGTTACAACAAAGCCAAGTTATTTAACAGATTGGGATTTCAAGGATATAACAACTAGCTTTTTGAAGGAAGGGACACCCTCTTCATCTAAGAGAAGCTTGAGCAAGCAAAAAGGTGAACGAGAAAATCCAAGTGAAGATCATAGTGCTGGAGTTAATGCGATGCTATCCCCAGTAAATGTCACTCAGATGAGTGATATTATAGCTGAAGGGAGGTGAGACATATCTGCCAAGGGAATCAGTCAAACGGAATGTGTTATGCATTGAGCTATAACTTTTGCATACTTCTTCCTTTTCTGCTGCCATTAGTAGCCTTGGAAGAGCACTGCTGTCTTTCCTTTACCAATTATATGTTATCCATGCAATACGACACAACAAACATCAAAGAATATGTATAGTTCAGCATCTTATTGTATATTAACAGCCATAGCTGGTTGGTTACATATGAAGCAAAAGGAATAAAGTTGAACTTGCATGTATACAGCTGCCTGTATGCTAATGCATAGTTATCATTAATACACAATTGACAATTATTCATATGATTTTGCAAATAAAGATGTTATCACATTGCCTCTATGCTTAAAATGAAGGATTTCTACCTCATAAAAAGAAATCTACTCCAACACCGGGAAGTTTCTACTATTCAGTTGTTTATTGCCAAATGGTAGTTTTCTTATGGCTCTGCGCACATACGCTAGAAACACGTTATCTCCGTTCATAATATATTTATGAACAACCGTTGCCTCAACAAGTTTTTATTTGTAAAAGAAAAAGGTTAATCCCAATGATCATATGGGAACATGAATTCCGTTTCAATTGAAAAGAGAGGTGAATGCTTATAGCTATATTACAGAAATATTTGGTATAATTTTTTAAGTAAAGTTTTTTTGGAATAAATCTTTTACAAATACAGTTTTTATTTTTAACAAAAAATTATTAAATATTTAGTCGTCGTAAATAAATTTTCAAAAGCTAATTTAACAATTACCCTTTTATAAATCCATCAAATCACTTTCCTATCAACGGTTTGAGGAAAAGCTTTCAATTGCTGCAAATGGCATTGCATATAAATTCGAGTTCACACTCTTTATGAGAATTCATTTTCATCAAGTTTTGAATTCAGTTTCTTATACAAACAATGTTAAAAACGATAAAAGAAATAATTAGTTGTGAATACAAACTTTGGGAACCATGGATTAAACTAGTTCAATTTGCTGTTGTAACCGGTCAGAAGCTACTGTCCTGATCATGTTCCATTGATGAAAGAAACAGCTCGTCTGAGCATTTTAACAGAGTTTTCACTTGTTGAATTCCTTATATTGAATGCATGGTCCTCTCCTTTAAACTCCAAAATCTCTGCTTTTCCTTTCCACCCACTTTCTTTCAACTTCTCAATATAGTAGTATCCTCTAGCTTTTAAAATATCTATCTCAGCAACAATAACCAACACCCTACTGCATTCCAGGCTCGAAAATTTCGGATCAGTCACCGGATTAATCAACGGGTCGTCAGAACCAGTTGTGTTCGGAGAAGCAATTCGCCATAAATCGTCAACTCCGGCTCTCTCAGGCCCTTTAGTCGTCTCACCAGCAACAGGTTTTGTGCCCCAAAAATATGGAAAATGCAAACTAATACCGTCAATGTTAAAACCATCGAGTTTTTCTTGGCTTTGTCTTATGCCCATACGGTGTGCTATAGTCGCACCGGCACTGTCTCCTGACAAAATCACCTTCTGAAAATCGGCATAAGTGTTCAGCAAATCCTCAGGGCCTTTTCCTTTAGTGTGGGAAGCAATCCATTCGAGCGCAGTCCAGGAATCCTCAAAAGCTCCAGGGATAGGATTTTCCGGGGCTCTTCTATATTGTACCGAGACTGCAATGATTTTACCTTCGGAGACTAAGGTGTTGAGATACTCATGGTACTTATCCGAGAAGGGGTTAAAGGAGATAAAGCCACCACCATGGAAGTAAACTAGAAGGGGAAGTTTTTGTTTGATGGTGTTGTTGGAGTCGGAGAAGTAAATCCTGCAAGAGAGATTGTATTGAGGTGAATATACAATGTCCTTTGATTTGACATTTGTTTTAGGATCAAGAGATGCAGGAACAAAATCATTGCCCATGAGCCTTTTTACGTGGCCATCTTTGTATAGAATGAAGAAAGGACGATATTCACGAGCTATGTCTGGATCTGCAGAAGCTATGGATAAGAAGAAAGAGAGCATGAAAAATAAGGGTGCCATTTAATTTGCTTTGTTCTGTAGAAGAATGTGGGATCGATTTTATATTGAACTGTGAGTAAAATGCTCGTATGTATATCTATATATATAAGATTACAAGACGTAGTACAGTTGTAAGGTATCCTCCAACAATCTAACTGAAACAGAGGAGATTGTCCAAATATGCACGAATGAAAGATGTATAGAAGAAGGCAGAAGTTAATGCAAGCGTGTCCATCCTTCAACGGAAGTAACCAAATATACCTAAAATTTACCTCACAATTAAAAAATATCCGCTTAATAAAATGTTATTTAAAAATACATAATTTTAAATTTTTTGAATAAAAGTTATTCTTAATACCCAAAATTATCATACTTAACCTTCGAGTTTCTGTATAAAAATTATTGTAACAGTTCAAGAATATTTTATAATTTTAAATACAAGGATATTTTTGTACAAAATAAATAAAATATTAACTTTTTATAAGGGGATATTTTTATTTTTTTAGATAAAAATGAGATATTTTCGATTATTTCCCATTCTTTAAATTCACGAGTTAAATTTTGCAAGGCTTTATGTAGAAAGCAGTTAATGACAACGAAACCTTACACTTGTTCTCCATTATAGGTTAGTTTCAACAATGAGCTCTACAACAAGCAGTCGATCATACAACCCAATTTGCACCAAAAGTTTGAACCTATAGAGAATATGATGATTTATGCAGCCGTCAAATTGGCAATTGCACGTGTTGCAATTAAGTAGAATTCATTAAAGAAGATTATTTTACTTTTTACACTAAAGAAAAAGAAAAATAAGATGAGTAAAAAAAAATTTATCTATAAAAAAATTTATCTTTTTAAAAATATTATATATTATATGATAATTTATTGATATTTTATTAAAAATTTAGATAAACACTATTATAATATATATAAAAAATTTAGTTGTATAAATAGTTAAGATAAGTACATGACATTTGGCACTATAAAATTAGAAGCAAAGTCAAAGAAAATATTAATTTCATTCCAATACAATCCTAACATGAACCTACAAATGAATGAGTTAACCATACACTCCAAACAATTTCATTATGGGATAATAATATTTTCGTCTCTAAACTTTCATAAAATAATATATCAAAATATAATTTATTTAATTTTAATATTTTAACTCTTAATATAATACCAATCATTCAATTTGTAATTGTTACATCTTCTTATACATCAATCAGTACCTCAATAATTATTCCGAAATAATTAAATTAAAATATAAGATAATAATGTGATAATAAATTTATCATAACTACATCATCTCATATATTAATTTTATTATTTATCTGTTCAATTTTTTGTAAGATTTTATTGTTAATGTGAGGTGGTTTTATTTGGTTTTATTATGTAAGTATATAAATTTACTTACATATTATCTAAATTAAATAGAAATTAACCCTATTTTTTTTCACTCTTTACCAATAAACAATATTCATGTGGTGTTATTTTTCTATTTTTTTTCCCTTTTTACTAAAAAAAATGTGTTTGGTAATTAATAATATCTTTCATAATCGAACTATGAATTTATTCACATATTATAAAACTCCTTTCTAAAAATTATGTTCTTACTATTTTGTATTTTAAAAATTTATAACAATATAATTTTCAAAACATTATTTTTGTAATTTTTATAAATTTTATGTTAAAAATGTTAGTAGTTTCATGTATTTTCAAACCATTTCCAAATGCATTCACCCTTAATTCATGTATTTTCAATTTTAATCTCATTTAATGTAAAATTTGTGAAATATTTTTTCATAAATTGTATGAACAAAAATTTGTTTACAAATTTACATTTATAATCTTATTTTTGCTATTCATTCTTTTTTTCATAGGAAATATTATTGTCCTTTTAAATCTTAATTTTAATAAAAATACATAAAAAAATTATTTTAAAATATTAGAGGAAACTAATACAAGAATATTTCATTAAATCAAGTTTAAAAACTACATAATATGGTGAATTAGTAATATTCTTTTACTTTCTAAATTACTATTATTTTTTCAATTTCTTGTCATCCTGTACTTACCGGGTTGTTATTTCTGTATGGACAAATATCATTGACTCCTATTACAACCTATAGTAATGAGTTTTCAAAATTTATGATTAAGAATAAAAAAATATAATATTTGGGTTTTATTAAATTTAGAAATTATAATATAAAAAAAGAGTTTATTTTCATCTGAATTTAATATTTCATTTGTACTCATATCAAATATAATAATTGGGCCCAAAATTAGGTAGATATTATTTGTTTTGAATACGCATAAGGTCGTCAAATGTAAAAGCAAAAGTTCCATGCAATTACTAATTATTTTGATATAAAATTGACTTTTAGATGGTAAGTGTTTCTTGATTTAATTAGTAAAATTTAATATACTAAAAAGAATTAAGATGTTAGATCTTTTTTTATACTTCGATTAACTATTAATTTGATTTATATTTATGTAATATATATAAAGCACAAAGAAAGTTTAAACAATTTTAATTGGTTTGTATTAAATAATTATTAATCATTGTTATAATTCTTCTTATTTCAATCTATGCAATTTTAAGGTAATTTTAGAGGCACAAATATACATTTTATTATTATTATTATTTTGTAACTAGTTATTAAGGTTATTTTCAGCTATACTTTACATTTATTGATGTGTATTATATATAAACCCACTTTTGTGAAAGTCATCATTTCATCCCCCAAATAACAATAAAATAATTGTTTTACCCTTATTCTAATTAAAAATAAAATGAAATAATAATATTTTAGTCCCTAATATTGATAAAATAACAAATCAAGATATATTTGAGCTAATTTTAAAATTTTAGTTTCTATCGTGTCACTATATTTGTCACTATTCATTAGAATTTTTAAAAGTACAATTAACCTTTTTTTTTAAATAGTAAAAAGCCCTAATTTTCCTATAAGAAAAGTCCTAGATCACCGAAAACACGAATTAAACCCGTAATATACGATTTTCATTCACGATTATTTAAAATAAATAATAAAAAAAATTGTAGGGATTTGCTTGGATGGGTTATTCTGGCTTTTATTAATAGATTTTTCTATATAATTTGAAAAAAAATTGTATTTCAGAAAAAGATGGAAGAAGGTGACAAGGGATGAAAGACAAAAGTAACGGCAAAAGCTAAAATATGTCATGGTCTGTTATTTTATCAAAGT
This sequence comes from Melia azedarach, assembly GCA_028052125.1. Taxonomy (NCBI): domain Eukaryota; kingdom Viridiplantae; phylum Streptophyta; class Magnoliopsida; order Sapindales; family Meliaceae; genus Melia; species Melia azedarach. The sequence continues at coordinate 4,152,974 of CM051406.1, forward strand.
TCAGGGACAAACTATTATTATTCTTTTTATTTTTAATTTAAATAAGGATAAAATAATTATTTATCATTATTTGGGAGTGAAGTGATGATTTTAATAAAAATGAGTCTATATTTAATATATATTAATAAATATGAGGTATAGTTGAAAATAACCCTAATTATTATCAACAAGCACTTAATAAAGGCACAAATATAAAAATATTAGTTTAAACTTGTTTTTCATGTGAAAAAATAAATAATTTAACTATTACATTTTATATATATATATATATATATATAATGTCCTTTTTAATTCAAGATATTTAAGTGTATTACTATAAAATACTTGAATTAATTGATTTAAAAAAATTTAATTTACTTAAATTGTAAATAAATATTAAAAATTAATAGTTTCAATTAAAAATATTAATTATTTAGAATTCATATTATTAGGGATGACAATTCAAATAAATGAATCGTATTTTGATAACACAAATATAATTCGTTTATTATTCGTGTTAATTTTGTTAAATTCGAATACGGCCTATTTATTTGAATTGTCACCCCTAATTATACAATTTTTTTAAAACACGATTATTTTTTTAAAATATAATTTACTCAAGATACGGTTATTCGTTTATGAAATAAAGGTTAGAAATACATTAATATTGGTCTGTTGAATGAAAGTTTTGTATTTGAATGTTGATTTGGTTGTATTTTTGTTAAAAAATCTAGTAACAAGTTCGATTGCAAAGAAACTCAAAAGTTTTAGGCAAAATACATTTCTCTTTTTTGCTTGAAATTGTAGTGATGAATAAGAAGGGTTTTAGACATTGCTCGATACTATTTTTTTACTTGAAACTTTCTCTTATTCGATACTTATCTTTCTCAAATTTTTCTCCTATTCAATATTTATCTTATTCAAAACTTCATGTTATTTGATATTTATTTTATTCAAAATTAAAGTATTGAATAATAATAATTTTATACCTTTAAGTTATTTCAATGTTAAAAGAGATGAAGAGAAAAATAACTTTTATTTTTAGCTCAAAATTATGACACCATCGAATAAGAACCGGACATACATCTTGGAGTATTTTTGTATTGACTGAAAATGAAAAAAAAAATAAAGTTATTATAAAGTGGATATAAGAGCATTTATGTCCAAAAATTTATAAAGAGAACATTTTCGAATTTTTAAGTTTAACCTTAGGTATTTTCGGTTATTTTCCATTAATCAAAGTCAAAGGAAAACCAACATAGAAAATAATAGAAATATTTGGTGCTGAAACCAACGTGAGCTCCACCTCTTCTTCATGGGCCCCACTTATTTATATTATTAATAATTTAAATTGAATTACATTTAAAATTAAAATTAATTGAATTAAAAGTGAAATAAAATTCTCGTAAACTCCTTTTGTCTGAAAGTCTCCTAAGAACAAGCTGTCCTCGATTTCCTCTTCTTCAATCTAGGGGCAATGGATCCTTTTTCTCCTCCGCTAATCGACTTCAACGACGACGCCGTTTCGTCGCCAGTAACCTCACACTCTTACACCGACGACCACGGCACCAAAATCTTCGATCGCTACTTGTCGTCTTCCTCAGCTTCCGAGCAAGATGAAGATGACTTCGCTGACAATTCATCCACCATTAAACGCCTCGATTACATGATGCAGTTCTTAGACCGTAAGCTCTCGACGAGTGACAGTAGTAATTATGATAAGAACATAAACAAGCGGTCTGCTTCGTCGTCGTCGCTTCCGGAGTTCATTGGTAAAGGCGGTGACGTTCCGATGTTTAAACCGCCGGTTCGAGCCGCAATTCACCCGGCCCGGCCCCCGAGTCTTGAAGTAAGGCCTCACCCTTTGAGAGAGTCTCAAATCGGTTGTTTTCTGAGAACGATTGTTTGTACGGAGAAACAGTTGTGGGCGGGGGGCGAGAATGGGTTGAGAGTGTGGAATTTCAAGGAATTTTATAGTGAGAGTCGAAGTGAAGACGATGATGATAATGGAACGGCGCCGTTTAAGGAGTCAGTTAAGGGAGTGTCGTCGGTGATTTGTATGGTTAGTGATGAAGCAAGTGGAGTCGTGTGGAGTGGGCATAGAGATGGTAGAATAAGGTGTTGGAAGATAAATGGTAATGGACATGGACGCCTATTTGATGGGTTTAGGGAGTCGTTATCTTGGCAAGCCCATCGTGGCCCTGTTCTCTCCCTTTGCATTTCTTCTTATGGTAATTTCATTTCATCTCGTAGTCCCAGTAATCACATTAATCGGCAATTTTGTTTAAGCACTTTTATGAGATTCATTATGGTGCTTTCTCAAAATGATTTCATAGATTTTTTTTTTCTTTGCATTTTGTGGAATTTACAGTCTACTGGTTCTCGTGAGTTTGTTAGGGTGGAATAAATAAATGAAAAAATAAATAAATAACTAAAGTTGAAAGATAGAGAATGGTAAGCTGAGATCTTGGTGTGAGCAACTAGGAAAATATTGTAGAAATTTAAGTTTATTGATCTTACAAATAATTCAAGGCAAATTGATTGTCTGAGAATTACAAGTTTAGGGAAAATAAGTAGAATGATTTGGAAAATACAAAAGAGGTCAATATATTAATAATAATAGCTTGATAAATACAAACCTTGATAAATAGCGTTGATGTTATTAAGTTAGACGGGTTTCACTTTATATTTTATGTTGGTGTTGGTGACTCATGGTGTGACCATATCTTCTTAGAGGTGCAAATTGGTGGGCATGTTTTGAGAGGGTCCAAATGGCATTCTCTTCAAATTAGGGTTCTTTTTTTTGTTTGTAGAAATACTATGTCATTCTAAAATTAAATTTTCATACTAAATATTGATTAAAGTTAAATTTAACCTATGGAAACACCAGTCTTGCTCCCATTGGATGCACACTCTGCATTAGAAAATTTATTGTCAATGGTGGAAAACTGTTTATTTTAGGTGCTAATTTCAATAATGTTGCAGAGGGACGATATGAAGTGGGATTTTTATATAATTTCGGGTGATGTTAAAGGGTCAACTTTTTATATTATAAGCAATATAGTGTTTTCCACTATCAAATAAATCTTGACAGCAGTGTGCAATTGTAGTGACAAGCATTGTGTTTAAATGTTAGATGGTTCAAGTTAAAATAATGATATAACTGTTTTGATAATTTAACAAGCAAGGAATCTTTTTTGGCATGCAATCTGTTGGCGGTGCATTTGCTTGTATTGTCATTGTCTGCACAAGTTAAAATAATGATATAACTGTTTTGATAATTTAACAAGCAAGAAGTCTTTTCTGGAATGCAATCTGTTGGTGTTGCTTGTTTGTATTGTCATTGTCTGCACTTCTAGATGTTGCTGCACCTATTTGATCAATAACTTTTCAAGGGGAATCCTGTTGCTGGTTCTTTTTAGAGATGGCTTAAGTTTTTTGTCTCTATCTGTTGTATTGTGCAGCATTTTGTAGCAGCTATTCCGCTTTTGTTTGATTTCTTTGGTACTTGCGCAAGTCACAGTATATGTGAAGAGATCTATTTATTAATAAGAAAAAGAATAAAGGGGAACAATGATTGGATTGATGATAAAATAGAAACTTGGGTAGTGAACTGTGATCCAATTGATGATAAGGAAAGAAAATCACCAGTTTTGTTTTCCACCTTAACCACAGAAAAAAGGATTTATTGTGTCTGCCATAATTTGTTTTCATTCTCATTTCTCTTATTTCTTCTCTCTTTGATCCAGGGGACTTGTGGTCAGGTTCTGAGGGTGGTGTTATCAAGGTATGGCCATGGGAAGCAATTGAAAAAGCTCTTTCTCTTACACCAGAAGAAAGACCCATGGCTGCTTTAACAGTGGAGAGGTCATACATTGACCTCAGGAGCCAAGTTTCGTTGAATGGCTTCAGTAGTATATTTACTTCTGATATTAAGAACTTATTATCTGATAAATCTAGAGCAAAAGTGTGGAGTGCTGGATTTCTGTCGTTCGCACTTTGGTATGTCCTGAATACTTATTTAATTAACTACTTATATATTTGGTTTGTCGGATTGGATTAAATTAAATTGGATAAGATAGGACTTAATTATATTTAGTACTGTCCTGTGTATGATTTAGTACTGGATTGGATAAGAATGTATCTAATATATAAGTTCAAATTTTACTTTTTGTGTGTGTGTGTTTGTGTATAGAGAGAGAGAGAGAGAGCCTCTAGTTAGTCCATTAGATTTAGGCAATAAATCTAACACATGTAATTAATGCGTATGTGGGATAAAATCTCAAACATATGTAATGGTCTACAAACAATGTAAGAAAATGTGTGAAGTTAAGGGGCCATTACAATACGACCAAATATTTTATGAATATTGTGCTTAAACTAGTATACTAGTAAGCTTATATATTCCTTTCAAAGGAAAAGAGAAGAAGAAGAAGAAAAAGTAAACTTATATTTAAATTGGGCGGGCTTTCTTGAAACTTTTTAATTTAAATTGAGAAAAAATTTCTTCCCACTGATTCCATAAAATCCAGTGCTCGAATCACATTTACTTTTGTGAACTATCAACTCTCTAGCATTTAATCCAATCTAGCTTGACTCTTTTTTTCTGGTTTCATGTTTCTTTTAAGGGGTAAGGCTCATTATGTTCCCCCATAGATTGTACTCTTTCTTTTATTTTCTTTCTTAAATTGGCATCATTATATTGAGGTTTATCCAGAAAAAAAAAGGAAAAAAGAAAAAGAAAAAGAAAAAAAAACTCTCTACATTGGATTACGTGAAATCAATGGTTGAGTTTACATATATGTGTGTGTGTGTGTGTGTGTGTGTGTATGTATATATGTACATAAAATATATTAACTTTGGTATTTGTATGGTTAACTACCTAAAATCAAATTTAAGTGATGGTTAATTAAATATAAAAATTAATTATTAAATTTTATATTTGTAGTAATAAAATAATAAATATATGCCTTATGCTATTAATTAATTATTTATATTATCATGTACTTTAATTTGCAATTATGTAACTTAAATATGTCTTAAAATTTATTCCCAAGTATATGGGTTTAAGCAAAACACATATTCCCCTTGGGATTAGTTATCCCTTTAATTTTGGACAAACTGGGGACTAGGATTACTTGCCTCTTTTCTAGCACCAACCATAGGATTTGATGTACAAATCCACATATTTGTCAGTCCTATATTTCTCCAGTTGTACCAAACAAGCCCCAACTGTATTTGATTTGGCGATGGGAATTTGTATCATGGCTAAATTTATAATGCTTAACTAATGCCTTTTTCTCTTACATACAGACTTGTCTTTTATTGTGCTTATCAGTGTTTGAAGATTATTTACTCATCTTTGTTGCACTTCCAAAACTTATGCACTTTTGAGTACAAGAGAATGATAAAGTTACCCGATGCCTTGTTTATTATTCTTTTTGCCTTAAATAATAAATCATATTTCCTGTTATCCTTACCCATTTTTGTCTGTTGACAAAGTTCAACAGATTAGTCTCAGCATTTTCGGACTGTACATTATGTATGCATTGTGTGTGGGGAGTCGTGCATGATGTATGTGCGCATTTGATACTTACATTCACTTGCATGTACTTATCTTTACAAGGGAGTTAATGAAAGTAATTGTGGCTGATATTTGCTAATATTTTCCAAACTACAGGGATGCTCGTACTAGGGAGTTACTGAAAGTATTTAATATAGATGGTCAGATTGAGAATCGAGTTGATGCGTCATTACTACCAGATTATGCAATGGAGGATGAGGTTAAGCTGAAGATTGTAACTAATTTGAAGAAAGACAAAACACAAAGTTCCTTTGGTTTTTTCCAGCGTTCACGTAATGCCATAATGGGAGCAGCTGATGCTGTTCGTCGAGTTGCAGCAAAGGGGGGTTTCGGAGATGATAATAGGAGAACTGAGGCCCTCACCATAACAATTGATGAAATGATTTGGAGTGGAAGTGCAAATGGTTTACTTGTGCAATGGGATGTAAATGGAAATCGTTTACAAGAATTTCAGTATCATCCTTATGCTGTTCAATGTTTATGTACATTTGGTTCGCAGATATGGGTGGGGTATGCGAGTGGCATTGTTGAGGTATTGGACCTTGAAGGCAATCTGCTGGGAGGGTGGGGTGCTCATAGTAGTCCTGTGATAAAAATGACTGTTGGGGCTGGGTATGTTTTCACGTTGGCTAATCATGGTGGTATACGTGGGTGGAATGTCACGTCTCCTGGACCTCTTGATAGCATATTGTGTTCAGAGTTGGCTGGAAAGGAGTTTGTATATACACGGATTGAGAATTTGAAAATATTGGCTGGTACATGGAATGTTGGACAGGGAAGAGCTTCTCACAACTCACTTATATCCTGGCTTGGTTCTGCAGCTTCAGATGTTGGCATTGTTGTTGTTGGATTACAAGAAGTTGAAATGGGTGCTGGTGTTCTTGCTATGTCAGCTGCAAAAGAAACTGTAAGATATCTACTTTACCAAAGTTTCTTCTCAAGTGTGCTAATAGGTCATCTAGATTCATACTCTATTTTGAGGCATGGCCAGTTGATAAATTACTGACCTGGTTTGGCCTCTTCTAATTATTACTTTCTAGGCAAGCAATTGCAATTTTCAAAACTTTGCTATATGTTTATTTGTATGCATATGTACTTGGAACCTTTTTTTTTTTCTAACAAAAAAATCTACTCATGATTGCATCTTACCTTGCAAATCCCAGTGTTTTCTTGTTGTAAAGTACTTAATATGATTTCATCTTTTGCTAATCCTTGTTCTTTTTGTCCCTTGCCACTGCAGGTTGGACTTGAGGGGAGCGCTGTTGGACAGTGGTGGCTGGATATGATTGGAAAAACATTGGATGAAGGGTCAACATTTCAACGTGTTGGTTCTCGGCAGCTGGCAGGATTACTTATTGCTGTCTGGTAAGTTTCTATTGTGACAAAATCTTGGATGTGCTTTCACTAGTTTGGAAAAGTAAACCCTTTCTTATAGCTATTTGAATGCTATCTGGATAATCAATACAATATGCATTATTTCCTAATGTTATCATGTAAGGTTCAAATGATCACTATGTATTACTCTTGCATGAGGCTATTTGTATCCCTCATGCATTCTACTATTGTCATCCATCCATTAGGACACTTGGCTTTATTTTCCTCCTCCTAATTTTGTTGTTCTATTATAGTTATCTAATCTTTTTTTTCCTATGTCGGTGTTATTATGGCGTTGCTGGTTATTTTCCTCTTAATTTTTGTTGTTCTATTTATTTTTCTTTTCTATCTTGTTGTTATTATGTTGCTGCTGCTTTTTGATACCCTCAAATGCATGTAAACCAATGGTTCATTGAATTTCCCGTGTGATGTGCACTCTCCCTTGCATTTATGAATTTGTCAATCTCTGTATTTCTTCTTACAACTTTTCTAGTGTTCTTGTTTTTGCTCTCTCTGGTATGGTTGCTTTTTTCAACTCTAATGGGTGGAGATCATCTTTTAGGGTTAGAAACAGTCTAAAAGATTATGTTGGGGATGTGGATGTTGCAGCAGTTCCATGCGGATTTGGACGTGCAATTGGTAATAAGGTATGCCAACCGTTACATGTTCAACTGCCTTACGCTTTATGGTAGAAGTTATATCATTTTGTTATCATGGATATTAATCTTGTTTATGCCAACACTGGTGCAGCGCAATTCTTTGAGCTAAATATGTTTATAGTTGAACATTATATGGCTCAAGTTGCAGACCATTAGATCAAAACATTTTTAGTGTTTCAGATTGCATCCAGCTTGTGTAATGTCCAACATGCGTGAATTATGTATGTTAACATTAATCTCAACCATTTAAAGTGATTAGAACAAATTTTTCAAAAATTGTATCACAGTTACTAGTACAAAGTGTACTGTTGGTCTATTTTGACTAGAAACTGAAAAAAGTAATAAAATCTTGGTCCCCAAGTTTTCATGATTTCACAAGGACATAGTTTGTGTCTCAACTATTAATTATTGAATACTTAATCATATTTCTATACATGTGCATATATTCTAGCATGCTAATGCAGTGGTTTAGGTTAAGCTAGTTTTGTCCAAGTACATATTATGTATTGTTTGTTATTTTTTGTTCTTATTATTGACATGGCTAATGATTGTCCACCAAGGGAGCTGTTGGTTTGAGAGTTAGAGTGTATGATCGGACAATGTGCTTTGTCAACTGTCATTTTGCTGCACATTTAGAAGCTGTTAATCGTCGTAATGCTGACTTTGACCATGTATATCGGACGATGACCTTCTCCCGACCATCTAACCTTGGCAGTTCTGCATCTGGTATGATGCCATACCTGCTATTGTCTTGCTCGCTTGTGTCCTCGATGTATTTATTATGGCTTGTTTATAGATCTGGCTTGCCATTGGTCCTTTCAGTTGCAGCTGGGGCGTCATCAGTTGTTCAAATGCTTCGCAGCACAAATGTATGTATATGCTTTGATGGGTATAATTGCTACCTTGATCTCAAAATTAATTGTTACTTGATTTATCCACTTTGTGTAAACAAAGGTTACAATTGGACAGGCTTTGGGTGCCCATCCTGTAGAAATGCCTGAGTTATCTGAGGCAGACATGGTTATATTTCTTGGTGACTTTAATTATCGGCTTGATGGTATCACTTATGATGAAGCGAGAGATTTTGTTTCTCAACGATGCTTTGATTGGCTTAGAGAAAGGGATCAGCTCCGAGCTGAAATGGAAGCTGGGAATGTCTTCCAGGGAATGCGAGAAGCAGATATTAAATTTCCTCCTACATACAAATTTGAAAGACACCAAGCTGGTTTGGCAGGTAGCCTTTAATAATAAAGTTTATGAATTGAGTCTGGATTGTTTACTGAACTTATTGGGGTTACTTGGTTACTATATGATTTTGGTTGGGTAGGTCATTGTTCACAAGTTGGGGCAGCATTGCTGCTATTATTAGATCTGCTTGGAAGTTTATGTTCCTAACCAACTGGTATTTTTGGAAGTCTTAAGTGAAGAATCTTTTTTATTTCGATAACTTAAGTACTAATGGTAATTTGTAAGATTTGCAAAACATTCAACCTAGTTGAAGCATGGTCTGCCTAGTAGACCTTTCTCCTAAATGTTTAGTTCACCATCAATATTGGTTATACCAGTGGAATAGACTAGCACTCATCATTGTTGAATATATAATGCATCTTCTGTTTATTTAACAGCAAGAAAAGTAGCCACCCAGCCTTTGGCTGGGTGGTAAAGAGCACACACCCTCACCATGAGGGCATGTGTTCGAGTCTTGCCTTTTGGCAGGACTCTCCCCACTTTTGGTGTTCCTTACCACATGTATGGGTTGATTCGCCTCTACCCAACTTGTTCTGATGTTTCCCACCACATGTATGGGTTGATTTCCCTCTAATTCGTAAACATTAATTATGATACACATTAGGAAAAAGCTAGAAAGGAGAAAATTCTCTAAAGTGATACGCAGTATGGTGTCTTTCTAAGAGTGCTCTGTGGTTAGACTTGCTGAAATTTTCTGAACTACTGTGTAAACTGTCTTTCTGCAGGTTATGATTCTGGTGAAAAGAAGCGCATTCCTGCCTGGTGTGACAGAATTTTATATCGTGATAGCCGCTCGGCTTTGGCAACTGAATGCAGTTTAGAGTGTCCTGTTGTGTCTTCGATATTACAGTAAGATTTCCTGATACTGTTACTTCTCAATTTTTCAATCACTTGAATGCATATCTCTTGGTCAGATCATATCAAAATTTGGATAACTCAAAATCAATGGAATTAGAGCCCTGGATATGACATGCCTAATCCATTTAATAAACATCTCATTTTATGTCAAGTTTTCAACATGATTAATTGACTTGATCAATTTATAACCTCCTTGCATATTAATATGACAATACTTGATGGTATGGTGAAATGCTTAAATTTAACAGTTTATTACATTTTAATATTGTTAGAATTAAAATTAAACTTATTTAGTTTTATTAGGTTTAGTATTATTAAGTATTTATTTAGTTTAAGTATTATTGGTCTTTTTCTTGTTTGTTAAGGACTCCTAAGTTTATGAGGATTCTTGGTTTATGTTACTTTATTATTTTAGCCTATATAAAAGCATGTCTATGTACTTCGTTTATAATTCAAGAGAGTTCAATATAATTTTATTTTCTTCAACATGGTATCAGAGCGAGTTCGATCTTAGGTTATCTTAGGTTTGAGAGTCAAATTTTTTATAGTGATGATGTTCTGTCCTATAAGGTAGTTACTGAGCATGATTCTGTTAAGAAAAAAAAAATTCTCGAAACCTTAAAAAAAAAAAAAAGACTAGGAACCCTAATTCAGTTAGGGTATTGTTGACGGGTACTGTTCAGAGAGCTGTTCATTGACACTGTTCACGGTACTGTATCATAATACTGATCACGGCACGGGTCCTTGGTTCTTGATATGGTTGCTCGTTTGTCTACTACTACTTGCCTATGGAAATGCACAATCAGTATTCTTTACCTATGAAAAGGCACCATTAATATTTTTCACCTGGAAAAAGGCACAGTTAATATTCTTCGCCTAAAAAAGGCATAGTCAATATTTCTTGCCTGGAAAAAGGCATAGTCAATATTTCCTGCCTGAAAAAAGGCACAATCAAGTATTTCTCGCCTCTTAAAAGGCACAAGATCGCTTTTTAGAAGGCACAAGTAGTTTTCTCCTATTTTTTGATGTATTCGGATTTTCTTGTCAATCACATTAACTTCCAAACTCAAGCTTACTCTACAGTCTTGAGTTTGAGGGGCAGTGGTAGAATTAAAATTAGACTTATTTAGTTTTACTAGGTTTAATGTTATTAAGTATTTGTTTAGTTTAAGTACTATTAGTCTTTTCCTAGTTTGTTAAGGACTCCTAAGTTTGTGAGGATTTCTAGTTTATGTTGTTTTATTATTTTAGCCTATATAAAGGCATGCATGTCTATGTACTTCGTTTATAATTCAAGAGAGTTTAATATAATTTTATTTTCTTCAACAAATATAAATCACGTCTTTAGTTTCTAGTTTTCTAAAAGAAAAGGTTATGTTAAACAATATGATAGGGCTTTGATATTTAATGAGTTGATAAGATGCTATTTTTGCCTAACAGGGGGAGATAAACCTCCTAAATATATCTTACTTCTCCCAAGGGTGACTTAACCTGGCTATTATTGGTAAATTGACCAACATACTGAAAGTGAGAGCGAAGTTCTGTATACACAATCAAGAAATTAGAAACTGACTAATTCACATGTCGTGTCTAAAATTCTTATCCCTATTTAGACACTCATAATACATATGCATATTGCACACTATGTTGTCACATCCCGTTCCCTTCTTTATTCTGCAAAGCTTGATATCTCTATTTGAATTAGGTACAAGGCTTGCATGGATGTAACAGACAGTGATCACAAGCCTGTCCGTTGTATATTCAGCATTGATATTGCTCGAGTTGATGAGTCAGTGAGGAGACAAGAGTTTGGAGAGATAATGAGATCAAATGAGAAAATTAAAATCATTCTTGAAGAATTATGCAAGGTTCCAGAAACTATTGTCAGTACAAATAATATAATTATTCAGAACCTGGACACTTCTATTTTGCGTATCACAAATAAAAGTGGCAAAAATGATGCTTTCTATGAGATAATTTGTGAAGGTCAGTCCACTGTGAAGGAGGATGGGCAAGCATCAGATCATCATCCTAGAGGTTCCTTTGGCTTTCCAAGATGGCTTGAGGTAAGTTCTTTTCCAATGACGAGTAATACTTCCATTTACTTATTCCAGCTTGTGTTGGCTTTAATTGAGCTAAGAATTTCTGTTTCTCGGCTGACTGTTAAGTGTTGGGTAACACTATTGTTGAAGAGTTAGAGATTTTAAGGCTGATTTATCGAAACAGCCATAGAGTTTAGGGATTAGGTAGAGACTTTAAGAATGAACTTTAGTGATTAAGTTGTTTGTATCTTAAATCAGACAGAATTCTTTGATTAGAAGTCTTAAGTTTTCTGCCTAAAAATTCTTGAAATACTTTCCTCCAATATCTGATTACAATTATCTGTCATAATCAGCCTCTGCCTGGCCTGTATCAACTTTTTATATTTATTATACATGGTGATAATGGATTAAAGATGTTACCAGGTTGAATTTGTATCACTGGGCTGGAAAGTTGAATCTTTATAATTCTTGTAGGTTCACATACACACTTGCACTTCCACTAATCATGGACGTCCTCAGCATCTTCACAATGTAGTCAGTCTTGGTTTTTGTTTTATGAATGAATCTGGTCTTGGGTTTAATTTAATCTATTGCTAACATTTGAACTAGGTCACGCCTGCCACTGGCATAATCAAACCAGATTGTATAGCAGAGGTGTCAGTTCATCACGAAGACTTTCAAACCCTTGAAGAGTTTGTTGATGGTGTACAACAAAACTGGTGGTGTGAAGACATGAGGGACCAAGAAGTTATATTAGTGCTTAAGGTTCGTGGAAAATATTCAAGTGAGACGAAAAATCATCGTATCCGTGTACGTCACTGCTATTCAGCCAAGACAAAGCAATCGGACCATAAACCCAAAGACTCTGGGCACGTCCCAGGTAATGTTCTTCCTCGGTCTGATTACCAATGTCTTAGCAGTTCCTTTGATGTGGTTGACCATTTACGAAATTTGCATAGTCCTTGAAGCTACAAAGATGATATCTACCATCTCTAGACAATAACGGGCTACTTTATTGAAGGAGAACAAAGCAACTTTCTTGTAAATAGTAAGTAAGCAGCCCTCTTATGCCGCCTTAAAACAAGTTTGATTTGTTTGTTTGTTTTAATAGAAGATTCATTGAGTCGAGTCGAGTCTACCTGGTGCCAGCTTTTTAGAATGTCATCAGTTTCTGGGGAAGATGTACTAGGAATCTTTTAATTGGAATGTGCAAGTGTACAGAAATTGCAAAGGAGTGCAGTCTTTTTCTATTTCTTCTGATTTTTTGGCCGGAATTTTACAAGCTTAAGCTTGAGTCTAGATCCCCACATTAAATTAACTAAATTACAATAAATTGTAGTACTTTTGTGTGTTTTTGTTCTTATAGTTTTTGTATATGGTCTGTTCTTAAATATTAAAGGTGTTTAGTTGGAAGGAATGAAAGAGAATAAGAAAGAAAATCTCCTAGGAAGAGGATTCATTCCTTCTCCCAAATTGGGGAATTATTAATTTTGTGATTTATACTACCATTAAGTATAATTTTTCATCAAATCCTATAATACAAATCAAATTTTTTATATATTTAAATAATAATGGTGGTGATGATAGTGATACAAATTTATTTTTCATATGGGAAATTAATATTTTACATATCATTAAAATAATATAATAAAAATAAATAGTTAATTTTTTTATAAAATATTTAATAAAAATAATGCATTTAAAAAAAAGAAAAATTAACACATACTTCTTTTAAAGTTTGAGAAATTCACACTTAAATATTAGGTTTTAAAAAACTCACCGACTTATATATGTATAATATGAGTTTTATATTGTTTAAGTTTTATTATTTTATACAATATATTATTTATTCATTGTATAATGAAATAATATAATAATTTTTTTAAAAAAATTAATAAAAAATTTAGCATACAATTGATAATGTAACATCATTTTATAAGATATAAAAAATTAAAAAAATTAATATTATAATTTTTTAATTTTTAAAGTTTTAAAACTTATAATAGTAATGTAATTACTAGTTTTTAAAGTATAAAAAATTAAAAAAATAAAATAATTGGTCACTTTTTCATGAATAAATTATGTTAACAGTAATAAAAAATATATGTTAGTTTAATTTATAAAAATTATTTTAAAATTTTAAACTAAATATCGTTAAAAAGTGTGGATGAATTGATAATATTAAATATTATTATTTTATTTTAAATTTTAATTATTGATTTACACAAAATTAAATTGTTAAATTGGTAGAATGTCTAAAAATATTTTTCATATTAACGGTTATCTAATTATCAATTAACGGTTTAGAAGAAATATGTGTAGATTTCTTCAAACCTAATATCTAAATGTGGGTTTTCCAAATCTCAGAGTAGGTATGCGTTAATTACCCTTAAATATAATTATCAATTTAATTTAGACAATTTATATGAAAGATTAATAACTTTAAATTATATTGTTAGAATAAAATATCATATTTGACTGATACATTTACTTTAATTCTTTTATTAACTTACATAAATATAAAAATATTGATTATTTATTTTGAATTATTTAAATATAAGCATTAGCTTAAAATAAATAAATGTATTAATAAATTACGATATAATTTTAATAAAAATAAAAAGTTAAAGAATATATCAATTTTAAAGTTTTATGCTTTTTAATATTTTTTATAAAAATAATATTTTGTTTGGTAAATGAGAATACAAAATATGAAATGAAAATAAAATCTTTGAGAGTTTTTTTTTAGTCTTTGTTAATCTGTATAATAAAAATTGATTCATGGATTGTAAATTGATTTTATTATTTAGTATTAATTGATTATTTTTATTTTATCAAAGATTGTTGCTCCGATTATTAAAAGTTATTCATTTTTCTAATTGTTGATTATTTCTGGAAACTCTTTTTTAAGAAAATCAATTTTAAAAATTTTAGAAATGGATTAAATTGAAAAACTATAAAATTTTATGGAGGACTTGATTGATTACAATGAATAATATCAAACTTTTATAATTATTTATCAAATAAAATGAATATAATTCAATTTATTGCGGGAACGATGACAAGGCAGGAAAAGAGAGGGAGAATGTCTGATTTCCCCTGTTGTTTGGCATAATGCCCCAACTCTCCTCTACTATTTGATAAATGCCCCATCACTCCCTTAACATTATCTCTGTTGTAGTAATCTGTTAGTGTTTTTATACATTTACTAAATTACTCTCTTTCACAGATGTGTCAGTTTATTTTATATTAAAAATAAATGAGTCCAATACAAGAATGAGTGAAGTAAAATAAATGGGTCTCCTACAAGGACGAGTGATGACCATGAGTAGACTTCACTAACACCTATTTCAAATTAAAATATAATAAAAATAATAAATTGTCCCTAAAAAAATTCTTCCAAGATAACCACAATCCCACCTATTTCAAATTAATATATAATTAAATGAAAATTATCCCTAAAAAAAGAAAAGGAAATAGACCGCCCTTAATCTTCTTCTATTCTTCTTCAGTTCTTTAGTTTATTTGCACTTTTCAGTTCATTTTTTTGTTCCTCTTATCTGCATCTTCTTCCCTTTCTCCACCATTTTTTTCTCCCTTTTGCCTCCAATGATGAACCATTTTTTCTGTCAAAACGATGAGTTATGGCCTCTATAAACCCTTGCGAAGTGAAGAAAAATTATAAAATTAAATTAAAAAAAAAATAATTATCATATCCCAATCTACAAGCAAATATAATCCACATTATATATTTTTTTTGTTTACTCCGTCAAATTTTTCACCCTCTAAATTTGTAAATGCTAAACTAATTTCAACTCTTCATCCTTCTTAATGCTGACTAAAGTCTCAACAAGTAAACAAAGTCTAATCAATATTTGTATTTTATTTATTTACTTTTGCTTTTTACCTTATCAAAGCTTTCTCAACAAACAAACAAACAAAACAAACCTAGCTACCATTGTGGAGAGGTCAAAGACAGTCTAGCGAGGGGTAAGAAAAGTGACGATGATAAAGAGCAGAGCCTAGAATCTAAGATCTGGGGGGCTGAATAATAACTTAATTTTTTTAAAGTAAAAAAATTAATAAATATAGATTAAAATTAAAATTATTAAAAAATAAAATTATCATTTAACGTCAATAATACATATAAATAAAAAAATTAATAAGACGTCTAAAAGTTGACTGTCAACTTCATTAATCTCAATTTTTAGAGATTTTAAAAATTGTTTTTTAAAATCATGAGAATTGATATTAAATATTGACAGTAATGATGAAATGGTTTTTAAATTTTCAATATTTTTTCTTTTGAAAAATTGATCACTTGTAGATGATTTTCCTATCTGTAAAAAGAAAATTACACAAATATCTCATATTATTTCATTGTAACTAAAATAATATAATATATATAATAATAATAAATTGATAGTTATATTCATATAAACCTATATATAATAAATTTAAATAATGCATAAATTTAAAAGACCCATATAAAAATACTTTGAACACACTAACCTTTTTCTTTTTGAGAAGTTTTTCTCTTTACCTTGAGTTGAAAAAGAGAGAAAATTAAGAAAATTAACCAGTTTTGTGCTTTTAATTTTTTCATAGATATATATACATTAGTCATAAGAATTCTTTTCATACAAGGAAAAGATTTTTAAGTACATAATTTTCTTATAAGGAAATTTTTTTTCAAATTATATAATTTTCTTATAAGGAAAAGATTTTCAATTATACGGAGAATAAAATTAAATAAATAATTTTTTAAAGAACAACTAGTTTATAAATAATATATTAATAAATAGGTGGAATCACTATTTTGAAACTTATAAAAAATATATTTAACTAGTTTATTATTATATAATTTAAATAAATAATAAAAAATATAAAAATTAGAATGATATTAATTTTAATATAAAAATATCAAATCTTAAAAAAAAATTATGAGGACCAAATAGATATTTCACATTTTTATTTAAGAGAAAAAAAATTAACGTCTCATTTAAAAATTTTGGTGAGGCCTAGGGGGTGCCATGGCCCCCTTAGGCCCCTAAAGAACTCCGCCGCTGACAATGATGGCATAGTGAAGAGATGGTGGCAGTAAAATGATGGTGGGTGAGAGGTCATGCAGTGAGAGAAATTGTTACAAGCATGAAAGAGGTAGATCTAATGGAGGATGGTGGTGTCTGTAGTGATGGCGGTAAAGCAGTGAAGGTTGAGATGCTGTGTGACGAGAGTTTGATGGAAATGAGGGAAGTTGTAGCAAGCGGAGGAGACTAATGGTGATGGATGGTCATTGATGATAGTCAACTGTTGTTAATTCTAAAATAGTAAAGTCTTGGTTTGGACTTTTGCTTTACTTTTAATTTTATTTTAAATTAATTATTAATTAAATGTTAACATTTATTTTCTAATAAAATTTAGATAAAATATAAAATTACTCTTAAAAAGTAATAGATCTTTGTAAAGGAGATAATGTTAAGGAGGTGATACGGCATTTGTCAAACAATAGGAAGTGCTAGGATATTATGCTAAATAATAGAGGAAAAACGAATATTCTTCCAAAAAGAAGCTTATCCCTATTCTAAACTGTTTCAAAATGAAGATTCTTATCTCAATTTTTCCATAAAAAATGTTATCACTCTCTAATCCTAATTGATCAGGCTGCCCTTTCTCATAGAGATTTTTATCAATCCTATTATTTTTTACATTAATAGCATAGAATAAAATATTAAAATTAAAAATTTCTATCCAAGTTTATTATTTTAATAAAATTTAAATGGTGAATGACATATAGACCCCCACTTGTCTGCATAATTGACACTTATACCCTCACTTTCGATAATAATTATCAAATGCACCCATTTTGTCAACTTTTTTCGTTACCGTAAAAGAGAAAATGGGTAAAATGATTGAAATATCTATTTTTTCCTTCAATAAATATACCATATGATGACAGAATGACACAAATTACAATCAATGAGATAACATATATGCCCTTAAAACAAAGACTAAATGCAGGGAGTAATGAGGGCAAATTTATAATCAAGCCAAATGTAACCGTTGGTTTCGAGGCATTTTTTTTTTTTTTTACCGTTGAATGTTGCCAATTTATAAGCTGGATGAATTAGAATTGGAGACTTATTAGGTAAAATGAGTTCTTCTTCATCACTTAAGCAACTTAAACTCAATGAAGGGGTAATCAAATTTAAGAATAGATTCTGTCTATGCAATAAAAGAGTAGCCATAAAGATTTCAAAAACTTCAAACAATGCAAACAAGTTATTTTACACAAGCAAGACAAGTAAATATCCATGGTTTAGTGGGTAATCTTGATGCAGATAACATAAACCTATACATGCTTACTGAGAACTTAAAGGATAAGTGGAGCAAATCAATGGAAGAAAAACTGTCCAACAATAATGATTTTCAAGAATTAGACATAGAAAACAAATGCAAGGCAAAAAAAGATAAACTGAAGAAGATTAAAGATAATGTTACTTTCATTAAGGACATTGTATTGATCATTCTTAAATTAGTTATAATAATCACTTTGAAGAAATAAAATATTTTTAGTTCAAATACAATATAATATGCAAACCTGAAAATTCTTCACATTTAACATTAAAAAAATTCTTCACACTTCACAATCAATTCTTGGCAGTACAGTAAATGCAAAAAACCTTAATTGCTGGCCATGTATACACTTCAAAAACAAGACTTTACCACATATAATTTGTACCAATAGTTTAGAAAATGACATATTTTAACCAAACAGTTAAAGCCATAAAAAATTTCACAGTGGTAGACAAAGTTAGTACACATGTAAACATCCTAAAAACTAAGGTAAGATTACAACATTTTGAGCTTCCATATTGTTCCTTACTGTTGTCTGCATAATGAAGAGATAAAATTATAAGAAAGTTTTCAATACATGTATAATGCATTTTATGAGTTATTGACTATGTAATAAATGCACACCTAATTATGAGTTATTGACAAAAAGGTGTCATTAGAGCTTCCATATTGTTGTTGGTCACATGTTCACACTTCAAATCCCACTCAAATGCATGCATAGACCAGCATAATGGAAAATTTTTTATCAACCAATCATATGCTTCTTTCTTCTCAAATTTGATCTAATTTATGTATCTTTTATATTCTATTTTGGTGTTTGATCTTACAGTAGCCCAAAACAGGTTTTTTAGATACAACTCAAACTATTGAAATATCATGTTTGGACAAATGTGCCTAGCACAGTGCCTAATATTTGCACCAACCCAATATTGTTCTAACGCTCTAATGACACCTTTTTGTTTGTCTATCATGAATGTAGCTGTTCTCTCATTTTCAATGCCTAGATAATCACTCAACAACTCTAAAAACCATCACCAATTTTCGAACTTCTCACTCTCACATATGCAATATGCAATATGCAATTGAAAATACCTCATTGTTTGCATCCAAAGATACAGCTGACAAAAGAACTCCACCATGAGGACCCTTCAGATGGCAACCATCTAAACCTATGAATCTTTTGCATCCATTCACAAAACTTGACTTAGTGCTGGGAAACTAATCATGATCCTTATGAACTAAACATCAGCACCAACATGAGTTGTATGTAGCTTTACAAGCACTTTAGAATTTCTTTCAGTCAATATCTTGGTATATGTAGGTAGTTTGGCATAAGCTTGTGCAAAATCTCCATTGGTTCTAAATAAAGCCTTCATTTTTGCCTTGTAAAGCTTTCGTTTGTTGACATGCACTCCATATCTGTGTGTGAGTTTTTTTCTCATGACAACAATACTCATGCCTGGATGGTGATTGAGCTGTTCTTAAAATTTTTCTGCAATTAACTAAACATATGCATCTATATTCTTGGTAACCCCAAAACAAGTATGCTTATCATTTAGCTTCTTCATTACAAATGTCAGGCCCCATTGATATTAAGAGTAGCAATTTTGGACCCGATCCACAAACACGACACGAAAATTCTGGGTTTAGGTTGAGGTGTATTGGGTGTCACCATTTAAGAATCAGCTTGTGTTTATGTTTAACCATTTCAACTTGCCAACTCATTGAATGAAATGAATATTATTCGAGTAACTGAGGTCGTATCAACCCACCAACTCGTTTAATAACACAATTACATTACTTATTTTAAAAAAATTTGTAACCACTAAGATTCAAACCTAAGTCTTTAAGGTCACAATATGGCTTTCTTATCCATCAAACTACTACTACTTTTTTAGTTGAATTATGAGTGCACTCATACTTATATATTACAATATTTTAGGTCATTTTGTATTATAATGTTAAATTATTTTTAATAGTTTTAAATGTATTTATTTTTAACTTTATGTTAAAAATTAATAGTTAATGGTGAGTATAACAAAATTAAAATATTTCTAACTTAATATTTCATAACAAATAATTTATATGTGATATAATTTTATTTTTGTATATATAATTTATACCATAAAAAATCATTATAAATTAAGCAAGCATAATTTGGATATTTATACATTTATTGTAATTTGAGTTTATTGCGGAACGATTTATCCTTTGTCATTTATGATTCAATAGTGGCATGTAATTTTCTTAAAACTTTTCAAATTTAATTAGCTCATGCTTATTTAATTTCTAAACTAAAGTGTATCATTTGATTTTCAAACTAAAGTGCATCAACATAAATAGTTAAGGCATATTACTCAATATGTATAATATAGTTACTCTTTTTTATAAATTTATAATTGGAGGCTAATAATTTTAAGAAAAAAGTGAAATAAAAATTATATTAATACTCTTTAATTTGATAAAATTTTGACATAATCTTAATTAGTTTATGATAAAATTGGTAAATAATTCATATCTTGCGAACTGATAAATGATTATAGACGTGATTTACTAGTTAATTGGCATATTATTTTTCTAAAACTTTCAAATTTAATTTATAATACTTATTAATTAATAATATTAGTATATGACTATTTCATTAATAAGAGTATGAAAATTAATAACTATTTAATATGTTATAGTTGTTATTATTTTGTTAAATTTATATTTAAATTTAGTTTTAGTATAAAATACTTAAATGTGATAATTTCACATTGTACTTATTAATGTTGATATAAAACTAATGATAGTTAATTATTCTATTAAAGTACCATAATAATTTTATTTTTAATAAAAAATTATTAATTACAAATTTATTACGTTAATGTAATATAACATTGATGCTATTAAAGTAATGTATTAAATTAAAATAAAATAATATATCAGATTGTTAAAATAATTTATTAAATTGTAATGTTTATTGAAGTAAAATTATTGTATGAGTCTTTTTATTATATGATAAATAAAAAAATTTATAATATAAATTTATTCATAACAAAGAAGTCCCTAATGCAATGAATCATAAATTAAATTAAATATGGTAATATATTGTTATGGTCTTTAACAATTATGATAATTTATAAATCTTTAGAGGTCCTAACGTTAATAATCTATATATATATATATATATATATATATATATATATATATAAATATAAACAATTGTAAACCTAGTTCCATTTTCAGTGTTCAACCATCGCTTCCTCTATCCAAATTCCAAACATTTTCCATCGTCTTTGCTGCTCGCCGTTAATACCCAAACACCTTCCCATGCCATTAAACAACTACCACCCAAACAGTTTGTTGTCTTCCCTCTACTACGCCGTTCACTTTGCTACTCCTCGTCTCCTCTCTCTGATGAGTTCTTACTGTCATATGTATTAATATTAAAAGGAAAACTCGCAAATAACATTCAATCCTTGGTTTAACTGACATCACATTGAATTTAATTTTTAACTTGTTAGCTAGGGTTTCTATTTATTGTTGGACTTATTAATCCTTCCTCGAATTAATTGATTTATAGTAAATAAATACAATGATTTAGAAGGAAGAACGTCAAAATTTTAAAAATTGAATTTTAATGTTATATATGAAGTAGGTACATATATATAACATTAGAAAAATAAAAATAAAACATGAGCTAATCAATTATATTATTTATAAATTCATTTTCTTGTGTGAACTCCATGTATATGGGTAAATTAATTAAGCTATTCAACCATCAAAATTCAAATTCAATCTAACTGCTATGTACTATCTTTATCAATCAAAACTTGACTTGAATTGCGTGTGAAATTCAATTAATTTTAATTCAATAAACTTGTACTTATTAATTTGGTCCAATTAGTAATCTAGAGTAAAACAATATAAAAATATAAACTATAAATTTACTCATTTAATTACTTTTTTAACTCACAATATATAATTAATTGATCTCAAATTTGTTTGCATTATTAATTAAGTAATTATTATTGAGTTATTTACACCCTAAGAGTTGGAAGTCAAAGCTTGTCAAAATGTCCCGATTCTTTAAACTTGTCCATATTACTAACTATTTGTTATTTTTATGCACAAATGGATTCAAATTTTGTGGAGACTAATTTAGCATCAATTCCTAATATTGAAGCTTTTGT
The DNA here is from genome assembly GCA_028052125.1 of Melia azedarach. Taxonomy (NCBI): domain Eukaryota; kingdom Viridiplantae; phylum Streptophyta; class Magnoliopsida; order Sapindales; family Meliaceae; genus Melia; species Melia azedarach. The sequence continues at coordinate 4,175,250 of CM051406.1, forward strand.
AGGGGGACAAGAAATATATTTAAATGAGTTGGAAGAAAATCGTGGCATAGATGATGATTTTTCGTGAAGTGGTGGAAAACGAAAAAAGAAAGTAACATCTAAAGTTTGGAGCATGTTTATTAAGTTGTTAATTGATGTATATAAAAATAGAAAATTAAGATGTGTAGCCTATGAGGAAAAACATACCAATGTGACAGCACCTAGGGGACAGGCAACATAATTAAGCATATGAGCAAATGTCCTAAATTGTCAAACTCACTTGATCCTCGTCAAATGCTTTTAGCTCATAGTGAAGGTATGGTTTCTCAACATGTTCCAAGGTATGAACATAATGTATTCCAAGGCTTGTTATCTTTGGCACTTGTTATGCATAATTTACCTCTACAATTTGTCGAATATGGTGGCATAAAAAAAGTGCTTGAGTATTTACAACCTGAAGTGCAAAATATATTTAGGAATACTACAAAAGTGGATGTGTTGAAAAAATATAGTAGAGAAATAAATAGGATAAAAAATATGTTGGAGAAAGTTAAAGGTATAATTTGTTTGACATCTGAGTTATGGACTTCAATAACCAATGATGGCTATATGTCTCTCATTGCACATTATGTTGATAAAAATTGGATTTTGCAAAATAAGCTGTTGAATTTTAACTTGATGTCACCTCCACATAATGGGGTTTCTTTGCTGAAAAATTGTTGTCTTTGTTGTGTAAATGAGGTATTGAGAAAAATATATTCTCAATAATATTGGATAATGCTTCTACTGATGATTCTTCTATTGATTTGTTAAAATCCCAATTGAGACTTAGGAAAGCACTTGTAGCTAATAGAGATTTTTTTCACATTCGTTGTTGTACTCATATCATCAATTTAATAGTTCAAGATGGGCTGAAAGCAATAAAGGGAGAACTATATAAAGTTCGTGAAAGTGTGAAATATGTGAAAGGATCACAAGGAAGAAAACAAAAGTTTATAGAATGTGTTAAACAAGTTTCTACAAGATGAAATTCCACCTACCTTACACTTAAGAGTGTATTTTATTATAAAAATGCATTTTGTCACTTACAATTAAGTGATTCCAATTATAAGTTTTGTCTTTCAAAAGGAGAATGAGATATTTTGGAAAATATTAGTAATTTTTTGGTGTTGTTTTATAAAATTACTTACATATTTTCTAAATCAAAATATCTTACTTCCGATTTGTATTTTCCTAAGGTGTTTGCAGTCAATGTTACATTGAAGGAACACTCAATAAGTGAAGATATATACTTGAAAGAAATGGGGAAGAAGATGTTGATTAAATTTTTGAAGTATTAGTCTGACTTTTGTACAATATTGGCCTTATCAGTAATCTTGGATCCTCGTTATAAGATGTCGTTCATTGAGTGGGTATACAAAATAATTTATGGTCATGATTCAAAGGAATTCTATAATGTTCAAGACAAATTATTTTTCTTGTTTAATGAATATATGGTTAATTCGGGAGCATGTTCTTCTATGACTACAACCGAGTCGATGCAAGCTGGTGGTGGATATTCAAATAAAAAATCCAATGTCAAAGACAAAAAGAAAACTATAATCGTGCCTTGAGTTAAATTTTATATTTTTTTTTAGTTCTCAAGTTGTAACATGCTTTACTATTTTGACATTTAATATATATTAATATAGTTGATGTGTTTTGCATTAATATATAATGCAAGAATTGGTGAATATTCTTGATTGTCTTTATATGTTACAAGAATTTATCGATATTCTTTATTGTGTTTATGTGTTATAAGAATTAGTGAATATTTTTAAACTATTATTTTTATTTTTAGTATAAACTCTTATAGGGTTAATTTTTTTTTTAAATATTGTAAGAGTTCAATAATTTTGAAAGTATAGACATGGATGTTTTTACCCAAAAGACATAATTAGAGTTGTATTTAGATGAACCATGTGTTGAACGAATTGTTGAGTTGAATATTTTATCATTTTGGAAAGACAATCAATCTCATTATCCTCAACTTTCTTCAATGGCTAGAGACATATTAACTATTCTTATATCAACAATTGCATCTAAATCAGCATTTAGTGTTGGTGGTAAAGTTCTTGATCAATTTTGGAGTGCCCCTAAACCGAAAACAGTGGAAGCGATAATTTGCTCAAGAAATTGGTTTTATGGAGAGAATGGTAATCTTTGTGATACTGTTATTTTTTTTATTTTTTAATGTTTTTAATTTAACAAATTCTTCATTATTTTTGTTCTTAATATTTATATTTTTTCAGTTGGTGCAACAATTTCAAGTGTCAAATTGAAGGATTTCACTGAGAATATAATTAATTTGTCAATTCATGGTGCTCTTACTGCTCCATCTAAAGAAAGTGTTATTTTGAACAATTAACAAGTTTGATTATGATCATTTAATATTTTTCACTACTTTAGATCTATATCTTTGTCAAATTTATTATTTTCAAGTATTTTGGCTACTATTACTAGTGTTTTTCATGCTCTTCTTCAACTCATTTGAAAGAATGACAAAGTATAATTGTAATGTTGTTGGATTTTAAATTTTAATGGTTTTGTTTGATTTTAATATATAAATAATGGATTATTGTATTTTGATGTTTTTAGGACCATTATTATGTTTTGATTGTTTTTGGGCTTGTTGGTGAATTGCTTAAGATGTATTTTGTTGATTTATGTATTATTTTATTTTTTGATAGGTAGAATATTATTTTTTTAATTATTTTAGTTTATAAAATTATAATTAAAAGAGTAATTTTTATAACTTATTCGTGTAAACAAGTTAACTTTTCGTGTAAACGAGTCAACAGATCACATAAATGAATAAACGGGTAAACGTGTCACATAAACAGATAAACATGTTACGTAAACGAGTCATATAAATGAGTAAATGGATCTTGTTAACTCGACAACCCAATTAATTGATTAGTAAATAGGTAAACGGGTCGTGTCATGTCATTTGACACGATAACCTAATTAATAAATGGGTAAACGAGTCGTGTCGTGTCACCTCATTTATTAAATCAATCGTGTTTTGTTGAAAACTCTTGACACGATTAATAAATGTGTCGTGTTCAGATTGAATATTTTTTACATGATTAACTATTTGACACGACAAGAACATGACCCAATTACACGAATTGCCGCCTCTAGTTTATACTGAGTAACATAAATTTTTCATGGGCAACCATATGTTTGCACATACCTATAAACCTCTTTTTTTTTCATTCTTTTTCCTCTTCAACTCAAAACCCTCTCTCAACACATATTCTTTAATCTAATCTCTGAATTAATCTATAATGTTATATTAATGCCCTTTTTAAACTTAATCTCCCTACCAGGCCCTCTCTTATATACCGTTCTGCCCAATGATCTTGTCATTTTCCTACCCTTTTTATTTTGACCATCTTCATTAGTAGATGAAAGTAGCCCCTCCTCCCTGTCATCATTGGCATAATTGGATAAATTGTCTTCACTTTCATCACTTGAACCCTTCCCGATATCATCATGATCTCTACCATTATTTTGTCCACACTCAACATCACCATCAATATTGTCCTCCCCATCATCTGACCACCTTATTTCTTCATCATCAACTTTACCAACTGAAACATAAGGCTGGTGGTAATCTGTGTTCCCATTCATGTTATAGTCATTAATAGGTTGGGTAGGGTTTTCTACTTGGGAAATTGGGTGTTCTGTGATGTACTCAATAAGTGGGGTAGAGTTTGGTTACTGTGGTGGGTTGTATGAGTGCTATGATGGGCTTTTAGCTATTGAGTCATCATTGAAAAGGCTTCTTCTGCATGAATATGAGCCTGATATGTTATCTTGATGCGTGGGGCTCTGATGGTGGTCTATTTTAGGTGTAATAATACCTAGTGACAAGTAATCAACCTTCATATACATGTCATACATATATTTTTTATTGTGAAGCACTATTATATCCACCAGTTCTTTATCAGTCTTAATTTCTGTCCAACAAAATTCTCCAAACTTCATTACCCTCGTTCTAAACTTCTCCCTTAGCATTAACTCCCTCTTAAACATAAATTCAATCAAATATTTGAAAATAACTATTTATAACACCTCGGCCCCGGCATTACAAAAGTGGCGCCAAACTATAATACTACGAAAATATTCAAACTTTTAAAATATAATCATTCCTCTAAAAAAGTTAATGCACTTAATTCAATTTGAAACATTCCTAATTCTGTAAAAGAATTTTGGCAGAATCTCCTCTATAATAAATATATGCCAAAATATATAAACCTGCAAACTTTAAGATTTCATTCTAAACACTCCCAATAAAGTTTAACACCAACTGCTTCATTTAATTACCTAACAAAACATAACAAATTCTAGGATTTCTAAAGTTCAAATACAAATATAGAAAAACATACATCAAAACCATACATTACAAACTCCTGCATCTATAATTACACATAGTTTCAAAAGTAGTAAAACCCTTGTCCTGGAGTATCCTCTGTCTTCTACTTACAAAAATTCTTCAGTGTTTCCTAAACCTGAAAAGTAGGGGTAAGCTAATGCCCAATAAATATTTATACACAAAGGCAGTTTTAAGAACTTTACAATAAATAAATTTGCATACTTAAACATTTTTCAATTTCAACAGCAAACTTAACCAAATATCAAAAAAAATATTTCAATTTCAGTATTCACAAAAATGACAAAAACATTCATTCAACTATTTAAAATAATTCCCACTAATTTTTATTCTTGCGTACTTTACAGGTATTATTCAGAGGGACTGTCGTCCCAAGCACCGATGTCACATCATAACAACAACCATGGTCATCACATTTTCATTTATCTATTTATTTAACAATATATCCATACAAATAATTTATTCATAAAATCACAAAATGTGTTGATACAATTTTCTCGCTGTATTTGTAAATATAACATTCGTATAAAAGTTATTATTTAAATTCAATTTGAAAAAAAATTAATTGGATCAACACGTGATAATACAAAAATTTCGTAAACATTTATCAAAATATTAAATATAATAAAACACTATATTTTTCAATTTTAAAACCAAAATCTCTCAAATGCATATAAATACCTATCTAAATATCACACAATTATTTTTATACTTCTGCTGACTTTTCGTTCTCTTCTAAATCACTCTCTAATATTAATTTAATAATAATAATAAATAATCATCCAATAATAATAAACGATGCTCCAACTTCATTATCTAAAATATATACATACATATATATATATATATATATAAATAGGTATTAAAACATAAATTTATATACTAACCGAACCTCCTCTCTCCTTTTTCTTTTTGTTTTCTCTCTTCTCCCCTCTCGGTTTTCTGTCTCTAGCTTTGGATTTCTCTTTCGTTTTTTGTCTTATTTATAACTTGAAAAAGCAAATGCTTTTATATATATATATATATATATATATATATATATATATATATATATATATAATCTCATCCACCGCCAACATTATTTATTTATTTATACTATTATTTGTTTTTTTTCCTTACAACTGCACACCACACATACACGTTACTACCGAAAAAATGCCCATTACCTTTCTAAGGTTTGGACTAACTACCCAAATCTCCCCTAATGTTTGAGAAATGCCCCTTACCCCCATGTCTCTATTTTTCTTCCAATTTTACCCTTACATAAACTAATTTAAACCACCAAACCGAACCAAATTTGAACCATCACATTGAACCATATTTGAACCGTCAAACTGAACCGTTTTCTTAAAATTTAAATATATATAATAATTTATAATTTTAAAGTTCAAAATAATTTAAATTTAATTTTAAAATTATATATATAATTTATATTATTAACTAATTGTTAAATAATAAGAATTATATGTAAAAAGTAAATATATCTTTTGAAATTTTAAAAGAAAATTTTAAAAATAATTATATTTATAATTAAATTTATTTTGTAAGAATTTAAAAATTAAATAATAATTATATGTAAAAATTAAATACATTTTTTAAACTTTCAAATTAATTTTTTAATTATAAATTTTTAATAATTTTCTGATAATTATTATTTTTGAAGGATTATAATTAAATAATAATTGTTAATAATTAACTTTCTTAATTATAATTTTAATTTGGAAAGAATTTTTTATAATTTCTAAAATTATAATTAAAAATAATTATTAAAAAATATTTCAAAGTTAAAATTATTCCTAACTTAATGATTAAAGCGTATTTAAAATAAGTTATTAATTTAATTATATAGAATAATTATAATTTATAAATTTGAATTATTTCTAATAAATAAATTTAACTATAAACAATTTATTTTTAAAAAATTAATTTTTAAAGTTTCAAAAAAATTCATAATTTTTAAATAGAATTATTATTATTATTTAATTTTTAATATCTTATAATATCAATTTAATTGAAATATACTTATTTTTTAAAAAAAGTATTAAATTTCAAAAAATATATTTAACTTCTACATGTAATTGTTATTATTTAACAATTATTTAATAATATAAATTATACATACTTAATTTTGGTTATTAAATCTAAATTATTTCAAACTAAAAAATTATAAATTATCATATATATATATATATATATATAAATTTTAAGAGAATGGTTCAATTTAACGGTTCAAATATGGTTCAATGTGATGGTTCAGATTCGGTTCGGTTTCTTAGTTTAAACTGGTTTATATAAGAATAAAATTGGAAGAAAAATGAAAGTATGGGGGGTAAAAGACATTTCTCAAACATTAGGGAGAGTTGGGTAGTTAGCTTAAACCTTGGTGGGGTAATAGGAATTTGCCCCGCGACTACACAATTCTAAAATCAGTTAAAAGAAAGACCCATAATCTCTTAATTTCAATCAGACCCTTTAACTTCTTTTCTTATGTGTTTACCCATAATAAAACTTATATTATCCAATAATTTTATTTTTTTGAAATTAAAAACTTATTCATCTACAATTAGATAATTTATTTTCAATCAATATATTTACTTTCTAATTTATCTCTCTATATATATATACATTAATTAAAATTTGGGTATCATACTATTAAACTTAAATAATCAGGTTGACACAGCCCATAATCAATGTCCTCCCCTAAAATCTAACAGTAACACTTATCCCCTCATTTTCATTATCCATCTACCACAAACAATAAACAAACTAATCACTACTTTCTAGTTAACATCGTCATTATTCATACCTCAATAATACACTCTTCAATCAATACCAACCAACAATCCAAAACTTTATTTACATTTTAATCATATGTTTTTCATTCACAATAAAACAAAACTTTATCACTCTTTATTTAACATATAATGCACAAGAACACCCAACATAGCAACTTTATTTGAATTTTTTAACAGTAAGTATATGTCTCAAATCACATTTGTGCAGAATTTGTACTTACAAAAAACAAAATCACATCACATGCATAAAACATTTTTATACTCATAAAAAACAAATAAATACAAATTTCAGTGATAACTATTAAAATAACATGCACACATTATTCTTTCAACCATAAGAAAACAAATAAATATGTATTTTCAAGTAATGTGATTCTAAACCAACACAAACAAAATAATCGAACACTCATCATCTTATTATACAACATTCATCCACTTTTTTAAAACAAACAAAGCAATCGGACATCTATTATCCTTTTTACCCAAATTTCATGTATTTTGTTTTCTCTATTAACAATGAAAAATAAATGGGTATCTTGTACGCATAAGCCAAAGTCCAATATGCTATTATATCGTGCAATCCGTAAGCTTGGTTTCTTCGTTTAATCAATTAAATTTTCACTAGTTTTTATATTATATTTAAGTTAAGTGGAATTTTTACATTCCTCCCTTGAGGTTTACCAAAACCACAGGTAGAAAAGAAAGAATTCACTAATTCACAGCTATTACCCATCTGACATAACAGAAATCACTTTTTCCATCCACCGTAAGGGTAATTATATAAATTTAAAGGAGACAAAATCAATAAAATCTGAACTTCGAATTTTCAACTCTGAACATTCATTTGCGTGTCTTAAGCCCCAAATATCCAACTCTCTCTTCACAAAACCCGCTAATAACTAAGATCAATTGTATGAAGGAGATCAAATCAACTTGAAATATCAAATTGAATTGTCAATGCATGAAAGAAGATAATTCCAAGCAGTGTAATTGGCATTTGGAGGGAGAAATTCGCTCCATTTAAGCTAGGGAAACCTACTGATGTGAAGCTTGTAAGATTATAGAGATGGTCGTATATATGAAGGGGACAGTGATTTTCACGCTAATTCAACTAACAGAAGCTGGGTGTAGCTATAAGATAATACTAAGAAGAAAACATAACTTACGAGTGATTTTCTGGGTTTGTTGCAGAAAGAAGAAACTGATTCAACAACATTGAGGTACGAATCGATGATTATTATTGTTTCAAGTTTGAAATGAATGTTGATTATCTGTGATTTATTTTGATTTGAAGAAATTGTTTGGTAAATAAAAGTTATTGAACCCAACTGCCTGTAAACCCTAGTTTGCAAAATTGGGGATTTTTTTTTTGCTTATTTAATTTGTTTTTCTGGGGGCTTATTTAATTTGTTTTTCATGGTTTAATCATTCATGTTATGGTTTGATATTTATCAATTCGAAGGTTTTTTTTTAGATTCTCTTATACGTTAAAGCTTGCATTCTACTTAATTTAAGGTCTATACATATATTCCTACTGTGAAGTGAAGCTGATTTTCAACTAGATATTGCAATGTTTCTTTTGGATATTATGTTTACTGTGCATTTATGCTTAATTGGGTAATGTTGCATACTGATAGTGTCCACTGCTTTTGTAAACATTTTGAGGTATTTGTTTGGTTTTGTTCTTGTTCCTGGGGTTTTGATTGTGTTTTGTTGGCACACAATGAAATAGAATTTTTGAACTGAGAAGTGTGCTTTGAATTTAGGTTTAAATATAATTTAACATCTTTGAATGGTTTTTCCTATATTTTAGTAAAATGGTCCTTGTTGGAAATGAAATTTATCAACTTGATATGAGGAAGATATATAAGCCATGTGCCACTCATGTTTTCTTCATTAAAAGAACGAGTCATATAGTTTAACATATAGATATGTCTAAGAACATAATTTTGAACCTTAGATATGTATCAAATTCAGCATTATTATTAGGATATAAAAAGAAAGTGTTGTGAATGATACCTTTAAATATAATTTTGAGTTCTGTAAAAGGGTAAAGAATTTTATTTGTATATAAATATGATAGATATTCATTAAAACATATTAGGTTTTAAGAATTAGTTGCATCTGTGTTTCATGATTACAGTTTCCAGCCTAAAACAATCATAAGAAAAAGAATAAAGAACATGTCTTTTATTTATATATGTAGAAGTAATTTTCTTCTATGATTCTTTTACTGATTGAATATTATTTACAATACAATAATTTCTTTACATAGTAATCATCAAACGGATTGAAATGATGATTCCTTCATGTTTTGCTATGATGAATAAATTCTATCTTTTATCTTTTATCATGTATTTATCATTATATGTTGTCTTCATCCTACATCAAGTAGAAATTAAAACTTGAGGATTTTGAGAGTTGACTTCTCATTACAAATGAATTCATATAAGTCAGTTTCAAGAAATAAAATAGACTTACAGCCCTATGTAATTATAATGAACTTTATAATATCAATTTGGTCTTATATATATATATATATATATATATATATAACAAGAAAAAATGGACGATCAAAATTAGAAACCAAAGATTAAACATATTGTGCATGATCAATTAATCATCACTTTTCTTCTTTTTAGTCAATTAGGCCATGTTTTCTAACTTGGAAACTATAAATCAACAATTTCAATTTACTGTTGCAAGGTTTTATGCTTGAATTATGCATGATGTTTGGCGAAGCTAAGACTGAGCAACATGTTTATTGTGATATTAACTTGAATGTTGAATATTAAGCTATGTTTACTTTATACTTGTTTATTCTAAAATATTGTGTTGGACCAATATTGTAAAATGAGGAATTTGTCCATTTATTGTGACATTGGTGGGAAGGTCCTTGATGTAATCAGAGTCTGCCCTGAGTTTTAGACTCTAAGTAAACTATAGACCCATGTTAAAGAAATCTGTTGGGACCAAGATTTATGTGAATGGGGTTGTGTGATATTTGAAGCTGAGAGCTCAGATGGGAAGACAAGATTTGTAGTACAGACAGATGCTGAATTACAGTCATTATTCCAAGATATAGACAACAGTGGATATGGTTATGTGAAGCTCTTTTTAAGGCAATGTGAACCCCAATCACCCTCAATAGATCAAACTGTCCAGAACTGATTTTTAATGGATATTGCAAGTGAGGAAGACTATAATTGGGATGATGTTGAAGATGATGACCATCCAAAGGTTCAGCTTCAACTAATCAAGAAGATCCAATTAACAGGAAAATTCAGATGTAGCTGGATGATGATAACTTTTATAGAGAGACAATAACCAAGATGAAAGCAAACAACACTTGGAATCCAGTAGATCTAGATCCCACTGATGATGAAGATGGAGATAATATCATAGTTCCAAAGGTTGACACTGACCATGGATAGAAAACTATGAATCAGCATATGATAGTAATGTTGAATTTGAAAACTCAGATATAGAAGACTCGGCAAGCAGACAATATAGCCATAATAATGGAGGTTTTGACTTTTGTATGGATGTAAGTGGCAAGATGACATTGCAAGTAGAGTATACATTTGATGATATGCACCAATTTAGAATAGTGTTGAAGGTGTATGCAATTAAACATAGATTCAAGCTAAAAAGAGTAAAAAATGAAAAAAAAAACAAGGTTTACCTGCACATGTGCTTGGAATGGATGTGAATAGACAATCCATGCAGCCCCACATGGGACAAGTTGTCATTCCAAATCAAGACATTTCAGATTGGATATAGAGCACAGCTGTTCAAGGGTTATAGACAACTGGGAAGCAACTTCATATCAGATAGCTGCTCAATTCCTACACCTGTTCAAAGCAAATTCTGATTTAAGCATAGAAGTACTTGCTAGTGAGTTGATAAGACAATATAAAGTGAAACCTTAGCCAATGAGGTTGTACAGAGCAAAAGCCAAGGCATTAGAGCTACTAAGTGCTAATAATGCTACATCATATACTAAATTATCAAGATATATGGCTGCTATAACCAAAACTAACCTAGGGAGTGAGGTAGACCTTAAGTATGAGTGGGTTGGAAACTTGACTAGGCCAAACTTCAGGAAATTTTTTGTCAGCTTCGATGCACAGAGGAGGGGGTTTTTCAAAGGTTGTAGGCAGTTTATATGAGTTGATGGTTGTCACCTTAGAGGCCCATATAAAGGAGTTTTACTAGTTGCAATTATCATTTATAGTAATTATGGCATTTACCCTTTAGCATTAGTTGTTGCTGACACAGAAAACTATTAGTCTTGGAGCTTTTTCATGGAAAGATTATATAAAGAGTTAGGGAACAATGGTAAGAAGGGATTGTGCTTTATAAGTGATAGGCAAAAAGGAGTTTTATTTGCATTGGAGCAGTATTTTCTAATGGCTGAGAAAAGGTTCTGTTGTAGGTATATCTATGCCAATTTTAAGGCCAAGTATCCTAGTGTATTATTGAAAAAAACAATTCTAGGCAGCATGCAGAGCTGGAAATGCTAGGGAATTCAAAGTAATCATGGAAGAAATAAAACAAATTACAGAAGCTGGTCATAAATGGTTGATGGAAATTCCAATTGGGAATTAGGCCAAGCTTGTTTTCATAGTCAGAATAAGTGTGCTCATGTTACAAACAACATGAGTGAAAGCTTCAACAACTGGATTAATTAGTATAAAAGGCTGTCAATCACCAAGATGTTCGAGGAGATAAGAAGAAGAACTATGAGGCTCATTCATCTTTATACACCAATGCTCTGAAATGGAATGGGAATGTGCCCCCATTAGTTAAAAAGAGGTTAGTTAAGGCTAGACAAGATGCTAAAGAGCTGCATGTGGTGTTTGGGAAAGACTTGAGTTTTGAGGTTGTGTTTGAAAACACAAAAGTAAGTGTAGTTGACTTGGAGAAAAAAGAATGTGACTATAGGCATTGGCAAGTATGAGGCTTGCCTTGCAAACATGTTGTGTGCTGTATTGATGCCATTAAAGCTGATGTTGAGGACTTTATTGATTCTCTTCTGAAAAATGAAGCATTTATTAGGATATACAGTGAGTAACTAAGCCCAATTCCAGATGAAATCATGTGGCCACTTGTACTCCACAATGATGTACAACCACCTAAAATTAAGAGACAAGTTGGCAGGCCTAAGCTAGCTAGGAGGAGGGCTACTGATGAGCCACAACCAGTGAAGAGAAGTTGTAGTGTTAGGTGCACTGTTTGTAGTGAATTGGGCCACAATAGGAGAACATGTGCCAAGTCCAAAAAAATACAACACAAGTCATACTCAAAAACTACACAGGTTTAGTTATCAAATGTTATCACTTATTAATCATAAAACATACTTGTCATTAACTAACATGTTTACATTGAATACAGGTCTTACCATCCAATACCTCAGTTGCATCAAATTCTCAAGTTCAACCAATAACTCCAACAAATGCATCATTAAATATGCAACTAATCTCAGCTTATATGTAACTAAATATATATGTTAATAATGCAAACAGGTCACTGTCTATACTTAAACTAACTTACTGTTGTTCTATTTTAGATGTACTTGATAAAGAGTGAACTCATGAAGTAAAGTCAAATTCAGCATATAATGTTTTTTGGTTAATCTCAAGCATGAAGTCTTTTGCAACTTAGCATAACAATGGTTAGTGTATTTTCCAATTAGTTGGTATCGCGCTTGTTGTGTTTTTGGAGTTCAGATAATCCAGGATCTGTTTTGCGCAGCATAAATCAGATGAAGCATCATCTTTACAAGTCTAACTTCTTAGAATATGTTCTCATTCGTTTTATGGAACTTGTAAATTTTTTGTTCTTTGTTACAAGGCAGGACCTATATTCTGCAATGCCACCTTGACTATCTTAAAGTGTGATCAAACTAATACTCTAATTGATTTAATATAATGCTGAATTTGGTTGGTTTCTACAAATATAATGTGTTTAATGGTCTTTATAATAGTATATCATTTTTCAAATTTTCATGTCATCTCATGTTCAGTTCTTACATCATAACAGTATAACATTTCCAAATTTCATATTATTTCATGTTTCAATTTATAACATAATACATTGATAACATCTGCATATGTTTGTTATAGCACATTAGGCTGACCATAGATTTACTTACTCATAGTTACATAAAAGTATATAAAAATCATGCATAATACAACATTTGTAAATGTTGATAACCAACCACCACTTGACTTCTCACACATGCATTGCATTCTCTTCACAAGTGTATGTATCTCATTTACTAGCATCCTCATTTCAGTTAACATATCCTTTGTCGCATTCTCAGCATTCTCATCTCCAACAAATAGTGCACCATCATTGAAATCATTCTCTGAAGGATACCATAATCTAAAATATAAGCATTCATCATACTTACAACAATAAAAAAGCATGTTAGGGTTGTCTCTTGACTCAGAAATCTTTATTGCTGCTTTCTTGTTACATATACACATTTTGTTCTCAAATTTAATCATGTTTCCATTAACTTCTCTTCTCCACTGCTTATTTCTCATTCTACCTCTATTTGAGCTTGATATTGAACATGAAGTTCCCATTGTTGGCATATCTAATTTGGTTACTGTGAATGGTTTGTGGACTCTAATATGATTTCTATACTTTGTGGTTGATGGCTTTGATTTGGTTGCTGATGATGAGTGGTTTATGGAGTTTGATTTGATGGTTGTGTTTTGTGATTTTTTTAGTGTGATTAGGTTGTTGATTAGTGATTTATGGAGGCTTATTTTGTTGATGATTATTGGTTTATAGTGTATGTTGAAGAATGTATTATTTGTTGACAAAAGCTTGATTAAGTAGACTGCATGTAGTGCAGCTTCACTTTGGTGTTCTGTTACAATGATTTTGGCTGATGATGTTGAATAGATGAACAAGGATGCATTTCCATGGTTAAATATATAGCTGATTTTAGTAGCCATTACAAATGCAACGGTTATCCTCATTATTTAAATATTTTCCTCAATTGTAAGTCTCAAGTACATGCATTTGACAGTGTGATAGCAATTGCAGCTTTTTGTTGAATTGTATTAAGGGCAAAATAGGTTTTTCATCAAAAATGTAAAGAGAACATATGGAAAAGGTGATTTCTATTATGCCAGGGGGGTGATAGCTGTGAATTAATGAATTCTTTCTTTCTACTTATAGTTTCGGCAAACTTCAGGAAAGGAATGTGAAAATTCTCCTTAAGTTAATCACACACACAATCCACTTCAATATGGGTATTTAGGGTTTCTCTTTTGGCAGGATAAAATGGGGTTATTGGAGGGTTAATGAACGACCAACATTTAGACAACAAAAAATCCAGTGGTTCATGTAATCTACACTAACATGATGTAACGCATCTCATTTCATATCCTGAAGTCCCACAAAACTGTACGTTTTGATAATGATATTACGAGTTTTTTAACTTATTTATTATATTTTTATTTACTATTTTAACTATTTTTTCTCTTATGATAACGAAAAAAGTGGACAGAAAGAGTGTGTTTAACAACTATTATTGAAATAGGAATATAACTGTTAATTATGTAGATAAGTAAGGTCTATATATCATTTATCCTAAAAAATAATTTAATATTTAATTATTTAATAAAAACTATCCAATACTCGAGTAACCTATTAATTATCTTCGTACCAATTAAATGATAGAGACCTTTTCTTTTAATCCAAATAATCATAACTAATGACTTGATGATATTGAGATATTTATTCCAGCATCATAAAATTTTCACTCGTAATTTTCAGCCTAGTAATTAGATAGAGAGTAGCCGTGAATGAATTCTTCCAACTCGGGTCGGGTCGGTTCTGTATCCAAATTTAAATCATTGGACAGAACGGTCTGCTCCATTACCCAAAACCCTAGAAATTAAAAAACCTCAGCCCCTCTTCATCACTCAAAGCTTTCTTAGATCTGTGACTTCAACTGAAGACCGCCGAGAAAAAATCGACGGCAAAATGTCGATGTCTAAGAGTTCGAAGATGCTTCAATTCATAAATTACCGGATGCGCGTTACGATCCAAGACGGTCGCCAGCTTATCGGCAAATTCATGGCCTTCGACCGCCACATGAACCTCGTACTAGGAGACTGCGAAGAGTTCCGCAAGCTTCCACCCGCTAAAGGTAAGAGGAACAACACCAATGAGGAGCGCGAGGACCGCCGCACTCTTGGACTTGTTCTTCTCCGTGGAGAGGAGGTCATTTCCATGACTGTTGAAGGCCCTCCTCCTCCTGAGGAGTCACGTGCCAAGGCCGTGGGTGCCGCTGCCGTTGCTGGCCCTGGCATTGGCCGCGCTGCTGGTCGCGGTGTCCCCGCTGCTCCTCTTGTTCAAGCTCAGCCTGGCCTTGCTGGACCTGTTCGGGGTGTTGGTGGGCCCGCTCCCGGCATGATGCAGCCCCAGATCTCGCGGCCGGGGGTACCGCAGCTCTCTGCACCCCCAATGACTTACCCTGCCACTTCGGGTGGGCCGCCGGTAATTCGACCGCCTGGTCAGATGCCACCTTCAGCTTACCCGGGGCAGGCTCCGCAAATGGTGCGGGGTCCACCACAACAGATGCCGCCCCCGCCTTTTGGTGTGAGGCCACCTCAGCAGTTCCCTATGCCGCCTCAGCAGTTTGGGCAGAGACCAATGGTCCCACCGCCACCAGGGCCAATGATGAGAGGACCTCCGACTGGCCCGCCGAGGCCAGGAATGCCCAATCCCCCTCCTCCTCGTCCTGGGATGCCGCCTCCACCTGGGGCTCCTGTTTTTCGTCCGGGTATGCCACCTCCTCCTAATGCTCAGCAGCAGCAGCAGAATCAGCAGCAACAGTGAGGGGTATGTCTCAGTTTCATATTTCAATCATATTGCATTCTTTGGTTGAATAATTGTATAAGTTTTGCACATTTATGATTAATTTGCTGGAAAGCTTATCTATATTCTGCTATGTTGATGTATTTGTATGCTGCTACATTGGTTCAATGATGCGGTCATTATCTATGTGAATCCAAATTATGTACTTTTGTGAAACATTTTTTCTTTTTACAATGATTTATTTACTATTATCAGCTTAAAAGTTACCATGCTTTGTCTAGGGATCAACCTGAGACATTGGATATTTGGTGACTTGTGTTAACTACATCCTTTGTTTTGAAACAGTAATATCGAATTCCGTTTGGTATTGGCATATTTATGAGGTGTTCAATGATTAACTAAGGATGTATACCTTTTCTTCCTAGCTATTGATTCCAATGGGTCTCTCTCTCTCTCTACAATTTCTTCTATGATGTATGAGATCTTATCCACTTATCCTAGTCAAAGAACAAGACTGATAAATTGTTATGGAACATTTCACAGACACTTGAGGAACCAAGTAATCTATGGATGCAAGCATATGCTGGTCTGACTTGAATGATGTTTCATAATGTGTAAGCATATTAAATAGTTCTGCTATATGCCCCTAGACTTTACTAAAGTACCTGCAAAGCAATTCTCTTTTCTTCCTTCCTAGTTATAGCTTTTGCTTTACTTGACATTCCATATGTGCTGGGTGCTAGTAATTCGCAAGTTGCCTTTGTATTTTGTTTCCCTAAGTGTGCTCAACATTTTAACTTGTACTCAAGACCTTTGCAAACTGTATTTGCATAGCAATATAATTGACAATTTTATAGTACACTAGTAAATATCATGTAATGTAGGCAAACTTATTCAATGTCTTGCAATGCTTTCACACCATTGGGGATACATACACATCAGTACAAAGGTGCTTATATAAATGTTTGGTGTTGCAACAGAATTTAGTGAGTTACAATTTGTTAGCTTCTTAATATGCTTGAGAAGTGATCACCTTGGGGGTTTTGTCCTATTGCAGCATGAATATTTCTTTTTAAAAATAAACTACTTGGAAGGTTGCAAATTTGGAAAAGGGAAACGCACTGGGCTGCTTTTCTAATACTGTGAACACTTGAATAGCTGTTTTTGATTGTCTTTGGATGTAAATTGGTGACAGGTTGATTAATGGGAGATGGTGTAAAAACACTTGTCTATTTGTGGTGAAATTGCTTGCAAAAGCATGTAAAATAGAATGAAGAAAAACAAATGTAGCTTAGGAATTACACTGTCCTTGCATGTCGCAACCTCAAGTTTAACATTACTGGTAATTCGTTGTAATTTGGTTCTCAATAGAATAAAAAGAACATGAGCTCTCCTTGTGTTATCTAGTGCAAGAGAAGTGAGGAAAGCATAGATCATCTTCTCCTCAAGATTGCACCACTGCTTCTAGTTTGTCGAACAAATGAACACAGGCAACAGTGGTAGCTCCTTTTGTCCTACTTCAGCTTTATGCCATAATCTGCAGAAATGTTAGCTATGGCCAAAATGGTTTTAGATTTGTTGGAGGTTTGACATGGAAGGTTCAAAGATAAGAAGAGGCAGGTGGTGCAGCAAATGGCACTATACTGCTGCATAGAGTATTTCATTAGTTGCAAGGAGAAGAAGAGATGTACTATGTAATGGGATTGAGGCATCAACGGATGTATTCAAGTCATAGATTGGAAGCCTGTACTAGTGAGAAGGATCTTTCTGTAACTTGTCCATTTTTTAGATTCACTTTCTTTTGTTATTAAGGAAAAGGTGAGCTTGCATCTATAGCCTTCTTCACAAATATTCATAAATGATCTGACCTTGGGTGGGGTGGATTTTAGGAAGATAGGAGTGACTGAGTACCTGTAAAGATAGCTAGAACTTGAAGTCCAAAATATTGGGCCATATGATCTTGCTTTACATGGCACCATTCTGTATTTTTCTTTTCATTTTATGCATTCCAATCTGTTGTTCAAAAATGATAAGTAGAATAATTGTAAATGTGACAGGAATTGAAAACTCTATTTGAACCTAGTTTGTAGAAGATCAATCAAATGAAAAGCTCATGGTTTCTGTCGTATAGTATGGTGAAGAATATAGGAATTGTATGCATGGACTGTCTTTGGTTGACATAGCATCCCAATTTGCTAGAAGTGTATTATTCATGTTCCCCATCTTTATTTGATAATGAGCTGTGCAGATTTATGAGTTGACACTGTAGTTCACCCAATACAGCAAAATTCTGAGTTATGACATATGTCCTTGCATGTCCAATGTCTAATACTCTTGTAATACTTTTTGGAAGCTTCAACTCTATGATTAATGAAGTTTCAATCTTCTAACTTTAGCAATGACTGCTCGAAATGCTGTATATATCAGTTTTACTTTAGATGATGCATATACATGTCTTGCATTGTTCTAAATTCAAATCTTGACTAGAAACTAAATTTCATTTTCAGGATTGTAGCAGGGGCGGTGAAAGCTGTGCTGTGAAGGTTCTCAAACTGACCAATTGTTCTTATCCCACCTGAACTTGCTTTGAGTTTGCTTGCGATTTGGACTTGTACGGATCTTCTACCTCTCCTTGGTCGGAGGATTTTGTTTATGTTATATGATAGTGGTGCAGTATGTAGTTTATGACCAACCAAAAACAAAAAGAATTGCAAGAGAACAAATATTCTGGTAATGTAGGTTGTTTTAAGAGAATATTATCAAATCTGTTCTTGGTTGTACATGGGTTAATATCTCTCACGCACTGTCTGCATTTGGTTTGTTGCATAATGTTGAGGACATCTCTACCTTCATCCTGCTGCTTCTTTCCCTACACGTATGTGTTCCCTTTTTTTTTCTCAAGTTGAATCAAAATATTTCCCCATAGAATCAGTTTCTTTTGCCTAAAAATTAGGCTTATCTTTTCTTTTCTTTTTGTTTTTCGAGAATTTTTTATCCCATTTTTTTTATTTACATGTTCTACAATGTTTATTAGCAATAGATTCACCTTAAATATTTATTCCCCCTTCTATTAATTCTCCTTGACAATTGTAACCTATTGTCAATGAGGAAAAAATTTAGAATAATATGAGTTAGTATTTATATATTTTAACGTTTTCCATACACCAAAGTCCCATCTCGAAATGTAATTCAAAAGTGAATGGTTCGTGAATTGTATGGGAGAGTGTCTACTGCCATGTATGGTAGTATAACTCTTATTAGTATGTCGATTGTGTAGTAGTATGAAACACGCATTAAATAAAATCTGTACACTGTTTAGTAGTTGTTCAATTAAAATACTTTTATTTAAAAAAAATTAAGGGAAAAAGAGCTAGTACTATATTTATTAGATTTAAGCTAACAACAATTAATCTCACAATGGTCTCCCTTGAACAAACAGTAAAATAAATTTATCGTGTAATAAATTACTTAAATATTTTCGTAATACATAATTCATTTGTATTATTTTACATTTATAATTTTTACTGGAATACAAAATTTGAAAATCAATATTGGGCCGGGCCAAGAAAGGTTCGGCCCAATAACCAACAACTTAAGAGAAAAAAAAACACGCTTGCTTCACTAATTAAGATCTACCTATCTGTGAGAAGGTTTCAGTTTTCCAGAGATCTAATCTCAGAAAAATTCAATCGATCCAACGCAAAACAATGGCGGCAGTAGCTGCACCTGATCACTTGTTCAATCTCAGAAACAACTTCTATTTAGGGGCATATCAGGCCGCCATCAACAACAGCGACCTTCCTCATCTCTCCCCAGAAGACGCCGTTGAGCGCGATTGCCTCGTCTACCGCTCTTACATTGCCCTTGGCAGCTATCAGGTTTCGTTTTTATTAGGTTTCGGATTTATTAATGTGATTTTGTAAAATATTTTCGATGTAATTGCTGATTGTTCTTTGATTTAAAAAATTTCAGCTTGTGATCAGTGAGATCGATGACTCCGCCGCTACTCCTCTCCAGGCTGTGAAGTTACTTGCTCTCTATCTTTCAGGCCCTGAAAACAAGGTTTTCGTCTATAGATCTATAAATTGTGTTCATTTTGTAGTTTTCGAGATTTGATGTAGTTGCATTTGAGTTTGGATTTGATATATTTGCGTTTAGGTCAAGATCCTCTATAATTACGAATTTTTGCACATAATTTGAGTACTTAAAGAATTGCCAAAAGAAATAAATATTATGTTTTAGTTTTGTTACTAATATTTAGAATTGTATGGAGAATTATCTTTGTAAACTGATGATGTAAGGCATCTTTCGAACTTGAATTTTGTGATTGGCTATTGGTGTGGATTATTTATCATACAGGTCTTTAAATTTATTTTTGATTGGTGTGGTTCAAGATCTTTGTACCGGCGAATCTGTTTTATATAAAATTCAGTTCTTGGACTTGAATTTTGGGTGTTTTTATTTTTATTTATAGAAGCGGTTATATGGCGAGAGCTAGACCTCTGAAAAGTATATATCCATCATTTCTAGTCAAAATTCATACTTATTCTGTGATGGTTGCTTCAGGAATCAACAATTTTGAGTCTAAAGGAGTGGTTGGCAGATCCAGCCATCGGAAACAATGCTACTTTGCGCTTGATCGCTGGGATAATATTCATGCATGAGGAGGATTATAATGAGGCTCTAAAGCACACCAATGTTGGAGGGACTATGGAACTGTGAGTGGGATTTGACTTATCTTATGCTTCTAGTTTCTAGCATATTATATAATCATGCTTATGTCATGGTTTTTCTTGTTGCTTGTTTACTGTTTTGTAGAATTTAATTATACACAATTAACAGTTGTTCCATAGTATTTGATTGTCGTTGCTGTTCTACAACAGTTCTATTATATATTTTTAGCTTCAAAAAGAGAAAAAAGATAATGTTATAGACCCTTGTTAGTAACTCTGAGAAATATGGTTAGCTTTATTTTATGAGCATGAGACATTGCCGAGCTTACTTCTGTTGGGATCCGCTTATCTCTGATGCATCTGTGCAATTTGAGTCTCCCTTTTCAGTTCATTACCTTGACACTGATACTTTCCCCAATGGCTTCTTTTTTACTAAATTGAACAAAATATTGGTGTTGGTGCTGGTAGATCTTGGATTATATATACAGCTTAGAAGGTGGTGGAACCAAGAAATGGTTTCAATTCAATGATTGGATGTTGGCAAGCTCCATGTGATGATCACCCACCAATTTTCTGTTGCTATAGCTGTGATGTTATTACTCGCCAATTTTTCTGTTGCTATCCTTATGACAGAATTAATGGTCCATGTTTTATGTGGCTTCCCTGATTTCCTTCTGGTCTCCTGTTGTTACGTTTGATTTTCAAAAACAATAATATATATCTTCTGTCAATGGATTCTGGTAATGAGTTGTAAGTTGGTTCCTAAAGCATTTTTCCTAGTTATATTTAATATCCCCTGCTTTTTGCCTGTTTCCTCTTTCCTTCTCTCTTTTGTCCAACAGTTCATCTCTGTCAGTTTCTTGAGGCTGATTTATGTTAATCTGCTTTTGCAGAAATGCATTGAATGTCCAAATCTTCCTTAAGATGCACAGGTCAGATTATGCAGAGAAACAGTTGAGGGTCATGCAACAGACTGATGAAGATCACACACTAACTCAACTAGCAAATGCATGGTTGAATTTGGCTGTGGTGTGTATGTGTTCTTGTTTTGATTTTAAAATAGTGAGAAATTATTGGTGTTCTAACCGTATATGTTCTGTTTAATCAGGGTGGTTCCAAGATACAGGAGGCATATCTCATCTTTCAAGATTTCTCTGAGAAATATCCAATGACAGGCTTGATCTTGAATGGAAAGGCTGTTTGCTGCATGCACATGGGAAACTTTGATGAAGCTGAAGGACTGTTGCTGGATGCACTCAACAAGGCAAGTTGTTTAACAATTGTATTAACCGTTCGACATGTTTCATAGCTGTTAATGTCATCATATATGCATACCATGTGTTATCCATATACTTGTGATAATATGTTATCTGTATGAAAAGAAAATGGAAAAAGTGTTTATTAGATTGAATAGATATAGTTTGACCATGAGTGCTTAAAGTACTTCAGTCCGTACTTTGTCTTTTTTGCTGCATTGGCATTTGATAGGCTGAATGTTCTATTGTGATAGTGTAATTGACTTCTTGTTGTTTTCTAAATGACACAGGATGCAAAAGATCCAGAAACTCTAGCCAATCTGATTGTATGCAGTCTTCACCAGGGAAAATCATCTTCACGTTACCTCAAGTAAGCTATCTCTTCATGTCCTCATTTAATTTTTGCACAAGCCTCCTGTGCAAAAATTCTTGTTTAAGCTGAAAGTAATGGTCAATGATTTTTCAAAATGTACAATTATGGTATGTTGAGTAATAGGTAGGGCCCAATTAGTAATTGGGGTTTATCCAGGTTAGTAGGATCTGAATGTTTAAGAATTTTGCCTGTTTTAACTCTGTTGTGAGAATATATTAGATGTGGTTTTATCATTTACCAAAGTTGAGGAATGTAAATACTATCAATTTCTGCATTATCTGGCCTAGTTCTGATTGTTCTGCATTCTAACGTGAAAGTAGTAGGGAGGTTTTGTTCTCTGTAAGTGTTTGTTTAACAAGTTCTCTGTATCAGATCCCTCTTATTTGTTTTCTGCCTGATGTATCCATCTGAACTGATGGAAAAAATACTAGTTCCTCCTTCATTTAGGGACATGTGGAGGTAGTCATAATTTGTTGGCTCACTTGTTCTTCTTGTTAGATCTAGGGTGCTAATGGAGTACCTCCTTGGCTCACTATTTCCTGGAAATTTTCACAACATGAGAAATTTTGTTTGTAATATCGTGCCAAAATGGTTTTCCCTATTTGCATTCCTCCAATTTCAACATAATTTCACTATTTTGCTTTCTTACGTAAACATGTAATAAGTTATTAGAACATTCCCATTAGAAGTGTTTTCTTATTCTAATATCCATTTCTTTTTTTCAATTTCTAATCAACCCAAATCACTCTAGTAACAAACATAGCCATGCATCCTTTTTTGTTATAGAATCCTGAAATAGAACCATATCACACATTTGAAATCAATTATTAGTGACACGTCTCTAGATACGTTTGGATTTATGGTGCTTGAGTTGTCGAAATCCCTTCATTCAGTGTGTACAATTTAACAGCAATTAATAACACAATTTTCTGATTGATTTGCAGCCAGTTGAAGCTTACACATCCAGACCACATGCTTGTTAAACGCGCAGCATCTGCAGACGAAAGCTTCGAAAGAGCAGTTCAATCTGTTGCCTGAAGACTATATCATCTTTTCTTTCGGCGAAGACGTGAATGGTACTTGTACCTTAAAGAGTGCTGTTCTTATGATTTTGTAACGTACAAGAATATATATTGATTGACTGGAAAAAAGTTTGTGTTTCTTAGTATAGAGTTCAAATTTGATTAGTTTTGGGCATTTGAGCCCGTCTTATTTGTTGCATAAGATACATGTCCTCCTATATATGTTCAATATTTCAAGAAATTTCATTTATTATGGGAATTTTTGGGTATAGATTATCTTCCGGAGAGTCAATAACTATATGGTATAATCGTAATAACAGCCGACTTGTTTTATTTTATGAAAAATTGAGTGTTACAGTTCCAGCCCGAATACAACTTGAATAAAAAAGAGAGTTTGGCTTACATTCCTTTCATCTTTTTTGGTTGCAATGTTTGATTGATTGTGTTATTTTTCATAATCTGGGAATATTATAGTGAAAAAAGAACCGAAAATTAAGCCTCCTTAACTATGATTTTTTGTCTATTTATAAGTGAAATTTATTTTTGTGCTAAGGTATGTTCATCATTGAGCGCGGAGATCATTTTTGAGATTCTAAGAGCCCAATAATGTTGGTTAATCAAACATGAAGATTACTGTGCATGCTACGTTCATGTTTTTTGAGATTATGAAATGAAATTTCGTTTTATTCATACCTTTATTATGAAAGGGAAACATCATCAGTTTAGGTAGATCTGTTTGACAAACTTAGGCGGCATCATTGGTGGAATCACGGGCCGAGCTAGTACTGAATAATTGGGGGGAGGGGGGTGTCAAAATAGTAAAGGGGACACATGATTAAAATAAAAAATTAATGGAGTAATATTTTAAAAGTAATTAATAAATTAAAGGGTAAATAGACGACTTTTAAAATTATAAGAGTCAAATTGTATATAAATACAAAAAGTTTATCTAAAATATAAATATTTTAATAAAAAACCTAAAAAATCTTGTGGGGCCTGAGGGGGCCCTGATGGCACTCCACCTCTGGTTGAAATCATCTGCCAAAAGAGATGGGTTGTTTTTTGGTCATAGGATATTGATTGACTTTCCTAACTGTCATTTTTGTTGGTTCATTGTTTGGTATAGTCTCAAGTTTTGTGTTTGTATTAAGAACTCTTTAATTATAATTAAAAAAAAATGAATGGGAATGAGAATACTCAAATCTAAATAGTTTGAGAGCGTCAAGCATATTTTAATTATCGAAACTACGTCAAGATAAAGTTTAAGAAGGTACTACTGCAATTCATGAATAAAAAGGGGAGAATGCTCAATACTTTGATCAATGTCTCATCACCCCCTATATTTTTTAAATATCTCATTATCTCATTGAATTCAGATTTTTTCTTTAAATAATTCAAATATGAATCAATTGAACTAAAGGACAAAATCGAAAAAAAATAAGAGTCAGAAGAGTAATGAAATATAGAAAAAATATAGGGTAATAGAATATTAGAGAAAATATAAAATGATTATGGGACATTGACTAAAAAAATGGGGATATTGAACATTCTTCCGTAAAAAAAAGTGAAATGAGAGTGAGGTGTGACAAATGGTGGTAAGAATGGAAAGGTTAATTGACAAGTAATTAATTAATTAGCAATTAATGTGTCAAATGCATGTTTAATTTGGCAGGGTAGATATATGTATGTATGTACGTATGTATAGAAAGAAAAAAAAATTTAAGTAAATATTTATAAAAATTTTAAGAGTCATGTGGTAGTCCATTAATTGTTACTGAACCGAGTTCAAATGATCTTTTTTATATTAAGTTTATCTACATAATTTCAGTGATGAAATTGGCTTAACAAGTAAACTTCTCGTTGAATTTATTAATCAAATCTTATTATTGTCTTAATACTGTCACTAGTGGCACATAAATCAGGTTAGTGATGCTGGAAACATAATTCACTAATTGAAGTGCCAATGTTCACTAATTGAAGTTGAAATGAGTGTTCAGAACTTGAAATTGGAAATTTTAATAAAGACAAACCGTCAAAATTTGTGAAAAAATTTGAAGAACTTACATTCATTTCATAGTGTCTTTCATATGGCAATAAAATTTGTCAATTTTTTTAGAAAGTAATTCGTTATAATATTTCTTATTTCCCCACACATAATCTAATTGGTAAATGTCACATTGTCTGTCTAAAAAATCTCCATTATTTAAGATCGTTAGATCAAATTACATCTAACAAAGAGATCATGAGATACGAATAAGAGGCGCAGGTGCACCTGGGCATATATCATAAATGAATTATTGAGCTATCAATCATCATCTCTTCAAATACATATGAATAATTGGGATCTCTCTAAAACTACATCATAATATAATAGCAATGACAAAGAATCTACTCTCATCTTAACCCCTATTCTATAACCTCTGGCCGCAGGGGGTCTGCATTTCTTTTCTATTTCGTAATGGCTACCAAATATGTTTCCCTAAGAGGATGCTGCATACCCACCACGATGAGCCTTCTGCCATCTCCAGGCGATTTCTAAGCTTTCTTGGAGATCGGTGTATTTTGCTGTCCAGTTCAGTTCGCGTTTGATCTTTGTTGGGTCACTGTAAACTTCAGCATAATCACCTGGGCGGCGAGGTTCATATTTCACCTTGATATTCGATCCCGTTGCCTTTTTACATGCCTCAACAAACTCCTTTACGGATCTCCCTGATAACAGAAACCCAAAACAAGGTTTATGTAGATCTGCGTTTGCAAATCATGAACAGAAGAATCATGGAAATTGCCGTAAGAATGTAATATAAATTTTTACCGTGTCCAGTGCCAACATTATAGATTCCAACTTTCTTAGGTTTCGCCTTTTCAAGAGCTTTTACATGAGCATCAACCAGATCATTAACATCAATATAGTCACGTACACATGTACCATCTGCAGTATTGTAGTCTGTTCCTTTGACCTTGAAGCAAGCCAAAATACCAGATTAGTCGGATTTCAAATAATTTATACACCAGATCGATCACCTTAAGAATCATTTACGATCATGCATTGCTCTAAATATTCAACCAAGTATGGCATATAGCCATAATAGTTAAAATAAAATTAAGGGACTTGTGCTGGTTGTGCTAGGCCCTACCACCCTTCCCCACCATGTTTTCTAATCATGTTGTCAATGTTACCAAATGTTTCAAGTTCCCTATATTTGCTTAAATCATCACCCAATCATTTTGTTCTTTCATTTACTTTGAAATTTGTGCAGTTTGATTCCACATGAAAACTTGTCCTTGAAATTTAGCTAGGTCGACGATACCAAGAGCAGGAAACAAAAGGTCGCGGCATATGATAATTTGCATACCTTGAGCCCAGGAATAATGCCACGAGCTGCATCAAAACAAGCTCCTGAAATTCGTCCATGCTCTCGCAATTCAGGTTTGGGAGCTTCCCCTAATCTGCCCTCTGGATCTGACCCAATGACATTGAAGTACCTGGAAATTATTTTTCACAAAACAATAAGAATCTCTAATCATCGTTGCAAGTGATTCTGATTTATCAAACCACAAATTTCAAGAATGAACAAACCATCAGAGTCAACCATTATTGCAGACAAGTTTATACATAAGATGGGATCATGTATGGCGGGCTTCTACAGATATAACACACGCTAACACCATCCTAAGTGGATGACTACATATAATGCTGAAGTTACAGCACTACAAAACATGATGTAACACAAACAGCCCATTGCTAATTTGTTTTTTATTTTAAAATAAGAATTATCATGGAACCACGAGTTAAGAAAACTGTAACAGTGCTCAGAATACTCTTCCCGTGTTATAATAATATCTATCCAATCATATAATTACATAGGTTAAGGATAGTTCGCTCATGGAAATTTACCCATGCAGCCTGCTATTTTGCAGGTCAAAGGTTCTAAACTATAACATCAGTCAAATATTCTCAATTTCTATTGAATTTCTAGCATACCAGTGAAATAGAACAAAATTCACTGAACGATATGATGTCTAACACTATTTCAGAAAGGATGGAACATGAATGAAATGGTTGAGAAAGCGATGGCAAAAACTTAAAAGAAATCTATACAAAGAACACGTAAATGCACACACACGCAGAGATTAGTGTAAACACTCAAGGAAGAGGGTGAATCAAAATAACAAAAATTAGTGTAAACAAAAACTACCAACCTAAGGATCATAACTGCCATGTCTGAATTTTTTGAGAAATCCAGGATTATGTCTTCTGCCATCTTCTTAGCTTTTCCATATGGATTAATTGGTACCTGAGTTGATTCATCAACATTGATCAGTTGCCTAAAAATACAAGTCCTAATACATCAAAACAAATTGTGAGATATCAATATTATACTTATTGAGCCAGAATAGAAAATAATTGAACATACGTAACTATGAAAACACAAATATTTGCAATTGACAGTTAATGAAGAATTGACTCTCACCTGTGGAGTTACTTCAGTAATCGGCATCTTTTCAGGCTCCCCATATGTGGCACATGTACTAGAATATATCAAAGTCCCTACACCATGTTTAGCCATTGCCTCTAATACTACCAAGGTATTTGAAGTAATGTTGTGATAATATCTGCACATCAGGGTCAAAGATATCACCATCTAGGACATATATATATGATATGGTAATTTATTGTCAAAAACTATGCAAGCATACCAGGCATATAATTTATTCATCATATATTCATCCAATTATTGTGCATATATCAATGTTTCCAAATTACTACTAATCTCCGTACTAAATAATTCCTTTCTTTGTCTTCCAGAATGGTCAACTCATCCTTGTTTTTCTCTTCTCAAATTTCCCACAGTATCACACCCAGATAAACATGGCATGCCAAACAATCTCAAGCAAAAGATGAGCAAAACAAAATTTTAATAAAATATTATGCATATATTTAAATATATTGTTTTCAGCTGTGATGAAAAAATGGTTGCCCCTTGGATCATGTAAAAGGGCACAGATTCCCATACCCTATAAAGCCCTATGGTACAAAGAAAACATGTCAAATCAAGCTTCTGGGGAAGCCAATGAATTGCACCGCCATTGTGCAAACAGCAATTTACAAGAGTGAGTTCTCAAGAGAACAAACGGCAAGCACGTTTTCACAAAAACTTTGACTGATTATACTGACATGGTCTAGATCACAAACAATACTTACTTAAGAGGATCAAGGGTGCTTTCTCCAACATATGCAACAGCTGCAAAATGCATTACAGCATCAAATGAATTTTCTGAAAATATTTTGTTAACCTGAAATATCAGTCCAGAAAACAAATCAGAACATATATGTCTATGCAGCTATGAATCTAAAGCTGAAATACAAGTCACCAATGGTATGATAAGCATACCACTGCAGCATCCCCCAAGTCGGCATAAATAAACTGAAGCCTCCCAGGTTCTGGATATAATTCTTGTAGGACCTTAACAGCACCTATGTTTCCCCGTGAAAGGTTATCCTGTCAAAATGACAATCCTTTTTCTCAATATCTACATCCAGTGATATTAATAACAGCCCTGAATTAAACAGAAAAATTATCACACATGGAGAAGAAACATACAACTATAGTTACACGATATGAGTCCTTTAGTAATCGTAAAGAAGTATGTGAACCAATGTAGCCAGCACCACCCGTTACAAGGACATGAATTACACCTTCTTCATGTCGAGCAAACTGGAAGGAAACAAATCAAAGTAAAAAAATGTTATAACTGAAAGTGTCATAAAACTCTATTTAATTGCTTAAATAGAAATCCAAATGCACCAAATCTGGAACAACAAACGAAAGAAAGACTAAAGGCTCCCAACAATTGATACTAAACACCCTGATGGAAATTCAACATATGATCAAGGAATTACCGGACTCGGAGTATTGAAAGTAGGCGAATGTTTGAGCATGATAATGCACAATGCAGTAAGGGCAGCAGCTAAAAGAATTTTCCCTACAAAATTTCCCTTCCTTTTGGGGTCTGGATAATCCAACCCTGTATGCACAAAAAGGTTAAGTATAAAATTAGGACAAGCCATCTCAATCAGGAAGAAACTGAAAATAGAAAACCTAAAAATGGACAAATTTGTCAATATTTATGATGATTCTGATTCTCACCTCCAAAGGGCGACGATCTAGCAGGCCTTTGCTGAGTCCTGGCCCTGCCAAAATTCAGCATCTCGGCAAATCCGAATTGGTTAGCTGTATTATTATCTATATAAAATTGAATTGTAAGCCTCACTGATGTCAATGATCAAGTATAACCCTCCCTGATGCACTGCAAAACAAAACACACGTAGTTATGAGTAAATTCTATAGAAGCAATCAATCATAACAAGATATTAAAAAGCAGAGACAGAAAAAGTGACATTTCAAAAAGTTTCTATGTTTTTACAAATGAAACAAAAGCCTGAAAATTAAAATTTAATGATGAGAACAAATATGTTAAGATCCAAAGAAATAAAGGAACACATCAAAAACAAATATGAACAACTAACATTGAACAAAAATTTTTAAAAACAAATACATAGTAGAATTATGTCAGAGGATGTCTGACCAGGAAATTTTATAAAAATATACATATAAAAATTTACAAACAAACCAGATTCTGGTAAAGGGTCATTTTTAAATCGCAATTTCAGAAACAAAATCAAAATTTTCCCCAACAACGAACACAAATCAACGAAATTCAGATTCAAGACGATGAATCATGAAAATCCCGTCTCAAATAAGAGCGAAAACCTCGTGATCTCTAAACGAAAATGAGTGAACAGAAGGGTTAGAAAGAGAACAGGCACCAATAAATAAAATAAAAAGGCTCCATTTAACAACAGAACTTATTATAAATGCTAAGGAAATACCAGAACTAGAAAACAAAGAAACAGAGAACGCATTAAAAGCCTCCTCTGTAGAGTAAAGAACAACAAAACAAACAAAACTCTGAAGATCTACAGCGAAAATGAAACACAACCAATTTAAAGAAGAAAAAAAAGGGTGCCAGAAATTCGAGTAGAACGCACGATGGAAAATGAAAAACGTAAGAAAGAGAAAGAGAACGTACAGCGCGAAAAGGGAAGAGAGGGAAATGGGTATACGTAGGATTGAAAGAAAGAATGAAATGAGAGAATGAGAGAGATGGGAGAGAGGATTTGAATTCTAATAGGTTGGAGTTTCTGTGTGTGTATGTGTCCATCTTGTCGTGCTTGCTGAATAGAAGAAAAACTAAATTATACTCGGCGACTTTTTCTCCTTTCCCTTTTGCGATTATAGCATTTGAGTCCCTTAAACGTTTCTATATTCTACTTGACAATATAATGTCTTCATTCCTGTTGAATAGGTCCCTGATAGTGATATCCTTTTACTGAAGTATTCATTTTATCAATTGGTTTCTATCTAACATGGTTGGTAGACTCCCTCTAGCTATAGCTAATTATTCTAATGCTACAAATAATGTAATATTATTCATTAATAAGTATAAATTTTAAATAATATAAAAAAATGTGTAAAATTAATGGTTAAAATTTATATATATAAGAAATTGATCAAAATACCTTCTACTTTATATAATTTTTTATACTAATTATACATTATTAGATATAAATATTTTCAATAATTAAAATTGTATCTCATATATTCATTATTAGATATATATTTCTCTAGTGTTTAAAATAGTTTCTAATGTTAAAAAAATCTTTCAATTATCAACATAAAAAATATTTATAAAAATTATTTTATTTTTATTAGAAAAATATCAAATTTTAAATTTTTTAAAATATAGATTTTTTATTTTTTAAATATTAAATTGTTTAAAAAATTTCATATTTTATATTAAAAAATTCATCTTATTACTCTCTTAATATAACTTTAAAAAATTTATCTATTAAAAGCATTATACAATATTATTATTCAAACTTAAAAGACTTACGGTAACAAATTAACTAAAAAATACATTTGATTAGGAATCAATTCATGGACGTATTTGATATAAAAAAAGAATATGCTCTTTCTTTGAAACATATATATAATTATAGACTTGAATGTTATTATCCTGCGCATATATATAATTGATCGTATTTTAAATTTATTTAAATTTTTTTCCTAAATACGAACTAAATGAATAGTAGATTCATTCCATCAAAAGACATCATAAACAATGAATCAACTAAATTTAATATTTTATATTACAATTTACCATAAATCTTTTTCTTAAATATTTCCAAAAAATAATTTTTTTAATTTCAAAAAACCGACATTTATACATCGATATTGTAACATTTCTTCCTTTCATAAATTATTGTCAATAGTTGGGACGAACCAATCATACGACGCAGCGTTGCAAGCCATATATTCCGATAAAATCTTTTTAAAATAATATTTTAAAATTAATAAATTTTAAAATATTAAAAGTTTATATATAAATTTAATAATAGTAATAATAATAATATAATATAAATTCTATTTCAGCGGAGGATGCGGGTGAGCGTTTCTGTTTCTGCACTTGGCCCAATCATACGTCGACACGTCGGTTGACTCGGCGGCTTTTCATTTCTAAATGTTGTATGGGTCCACTCTGTTTGTGGAGCCGTGTCGTTGAATGGACCCACGCAGTTTGCGGGACCCACGTTCCGAGGTACGGCTTGAATCCACTGGGGTAAAATTCTCAGGGTAAATAATTTATTCATTTATTTATTGAAACAGATGGATAGTATTTTAAGAAACATTCTTCATTTTTTATTATTTTTTTAAAAATATATTTCGTTATTTATATTTTTTATCTTCAAATAATAATTTAAATTTTATTTTCATGCTATTAAAATTAGTGCCCCTTATTTTGATACTTTAATTAAAAGAATTTTTTTATAATATTTTTTGTATCCTTTAGTTGGTGTTAGAAAAAAAAATTAATAGTTAAAAAAATCATTTTTTCATGAGATAAAAAATTCAAATTTTTAATTTTTAACAATACTAAATTATTTAAAATATTTTTATTTTATTTTAAAATTTTATATTACTTTATTATAATATAACTTAAAAAATCTGTTTATCAAAATAATTATGACCTTTTTTTTGAAAATATCTTTCACAATTAAATAATTAATATTTTTTATTTTATTTATAAATAATTTTATTTACAAAATCATATCAAGCAGGCCCGTATAATCTAATAATTCAATTTTAATAAACTTTTAAAGAAACATTAAAATATTTTTGAAATAATAGACATTAAATATAATAATTAATTAATTTGAATACGAATATTATTAAATATTTATAAATACCACTATCCACAGTACGCCAAAATCACATTCATAATAAATTAAAGATAATTTTTATTAATTAAAACTCTCTTGTATAAATTAATTAAGCAAAAATATGCAAATAGACAAGTCAAAATAAAACAAGTTGAGTAACCACTTCTAAAATTATTATCATAATTGATTAATTTATTAACTTAATTTTAATTATTCAACAAATATTCTCTTCACATAACTGACTAATAAATATTTAAATTCCTAGTGGGAATATTATTTTAATTTTTTTTTTCATATTACTATATATAGCTGGAGCAACTTGCCTGTCTGTTTGTTCACATAAAATTAATTAATTAATTAATTAATAATAAATTTTAATGAAATAATTAGAAGCTAAGTTGTCTCATTCTCATGATGATGTGGCTATACCCAATTCATGCATTATGTAATTAATTATATTAATTACTAATTAAATGTTTGATTATTTAAATTAATTCATTATGGTTTATTACCTAATTTTTAAATTTTGTTGACTTCTAGGTTTAGGTTATGGCCAGATTACCTTACCATTAAAGCAACTATAAAAATTAAATTAATTCGTACCAAAATTCATGTTAATAAGTCGTTCTTATCAATTAAAATTTTAAAAAAATAACAAAATTTATGCAATTTTTTCTTTAAACAAATTAATGAAATTTTATATAATATGATAAAAAAAATTAGGTCAAATTAATTCGAATCTAATATATTTAATAATCATGTTAACAATTGAAACCTTAATCCATCTCATTTTATTAAATAAGTCACTTGTTTAATAATTATGTCACCTGTTTCACATAATTTTTTATATATTCTAAAATATTTATGTTATTAGTTATGTAAATACTAATGAATTTTTTATTTTAAATAATATTAAATATTTTTAAAATCTTTAAATATATTAAATATTCTTAAAATATAAAAAATTAAATAAATAAATTGAATTATAAATAAATTAGTATAACATAATTATTTAAATAGTTAATTAATTGTATTATAAATGAGTTTATGTGCCAAAAACTCTAGATTTAAGCGTATCACATTATTATAAATTTATCAATTGTGTTATTTAAGTTAACTCAAATTCACTAATTTCGTGTCGGGTTGACGGATTGTGCTAAAATTTGTCTATCACTACGTCCAATATAGAGGTTTTGTAGAATAATAACGGTTATATAATAGAAGCATTAAATGTTAAATATTAATAAAATATAAAAAAAAATTAAAATTGGTATCAAATATTTTTATTTTATTTTTTAAAATATAATAAAAAGATAATAATGTGAAACGAAATCTAAGGGAGCACGTCCCAAATTAAAGTTGGATTTATTGGTAATTATAAAAGTTAAAGTCATTAATTTAGCCGCAATGTACTCATGAATAAATAAATACATAATAAATAAATCTGGGGTAAAAAGGTAATTTAGTGAGTGGTGCTCAACGTGATTGATGGTTTGCCTTGCCTTTTCCCCTCATGCATGCAACTCCTCTTTATTATTCATTGACTCTTTTGTTTCCTTTTATTTTAAAAAATATATATATTAATATTTAGAAAAAGACATTCAAGTCCTTAAAATACTTATAAAAATATTAAAATAACAATTATATTCTTATTAATAATAGTTATTCAAAAAAATAATTATTAAATTTAAACATTTGACAAAATGTAATATATTTATAAAAAATATATTAACAAACAGTGCCTTCATAATATAATATAAATAAAATTTTTATATATATTTTAACTATACATAAATATAAATTATAACATAATCACAAGTGTTGTACTATAATATATTTTATTTATAGATTATACTTATGAATTTATTTTATTTATTTTTAATATTTAATTAATATTAAATTGTTAATATAATATAAAATAAATAAATTTATATTTTAGTTATAATATAATAATATATATTACTTTATACAAAATATATAAATTTATAAGATGTTAATAAATATTATTTTTTTAATGTAATAAAAAATAATATATTATTAATGTATTTTTTATAAGTATATTATATTTTGTCAAATTTAAAGATTTAATAGTTATTTTTGTTAAATAGCTATTACCGATAGAGACATGATTTTTATTATTAAATAAATTAAAATTTTATAAATATTTTTAAAATTATTACAACTAATTAGTTCAGTAGAAACAAATTTTAAAGATTGGTATGTCTTTTTCCCTGATATTACTAATAAAAAATTATTATTGAATTTTATATATTAATTTATTTATAATATAAAATTAATAATTGTGAGTATTGATTTATCTAATTAATTGGTTAGGTTTTATGGATTAGTACAAGATTGAATCTTATTCTCGTCTACATCAAAATTCAAATTAGATTTAATTAAAATATAATAAATTGCAATTTTATAATCAACAACTTGACTTAATGAGAAATGGTTTGGTACAATATGAGATAATATAAATAATTATAATTAGAGTATTGAAAGCTTTAGAAAATTATTGTACAAAGTTGAATATTTTGTTCTTTCTATATAATTAGTTAGGACTGAATATTTATATATTAATTTTTATGTATTATTTTAGAAAAAATATATATCCAACATTTTAAAGTGTCGTTAAATGTATGTATTAGTCTCAATGATTTGAACTCCATTTTTTTAATTTATGTAGTGATATGATTAATTTTAAGAAATAAACAGCAAAACATGCTAATACTTATTTTAATCATGAATTATTTAACGAATTGAGAGTTATATAGGTAATTTTAAACGATTTTAAGTAATTTATATTAAATTATATTTTTAAAAATTCAATAGTTTATTTTATAATACAAAACTTTAGTTTATATTATAAAGGTAAATGATGATAATTAGAATATAACATTTGAAATGGTATATGAACTTAATGATTAAAGTCCACATTTGAAAAAATATCATTAAACCAAATCTCTTTAACTTTAATGAAAGTGGAATTCCATTCCAATTTTTTTTATAAAAATAAAATACTTACCAAATAATATTTTAAATTCTACCATTGAAGATTTACTAACCTCATTTTTTTTGCTACGAAAGAAATTCAAACTGAGTTTTAGGTAGTATAAATTTTTTAATTTTTTAAAAATATTAAATTATCTAAAATATCTTTATTTTATTTTAAAAAAATAATTACGTAATTTTTTTAAAAAAATATTGTAAATAATTAATAACTTTTTATAAAAAGTTTATCTATTAACACTCAATTAGTAAAAGCTATTTCAAAAAAATTCTTTTTAACAAATTATATCAAACAAACTCTTTAAAATACTATATTATTTAATACAATATCACTTGATTTCTAAACTTTAGTTATTTAAATTATAATTTTTTATCATATTTATATATTTAAAATTTTAAGAAAATAAAATTAATTGGACTAGTTCAAGTGGTCAAGAATTAAAATAGAGGTCTTAAGAATTATTTCTTACCTATTATAGGTCTATCTACTTAATAGTAGAATTTATCATATTCTAAATATAGATAGATTTTTTTTAATTGTAAAGGTAAATATCGTTTGAAATTGAGTACGAATATTTAAGATAACGCTATAATAGATTGAATCAAGACTTCTTGAAATGAGAATAATCAAGTGCTTTAAAATATTTTTGACTCATTGATTAATGACGTGCTTCTCAGTCCCTATGAAATTACACTATCTTACCAAATAAATTTAGGCTAAGCCGCCCTCCCTTAGTATTTATTGGCCAGCCTAACTAATTACCTAAATTTATATTAATAATTAATTATTAATAATATGCATTTTGATTTTAATAAATGGAGGAATCACTATACGTGTCCCTTTCCATCCTAGCTACGATTCTCAATTAAAGTATGCGAGTTTGCTCTTGGCACGTGCACACCTATACAAATATTTAATTAAATTTAAAATATAAAATATTTATATTTAAGTTTGGTTCACTAATTCTAAAAATATAATGTACTCTTATTCGTTAAAAAATTACCATAATAGTTTCTTAATCATAATTTTTTAAATGGTTCATTATACTAAACTATCTTTATTTTTATTTAAATTCACAAATTAAATTCATAGACAATTGTCTACCTTACAGACAAAGTTAAAATTAAAAAATCGAGAGAATTAAAATATTTAAAAATATAATATAGGCACTTATTGTTAAAAATTATTATAATATCTTCTTAATCATAATTTTTTAAATATTTAAATATATTAAATTACCCTTATTTTTATTTAATTTATAAATTATATTAAAAGATAACAATTCGCCTGAGGACTGAGTTAAAATTAGAGAATCGAGAGAATTAAAAATAGTTAATAAATTAAGAGATAAATAGATGATTTTGTATAGTTACACGGTTTAAGACATAACTCTAAATTATAATAATTATTTAAAAAAATTATGATATTTAAGAACACGACCCTCAATTTTGTTGTAGTTTCATTTTTGCTCGTATATTTTATTTAAAATTAATAGGATTAAAGTATATATTTAACCAGTTTAAAGATTGTGTATGTGCTTTTTAATTTTAAAATAATCAAATATATATATATAAAACTTAATTTTTTTTAAAAGGAGTTGTAAACATAAGAAATAATAAAATCGATGTATAAGAATAAAGGGAATTAATAAAAAATATCCATATTTATTAACAGAAATTCAAAAATGCCCTCACGTATAAATTTGAATAAAAAATACCCAAATTTAACATGGGTTCACGTATTTACCCTTATACCCACAAAAATAATAAATTTTTTTTCACACACCTTCAAGCTTTTATATATACCTTCGAGCACTCTATGGTGACAATAAGTTGTATAATATAAAAATGTCCAGTACTCAATAGCACACTGTCGAGTAAGGAGAAAATATTTGTCGAGTAAGGGAAAAATTTCCCTTTACTCGATAGCATTAGTACTCGATAGTTGCATTTACTCGACAGTTGCACGATCGAGTATGGGGGAATTTCTCCCTTTACTCGACAGTTGCACGGTCGAGTAAGAAAAAATTCCTCTTTCCTCGACAATGACTATCGAATAAAAGGAAAATTCTCCCTTTACTCGATAGACTTCTATTTTTACTCGATAGAAAATAAATTTGATTTTTTACGCGAATTAACTATTAAAATAAATTTATGATAAAATAAACTTGTTAGTTGAATTAAATAAATTAACTATCAAATTTAGAGAATTTGTGCGATAAACTCGATTATAGAAGAAGAAAAGAAATAGAAAATAAAATAAGGTTGCAAATATGTGAGTTAATTGCGTGAAAATTGGTATTTTTGTCTGAAAAATTTAAAAATTGACATGTTTAATTAAAAAGTTTATGGACGGACATTTTTTAATTTTTGTTAATAAACATAACATTTTCCATTAATTTTCAAGAATAAATGCCCACGTTAGTTTACCTCGGGTAACGTGAAGTCTCATGTTTGCTTTTCGGAAAGATTAAAGACAGGAGGCAGTTGAAATGAATGCAAGCACTAAGAAGTGAATTGAATTCATTATTCATTCAACCAAACCAAGCCAAAGCCAAGAAAGTGAGTTGTCTTTTCTTTGTTACAAACCAAAAAGAAAGGGAGTGCCCACTCAACTTTTTGCTTTTGTCATTCATGTTCTTCCACTATTAATTAGTGTTTTATTTATTATTGTTCTTCAATTAATTTGACTTGTTAGGATCTATTTTCAAAGTACTAAAACATAAACCATCTTGTCAGTGATTGAGTGGTAGGCAAGAACTTGTACTCTCTATTTGAAAAGTCTAAGGACTCTTCCTCTATATATATATATATATATATATATATATATATATATATATTTATATATAATAACAGTAAACAAAGAGATAGAATGTATTTCTCATTATTTTTATATATATATATATTTTATATTATTCATAAACCATTTTATCTATTAATTTTTAATAATTAAAATTTAATATAATAAATATATATATTAATTTCAATCATAATAGTTAAAAATATATAAATACAACTATACATGAGTAAATTTTTTTATAATAAAGTAAATATCTCATATAATATTGTGAATAGACATCTATCACTTGTTATATTTAAAATGTATTATACAAATGGTTATGTAGATTATTAGAATATATTTAACTTATAATATTAATAATTAAAAAAAATTTATAAATAAATAAATAAAATTGGTCCCCCATTACATCGAGTTTGGTTTTTGATTTAAACATGATGTATTGATTATATTATAACATTACGATTTGAATTGATATCATTTATACGAATATGATATTTAAATCGCATTGCTCTCTAAATTTTTAACGCATAATGATACTATCATCTTAATTTTATTTATGTATTTTAATTAAATTAATAATTAATTACATCAAATCATGGATTATAACGATAAGACTATAATTTTATTATATATTTTTATATTATAATGATCATTCATGTATATAAAATTGTAGTATAAAATTGATTCCTTGTTTAAATAGGGTTTGATTTATATTTATGTAACATTTTAAAAAAAAATTGAATTTAAATAATAATTATTAAAAAGAGTCAAATAAAAAATGAAAAAAAGAAAGTAAAAAATTATGGCGATAACTTTATAGAAGCACTACATGTATTGATAGCAACCTATCGCCGCCCTCTGACCTTTTTGCATACCTTTTTACGAAATATCATATATTTTTTTTAAAAAATTCGGCCAAAAAAAAGAAAAAGATGGGTCAATTACAGAACGCCACGTGTGAAGGGACAAAACCATCCCGAGAAGAGAGGAGATTGGTTGGTCATCTACTGACAGGCTTAGTCTTGTCAGACAACCGACACGACTTACAACTCTGTAGCCCACCGACACATACAAATGGGTTTGCTTAGAATTCAATGGGGTGTGTTTAGGATTGCTCACAAGAAGTTGGGTTTCAGGCCCGTTGCCGGGTTGAGAGTCGGAGTAACTAATTCAAAATTTCATTAACATTCAGAGCAGTTTCACAACTGTACATAGGAGTTTCAGGCAGCTGAAGCTGATGTACAAGTTCTCAGAAAATCTTTACATGAATATATTAGATTCTGCAACAAAACCGAGTACGGAGAGTCGTTGCTGGAGGAAAGGATGCTGGTCGCCTCTTCTATTAGCCGAGTAAGTGTATCCTCTCTGAAAAGCTGGGAGTTTTCGTTGAATAGTCTCAACCATGCCGGCCTGGAAAATTCTGGTGACTCACCAATTGGATGGCTTGTTAGACAAGAAAGAGCAGAAGCATAGTCTTCGTTCTTGAGTTTGTTGCAAAACCTTTCTTTGATGAGAGAAGGCGGAGGTTTCCGATCAGCTTGGGCTAAGTGGTTCCAGGTTATTTCCAGTAGCTCTACCTGCAAGCAGTAGAAACCATTAGTACTGTTCTCATAGCTTCAGAGTAGGGAAGTGGAGTTGTGCAACGACATTGCTTGAAACAATGCTTTAAAAATTGGAAAATGAGATACCTTTTCAGCCCTTGAAGCATCCAATATCATTCGAATATGGCGTTTTGCATTGAAATGGAATCCGTGGTGAAGCATCCTTCTATACACACGTTCAAGATCGTCCCACCTCTTCTCTGAAATACATGCATCTAACATGGTGTTGAACGTATAGATATCGGGTATTACTAGCCCCTTGTTATCATATTCACGGGTAATACGTTTGCTATCTTCTGACATCTTCTGGAACAGTTTCATTGCCTCTTCAAACAAACCATGTTCTGCATAAGCTTTCAACATTATGTTGCAAGTAACGAGATTCGGGGAGCAAACATCCTTCATTTGGTTGAAGATGTATGTGGCATTTTGAATATTTCTAGAGTCCAGACAAGCTTGAATTAATCCAGTGTAAGTTACTACTAGAGGCTTGTTTGCAACCTTGCATATCTTCTCCAGCTGTAAAAGGAATGATAGATCAGTTTTAAGCCAAAATCACGAACTTCAATATTAGCCGTCACATAATAATACTGAAAAAAAGAAATCCATACTAGGAATTTAAAATTCAGCCAGAGTTAATTATCTTAATCATTCACAGAGTTTCTGACACATGAAGGTTGTAAGACTGGAAGTTTATTCTTTTCACTAATATTTTATCTGAGGTTGAGGAAATCCAGCAATCTGTATAGTGGATGCTGTAGATAATCATAAAATGCTAAATTACCACAGTATCACTGGTTAAAAGATCACGGTAATGATTTATGTTTACATGTTGATTACGATCTTTGTTTATATTCATCTAAGTAGCCGTTCCACTAACTAATTAAAAATTATTACATGGAGCAAAAGTGGTCTGTGTTAGGATCCATGTGACAGACCTGTTAAACAAGTCTAGTTCTACACGCAAGGGGTGTGGGATAGAATCTTACCTAACTCTATTATCAATTTTAAGAAATAAGATTTCTTTAAGCTTGTAAACGCTAGTTGTTTATCGAAAGTTCAACCAGAAAAAGCCATAAATATATAGAGGCAAAGGTATAAAAAGACGGAAAATAAAGATTAAGCATGATAAATCTACCTGCATTAGTCCTTCTTGGCACCTTCCAGCACTACAAAGACAGCGAGCAAGGTCATAATAAAGAGCAGCAGAACCTACAATTCCTTGTCTTTCCATGTCTTGAACAGCCAAAACGGCCTCATCTGTTTTACCTTCTTTCCAAAGAGTGTTCACAAGAACTGTTTTTCATAACAGAAAGTAGCCGTCAACATGAAATTCTACAAAGTAGCGTGTGTAACAGGTAAGATCCCTAAATTACCTTTATATGCTAAAGCATTCGGAATATAGGATTTCTGCACCTTCCTGAAGAACTCGTGAACCAAGTTGTACTTGCCACATGCTAACATCACCTGCTTAAGCATAAATAGTAAGATACATATTCAGGAAAGCCACAGAATTCCAAGCAACCTCCGGCCACTTCCTCAAATTGCATTGATTTATAAAATAGATGTCATAAAAATCATTCTTCAGGCTGAAAAATAGTGCTTTAATGGCATAACATGCACTAAGAAACCTATACTAAGATGTTTCATAGGGGATAACAACATGAAAATGAAACAAAAAATGGAGGTTGTATATCTACATAAATGAAAAAGCACACGATTATCCATTATCCATTCATCATGACAGGTAAATATATTAAACAACTAATACAGAAAATATATCCACAGCAGTAATTTGTATCACAAATAGCACTGTGAAACCACCAAAAAGTGTGTATATATATCTAGGACTACTCAGTTGTAGAATATATAATGAAAACAGCTGCAGTAGAGAGCTAAGAGAGACTGATTAATACCTCCATAACAAGTCCATACGTTGTAGCGGAAGGTTTCTGACCTTGTTGTTTCGACTGCTGCAAAACCCAAAATGCCCCTTCCCATTGTTTCCGCTGGACACAAGCATTTAAGACCTGGCAAAAACTCATGCATAAGTACTACATATATCCCATAGTAAAAATATATCTCCAAATTTGATATAAAGATCCTCAATTCCAAAAACGTTAACATTACACTGAAAAGTTTTACTACAAACTACACTTTAATATCCAAACAAAATGACTATAATTTGAATACTTTATCAATAAGCATTTCAAGGCACAAAACCATCCTTGTACAGAGTCAATATTCATTGGGAACAGATGGAGTGATGACCAAAAAACAAAAATGTGTAAATGAAGATTCCTACAATTTGCAGAATCACCCGAGGACCATAAAAATAAGCACTTGTTTAGAAAATAAGAAAACTATATCAACTTGTTTATGGTCAGCACAGACTTAATTCCCAGGAAAACTAAGCAACTCCTCAGGCCATCCCATATATACCATTATGAAAGAGTAAAATTACTGTCCATAGTAATTATAATGAAGTTAGAGAAATTCAGATGCTTCAAGTTAACAAAAGTGTAGATGCAGGGGAAGGAATTTGGCACTTGACAGATTCAAGATGCTTATTACATCATAAACAATAAAAATTGAATCATTATTTAGCAGGTTCTACAATTAGTACTTGTTTGGTTTGACTTTTTTATTAATTAAAAGGGCTTTTTTAATGATAAAAACCCTTTTCAAATTTTTGGGTGTCGTTTTATTGGTACCGTAAAAGAGATTTTAGGAATTAAAAAAACTATTTTCCTTCTACTGGTAAAAGCTCAAAATTTAGATTTTTGGTAGTAGAGTTTCTCTAATTTTTTTTATAAAGAAGAATTATCTAAAACACCCTTACTTTATTTTAAAAAATTTATGTTATTTTTTTAAAATATAACATTAAACATTCTTTTAATTACTCAAATTTTTTTAAAAATTATTTGTGATAACCAAATGATTAATAAATTTTTGTTAAAAGCTCTACTTACAAAAATTCTATAGATAAAAGGTCTACTCTAAAAAACTCTATTTGAAAAACTATACCAAAGTGAATTATTCAATTTCTGCCTCTCATAAAATGTGCAGGATCATGTGAATATATACAGAAAACCTTTAGAAACAGAATTAGTTGAGATTTTCATCTGATAGAAAGAGGCTTATTACATGATTAAGCATACGAATCATTTTGTCAGCTGCAGACCTAACAATTTCTGAAATATTCATGAAATGTGTCACATACCTTCATTAAGTTTTGCAGAGTCATGCTAGCGCAATATGAAAAGATTTAAGTAACCAAATTAATTGAGATTTGAATGTGAGTGAGACAATAGTCATGAATACAGGTCACAAAATAACCCATATAGTTGTTTACAGACCCACAATTTCCCCAATATGGATCACTAATGGCAAACAGAGTATTACTCACAGCATTGTAGACAACAATATCAGGTTCCAATCGTGGGTCCCATCTCTCAAGTGTACCAGTTTTGAACTTCTTCTTAGGCAGAGATCGCATGCTATCAATCACATCAAAAAGTTCCTTAAGATGCCCTGCTTGTCCAAGAGTGACAGCGATGCAATGATAAGCCACTAAGTCAGGATACATGGACATTCGTTGCTGGATGGGAGAGGAAAAACTTTATAGGTTAGGAAAGAAGAGACCTTCTCTAGCATTAAGAAGTGTTTCAACAAAAGATATGCCCCATACGTGGCAATCAACATGCATTACCTGCATAGTGTGAAACACATTGAGTGCCTCAACAGGTCTCTTTGCCTTTCCAAGTACATTAAGTGCAGTTGTGTAAACACATCTAGATCAAAAAGTGAAAAATATGTCAAAATGTGCTTATATATGTTAACCATGAATTTTTAAAGTAATAGCACAGGAATTTAAGAGCAACATAGTTAACATAAGTTAAAAAGAATGGTAAAAATTCCCAGTCAGTAATATTCTTGTGGAGGGATTCCAAATGGTTGGCAATTAACATTCTTTCAAAATTCTGATAAATATAACTCAAGGAAACTTCATAGGTTGTAAAAAATGAAGTCCCCTCGAAACACAATGGTTAGTCTTTGTAACAATTGCAGAAAGATGTTACAATGGACATTACAGATTTCCGAATTAAGCGATCGGAAGAATATTCTATCACAAAATCATCCCTCCTCATTGTGTCAGGATGCACCATTGTTATCAATTAAAGAATCAACCAAAAGTACATACTAAGAAGAACCATTGAAAAGACAACTTTTGTGGATTAATTTTCCAAAACATTTTCCACCTCTAAGGCAAATAAGCCATTCTTGCTTCTCTGGTCCAAAAATGTGGGAGTAATGCAATAATATATCATAGAGAAAGGCCTCTGAGAACATGAGTTAAGGCCCAAAATGAGAAAAATAGATTTAAACCTCTGTTTTCAAAAAGAAAAAGAAAGAACAAAGGATTCCTAGCCAAAATTATGAATGGAGGAGATGGTGTCATGTAACCAACCTAGATATGGGCAGTTATTATTCATAAAGATTAT
The DNA here is from genome assembly GCA_028052125.1 of Melia azedarach. Lineage (NCBI taxonomy): Eukaryota > Viridiplantae > Streptophyta > Magnoliopsida > Sapindales > Meliaceae > Melia > Melia azedarach. Next base: position 4,219,834 of record CM051406.1, read on the forward strand.
ACAAACTTTGATGAGACAGTAAAAGGAAAAAGGTCACCAGAAAGACTGGCACACCATTGTTTCTTACAAATCAAATCATAAGCCTCCACAAAGTATGGTTTTTGTACTGACTAATAGAGCTCTTTTCAATTCTGTTCACGTGTTTGGTTGCAACTGAAAAATTATTTTATTTTATTTTTTAAAATTTCTGAGAAACTAATTTACTTCTAATGAGATGTGAGCTTCTCTCGGAAGCTTCTATTGAGCTTTGAAAAAAGTTTTAAAATACATAAAGCATCCTCATATATATTTAACTTTAGTTTAAATAATGATACAGAGTAATTCATTTCAAGTGTTGAAATGTATTTGAGCGCAGTGAGCCTTAACATCTGTCAAGATTTTTTAGAAGTCAAGAGAAGCTTCATTAATTAAATACTTTATATTTTGATATTTATGTAATTACAATAAGCTCAATTAAAATAAGGATGTGGAGAAATCTAATTGAAACTTTGAAAGGATTTTGGAATTCAATAAAACCAGTAATGTTATTCAACAGCAATGAGAAGTCAAAAGAGGTTCATTAATAAAATCTTTATTCCAGCAGAAAACGGATGCCACGGTAAAACATGCCCCTGTTCATCAGAGAAAAAAATGGAAAAGTAAGTACCTGAGCCTGTGGGATTTGAATCTTTCACGCATCTGAAGCCACTCAATCACTTGCAGCACCCGCCTCCAGTTTCCTAGTTTACCCAATATCTGGATAACCCTCAATATGGAATGATCTGAATATCTGATCTGTGCACTTCGCATCATCTTAGAGAACATCCACTCAGGCAAATTGATATCTGCACCATTCAACCTGTTAAAATAGTACTTTTAGCTTGAATAATAACATTTGATTGTTCAATCTGTGCCAGAAAAGAAATATGAAGAAGTCTGGACAAAAGAACTTCTATCAAGGGCCAAATTTCATTAAAGCTTAACAAGTTTTCTCTTCCTTCATCAGTTTACCTTCATATGAGTTACATTTCAATTTAAATACTCAAGAAGCAAGGTCAATCAAAACAGGCAAATAAAGACATATAGATAGCTTAAATAAGCACGTGCTTGGTTTAGAATGCATGTCTCAAGACACTAGCTTCTTTTCCCCCATGACGGCCAATGTTCATTTGCAGTCCCCTAGATAAATGAGACACAAACAAGTGTCAACAACTTGAATCCTGCTAACCACTCCAAGTGAACCATTTGGCTTGTAATGTCTCAAGTGTAACATAATTCCTGCCACCCAGAAGCAGTCTTCCCCTCATTAATCAACATATGAAGTTCTTATAGTCCCAAGAGCATGAATGATGTCAACTAAAAAAGAAAACCCTCAAAACTAGAGGGTGAGCTGTTGTATTATCAGGCACATGGTCTGATGCTTGCCCCTTCTTAAACTCTGAAAGGCCAGCATTGAAGCAGAAGTGTTACTATTCACCATGTCTTTGCAACAAATGGCTCTTACAAGATGATGAGCCCAAGAGTCACTGTGATAGTAGCTCAAGAAAATGTCTGAATTGTGTAGATACCACTACAGGCAAATTTTCTTGCATTATTAGCCACATGAACTTTTACAAATGCTCTGTATGATGCAATTGTTTAGATTCCTACATGGACAAGTAAGCATATTACTAAAGCTAGCTACTTGCACCATCTACAAGTGCTACCATTTAGCAAGTGTGACACAGTATGGCAGCTATGCAATGATTTAAAATGAAATTCGGCACCCTGACACCCACCAGGTGAGAATTTGACATATCAATTACATAAACAAGAAACACCATGGCATGGGCTTCCAAAAAAGTTAAAAATATAAACAAAAGTTAGAAAAAGGATCAATGCTTGCTTGCCTTTCAATAGTTTAAGTGGGATCTCTTGGGGTCAAATTTGAGATCCCTACTAGCAAGGACTTGACAGAAATTAAAATTTTGATAATCTACATTTAACTAAAGGAAAATAAAACCACATAGCAACATACACTGACAAACAGTGAAACACATTGCATATTTAACATCAGGTGAAGTTTAATGAATACACATAATATGCTAAGTAAATTAAAAAGAAAGGAATAGAACTCGCATAATTTTGTAAATTGTATGATCATTCGCTCATAACACAATATAATAAGTTTGAAAAAGGTAATATCTCCATCATTATATGCTTCAAGAGGAAGAAAAAGAGCATAGAGTACATACTGCCTAGCTAGTCTTTGGATTCGCTCCTCCATTTCCATTCGTGAAACCCTTCGCTTATCCATAATATCATTGCCTTCCTCAAAAGTACTAAAGGCAGCTCTTTCCAACTCCCGACTATTATCATCACCTTCTTCAATGTAGGACTTACTCCTGCCAACTAATTTTCCACTTTTCTGCATAAATTCTTCACTGGTATCTTTCCGAATTTTGATGGGATTCATTGCACGTATACTGCGATGCATTTCATCGTTTCTATGACCCACTTCCTCCTCATAGCTTTTCCCTTTGGTTCGCAACATTTCTAAGGAACTTCTATCATGCACAAGCTTCCCTCTTGAGTTAACATTACTACCACTCTTTTTATCATCAATCAATACCACAGAGCTATCTTGTTCCTTTCGAAACTTTCTACCCTTATCCAAATATGAGTCTTTCAGCTCAGGCTCTACAACATTATTTTGATAATGTGACCAACTTTCATCTGATGTTTCTCTTCTGGAAATCCTTTTGACCTTCTCATTCATGCGGTCTTCATTGCCATTCACTTTATCCTTTGACTTTTTAATTACACTCCCTCCCTTATCAAACTTACCTTTAACCACCCTTTTATATTTAGTAACTCCATTACCATTTCTATGTAACTCCTTCTGTTCCACAGCTTTGGGAAATTCTTCTTCATCCAAATATCCTTCAAACTTCCTCACTTTTACCTTTTTATCAACTCTTCCAGATGACGGTGTTCTCAACTCATCTTTTCCCCTAGAGCCATCACCCAAAGTACGTCTATTCAACTTATGCGCCTGTTTTCTCACCTGATCAGTTTTAAACGACTCCATAGTCTTCAAATACTCACTAAAAGAGGGCTTAAATTCAAATTCTTTCTCAAGAACTCCACCCAAACCCATCTGTTTATCAGACTCTTCCTTCAACATAGCAGAAATTGTTCCACAACGAAGCTTTCGAAAGAAAAAAATTCTAATAGTCTTCACACTCTTAGTCTTTAATCCAACACCTAAAATGGAACGCCGTGAATCCAATATCCCACATGAAGGATATTGTTTCCAGCTATAATTTAAAGTAAAATTCCCATTCCTTCCTAAACTAGAAGTACCCATTTGCGGATTTGTCATAACTAACATCCCCATTTCAATTCACAACCTTAAACACTCAAATTAAGTTCATAAAAGTTCCCTGCTTTCTCCCATAACTGCCAAATCGAATTAGACAAACAAACTCAGTAAACTGTCTTCCAACCCACAAAGCTAAACCAAACAGCAAGTAAAAGAAAGAGAAAAACAGTAAAAGCAAGAACAAAGGAGAAATGAAAACTTTGCTCCGGAAAATAACTAACAAGGTGTATTTGGCAAGCAGGAAAGTAATTACTAAGTTTTTCTTCACTGCTCCAGTGTATGGAGAGAGTGAGAGAGACAGAGGAATACGCTACCATGTACGAGATTAGAATTCTTCACTGACAACCATGGGAGAGTTCATTTAGCTAAGAAGATGATTGTATGGGAAAAACAGTTACTGAATAAATATCATCGATAACTACGTTACGCATGTAGAGATAATTGTGAGAACGGGTCGGGTTTACCAGTAACGTCAACCCGACTCGCCCTCTTGGGCTCAGCAGGTCGGTGGGGCTCAAATGGGCCGGTTCAATAAGCCCAAAATTTTCCCTTAAAACCATTTACCTTGAGAGCTGACAAAGAGGAAATGACCCATTGAATGTACATATAAATCTACTAATTTGTAAATGACGTTTAAAAAAAAAAGATTTAATCGAAAACGACAATAATTTTTTTTCTAAAATAAAAAATAATTATTTTAATAATTTTTAATTAAAATTAACCATATTTATATTGTTTAGATTAAATTATCTTTAACTATTAAAAAATCGAATTTTATTTTCTTCAATTTTAAATATCACGCATAATTTCTTCGATTTATAAGTACGTTAGTTTTAATTTTTTTAAAATTTGAAATTTTGTTCATGTAGGAGAGAGGAGGAATTCGCCCCCGTCGTCCGTCCTGTAAAGGGAGGAATTTACGTCCGTCGTGAATTCGGATCCTGTAAATGCAGCCTTGCTGCACTCAGAAGCAAGTCTTGCTCGTGAGTATAACAATACCTTACTAGTGAGTGCATTGTTACACTAATGGGGGAGGATTTTACTCTCTTCGTGTTTGAGAGTGAGTAGAATCTGTCCCCCTCATGAGTGCAGTCATGAGCGAGTAGTTTTCTATACTCTCAAGTGTGCTACACTCTTGAGCAAGGCAAAACGTTCATCCATTTAAATTAAAGGGTAATTTAGTTTAAAAATTGTGAGAGTGGTAAGCTTTGATTGAAAATTATAAAAGTGATTATTTTTGAATTTATAACGTAAATTGTGGTTATATTCGATTAATTCTAAAAAAATAATGTAAAATTAATCCACTGTTAATTTGTCCTTAAAATAAATAAAAATTTAAAAAGTGACATAACTGTATTAAATATTAACAAATTCTAACACATTATTATACTAAATACGCAATAATTTCAAGACAATGTTATAATACTACATCAAACATAATATAAATTTTTTATTTAATTCAATGTAATCCAATTTATTTAAAATGTTATAGTACAATATTTCACGCTAAATGCACTCTTACAACTCATTTTTAAAAAAATATCAATAGTAATTATTTCATAAAGTTTTAAAAAATTTATTATGATATATATCTATAGTTTTATCAAAATAGTAAATTTTTTTTAATGTACTTATTAATTAATAAAAAGTGAGTAGTGATACGGATGCAAAATTTTATACAAAGCCATTAATATAAATAAGTACGACCATTTTGTAAAAGAAAATTTGTAACCAAATTTATATTTCTAGTATTACTTATAGAAAAAAATTATTAATTAATTAAGAAAATATTTTTTAATCTAAAACTAATTTAAATATTTTAACCTATACAATCACGTTTATATATTTATTATTTTTTTTATATTTACTTTTTAAGCGCACTTAACAAAATCAAACAAAGAGACATCCGGTGTTTATATGTACTGACACGTGGCAAAATGGACAGTATCAAGGTGGGAGATTGCAAGCAATTTCTGGATTTTTAGTTCTAGAACGACGCCGTTCCATGGATATCCTGAGTCCTGAGTCCTGTCCTCCTTACAATGCAGACTGTGGGGACCGCCAACATAACTCGACCGTTGCAATTGCACGCCCGCCCTCGTACTTCTCAAGAGCTTAAAGGAAAAACAAAAAAAATAAAAAAAAATAACGGATTCAAATTCGAAAATTCAAACTGGGCTGAAGCCTAAAGCAATAAAGAAAAGGCTGCCTGCCACTTTTCTCGCAAACCTCTGAGCTGATCTTGAAAACAGAGCCTTTTCATTTACTCAAATACTCTTTCCATTACAAGCAACTTCAGTTCAATTCAAATCCCGCTTCAAATTTCAAACTTTCATCCGCTTTCTTCTAATTTCTTCATTTCATTACATGAACAATGAAGAGAGTTTGATGGGTCGTTCATTTTCAGCATTCAGTTCTGATCATTGATCAGTTTCTGTTTTGCTATGATCAGGTGGTTTCATTCAGGTTGTAGTTTCTAGGCTTAAAAGCTCTAATCTTGCAGTTGAAATTTGTAATTTTCAAAGGTAGAGGCTTTTCTCACAATGAGGGAGGAAAACCCATCTGAGAATCGAGCTAGAACTTCGAAATTTGCTGACCAAAATCAAGCACCGAAGAATCAAAATGCAAAAACTAACGGCGGTGTTAATCCTTCGAAGCCTCGTTCTTCATGGGGATTAAAAGGCTTTACAGCGGACAGGAAAACCAAGGCGCAAGCTACAGTGACAAGTAAGAAACTTCCATTGTCAAACTCAGATGTTACCAACCAGAACACAGTTGTTCCTGCTCATTCCCGTGTAAAGAGGTCGTTGATTGGGGATTTATCTTGCTCAGTGAACAACGCAGCTCAAGTTCATCCACAGGGTTATCAAACTCATCGCAGACAGTCTTCAGGGTCCCGCGATTTGTTTCTTGAATTGGACAGTCTGAGAAGCTTGCTTCAAGAATCAAAAGAGAGGGAGTTTAAGCTGCAAGCAGAGTTATCAGAGTGGAAAAGGAATCCGAAGATTTTGGAACTTGAGAGAGAACTTGAAGTCAAGAAAAATGAGACTGATGAACTTGTTAGTAGAGTTGGGTTGTTAGAAGATGAGAAGGCAAGTTTATCTGAGCAACTGGCTGCGCTGAGTGGGATTTTGGAAAGAAAAAGTGAAAGTGAGAATCCAATGCATATGGGATCCTCGTTGTCTCAGAATCTTGAGATGGAAGTTGTTGAGTTGAGGAGATTGAATAAGGAGTTGCAGATGGAGAAGAGAAGTCTTGCTTGTAAGCTCTCGTCAATGGAGTCTCAGCTGACTTCTCTTGCAAAGGCGTCTGAGGTACATATGTAGTATGAATTATTCCTTGAATTTTCAACTTGTTCTTTTTGTATATTAATATTTGCACTATCTTGACTACTGAAACTTTATAAAAGTAGGGAGAGGTGTAGGTTATTTCAAGCATAACCATTAATTTCATTGACATGGTTTTTTGGTTTATCTGAATTGATATTTTAGAGTGACATTGTTGCGAAGATTAAGGCAGAGGCATTATTGCTACGACACACAAATGAAGATTTGTGCAAACAAGTTGAAGGTCTACAGATGAGTCGGTTAAATGAGGTTGAGGAGCTTGCATATCTTAGGTGGGTCAATTCTTGTTTACGCGATGAGTTGCGAAATTCATGCTCCACAATGAATTCTGAGAAACCTTCAAGCCCCAATTCAACAGAGAGGATTGGTGAAAATGTTGGTTCTGAGTCTTATCGAGGCAATGAGAGCTTAGAATATAGTAGTGAGAAGAAATTAAATTTGATTAAAAAGTTAAAGAAATGGTCTAATAGTAATGAGGTGTCAAATTTAGAATGCCAAAATAATATTTTAGATAATAAGAGTTGGGTTCATTTAGAGGAGAGGAGAAGTCCAAGAAGAAGACACTCTATAAGTGGATCAAATTGCAGTGTAGAGGATATGGTGCCAAGTAAGAGAAGGCAATCTGATTCTTTTGTGAAAGAAGAAGAGTCAATGGATCCTCGAAGATATGATTTTGATATGGTTCAAAGATCTCAATTTTCTGCAAATTGCCAGGAAGTGAATAGAATTACTTGTACATTAGATGTTGAGAAAAGAGCCCTGCGCATACCAAATCCGCCTCCAAGGCCATCCTGTTCTATATCCAGCGGACCTAAGGAAGAAAATTCAGCTCAAATACCACAACCGCCGCCACTTCCACCTCCGCCTCCCCCACCACCAGCTCCAAAGTTCTCGGGAAGGAGTACAACCGGAGTGGTGCAGAGAGCCCCGCAAGTAGTTGAGTTTTACCATTCACTCATGAAGAGGGATTCTAGAAAAGACTCTTCAAATGGAAGCATCTCTGAGGCCCCTGATGTTGCAAATGTTCGTAGCAGTATGATTGGTGAAATTGAGAACAGGTCCTCACATTTGCTAGCAGTAAGTATTTGTCAGTTCTTACTTTTTCGGTTTTAAATACATCGTAAAGTCTATGCTCATTAGCTTAGATATTTGTATCATCATTTGTCTTGTAGATAAAGGCAGATGTTGCAACTCAAGGAGAATTTGTGAAGTCATTGATAAGAGAGGTTAACCATGCAGTTTATCAGAATATTGAAGATGTTGTGGCATTTGTGAAGTGGCTTGATGATGAACTTTGTTTTCTTGTAAGTTTATCTCCTTCATATCAATAAGAAGAGAATGTTATAGAATCTATACACTGTTCCTGGAGAAAATTTCCTCAACATGTTTGAATTTTTCGAATAGGTTGATGAAAGGGCAGTCCTTAAGCACTTTGATTGGCCAGAGAAGAAAGCTGACACATTAAGAGAAGCAGCTTTCGGATACAGAGATCTCAAGAAATTGGAGTCTGAGGTGTCTCATTACAAGGATGATCCTCGGTTGCCTTGTGACTTAGCATTGAAGAAAATGGTTGGTTTGTCTGAGAAGTAAGAACTCCCTTTCTCTTGGCAAATGGATTGCTTCTCCAGCATTTGTTTTATTCTAGTAATTCAATATATGTCTTTCTTTACCATGGCCAGGATGGAACGAACTGTTTACAATCTTCTCCGGACTAGGGAGTCTTTGATGCGCAACTGCAAGGAGTTCCGAATTCCTACAGATTGGATGCTTGACAATGGCATTATCAGCAAGGTAAAACTTGATATCTCATCAATCTGTAGATACAACTTCGTGTATTTGGAGTAATGAAAGTATCATTCATATGTATATGATCAAAGAGCTAAATCATCAACTCTTTAGGCTGTACTTTTTCTCTTTCTTGCTGGCGAAGATTTTGTAAAGGAATTGAGCAGACAATTCATTTGACTACTTGATGTCACAGATAAAGTTTGGTTCAGTCAAGTTAGCTAAGAAGTACATGAAGAGGGTAGCTATGGAACTTCAAACAAAGACAGGGTTGGAAAAGGACCCTGCAATGGACTACATGCTTCTTCAAGGAGTGAGATTTGCTTTCAGAATACATCAGGTTTGTAGCATAACAATTCTTAATTAGGGTTCTTCACCAAATCTGAGCAAATCCGGTTGATCATGGAAATCAATAATTTTGTTATTTTGGGTTGATGCAGTTTGCAGGAGGGTTTGACGCAGAAACAATGCATGCATTTGAGGAACTTCGCAACATTGCTCATCTCCTTAACAAGAAGTAAACAGGGAGATCAAAAATGAAAACAATCTTGGCTTACCATCTCAGTAAGCTGCATACATGGTGGTGATTACATTACACATCTGTATCTATACACATTGGAATTTGGTTGTTGGCTAGAGTTTGTTTCATTGTGATCGCTTTGGTGTGAGAAAACCAAAAAAATTTTGCTTTGTCAATGAAAAAAAATGCTTATATGTGCGTGAGAATGCTCCATGTTTCTATCACATTGTCATTACTAAATATATTACGGCATAAATAACTCATGACTACAAGTGATCATAGGGCAAAACTACACCCTTCTTCCAGTAGCAACTATCCTTTCCTCTTTTCTTTAATGTAACAAGAAAACACCACAAATTCTACAACTAGAGGATCATTATTTCTTGTGAGCTTAGACACAATAATAAGCACACATAAGAATATCTTTGAGCAAGTGTAATGAGAGTATGTATAGAGGCGTAGCTCGAGTAGTCTGGGATAAGTTTAACACTCTCACGTGAAAATATCTTTTTTTTCTTAATAAATTATCTCTAAATAAGAGTGTAATAATTATTTTTTAATAAAAAGTAATCTTAATAGATATTTATAAAATAATTGAGATTACTTCGTTAAATAGGTTAAACTTGAGGATCTACAAATCTTTTTTCTTATAAATAAATATAAAATTCGATGCAAGCCACCACTAAGTAATTATAGTTTTCTTCAAGGAATTATAAGTATTCTATTAAATTTCCAATAAGTTTTAATTATTATTAATTTCATTAATTCTATAAGGCTACACCACAGTTATAGGTGACAATATGCTTTTGAATAAAATTGTGATTTATTGATCTAAATAGTTAAAATAACCTAAATTAACGCAGTTTCAAATTCAGATGTCATTTGTATGCTATGGTTGTTATATGATAAATCTTTACTAATATTTTCTCTCTCTCTCTCTCTCTCTCTCTCTCTCTCTCTCTCTATATATATATATATATATATATATATATATATATATATATATATATATGGGATATTATCATTTTCCTCTCTTAAGGTATCTTATATTATCAATAAGATGCCCCAAATTAGAAAATAAGAAGTCTTCCCTTCAGAAACAACCATCTGTTAGTGTGTTTAACGGAGAGGAGGGCAAATACTGAAATGACCTTATAGAACATATAAAAAAGCTGATAATTACAGAGCATAGTCTGAAGTGTACAATTGCATGAACAGAGAAAAGAGGTGTGCATGAGAAGAAACTCAAATGACATAAACAAAATGGCATGAACCTCCCCTGATCTTGGCAAGACAAAGCTTGCTAAAAATTGTATCAGACCGTTGGAGGAGGTCATTAACCTCTAACGGTAAAAAAAGCACAGAAGCTCATTATAAAACCAATCAATGCCCAGTAACTTCAAAACATATCCTTATTCCCTAATATCACAATTTAAACTCTATCATTTGCATAGAAAAATAATGTCATCTTCCTCAAATACAGGGAGCAGCATCAATGGAGGTGTGATTCGTATGCGTAATAGACAATGCATGTGTGGAGAGAAAGCTGCAATCAAAGTTTCTGAAAGTATTAAAAATCTTAATAAGGTCTACTTTATATGTCAAACTAGGAAGTCTTCTTTCTTTGAGTGGTGGAGACCAAGTGGAGATGGATACATGCCAAGCAATGCACAAAGTTGCTAGGATGATAACCTAGAAGGGTTGGTAAAAAATTTGAAGCAAATTTGTAATGAATTGATGCTGGTTTCAAGCAACATACATATATATGGCAATGGGCAGAATGGAATGAAGATGGTTATCCTAATGAATATCTTATTTTTCTTTACCTCAATATGTAATCTTATAGCAGCTGCAGTAGTTAGAAAGTAAATAAAGAGGGATGTGATCCTGAATGCTTAATGATTCTATGTATGCACTGAATTTGTTTATGCACTAAATATTTATGCACTTAATCATGGGCTGCTTTTAAATGTAGTGTAATATGAAGTGCAATGTTCAAAATGATTGTAATGCTTGCAACATCAATAACACACATATCAACAACAAACACTTTAAATACCATCTGAACAACAAACACTTCAAATACTATCTCAACAACAAATACTTCAAATACCAAACTTCAAATTCCACACTTCACAAGTCAATCAAAATCAACACTTCATAATTCTCCATTTGAATACCCTTAACTCCAACAGAAACAAAATTGATTGCAACAACTTCAAAGTAAAGTACTAAAGCTATACCAATAATTATTAATCCAAAAGCATGAATATTATCACAAGATTCAAAGTAAAACAAATCTTAACTTAGTTATAAACAAGAACACTTCAAATATCATTTCAGGTATAATGTCAGTAATTGTACTCAGAAATTACATTTATCCATAGTAACCATTGACAAAAATTATCAATGCCAAATAAATTGCAGAAAGTCAATCAAGACAGTGATTATTGACAACATATAGTAGTTATGACTTCCTTGTTTAGATAAATCTAATTACTAGAAATTAGCCCATAAATTAGTTGGTGTAATGGTTGAAAATCAGCCTTGTAAATCTCTATAATTTCTATATAATGATAGGAGCTCTCACAATGAGAGTTATTGAATCCAAATGATATGGTATCAGAGCCATAATTCAGAATTTTAGAGAGTTTTCTTGTGAGTCTAAAATCTTGGTTTTGGGTATATTTCTGGTATTCTTTGTTGAGTGTTATTTCTGTTCTTTGTGAACTCTTGGGTTAGCTGATTTGTTTTGCTTCTTGTTTCATTTGGTGAATTACAAATATCATGTCTAACAACATGGATATTTTTGGTGTACGTTTCACGGGTAAAAATTATTCTGCTGGAAATTTCAGTTTCGATTATTTGTCACAAGAAAGAAACTTTGGGGTCATATCGATGGTAGTGATCCAGCTCCTATTGAACCTCTTATTTTGGCTCAGTGGCAAATCAAAGATGTTAGAGTCATGACATGGATATTAGGATCAATTGATCAGTCACTTGTTCATAATCTGAGGCCATATAAGACAGCTAAAGACATATGGGAGTACCTGAAAAAGGTTTATAATTAGGATAATACAGCCAAACGTTTTCAGTTAGAGTACGAGATTGGTAGGTACTCTCAAGGTGATCTCTTTATTCAAGACTATTTCTTTGGATTTCAGAACTTATGGGCAGAATATGTTGACTTGATCTATGTACAAGTACCAATTGAATCTCTGGCTGTTGTTCAAAAAGTGCATGAACAGAGCAAGTGAGATCAGTTTTTGATGAAACTATGTTATGAATATGAGGCAGCTCGCTCCAATCTGATGAATCGTGATCCTTCTCCTTCTTTGGATGTATGCTTTCAAGAATTACTTCGTGAAGAGCAGCGTTTTGCAACACAAACTATTTTTCAGCAAGATAAAATGCATGATAATGCAATTGCTTATGCTGCTTTACATGGGAAAAACAAGGGGAGAGACATGCGACATGTTCAATGCTTTAGCTGCAAGGAATACGGACATATTGTTGTTAATTGTGCAAAGAAATATTGCAACTGTTGTAAGAAGTCTGGGCATATAATCAAAGAATGTCCTACTCGTCCCCAAAATCATCAAGCTAATCATGTTACTATTGCTAATCAGACTGTTGTTGGTTCAACAACTGTTAATAGATCAACTCTTACTCCAGAAACGGTTCAGTAGATGATTATTGCAGCATTTTCAGCCTTAGGGCTTCAAGGTAAGCCCATTTTACCACATTTATCTTGGCTTATTGATTTTGGCGCATCCAATCACATGACCAATTCTTGTGACACTCTTAGCAATATTCAAAAACATTATGGAAACATTCAGATTGCTAATGATAGTGAGTTACCTATTTGTGCTATTGGGGACATTAATTCTTTAATTAAAGATGTTCTTGTATCTCCTCAGCTTTCTACTAGTCTCATTTCAGTAGGACAATTGGTTGATAATAACTGTGATGCTCGATTTTCTCGTAATGGTCGTATTGTGCAGGATCAGGTGTCGGGGAAGATACTAGCAAAGAGGCCTAAAGTTGGACGTTTGTTTCCTTTGCAATTTTCTGTTCCTAATTTTGTTTCTTTGGCTAGTTTTGCTATAAACCAAAAAGGTGAAGTATGGCATAAACGTTTAGGGCATCGTAATTCAGTTGTCTTATCTTTAATAAATTCTGGTTTATTGGGTAATAAAGATCAATTTTCTTCTCATCTCTCTTTTGATTGCTCTGCATGTAAATTAGGTAAAAGCAAGTCACTACTTTCTTTTCCTTCTCATGGTAGTCGTGCAGAAAATTGCTTTAATATGATTCATAGTGACGTGTGGGGCATTACTCTTGTTACATCTCATGCCAATTATAAGTACTTTGTAACATTTATTGATGATTACAGTAAGTATACTTGGATTTATTTTCTTCGTTCTAAATCTGAGGTATTTTCTGTCTTTAAAGCATTCGTAGCCTATATTGAAACTCATTTTTCTTCAAATATTAAAGTGCTCAGATCAGATTCTGGTGGCGAATATATGTCTCATGAATTTCATGATTTTCTTCAGCAAAAGGGAATTGTTTCCCAACGCTCTTGTCTTTATACACCTCAGCAAAATGGTGTTGCTGAACGTAAGAATCATTATTTATTAGATGTTGAATCTTTTGTTCCATCTAAATTTTGGGTTGAAGCCTTAAGTACAGCCGTTTATCTAATTAATCCCTTGCCTTCAAGCATCTTAAACTTTTAATTTCCTTATTTTCGTCTATATCATAAGCATCCCAACTATCTTGACATGCACACTTTTGGCTGTGTTTGTTTTGTTCATTTGCCATCTCACGAGCGTCATAAACTTTCTGCTCAATCTGTTAAATGTGCTTTTATGGGCTATAGTATTTCACACAAAGGTTATGTTTGCTACGATCAATGTTCTAATAGATTTCATATTTCTCGTCATGTTGTCTTTTTTGAAAATCAGTTTTTCTTTTCTACTCATGTTGAGTCTTCACCAGAGTCATTTGTTCTTCCTAATTTTGATGAGGTAAATACTGCACTTGAGAGATTCAAGCCTGGATTTGTTTATACACGACGTCGTCCAACTTTGCAGCTTTTTAAGCTTGACCCGACATCTAAGCTTGTTCAAACTATGACTTTCGCGGACAATCAGCTCTCAAATATCACTGTTCGTCGTTCTTCCAGGAACACCCGTCCACTTGATTGGTATGGATTTCCTCACACATCTCTTCATACTACTTTGACCAGTATATCTATTCCTTTATGTTATTCAGAAGCTGCTAAATATGATTGTTGGCGTAAGGCTATGAAAGAAGAACTTCAAGCTCTTGAGGACAATCATACATGGGATATTGTTCATTGTCCAAATAATATTAAAGCCATTGGTTGTAAATGGGTCTACTCAATCAAGCTTCGTTCTGATGGTACCCTAGATCGCTATAAGGCATGACTGGTTGCTTTTGGTAACAAACAAGAGTATGGGGTCAATTATAAAGAAACTTTTGCTTCGGTTGCCAAAATGACTATGGTTTGTATGGTTATTTCGATTGCTGCCTCACAAGGCTGGCCACTTCATCAGTTGGATGTTAAAAACGTTTTTCTTCATGGTGATTTCAAAGAGGAGATTTATATGGTTCTACCACCTGGCTTGCCTTTCTCCTTTTCTTTGGATGTCTGTAAGTTGAAGCGATCGCTCTATGGGTTGAAGCAAGCTCCTTAAGCTTGGTTTGACAAATTATGATCCACCTTGCTTTAATTTTCATTTAAGCAGAGCCAATATAACTCATCATTGTTTCTTTGTAATACATCTACTGGTATTGTCCTTCTCCTAGTTTATGTTGATGATATTGTTATTATTGGGACAAATTCTGCCTTAATTGCTCGTTTGCAACAACATTTTCAAGCTTTATTTCATATGAAGGATTTTAGTCCTCTTACATACTTCTTGGGTTTGGAAGTTCATTATAATTCTTCTGGTATTTTTTTGAATCAACATAAATACACACAGGATTTGCTTAAATTAGCTGGTCTTCAAGATGCTTTTTCTGTGGATACTCCACTAGAAGTCAACACAAAGTATCGTAGTGAGGAGGGTGGTCTCATTTCTGATCCTACTGTTTATCGTCAATTGGTGGGTAGCTTGAACTATTTGACTATTACGCGGCCGGATATTTCTTTTACTGTCTAGCAAGTAAGTCAATTCATGCAACATCCTCGTCATTTACATTTAGCTGCTGTTCGTCGAATCATTCGATATCTTTGTGGGATACCTAGCCGTGGATTGTTCTTTTCAGCTGGCTCTCCTCTTCATCTTGTTGCCTATAGTGATGTTGATTGGGCTAGATGTCCGGACACTCGACGATCAGTCACGGGCTGGTGCATGTTTCTTGGCAATTCCTTGATTTCTTGGAAGAGTAAGAAGCAAGCTCGTGTTTCTAAATCTTCAACTGAATCTGAATACCGTGCTATGTCTGCTGCTTGTTCAGAGATTGTTTGGCTTCGTGGACTTCTAGCCGAGCTTGGTTTCTCTCAATCTAACCTTACTCCACTCCATGCTAATAACACTAGTGCTATTCAGATTGTTGCAAACCCTGTTTATCATGAACACACTAAGCATATTGAGGTAGATTGTCATTTTATTCGCGAAGCCTTGGACACTCGTATTATTTCTTTTCCTCATATTTCGACTACTCTCCAAATAGCCGATGTGTTTACCAAGGCTATGACATGACAACGCCATCAGTTTCTTGCAGGCAAATTGATGCTTCTTGATCAACCAGCATCAATTTGAGGGGGGATGACAGCATAAGTAGTTATAACTTCCTTATTTAGATAAATCTAATTATTAGAAATTAGCCCATAAATTAGTTGATGTACTTCCTTGTTTAGACAGATCTAATTACTAGAAATTAGTCCAGAAATTAGCCCAGAATTAATTGATGTAATGGCTGAAAATCAGCCTTGTAAATCTTTACAATTTCTATATAATGAGATGAGCTCTCACAATAAGAGATATTGAATCCAAATGATAATTATCACCTTGATTTACTTTCTGCAATTTGTACAGATGCTGAACCTAATAAATAAAAGCAAAAAAATACACTAACAGCAACAACTTCAAACTAAACTTGCACATGCACAAAACCTGCTTAGACTTCAGTGTGTCATTATCACCAAAACATTTTCCCAAAAAGTTCAAACCATTAACCGGCACATGCACAAAACCTGCTTAGACTTCAGTATGCCATTATCACCAAAATATTTTCCCAAAAAGTTCAAACCAGTAACTTGCATATGCATGAAACCTGCCTGGACTTCAATGTGCCATTATCACTAAAATATTTTCATATGCATAATGGTTTTGGTAACAACCAGGTTTGGTATGCCTGGACTTCATAGAGGGATTAAAGAAGTAGTTAGTAGATCACATAGTGGTTTTGGTAACAAATTTCAATAAATGAAATCCATTATTTATAAATTTGGCTTGTTATTATGTCAATTCTAACAAGCACATACTTGTGCAGGAGTAGTCACTCAAGAAACACAACAAAAGTGAAATGCTTGTGTAATTTACGAAGTTTAAACTTTTTGGGAAAATATTTTGGTGATAATGGCACACTGAAGTCTAGGCAGGTTTCATGCATATGCAAGTTAGTGGTTTGAACCTTCATATATTGTCTTCTCTTGTACACTATGTGAGCCACCAAAATATTTGCATATGCATGACCTTGTAAGATTATATTCAAGTGTTAAAATAATACCACATTAACATATATAGAAGAAGATGCCTAAATATAATGAAAACAAGATTAGACCAAACCTGGTTGTTATGCCTATATGTTATCTTCTCTTGTACAGAACTAGAAAATGATACTAATCGACAAGTTCTTTTATTATGCCCCAATTATTTACAGGCACTACATCTTACTGTCATACTTCTCTTGCTACAACCAACAACTTCATTAACCCCTCTCCTTCTTCTAAGCTTTGGTCTTCCAACTTTTCTTTTAACCAATGGTGGATGCAATTGCTCAATGTTGTCAATCTCAGGCCATAAAGGCTCATATGGAATGAGAATTATTCTATGAGCATATGCCCTAAAATAATACTCTTGTGTTAAAAAATAGTGCACAGAATCAACTGATGGCATCCTTATATAATTTAATACTTCCATAGTATGCTTGCAAGGATACTCAAATAGTTGCCAAGCACTACACCCACAAATTTTATTATTAAGATTAACAACATAGTGAGCTGACCCTTCTAGCACTTCAAATAATGGTGAGGGACCATCAATAATATCCAAGAACCTGTTGTTCTTATTTGCATCAACCATCTTCTTCAACATTGATGGTGGTACTAATGAAGGCCACAATACAGCCTCTTAAAACCTTTTCTTCATTTTTTCATTATCTTCCTTCGAATTTCCTCAAGCATAGTCAAGATAGGTATACTTCTGTGCCTATTTATCCAACCGTTGAATGATTCAGTTGTGTTATTCGTGTTGTGCTCACATTTAATACTAGGATCAAATGAATGTCTTGACCAATGTACGGCACCAATCCTCTGCAACCAATCATGAGATTCTTTGTTGTGTATCTCAATCTCATGCATTGCATTATTAAAGTCTCCCATATTTGTGCTATTGGCTGCCTTCCAGAATAGCATCTTCAACAACATATCAGACCATTTTTGCTTGAAATTTGCATAGATATGTAGTGCATAAAGTCTATTTGTTGCTAGAGGAAAGTGTTCCACTAACCCTTCTAACACACATTTCTTCCTATCTGACATAAAGCACATTCCCATTCCATTTGCCCCTTAAATCTGATCATACAAATAATGCAAAAACCATCCCCAACTAGTGTTGTTCTCTCCTTCACATACCTCGAATGATACTAGGTAAATTCCAGCATTTGTATCCATCCTAATTACTGTCAACAAAAATCCACCATATGGGCCCTTCAAGTGAGTATCATCTAGGCCAAGATAGGGCTTACAACCAGCCAAGAAACCAAGCATCTAAGCTTTAAAACAAATTAAGATCCTCTTGAAGTGTAGTGTTCTTTTGAGAGGACACCTACTAGACTCAATCAATGCTGCTGACTCAGGGTTACTTCTCATTAATATGTTTCCATATTTATATAGCTTGCCATATGAAGCCATGTGATCCTTTCCAACACTGTTGATAGCTTTCTTTTTTGCCCTGTATAGCTTCAAGTCAGAGCATTCTACCCCATATTTTCTCTTCAATTGATCTGCTACAATGCGAATAGGGGTTTCAGGTGCTGCTGTAAGCACTTCTTTGAATTTATTGGCAATCTATGTTGAAGTTGCCTCTTTAACTTTGGTTTGTCTTTCACATGTATGTTGGTCATTCAGTGTCTTGATTTTATAGGTTACTCCGTCAAAAGCTGGAGATGCATGAATTCTCTAAGGGCATTTTTCTTCAAAGTATGTTACTGTGACTCTAGATTTTTCATTTTTCAATCTTTTTAAGTTGAACCTTTGCTGAACTGCATACTCTTTTAACATCGATCTGAATTAATTAACATTGTTGAATAACTGCCCCTTGCATAACATTATATTATTAACATGGTTGGCTGCCCTAATTCCTCCTCTTATTGAGTTCCAATATCTAATGGAAACATCTTCTTCAGATTCTGAAGATGCTAATTCTTGAACCCTTCCATTGTTATCACCAACACCAAACCACAATTTCCCACTTTCATCACCTAAATCACCATCACTATCAGCCCCAATGCTTTCTTCAGAATCAAATGAGTTGATTTGGTAGTTTAGGATAATATTAACATCATCAGCTTCATCATCTGCCTCATCATCTGTATCAGCTATAACATCATAAGTGAATGCTTCTACCCCATCTTTTATACCTTCCTCATCATCATCATCTGTCTCCCTCTGTGTATAGCCAGTAGCAAAATAATTATCTCATTCATTCTCACCTAAATTAACTCCAACCTTAACATGATCATCACCTATATGATCAATAGCTCTATTTTTAGCATAGTCTATGTAGTCATTAACTCCTCCTCATCAATCCTTTGTGCATTAATAGCATGCTTAACCCTTAAACATAATGTATCCTCACCCAATCCTCAAACAATGTTATAATCCTACTTAATTCTGCATCCATCCCAATTTCACTTACTTTATTACCTCCAGGAAGCCTAACATATAACCTAACATCATCTACACGCTCTATTTTCATCCCATACACTTCTCTAAGCTTTTTAACTAATTCTTTGAGTGTGAAATTTTTCGAATCTACTTTACCAAGGTTAGACTCCTTCCCTAACACTAAAACAATAACCTTAATAGACATCTTCCTAATATGTTGAACAAAGTGAGGCACATATCAATACTGCCAAACCATTCATCAGCAAAAAAGCAACATAAAAACAAAATCAGTACTTACTATATAAGCATAATATGACAGGAAATGAATGTTATACAGATAAGCTCAAATGCAAATTAATGAAGATATCTATTTTGCCTATCACATTATGGCAATCTTAACACCAAAACAAGTCATGCACATAACTAACATTATCACTGATTATTCCATGTCATTCTCACAAAAAATCAACTATATCAGCAGTTGTTCATACACAAATGAGCATAATACCAATTTCGTATATCACGTATTAGCATAAATATAAGGAATATCAACAGAATGGGAAATAAGCATATTATCAATCAACAACACATATCAATTTCCAATTAGAAACAACGAATTTGATCTTAAATTGATACAACCAGCCATCCATCATACTTGTAAATGCCATATAACCACAAAAAATTAATTGAATAGAACCATTTTTACCACCCTAAGCACACTAATATCAGTAAATAGAACAAAAAAAAATTCACCTGTTTAAATTTCAATCAAAAAAATATATTACAAAACTTAACAAAATCTACAAATAATGCATTGATACCATATGCGTAGCTGTACATCACCAACATATTATAGTTTACTAACAAAAATCGAGCAAAGTAACACATGCATATGAAGAAATTGAAAAAATAATTTTGCATTGAACAAGAAAACCCTGTTAGAAATAATTATCTATGGTGAAAACTATCACCCAAAATATAAAATCGTTCATGTCAGATCATCAAGAATAAATTACTATAAAAGCGGAAGCGTACCTGAATCCATAGTCTGAAATTGCTCTCTAGAATCTTGTAGTTGGCCTTCCAGATTATCACGTTCTGCTTGAGAACCCTTTGTTCCTCTCTAAGTATTTTTTGATGATGGGATATCAGGAAAATAACATTACTTGTAATCTGGGGACCATGACCATTTTATATATAAGATAACTAATCTATTATCATGAGGTGTTCCTATTTTAACCTATCATAAAAATAGAATTACCCTTTAGTCTCTACACATTAAAGGCCCACATCTTATTAGATACATCAAAGCTTAATCACCTAAAACCTTAATAGATCACTTTAATTCGGGCTTGACTTTATTTGACAGTTCACAAAACATAATTATTCACATATTAGCCCAATGTTGGATTAAGGATCCAACAATCTCCCACTTGGGCTATATGTATAACCTTATAATAATGTTTTGGAAAAATAACCGAAACGAACTCAACTTTGCTGTCATAACCAAAATATATCTATAACCAATCCGGCCATCAATTATACCAACATAGGATCAAAGTAGTCTTTGTTACAACTATTGTAACTCAACCCATCAATGGTCACATATATCAATACAACTGAATGACATAGATTATGATGTGGATGTGTAGCATGGGAATTACATGTAATGTGATCTTAACATGCCTAGTTCCAACTGGTCCTCTTTAAACCTTAGTGAGATCAAACCATACCAGAATCAGAGTGTAAATAAACCAAAATTTTATTTCTGCAGAAAATAACCTCAAAATATCCATAAACTATAATAACTGAAAAATGTTTGTTATCATAATAGCATCTAAAATTACAAATTCCTACTAAAACTGAATATCATCAAATGACATAACACTCATACGAGCAGTGTGCTCATGAAACACTTTGGGTGGCAATCCCTTAGTGAACGGATCCGCAACCATGGAGTTTGTTCTGATGTGCTCTATAGACAACTCTCCACTTTAAACTCTTTCTTTAACAACTAAGAACTTGATGTCTATATGCTTTGACTTCGTCGAGCTCCTATTGTTGTTGGAATACAGAACTGCTGACTTATTGTCACAAAATAATTTGAGTGGTCTCTCAATACCATCCACTATGCGTAGCCCCGTGACAAAATTTCGCAGCCATACTCCATGATTGGACGCCTCAAAACATGCTATGAACTCTGCTGCCATGGTAGAAGATGCTATAAAAGACTGTTTAGCACTCTTCCAAGAGATGACACCTCGAGCTAGTAGAAAGACATAGCCTGACGTAGATTTCATACTATCCTGGCATCCAGCAAAATCAGAATCGGTATACCCTATGATCTCAAGCTTATCCAACCTCTGATATGTGAGCATGTAGTCTTTTGTTCTCTATAAATATCGCAAAACTCGTTTAATTGCTTAAATATCTTCCCAACATCCTAGTAACGTATGCAATATCCGGGCACGTACAAACCTGAGTATACATCAGACTCCTTACTGCTAAGGCATAAGGAATCTTATGCATTTTCATTTTCTCAATGTCATTCTTAGGGCACTGCTTGAGACTGAACTTGTCTCCCTTAACCACAGGGGTATCACCTGGTTTACAATTCTGCATACCATATCTCTTAAGAACCTTTTCGATATAGCTCTTTTGTGACAATCCTAGAATACCCCAAGAGCGGTCCCGGTGTATCTGGATACCTAATACAAAAGAGACGTCACCAAGATCTTTCATCTCAAAATTCTTAGCTAGAAATCTCTTGGTTTCGTGCAATAAGCCTATATCGTTGCTGGCAAGCAATATGTCATTGACATATAAAACCAGGAAAATGTATTTGCTCCCACAGAACTTATGGTATATACAATCATCGACCAAATTCATCTCAAAACCAAACGAGATGATCACTTGATGAAACTTAAAATACCATTGTCGAGATGCTTGTTTGAGCCCATAGATGGATTTCTTAAGTTTACAAATCATATTCTTTGGTTCTTCCGACATAAAGTTTTCTGGTTGCACCATGTAAATCGTCTCATCAATGTCACCATTGAAAAACGCCGTCTTTACATCCATCTGATGTAACTCAAGATTGAAATGCGCTACTAATGCCATTATGATCCTAAAAGAGTTTTTTGAAGAAACTGGAGAGAAAGTCTCTATATAATAAATGCCTTCTTTCTGTGTAAAGCCCTTACCAAGCACATCGAGATCGAATGATCAAACAAGTTTCATCATTCGAATAACCATCGATTCACTATTAATTAATAAAAAACAAAGCCCATGTAACATATGTAGATCAAGAAATCTAAAAAAATTAACTATCTAATTCAATAAACTCAAAGAAAATACAAAGAAATTGATAAAAGAAATTAGTTTTGAGGCACTTACTTGGTTACATAGAATGTTTTCTTTAGCACCATTATCAAGAACCAGTACCTCCCTCTTTTATACCCACATACCCACCATTGTACTGATTTTGCACCAAAATCAGGCAACAAAATCCCGCCCTTCATTGCCCTTAACCTACCTACATCTCTCTCTATCTGCCCTGATAGATGGATTTGACATATTGTTATCTTCATCTCCATTCTTCTCTCTCAATCGGAAATCTTCATTTTTTTGCTTCAACTAGCGTCTATTTTCTTCTCCTGAAAGCTTTGCACAAAGCACGACGTCTGATACCTTGTCATAGATTACCATTTCAAAGCTATTTTATACCATTTGACATTTTTGCCCTCCTCTCTGTTAAACACACTAACAGAAGGCCATTTTTAAGGGGAAGACTTTGCTTATTTTCCAATTTTGAGTATATTGTTGATAATATGAGTTACCTTAGAGGAGGAAAATGATAATATCCCATATATATCCAAGTTTTGGATGTATGGATATTCATCATTAAGTTAGATATCTCGATCAGTTTATTTGTCATAACTATATAATTAATATAATTGATTGCATTATTAATTTATTTTATTTACACGTTAATCAATCTTTGTAATTATTAATTAATTATATCTTTGTAGTTAAAAGTAGAAGAAGATGCAAAGGAGTACTACTGTGAACTCACAGACATGGAAACAAAAAAATGGAAAATGATATTTATTCCTAACATTTATTTTATTTTATTTTATTTTTTTCTTGCAGGGAGTGAACGTATATTGGAGTAACAGCCTGTGTCACTTGAGCAGCTTCAGAAAAATTATCCACTTTTAAAGCGTTTGGAAAAATTTTCACCGACTCTTTTAAGGGCTATCGAAAAAACTTATGTTGAATATTTTTTAATTAAACTAGTAACTAATATTATTTATATATATTTCTGTTGAATATTTTTTTTTAATTTCTTTTATAAAAAACTTATTTCTTCATTCTTAATTTAATTAGATATCTTCTACTTATTGCTACAATTTTATTCTTTTAGTAATTTCACACAAAATGTAATTAAATAATATAAATTAAAAAAATTATAAATGATATTATATTTTATAGTGATAATAATTGGTTATATATTCATATGAATATACCAAGCATAACTAACATTTTTAAAATGTTGATTATTCATGATCCTATTTAACGAATATTGTTGTAATTAAACAAAAGTTTCATGCTCTAATTGTACACATTATAATACTAAAAATTTGATTTCAATGAAGGAAATATAAGTCCTTATTCCTAATAGTTTTAAAGATACCTATTAAAATTTCAATTCATTTAAAAATGATAATTTTAATCCTATCAGTAATAATTATTTTTAAAAAATAACTATTAAATTTTTAAAATTTAATAAAATATAGTATACTTATAAAAAAATACATTAATAAAATAAATAATAATATTATTTTCTACCATATTAATATATAATGTATATAAATAATATTTATTTTATTTATTTTGAGGAATTAATACATACTTCTCTCGAGATTTTGAAAAATAACACCTAAAGATATCTTATTGAAAAAGAAACACTTACTCCCTTAATGCCATCCACCTCCATCTATTTTCAGTAAAATACTTAATTTCCCTTCGTTTCCTATTGTTAGAAGGGAGAATGCCCAATTCCCTTCTACTTTTTGGCCTAATACTCCATTACCTCCTATAGTTTTTTTAATACCCCATCACCCCTCTGAGTCTTATATTTTTTCAGTTTTACTCTTTATTGATTTAAACTTAATCCATTAAACTAGATCGATTAAACCATTTTTTTTTTAAATTGAACTAATTTTTTTAAATTACAAAATAAATTGACATTATAATGATTCGAATTAAAATCTATAAAAATAAATTAATGCCCTTACCATTACACCAAGTATATATTTGTGATTAAATATTTAATAAATAATTATTTTAAACATATATAAAATAAATTCTCCCGCTCAAGATGAATCGGAGATTCTATTAAAGCTCTTAGTTCCTCTGGTGAGAGATCTTCACCAACATTCAAACTGTAGCAAAGCATTTGAAATTTTATGATAATTGTGAGCTCAATTATATTTTGTTCAATGTTAGCTGCTGTTGGATCACTCTCCAGTTTCATTAGTTCATCACTGGAGTCAAAATTCTTAGCCGAAAGCAAAAATTTCATCCTAAGTAGTTTCGCTCCAATTAATCTTGTGAAATTGAGCTTTGAAATGTTATGGTGTTTCATCTGGAAACGCGGAGCTAAGAAATAAGGTTTGTTAGTTAATAGAGAATATAGTGAAGTAATAGAACTAGACATTTTCTATGAAAATAAAAAGAAATTTTCTATGGAGCCAAACAGAAGAAATAGTAACGTTGAGGTAGAGGGAAATAAGATGTTTTTGTTTCTCAAATAAATACTGAAGAGAGATAGAAAGATACATAGAGTACTGTGTTGAATTGTAAACTTAATCTAGAATATTCAATTGTCTAAATTGATGTACTAAATTTGGTGAACATTTGTATACTAGATATAATAAACATTAGTATACTAGATATTATAAATATTGGTGTACTAGATAAAATAAATAATTGTGTTCCACATGAAGACTAAATCAATACTTTAGAATGATTTACTTCAAGTATAAATATTCTCTTCTCTTAAAATTATATAATCAAGTTAGAAATAAAAGTTTGAGTTTTTATTTAAGTATTTGAGAGTGTTGTTTATTTTTTGTAAGTCTATGTGAAAAATAAATACATTTGAGTATTTTGAGTCCTTACAAAATTTTTATTTTCAACATACCGACCTTATTATACATCTCATTTTCGCCAAATTTTATAGTATCGCTGACACAAATTGAGGTCGAGCTTGAGCTGGTATAGCAAATAACATTTCAAATTAATATTTTTACGATCTAAATTTGTTACTAAGTTATCTTAATAATTTTTAAAATATCAATTAAAATTTTAATTTTTAATAGTAAGTATTATTTGATAATATATTGGTAATTAAAAATTTACTAACATATTAAAATATAAATTTATTTTATTTTACAGTATATTAACCATTGAACATTAACTAGAGTATTAAAAATAAATATAAACAAATATTAATTTATAAATAGTTAAAATATATAATATAAGAAAATAATATCATTTATATGCATTATATATTAATATGGTAGAAAATAATATTATTATTTATTTCATTAATTTATTTTAATAAGTATATTATATTTTATTAAATTTTTAAGATTTAATAGTTATTTTTGTTAAATAACCATTATTGATAAGGTTAAAGTGGTCATTTTTAATAGGTACCTTTAAAAGTATGAGGAATAAGGACTTACAAGTCCTTTATTGAAATTAAATACAATTACAGCATGAAATTTTATCTAATTACAACAATATTCGTTAAATTTGTTATGTATATCCTATTTCTAAATAGGATCATGAATAACCAACATTTTAAAAATGTTTGTAGTCATATGAATAAATAGTGATGCCGAAGAAGAGGGAAATAAGATGTTTTCTGTTTCTCAAAGAAATGCTAAGACACAGAAAGAATCACAGAATATCAACGCTATTTATACATCTCATTTTACCGCCAAATTTGTAAAATTGCTGACGTGAATTGAGGTTGAGGTTATTACGATTTAAATTTATTTTATTATACTAGTTAATTTAAGAATTTTAAAAATGTCTACTAAAATATTAATTTTTAATAATAAATATTATTTTATAATATATTAGTAATTAAAATTTTATTAACATATTAAAATATAAATTTATTTTATTTTACAGTATATTAACCATTGAACATTAACTACGTATTAAAAATAATTAAATATTAATTTATAAAAAGTTAAAATATATATAATATAATATAAATAAAAATTATTTATATGCATTATATATTAATATGGTAGAAAATAATATTGTCATTTATTTTATTAATGTATTTTTTATAAGTGTATTATATTTTAGGAGTTTTAACACATCTCTCCTGCAGTTTGATACGTGAACACTTAGATGAAATGTTTAAATTAAAACAAACTTATCCTCCTTAAACCGTTAGTTGATCATCTATTTTTACTTAAATGACTATAATACCCTTGTATGCTTTAAAGTAAAATTTAAGAAATTCAATTTTAATTTATTTAATGTTTAAAAAATTAAAATAATTAAAATTTTAATTAACGATAATTTTAATTTGTATTTATATAATATTTATTTAAAATTAGAAATTTAATTAATGATATTTAAAATTATTAATTTACCTATGTTGATATTTTTTTCTAAATTTCTATAGTTGAGTAGTTTTATTAAAATTTTTGTGTAAACTTGAAAGCCTAAATTTACTTTACGATTTATATGATTGATGTTGAAGTTTGAATTTAGTGTGAATATGTATGATATAAATTTTATATTAAAGAGTTTTTGTAAAAATAGTCAAATTGATAAGGTTATGAAGTTGTTTGGTAAAAAAATTAAAAGAAATATGGCTAATACCGGAAGATTTACAAAAAAAATAGAGTAAAAAAGGCGGTCATTTTGCATATTAGATTTGAGATTTAGATAAATATAACACATCAATAAAAATTAATTAAATTCCTAATTTACATAAAATATAAATTAAAATTATCAAGTTAAATTATCATTAATTAAATTCTTAATTTCAACAAATATTAAATAAATATAAATTAAAATTGCCGAATTAAATTATCATTAATTAAATTATTAATTTTAATAAATATAAATTAAAATTATTGTCAATTAAATTTTAAGTTTTTTTAATTTTTTTAAACATTAAATATATTAAAATTGAATTCCTTAAATTTTAACTTTAAAACAATTAAGGGTATTATAGTTATTTAAATAAAAATAGATAGTCAACTAACAATTTAGGCGAAGTAAGTGTGTCTTTTTTCAAATTTTCTATTTAAATACTAAATTTTCGAATCACGGGAGAAGTATGTTTTAAAACCCTTTATAGGTTATTGAATTTTAAAGATTTAATAATTTTTTATAAGTATATTATATTTTAGGAGTTTTAACACATACCTCTCTTGCGATTTGAAACTTTAACATTTGAATGGAAGGTTTGAAATAAGACAATCTTATTTCCCCTTATTTTCCCCGGACTGTTAATTGACCTTTTATTTATATTTAGATAACTATAATACCCATGTATGTTTTAAAATAAAATTTAAGAAATTCAATTTTAATTTATTTAATATTTAAAAAATTAAAATAATTAAAATTTTAATTAACGATAAATTTAATTTGCATATTATTTATTTAAAATTAAAAATTTAATTAATAATATTTAAAATTATTAATTTACCTATGTTAATATTTTTTTTTCTAAATTTCTATAATTAAGTAGTTTTATTAAAATTTTTGTGTAAACTTGAATGCTCAAATTTACTTTATGATTTATAAGATTGATGTTAAAGCTTGAATTTAGTGTGTGAATATGTATGAAATAAATCTTATATTAATTATGATATTAAATGCAATTGTCTAAGATATAAAGAGGTAACAGTTGAACTGAAACACAATTTTATGCAACCTCATTCTGAGCAAAGATAACTGTGACGTATGAGTCCAGGACATGAGAAGAGGAAAATGTGGCTTCTCATACGGCTAGCATCAGATTATACTTGAAAGATCAAATTCCTTCAAAACACTTTTAGAGAATAATTCTGAGACTGCTTCCTGTACCTTATTCTCCCAACCCTCACCTTCTTTATCATTATTTGCTACTCCAGCACCCAGATTTCAGCTCTTTCAGCTCAGCACTGCCGTCTTCCTTCTTGCTTGCTTTATTATCACCATGCACCTTCTTCTGGTCAGCACTGCCGTCTTCCTTCTTGATTGCTTTATCATCAGCACACAACTCCTCCTGCTCTTTCTGCTCAGCACTGCCGTCTTTCTTCTTGATTGCTTCATCATCAGCACCCAACTTCTTCTGCTCTTTCTGCCCAGCACTGCCATTCCCCTTATTGATTGCTTTCCTATCATTCTCTCCAGCTACCGACTTTTTCAGCTCTTCTTTCTTGAACACTTGTTTGGCCTTATTCCATATACTGGGAACCTCCAACACATAGATATACTTTTTGTATACATAGATATATTTTTTGTAGAGCTCACACCCCTTGTCAAGCACACATAGCATAATTGCCCAGATGTCATCCAAAAAGCGGTGAAACGTTGTTGACCACAAAGCAGTCAAATACACAGTCAAACCAGGGCCAAGCTCAAACTGGATTATAAGCCTATCTAAAACTACAATGGCTAATGAGTGAAATAGAACGCAGGCAGCAGTAAAAACGTGCAGTTTTGTAGAAAGAATAGCTCAATCATACCCACTTCTACCACAACCAAGTTGAAACTAAGTTCCAACTAACACCAGTAGTTCACTTTTGACAGTTGAGTCGCATAGAAGATACTCGAATACAGAAAGAAAATAAAAAGAAACTAGCAAGCATCTAAAGTTGTATCGACATTAAATTGTAGAGCCAAAGTAACTCATTATAATTTATTTTGAATTTTTATTCAAGCATAATCACTCAATATTTCACCTTACATATCACTATTTGTACTAGTGCTGTCAAGAAAAGCACGATCTGTATAAATTGTGTTATACTAAGCAAAGTAACCTTTTGAGCACAATTAATGTTTGCAAACAAGCGGGGATGAGGATATCATAAAGCAACAATAGGATGACTGGACATATTAACCTCCTATTCCAGAAAGAAAACCCCTCTAAGTCTTTCCTATGTCACAAGCGAAGAGTGGCGACAACAATTCTTCAAATACTCAAATCTGCCTCAGTATCATAAGTTGCTACTTGAAAATCAGTGGAAACCCTAACAAATCCTCCAATATGTATTACAAAGTCATAACCATTCTGTACAATATATAGTTGATTTCAACATTCTTATGCTTTCTTCAACACATGTAGTCTTAGAAAATTGCTACTGCCTTCTCCAGCTCAAAACATTTCTGTTTCTGTTCAACCTGTCTCTGGATTAGATAAGCTTCAGCATTGAACATTAGCCCTTTCCTGATTTCTTCCATTAGAGGAAACTAACTCTTCCATTCAAGCCCTTTCTGTCTTTATTTCTTGGACAATAACATGGGCCTTTATATTTTAATTTCCCGTAGCCTCAACAATTTATCTGCATCGCTTTTGTTTTTCTTGTTTTTCCTTCTCATTTTTAACACACTGCAAGTTATAAGAACTAACCAAACTCACTCCAACTCTGAATTTGCAACAAGGAATTGAAAAGAAGAAATGTTAGCACCAATAAAAAAACACAATTGAGAGCCTTTCAGGAATAGTTAGTTTACTATGTATCTATTCAGAAGTAGGAAAGCCACTCTTTCACAATAGCAAATACCATCAACTGAAATTCCAATAGAACTTATACCAACATATGAAACAAGCAATATTGAAGAAGCAATGTCTTGTTTATCTAATTTATCAATTTCTACCATAGTGAAGTGAAATGTAATGCAACTACCACACAATGATGTATTTGGAGAAAAAATAACATGATATAAATCAGACCTTTCAAGCTCCATGTCTAGAACCATAATTATCACATTATATATTAAAGAAACACATATACCTTCTCAAAGTTACCCATCATTCCAAGCATGACTCTGTCCCTGTCCCTGCAACCAGAAATTTCAAGATCCATACCTCTGTATCTCATTATTTTCTCGCAATATCCTCTCTTTTTTTCAATTTTAACACAGCACTCCAGAAATTTCAAGCTCCATGCCTCTAATAATTGATTATTTAAATAGGTTATATCCAATTTCTAAATAGAATCATTTAAAAATGTTTAATTATGTTTGGTATAGTCATATGAATAACGAATTACTATCAATATTTTTATATAATATTTATAATATTTACTTACATTTTGTATAAAATTACTAAAAGAAATAAAATTGCAGCAATAAGTAGAAAATCGACCTAACTAAATGAAGAAAGCAAGAAATATTTTTTTATTAAAAGAAAAAAAAATCTTCCTCAGAAATATTAGTTAATTAAATAATTAGAGATCTAGAGTGAATGGCCCCTGAAAGAGTCTCTGAAAATTTAAAATATGAAAGATTTCCAAATTGCTCAAACGCTTTAAAAGTGGATAATCTTTCCCTTACCAGAATGTTTAACCATACTGAGAATACTAACACTTTAAATTTCACTTTTTTACCCTCAATCCCACCTTTAAAATGTATGTTTAACCATAACACTTTAAATACTAACAAAATAATTAAACAATTAAATCGAGATTATATTAGCTAGATTCAGTATTCGGTTTAAATCCAGCAATTCGATTTTGAACCGAACCCAAAATTGACGGTAAAGATTAATTCGATAAAAGTTTAGTTAATTACCCTATAAATCCTACTAATTTCAAAATTTACCTTAAAAGTGTTTATAAAAAATATATAATTCTATAATAATATCTTTATTAATTATTCTACTTAAGTTCCTCAAATTTTTAAAAAATAAAATATGTTCACTTAAATTATTAATACTATAAAAATACCCCTAACTAATTATTTATAACAAAAAAATAAATATTTTATCTTTATATTATTATCTTAAACTATTAAAAAAATTAATTAACTATTTTTTTCTTAAAATTTGATGACAATTTTTTTATAATATAATTATATATAAATTATGTATAATAATAATATCAAAATCTCTAAATTTTTTTAAATATTAATTATGATAATTTTTACATAATTAATTTCACTATGGTAAGACAAAAAAGTACTAGATGTCTCCCTCTCCCATGGCGATCAGCTTAACAGTCCTCAAACAAAATCCAGCCTCATTTTCAAAATGAAGGCGAAACTTTAACGGCGTAAAATCTTGTGTCTCCGATGTTAAACTGAAAACCTTCATCAACTATTCAACTCCTAAGCTGCCGCAGTCGTGGTACCGTCAAGAATCCATGTTCGCTGTTTCATACTATATGGTTGGTAGAAGTTGGTTTCCGCCGTCACCACCGTCGACGACGACTTTTGGTAATTTGTTAACTTGGTACGAATGTAATTGATGTGTTTGGATTCTACGTTTATTTGGTATCGCCTTCAATCTTTATGGAACAGAATTAAAATTATCAAGCTTTAGTTATTTATGTACAAAACGATTTCGTAGCTTTAATTTTTATGGTCAATTTTGGGTTCGGTTCAAAACCAAATGGCTGGTTTAAACCGAATACTGAGTCTAGCCAATATAATCTCGATCAAATTGTTTAATTACTTTGCTAGTATTAATTTAAACTTTTATGGTTAATTAAACATGCATTTTAAAGATGAGATTGAAAGGGAGTAAAGAGTACTTTTGCAAACGATCTCTATCAAATTGTAAAACCTATGGATACATTCTTAGCAGACGGTGGGAGAAAATTACTTAATGGTTAATTAATTAAATACCATGTATTGTCAATCCGATAATAATTATTGTTCTTTGTAAAACTAAATAAAATTATTTATTATTTATTTTTATTTTGCTTCTCTCTCTCTCTCTATATATATATGTAGGGATGATAAACGCTTTACAGAATCACGAAAAATTCTGGTTGTATGAGTATTCATCAGTAAGTTAGATATCAATATGATCTATTTAATATATTTTTCTTATTAATTTGTTTTATTTACTGGTTAATCAATTTCTGTAATTATTAATTAATTAGAGGGATATTAAGAGATACCCCAAAACAATTCAGTTAAACAAAAACCCCCCATTCGAATATTAACAAATGGATGGATAGTCCCCTAGGATTAGTATTCTGTTAATTAAATGTATAAAATAATTATTATATTCTTTAATAGTTAAAAAATATATAAATTAATTTTTCTATCTCTATTATTAATATATATAATAATTAATTTAATCTTATAATTTTATGTCTTAATTTCCTTTTTTGACAATTATGTCTTGATTTTTATATTATTATTAATTATTCTCACTAATAAATTAATTTTTAACCTTATAATTTTATGTCTTAATTTTCTTTTTTGAAAATTATGTCTTAATTTTTATATTATTATTATTCTCACTAATTAATTAATTTGAAAAACTATTAAAATAGATTAAACATAATTATGTAGATTTATTATATATATTGATAATAGGGATAAAAAAATCAATTTATATATTTTTAAACCATTGAAGGATATAATAGTCATTTTACACATTTAACTAATAGAATACTAACTCCGAGGGAGTACCCATCCATTTGTTAATGTTTGAAGGGGGTATTTGTTTAACTGAATTGTTCAGGGATATTTATTTTTTAGAGATTGTTCAGGAGTATCTCTTAATATCCCTTAATTATATCTTTGTAGTTGAGAGTTTGATATTGCAGGCTTTAAATTTAGCGTATGTCTTATGAAAAGCAAAATTCTACAAAGTTTGTTTCAAATTAAGAGTGCTTCGAAATCGAATACAAGTAATAGGGCAAATATCCAAAATCGAATTGATTGGTTTAGTCATGTTTGAATATTTTGTCTAACCTAGACTAACAAAATGACGTAGTTTCAATATAATGTTTGAAACATTATCAAAATTTTATTTTTGATCATCAACAAAGAAAAAACATAGTGGAAGGATTTTGGAGTATTTAAAATGATAAATTTTATAAGATTAAACTGAATTGCGGGTTAGGGCCTTTTTTTAACCAATACTTTTAGTAGTTATTTCAATCCATGTCCTCTTCTATTTGAAATTGCACTGAACTTTTCTAAGCTGAATTTACAGAATTGAATACGCTAAGTGTTCTTTCTAATTGAGCTTTAAAGTAGACAATCTATAATATTGCGTAATAAAAACGCTAATAATATGATAATAACATTTGTGTACTTAATATTTAAAAGCATAACAAATTACTAAAAAATATGATTAATGCTCTTACTCTCAACCTTCAAATTTATGGATCGAAATATTAAATGTAATAATATAGTATTTTTGTATATGTCTTTTAAAAATTTTAGACATATATAGTATTACTATTAGGTATTACAAAAATTTGAGTTTATTTTTTTAAATTTTTAAAAATTTATAATAATAAAAAGTTATTATTATTTTAGTTTTAGATGTAGGTTTTGATTTAAATTTAATCCGGACTTAAATCTGAACCGATCCAAGTTTTAATTAAAAAAAATTGAGATTTAGCTTGGTCTATATTTAAAATTGAGTTTTACACAATCTTAAAAAATCGAATTTAACTACTGAGACTTTGTCTTAATGGCCAGAGGATTTATCCTCCCACTGAGAGGGCAAGTCTTCGAACATTGTCAAAAGGTAAGATTGTCCCACAAATTGTGGAATCTTTTTAAGAATATTTAGGTCGTCCTCTAGATGTTGAGTATTTTATAACTGTTTAATATCTTTTCAATTAAATTTTAGTAAATTTTTTATCGTAAATATCAGTAAGAATCTAATTTAAATACTAGTAGATTTGTAATAGTAAAAATAAAAAAAAACCGAATTTTACTCGTACCATACCAGGCTCGGATTTATTTTTCATCCAAGCATAATTATCACAAAAAAACCTTAATTAATTACGTAAGAGAAGTACTCTCTGCTCCCTCTCACTCTTCCATGGCGATCCCCCCTCTCCCATGGCGATTAGCTTATTAGTCCTCAAATAAAATCCAGCCTTATATTCAAAATGAAGACAATATACTGAAGCGTTGAATCGACTATTCAACTCCCAAGCTGCAGCAGTATTAAAAAGTTTATGAACCACACTCGCCTAAAGTAATAATGCCGGGGATTTTAGATCTCTCCCTCTGCCATGGCGATCAGCTTAACAGTCCTCAAACAAAATCCAGTCTCATTTTCAAAACCAAAACAAAACTTTAACGGCGTAAAATCCCCCGTCTCCGGCGTTGAACTGAAAAGCTTCATCAACTATTCAACTCCTAAGCTGCAGCAGTCATGGTACCGTCGGGAATCACCGTTGGCTGTTTCGTACGGTATGGTTGGTGGAAATTGGTTTCCGCCGTCACAGTCATCGACGACGACCTCCGGTAATTCGTTAACCTGGCACGAATGGTTACAAAAAGTGCGTGTAACAGCAGAAGAATGTGGCTTGGGATTGTCATTGATGTGTTTGGATTCTACGTTTATTTGGGATCGCCTTCCATCTTTATGGAATCGAACCAAAGTTATCAAGCTTCAGGTATTTATGTACATACTCACCGATTTCGATTTGTATTTTGTATTTCGTAGCTTTAAAATACAAATTAATCTTTGTGGTCAATTTTGGGTTCGTTTCTAAACCAAATTGCTGGGTTTAAACCGAATACTGAATCTAGCTAATATAATCTCGGTCGAATTGTTTAATTATTTTGTTAGTATTTAAAGTTTTCTGGTTAAACATGCATTTTGAAGGTGGGATTGAAAGTGAGTTAACAATTACTTAATGGTAAATTAATTCTTCAATCCTATAATAATTATTGTGCTTAATTATTTATTTAATATACTATATAGGGACGGTAAATGCTTTGCAAGATCACGAAAAGTTTTGGTTACATGGGTATTCATCAGTAAGTTAGATATCGATCTGATCGGTTTTATATATTTTTCTTATTAATTTCTTTTATTTACACGTTAATCAATCTCTGTGATTATTAATTTATTGTATTTTTGTAGTTGAAAGTACAAGTACAAGAAGATGCAAAGGAGTACTTCTATCAACTCACAAACATGGAAACAGAAAAATTGGAAATTATGAAACAAAGGAGAGAAGGACATAGTGAAAGTAGTGTCACTAGCAAAGCAGCTAATCAATCCCAGATGGAATTTATGGTGGTAAGATTTATAATTAAGACTCAGTTTATAATATATATATATATATATATATATTATTGTGTAATAAAGTGAAATTTTTTGATTCTCAGGTGACAATCATAGTAGCTGGTAAGGGAATATTTTTTCAACCAGAGATGCTCAGCATCACTGATCGTTGTGACGTAGAGAATTCCTTAAAAGAGATTCAACACACTACTACATTTGGTCAAAATTTACAACATCTACATGTATTTATATATATATATATATAGCTCAAATTATTTTTCTTATTTTAATTTACTTTTTTTATGTTTAATATTTATTTATTTTATTTTACTTGCTTTCTTGCAGGAAGTAAATGTATATTGGAGTGGTATCCTGTCACTTGAGCAACTTCAGAAAAATTATCTACTTTTAAAGCGTTTGAGTGATTTGGAAATCTTTCATATCTTAAATTTTCCGAGACTCTTTCAAGGCCATTAGATCTCTAATTGTTTAATAAAATAATATTTCTGGTGAAGATTTTTTTTATGCTTTTGATAAAAAAACTATTTCTTCCCTTCTTAATTTAATTAGGTCGATTTTCTACTTGTTGCTGCAATTATATTTCTTTTAGTAATTTTATACAAAATTTAATTAGATAATATAAAATAAATATTGTATATAAACATTATATAAAAATATTGATAGTAATTCATTATTATCTGACTATACCAAAAATAATTAAACATTGTTAAATGATTCTATTTAGAAATAGGATATAGCCAATTTAATAATAAATTATTAGAGGCATGGAGTATGAAATTTCTGGAATGCTGTGTTTAAAAGTCAAAAAAAGAGGATATTGTGAGAAAATAATAGGATACAGAGGCATGGAGCTTGAAATTCTGGTTGCAGGGACAGGGACAGAGTCGCGCTTGGAATGATGGGTAACTTTGAGAAGTTATGTATGTTTCTTTATTATATAATTTGATAATTATGGTTGTAGACATGGAGCTTGAAAGGTCTGATTTATATCATTTTATTTTTTCTCCAAATACATTATTGTGTGGTAGTTGCATTGCATTTCACTTCACTATGGTGGGAATTAATAAATTAGATAACAAGATGTTGCTTCTTCAATATTGATTATTTCATACGTTGGTATAAGTTCTATTGGAATTTCAGTTGACGGTATTTGCTATTGTGAAAGAGTGGCTTTCCTACTTCTGAATAGATACATAGTAAACTAACTATTCCTGAAAGGCTCTCAATTGTGTTTTTTTATTGGTGCTAACATTTCTTCTTTTCAATTCCTTGTTGCAAATTCAGAGTTGGAGTGAGTTTGGTTAGTTCTTATAACTTGCAGTGTGTGTTAAAAATGAGAAGGAAAAACAAGAAAAAGAAAAGTGAGGCAGATAGATTGTTGAGGCTACGGGAAATTAAATTATAAAGGCTCATGTTATTGTTCAAGACATAAAGACAGAAAGGGCTTGATGCACTTCAACAAGAATTGTGCTTTCTGTAGAAGTAAATTGATGATAAAGTAATTGCTTAAGGGGTTGGAAGAGTTAGTTTCCTCTAATGGAAGAAACTTGGGAAAGGGCAAATGTTCAATGCTGAAGCTTATCTAATCCAGAGGCAGGTTGAACAAAAACAGAAATCTGTTGAACTGGAGAAGGCAGTAGCAATTTTCTAAAACTTCATGTGTTGAAGAAGGCATAAGAATATTGAAATCAAC
Source organism: Melia azedarach (assembly GCA_028052125.1). Taxonomy (NCBI): domain Eukaryota; kingdom Viridiplantae; phylum Streptophyta; class Magnoliopsida; order Sapindales; family Meliaceae; genus Melia; species Melia azedarach. The sequence goes on from CM051406.1 coordinate 4,256,936, forward strand.
TAGGTATTGTACATAATGATTATGGCTTTGTAATACACATTGGAGGACTTGGTAGGTTTTCCACTGATCTTCAACCAGCAACTTATGATACTGAGGCAGATTTGAATATTTGAAGAATTGTTGTCTCCACTCTTCGCTTGTGACATAGGAAAGACTTAGAACCTCTGTTATAAAGGGGTTTTCTTTCTGGAATAGGAGGTTAATATGTCCAGTCATCCTATTGTTGCTTTATGATATCCTCATCCCCGCTTGTTTGCAAACATTAATTGTGCTCAAAAGGTTACTTTGCTTAGTATAACACAATTTATACAGAACGTGCTTTTCTTGACAGCACTAGTACAAATAGTGATATATAAGGTGAAATATTGAGTGATTATGCTTGAATAAAAGTTCAAAATAAATTATAATGAGTTACTTTCGCTCTACCATTTAATGTCGATACAACTTTAGATGCTTGCTAGTTTCTATTTATTTTATTCCTTTTTCTTTTCTTTCTGTATTCAAGAATCTTCTATGCGACTTGACTGTCAAAAGTGAACTACTGATGTTAGTTGAAACTTAGTTCAACTTGGTTGTTGCTAGAAGTGGGTATGAATGTGTATTGAGCTATCCTTTCTACAAAACTACGGGCTTTTACTACTGTCTGTGTTCTGTTTCACTCATTGGCCGTTGTAGTTTTAGAGAGGCTTATCATCCAGTTTGAGTTGGGCCCCGGTTTAACTGCATATTTGACTGCTTTGTGGTCAACTACGTTTCACCGCTTTTATCGCTTTTTGAATGACATCTGGACAATTATGCTGTGTGCGCTTGACAAGGGAGGTGAGTTCTACAAAAAGTATATCTATGTGTTGGAAGTTCCCGATAAATGGAATAAAGCCAAACAAGCGCTCAAGAAAGAAGACCTGAAAAAGTCAGTAGCTGGAGAGAATGATAGTAAAGCAATCAAGGAGGAGAATGGCAGTGCTGGACAGAAAGAGCAGAAGAAGTTGGGTGCTGATGATAAGGCAATCAAGAAGAAAGACGGCAGTGCTGGGCAGAAAGAGCTGGATGGGTTGGGTGCTGATGATAAAGCAATCAAGAAGGAAGACGGCAGTGCTGATCAGGAGTTGGATGCTGCTGATGGTAAAGCAAGCTATCAGGAGTTGGATGCTAATGATAAAGCAAGCAAGAAAGAAGATGGTTGTGCTTGAGCTGAAAGAGTTGATGCTGATGATAAAGCAAGCAAGGAGGACGGCAGTGCTGAGCTGAAAGAGCTGAAAAATAGGGGCTGGAGCAGCAAATGATGAGCAAGAAGGTGAGGGTTGGGACAAGAAAACACAGGAAGCAGTCCGAGAATTATTCTCTGAACTTTTGTATGAAACGTTTTAAAGGAATTTAATCTGATGCTAGCTGGCGAAGCCACATTTTCCCCTTCTAATGTCCTGGACTGATACGACACAGTTACCTTTGTTCAGGTGAGGTTGCATAAAATTATGCATTTTAGTTCAACTGTGACCTCTTCATATCCTAGAGAATTGCATATGATGTCAGATGCTGTTGATTAAACAACAAATATAATGAAGTGTATGAATGAATTAGTGCATATCAACTTAATGAGCTTGTTTATTGTGTTTGCCTTATTTGAAATCACAGACCTCTTCCATTTGAATTTAATTTTTTTCCCGAGTACCATGCAAAAAAGAGAAAAAAAAATGCATTAAATTATTTTTTAGGTAGCTAATTTATCTGTTTCTTACATTTCTCTGCCAAAATTTTAGCTCTGTGCAACCTTATATTGTTTATAGTTTCTTTTCTGCCTCAATTTGTAATTGCTACTAAATACTTGGATTCAGTTGTGTGAAACATGAATCATAAAGCTTTCTCTTATGATTAATTTTTTATTTACCTTGAGGTTTTCTGTAGCTACCCTTTCAATTACATAAAAGATCGACAAGTAGAACTTCGCAACAAAAATTCCAGTAATGCCAAAGGGTATATCAACCCTCCTCTTATTTTGTAACTTCCTTGGAGATTACATGTCTTTCAGGCACTAGCTCTCTGTTCCCTTTGGATCGACAGAGAAGAATATTTATCCATCAGTGGAATCGTCCTTTCCTTTGAGAGGATTCCAGTGCTTTCTGTTCAAATAATCATCTAGTCTCGCTTCAGATTGACATACAAAGCTCAAGGTAGTTTTGGATTTCCTTTTGTTAATCACTTAATAATCTGGATTTGAACTGGTATTTATGTTAACAGTTGATAAACACTGTAAAGATATATATGTTGTATATGAAGAAGCTGCTTGCTTTTCCCCCTGCCTGAAATTTTGATGATTTGGATTCAGGTCTTGAAGGATGAAATTTTCAGTGAACCCAGTTTTTACTGGTGAGTTATGATATCAAAGATCTACTGGGTAAGGCTGTCTTTATTGTTATCATTATTATTATTACTAATAACTGGCAATTCCAAAAATTTGTAAATAGTTGGATTACTTTCCAACCACTCCCACTTAATACACTAATTTGTGACAGTTTAATTAATATGCAATTACTTTTGTTTCAAATATATATATAATCACTTTTGATGCTTCTCCTGTTCTTTTAATTCTATTGGGGGATAAAGTTATTGTACATATAGATGTACCATATTTTTTCATTTCCATATTATTTAATTCTTTCATACTTTTTTCACATATTATGTTTGATTATTTTAGGATAATATTAATTTGAGACAGTAGTAAATTTAGGTTGGTCCAAGAAAGTCAAGATTATAACTGAGTTTAATCTAATTGTAAGTATATTTCAGATCGAGTCAGAACTTTTAGTTTAGAAATTGGGGAATTAACATATACCTCCCCTGAAGTTTAAAAAATCTAACTTAAATGAAAGATTTGAAAAAATTTACACTTATCTCCCCTGAACCGTTAGTTGACCGTTAGAAGACAGTTAGAATTAAGAGTATTTTAGATATTTTATCAATTTAATTATTTTTTAATTTGTTAGATAATTAATTTCCATAAAATATTGTATTATTTTTTATTAATCATTTAAGATTTTAAATTATAAGAGTAAAATTTTAAAATAAATTATATGAAAAATCATATAAAATATATGTAAACAAAATAATACTATTACATTAATTTATAAGTAGAATTTATATGTTTAATATTATTATTTATCACAATTATAATTTTTTTTAAGTTAATAACAATTTTAAAATTATACTTATTTCTAGGGATGACAGTTCAGATAAACGAATCGAATTTGGGTCGATACGAATACGATTCGTTTAATATTCGTTTGATACAAATACGATTCGTTTATTATTCGTATCAATTCTTTTAAATCCGAATATGATCCATTTATTTAAATACGATTCGTTTAGACACGATTATTCATTTAGACACGATTATTCGTTTAGACACAATTCGTTTAACTTAATATTTATTATTGAGGTTCTTAAGATATTAAAAATAATGTATTTTATCAAATATAATATATATTTAATAATTAGATGCTTATATTAGAAGTTATTTATAATAAATAAATTTATATTAGATATTTTTTTAAATTTATTAAAATATATTCATTTAGGATACGATTATTTGTATAGGACACAATTATTCGTTTAAAATACGATTATTTGTTTATTCGTTTAAGACACGATTATTTATTTATTCGTTTAATTAATCGTGTCTTAAATGAATAATTGTGTCTTGCATGGTAAATATGGATACGATACGATTATTATTCGTATCAAGATTTCTAAATCCAAATTTGTTTAATGGCACCGAATTCGTATCGAATAATCGTGTCGTGTCCCAAATTGTCATTCCTACTTATTTTATGTATATGTGCACCCAGTTAACAAAAAATAATATGAAATATAATTTAATTGAATGAGTACATGGATATACTAGATTTATTTTACAAAGATTCTAAATATCAATTCTAAATTTAATTTTTTTTTAAAATTATAGAAAATAAAATTAATTCATGTTATGTAAAATGATATTGTTATATGAACAATAATATAATATTTTATTGATATTAATTATATAATAAGTTAAAAATGATAATATTTAAAAGTACTCTTAATTTTAACAGTCTTTTAATAGTCAACTAACGGTCTAAAAAAAATAAATATGAATTTCTTCGAACCTTTTATTTAAGTGTAGGTTTCTTAAACTTTAGGGGAAGTATGTGTTAATTTTCCTTTAGAAATTTAATATGAGTTGGGATCGGTTGAGTTAGGCGAGATAAAATCAAAGTTTCAGATCTTTTCAATCCTCAAGTTCGTGAACCAAAATTCGGATCTAAAATTTAACTGAGGTCAAGATTTGATTGAGACAACACAAAATTTAAATTCCTAAACTTGACTTGAACTCAAATTTGTAGCCACTCTAATAACTAAATCGTTAATATTAAAATATAAGTTAAAAAAAAAAGATAGTAGTATTCTTATTATAATTCCTTAAATTATTAAAACCGTAACTAAAAATTGAATATTATTGTAACAAAAATTTAAAAAGGGAAATAAAAAGTAGAATATAACAAAAGAATGTACGGTACATGGACATATATAGTAAGAAAACTCTTCCATTACGTGGGATGGGGCCTCGGATTTGACAGTGGATTCCCGATCATTTTTTACCTTTCAATTATTTGTTAGGTAGCTGACGTCACTCTGATGCTTTATTTAAATTAATTAATTAATTAATTGATTAAATTATAATATCTAGTGTTGGTTGTTTGGTTTGATTTGATTTGGCCGTATCCAAATCCGTGTTGCTTTTTCCTTCTGCCACGTACTTAGTAGATGATTGCCAAATATGTACAAACATGCTGCTCTAATTTATTAAAATATTATAGGTATATTATCACATGCCGCCCCTACGTTTTGGATTTATATCACTTGGAGAGAAAACAATCTTACTTGTATCACATACCTCCCTTGTGGTGTTAGTCAACTAATCCAAAAAAGTCCTCAATTTCATATTTTTCAGCTAGTAGGGTAATGTAACTAATTGAATTATAGTATTAGTTAATTTATTCAACTTTACAAAGTAGAATGACTATAAAAAATTACTAAAAAAAATTAATTTGATATATTTTCAAAAGCAAAAATAAACAAAAAGATTCGAATTTTTAAGCAAAAATATAAAAGAATGAAAATTTGATACAAATTAGAACAGGCCCATTTATATACAAGCTAACAATCCAGCATAATTGCATGCAATCTTTCTCTATAATATTTAATCTTAACTATCATCTTATAAGATTATTACAATTTGGAGTTATATTTTAAGATTTGAAGTTTATCTAATAAATTTTTTATCAAAAATACTATTTTCATGTATGAGTTTTTTTCTTTTTATCATATAGAATTGGGCATAAGGCTTGATATCTTAAAAAAAGTGAAGCAAATGTTATATTTAGTTGCTTTTACATTTTTAACCTTAAATGTAACGGCCAACTAACAGTTGACTAACATCACAGGGGAGGTGTGTGATACAAACAAGATTATTTTTCTTTAAGTAATACAAACTAAAACCTAAGGGAAAGTATATAATAATATCCAAAATATTATAAAATTATTTGGTCGGTAAAAATTCAAGTCTAACATTTTTTATAAAATTTTTTTATTATTTGTGGATAACATTTTTTTTGTGTGAGAATACAAATTTTACTGTTTGAATAAATAAATTTTGTAGATGTATTATTACTAGGGGCAGAACTAGAATTTACATCGTGAAGAATTAAAATATAGGTTTAAGATAGAAAAATTAATAGCAATAAATAATTTTTTGACTTAATTTTTTTAATTGACCACTATTTAAAATGTATTTAAAAAATAATTAGTTTAAAATTATTTGAACTAAAATATTTTTATTCGAAAGTGTACTTTCAAATAAAAAATAAATTTTCAAATAAAAAATAAATTTTCAAGTATGAAAAAATTGAAAGTACATTTTCAATAAAAAAAAATGAATATAAAAAAATTAAAAATTGATTATTTTTTAAATATATTTTAAATAATATCCATTATATGTATATGTAATATTTTAAAAAAAAAATCGGTGACATAAAACCTAAAAAAAAAAAAGATAATTTGCAATAGTACATTATGTGTTATATAGTCAATCCTATAAACCTAACATGTTTTCATTTACATACATAATATTTTTGTGAGCATTAATTAATTTAATCTCTAATTTTTCTAGGGTATTACAAATTGTATGGATTACTGAAATAATTGATCTATTATTGTATTATTTAAAAAAAGTCATCTACATAGTTTAATGTATAGTAAGTGCTTACCTCTGGTCGGAGAAAAGAATTTGAATTTCCTCAAATATTTGAATAAATTTTTCTTAAATTAATTATAAACTTGTACAAGTGATGAGTTGGAATTACACTTATGTTGATTCTCGTTTTTAATCCATGTAATTATTATGTATATCGCTAAACTTACATTTGTCTCTATTCGAACTTTAATTATAAATAATTATATTTATTTTTACTTTAATTATGTAATATTTCCACTAATGGGATGACCATGTCAAGCGTATCCCACCTTTAATTAGAACAAGCATCCACTTTAGTCCCAAAAAAGGATAGAATTTAATAAATAAAAAAGGCATTAATAATAATAATTGAATTTATTTAAAAAAACAAAAGAAGAAAGAAAGCAGAGTTGATAAATTGAAATGACGTCTTGAAATGAAATTCAAGCTGTCATCACTTTCTCTCGACGTGATATTTCTCTGCATGGGCCATCTCCTGTCTCCTCCTCCTCCTCCTTCAATCCCCTTTATATATCAAACTAGTCCCCCTCCAAATCTTTCAACTCCCTTTTCCACACGATGTCCGCCGCCGTCGCAGCCGCCGCTGCTGCCGCAGCCAATTGCTATTCTTCCTCTTCCTCTTCCAAAACCAGTAATAATACTTCTCATACTCATAACCCCCACTATCACCGCCAGTACTCAGTACTAACCCCACTGCCTGTACTCTCCCGTCCGCCGGTTTCATTAAGCCGATATGAGTCTCAGAAGCGGCGAGACTGGAACACGTTCATACAGTATCTCAGCGACCACCGTCCACCGCTGGCGCTGTCCCTCTGCAGCGGAGCTCACGTGCTTGAATTCATGAAGTACCTCGATCAGTTCGGCAAGACCAAGGTGCACGCTCAGAGTTGTCCGTTTTTCGGTCAGCCTAACGCTCCTGCTCCCTGCCCCTGTCCTCTGAGGCAGGCGTGGGGCAGCCTGGACGCTCTGATAGGGCGACTGCGGGCAGCCTTTGAGGAGAACGGCGGGCAGCCGGAGACGAATCCGTTTGGAGCTCGAGCAGTGAGGCTGTACCTCAGAGAAGTGAGGGATGCTCAGGCTAAAGCTAGAGGGATTGGGTATGAGAAGAAGAAGAGAAAGAGCAGTAATAATAATAATAATAAGCCATTAATGGAACAGCAAGAGCATGATCATCACTGTGATTTGCCTTATTATTAGGGTTTACGATAATTTTATTTTTACAGTAATTTTATTTTGTTTGAAATTTTCAATTTGATGTAATTGCATGGTTGTGATGTTTTGATAATGAAAATGAAAAACGAAAAAGAAAATTAGGTTTATAATTTATAGTTAATTCAATATATTATATACGATACCGTTAGTTAATTTAATCGGTAAAATATTCTCGAATATATGAAAATTTTAAGGTTAAATTCTAATTCACGTTGAATTAAAAACAATTTAAAGTTTTTTAAAAAATATTTAGGTATAATTAGTACTTAATTGAGTGAAAATATTAAATTAAAATTTTATATTTCTAAAATTAAACAATTTAAGAAAATATAGCTTCAAATGTAAGAAATTAAAGAGAGAAAACAATATGTATTTTCTACTTTTGATAGTGTTTCATAATTAGTTGATAAAATCCTTTTGAATGGTATGAAAAGATTGAAATCTCGTCCATATTGAATTTAGTAAAATGGTACGAGAAATTTGAATTATATTTTTTATAATTTTTAAGGTTAAAATTTCGATCATACTAATTAAGGAGATATTTGAATTAATATCGTTTGATGTTGTGTAATGAGTAATTCTCTTAATAAGTAGTTTGAATTATTTTTTTATAATATTTGTAAAAAGAAAGCCACATGTCGTAAATGAAATTAAAAATGTAAATGGGCAATAGAAAATATAATATTTTTTATTATATATAAATATAATCATAATAAAAGTTGTGGACAAATATGAAAGCTTCTAGACTACTTTAAATATTTTAATTATATATCCTCCAAATTATGGTATACGTTTTGGTTGCCAAGCAAGCAAGCATACTTCGCGAAATATTCTTCTGTTTTAAAAATAATATAAATAAAATAAACAAATAAAAATAAATCATAATAATAATAAGAAGAAGAAACATATTGGGAAAGTTTTTTAATTATATTTAATAATATTTTAAATTTGAGAATACACACTCTATGCTATAGCATATTTGAAGTTACAAGAACAAAAAATTATAAAAATATGGCAATAATTTTTTTATAATCATCTATTATTTTTAATTTAATAATAAAATTTGAGAGATTATTTAATTTTTGTGTTGTCCTTATCAAATACGCTTGGTGCCAATTTGTATGACATATCACATCATTTCAATTCTCCAATAACCAAAAGATATAATCATCTTGTTAAGAAAATCTTAGTCAAAGATAACTTTTCATTTGATGATTTTTTTTTTTGGGGTTATTTTGATTATAATTAGTATCACAATATATCATGATTGATCATCAACAATCATGGAGAAAAGCCAAATTTAGGATAAGATCGTATAATTGTTACTAACTTTATAGACATCATTTTACACCCACAAAATTGGCATTAATTACAAGAAGAATAAGACTTTATGGGTCATTCACTTTCCTTTTCCTAACAAAAGTTGTGGTGGTGAGTGCTTGTAATTTATGTGGACACAATATTTTTCCTCCAATTTATCTTCAATTCTTCATACACAAGTGTAGTTTCATATGAAATAATAATATATTCTTTTTTGTAAGCGTAAATATTTACATTCAGTATCATAATAATATGTATTTAAACTCTTAATAGATCTCTTTATTATGATCTCAATAGATTATAATATATAAATGTTTATGAGAATTTGTGAGCACGATTCTCTTGCATGTTATTTATAATCAATCAATATTATATTAAAAATCTTTCAAATTTTCTTGTATTTTTAATTATAAGTTATATTTACAATCTAATAATACACACTCCTCACATATGTGATCTTAGATCTAGCCATGTAACTTTCTTTAGTCTCCCAAGTATGTGATCATGAATGAAGGTACAGCTTCTGGGAAATTTTAGTAGTATGAAAAGAAGAATGTTAATATACAAGTACAGTTTTATTGATATTTTCTCCAGATTTCACAGCATTTTTCTCTATTTCCCTAAATCAATTTATGTGCAAAGCATCTCAATACCCACTCAATCATGTTCATTGAGGTCAAAGGATGGAAACTCCATACAATCACTATCAATTATCCTGTTATGTAATAGTTATTTGATGTGTATGGTTGTACACTAACATATATATCAACAGAAGGATATTTTTTTCAACTATGAAATTATAGTTTATGTGATGAATGGCTGTTATTCTTAGCAAGAATTCTTGTCATAAAATTCTCTTATCAAGATTTATTTAGTCAGCTGGATTTATTCCCCAACTATTTTTGTTACGAAATTTCAGTCTAAACAACATTACTACAGAAACAGGTACAGTTGGTTGTCTAATAGGGAGTAAAATTCTATTATTCATTTATCTGTAACTCTTCTTTTGCATATATACATTTTACATTACATTTTTATGGATTCACGTTAAGTCGATTCCTAGATTTGTCACTGTTATCAATTGAATAAGGTATAAAAGTTTATAACTAACTTGCAGGGATGTGCAGCACCTTGCTTGTTGGGAAGACGAATAGTACTTTGGCAATAGGCAGACGATAATGTGAAGTGACTGAATGATCCTTGGTAATTACAACCCCAAGGTTTGTGGATGCATCCGAAGGTAAGATTGAGGACTGTAACCCTCTTTCTTCAGGTCTAGAAGAAGAATCTTGAGCAATGAATAGATCTGTTCAGACTCTGGGTGACTTTCATCAGCAGCCACAAATATATGGGTGGTGTTGTTGACCTCAATCCAGCTATATCCAGGTACCTTTTGAACTCCTCTTTCTTTCATCAAACGTCGTATCTTAAGCACATTTCCCCACTGTCCAGCATCAGCATGTATATTTGATAGTAGTACATAGTACCCAGAATTTTGTGGGTCCAAATCAAATAGATGTCGTGAAGCCACCACAGCTAGCTCAACATTGCCATGGACCCTGCATGCTCCAAGCAATGTTCCCCAGACACCTGCATCGGGTGCAAATGGCATACTCTTTATGGTTTCAAATGCCTCGTTCAAACGACCAGCACGTGCATACAAGTCTACAATGCATGCATAATGCTCCATACAAGCTGGGATCCCATATTCATCGGTCATGCAATGGAAGTAGTGAATTCCAGCGTCAACTCGCCCAGCATGGCCACAAGCAGAGATTATGGCAAGAAAGGTCACATGATCAGGCTTGATTTTATTTTCCAACATTTCATGGAAAAGTGTAAGAGAGTCCTCAAGACGCCCGTGGCTCCCATAAGCAGCAATGATGCTATTCCACCCAGCTTCCTGCTTCCCCTGCATCATGTCAAACACAGTACGAGCAAAATCCAAGTTTCCGCATTTAGCATACATGTCTATCAGTACACTCTCAGCAATACGATCAGAGTGGCAGGAACCTTTGATCATGCAACCATGAATTTCTTTCCCATAATGAAGCGCAGGTAAATCAGCACAAGAAGAAAGAGCAGCTGATACACTCACGCAGTCATGTTTCATTCCTTCCACTGCCATTTGACGAAAAAGACCAATGGCCTCCTCTGATTTGCCATTCTGGGAACAGCTCGTGATCATCGAGTTCCAACAAACAACATCCTTTTCAGACATTCTTCTGAAAAACTTATAAGCAAGATCAAGTTTTCCACACTTAGCATACATGTCTATAATTCCACTTCCGACATGGCATTTCCCATCAAGCCCATTCTTGATGATCTTACCATGCAATTCCTTCCCCAGTTTCAAAGCAGCCATATCAGCACAAGCTGGTAATATGCTTGACAGGGTCACAGTATTTGGAACCATTTTCTCTTCAAGTAACCACCTAAACATTTCTACAGCATCAGTGTTCATCCTGTTAAGCACATACCCTGAAATCATAGCCGTGCACATTACAATATCGACTACAGTACACTGGTTAAAGGTCTTGCATGCCATCTTCACATCCCTGCACTTAAAGTAGATGTCAATAAGTGCACTCTTCAAGAATGCATCCAAAGGCACACCATTTCTTATTATATAACCATGAATTTCCTTACCTAGTTTGAGACTTGCCGATTCAGCAATTGAAGGAAGAAAACTTGAGAATGTGATCGCATCTGGTTTGACACCAGAAAAAATCATCTCACGGAACAGATCCAAAGCCTCATCCCTAAGCCCATTTTGCACATGCCCTGCAATCATCCCATTCCAGCTCACCAAATCGATATGAGGCATCAACTCAAACAACTTCCATGCATCAAACAACTGCCCACATTTAGAATACATAGCCAACAGTGTGTTTGCCACAGAAGATTCAAACTCCAATCCACAACTTAAAGCAAAACCATGAACTTGGGTACCAAAATCAACCATTCCTTCTGCAGCACAAACAGACAGAACACAAGCAAATGTCACAGGATTCGGTTTGGTTTCACTACTTCTCATTTCTTTAAATGCTCTAATTGCATTATCAAATTCCCCACACATCACATAAGCATTAAGCATCACGTTCCATAAAACACAATCTTTTTGGGACATTTTATCAAACAAGCAACGCGCTTCATCTATACAATGATTCTCTGCATAAAACTTAACCAAAGAACTCCCCACAAACATATCAAACTCACAACCCGTTAAACGAATTGCATCATGAACCAACTTACCTAATCCCACATTGTTCAAACCACTACAAGCCTTCATCACAGAGGGAAAAGTGTGATTATCAGGAAGAATCCCACAACTCAGCATCTTAAAGTAAAATAACAGGGCAAAACGGAACCAACCCATTTTAACAAACACTCTAATCATCCGATTCCAGGGCATACTGGTCCGCAAATCAAGACGAAAAAACATGTTTCCAGCATTAATGAATTTCCCGCTAAGAACGTACATACCCAGAATCGTCGCACCCAATACAGCATTGTTGCTGATTCCGTTTACAATGAACTGGGCATGGACTTGTCTTCCTTGTTGAAGAACCGAACTATCAGCACAAGACTGTAAGATTGATCCCAGATGACCAGCAAGCAAAGTTTCAGTTGTTTGGGACAACGAGAGCTGTCTTGGCAAGCCTTGACTGCTTGAATGTATGGATTCCGATTTCAACGAAGACAAAAGTTTATGTAATGAACTGATTCTTCTTTGGTGCATTATGAGCAGAACAGAGCATTTTGATACCGTTGTTGCCTGCAAATTTGAAATCACCATGAAAAGAGGGAAAGGGATTAGCCCGCGAGAGAATGCGGATTAGAATTAGAATTAAACGGGGAACAATAACATATCGGTCCCTAATCTTTGATGAAATTAAACACTTTACTTTCAAGTCCATCTTTTTTAGGTTTGTTAAATATCCCACAATAAAATTGATGATAAAATTGATGATTTTGCTGTTATACCCCTGAAATTAGTTTATCCAAATGCTAAGAGATATATGGTAAAATTACTAACTTTATTAACGTATTTTAAATAAATTTATTTATTTACTTTTACTAATATCCAAATACATGAGAAATATAAAGTAAATTATTAATTTAAAAGATTTATTTTAAATAAATATATTACACTTATTTTTTCTAAACTTTAGAAATCTAATAATTATTTTTTCTTACAAACTAATATTACTAATAATATAATATCTTATTAGATGTTTGTAAATCCATCAGAACCGATTGGTCTGGTAGGCAAGGGCCGAAACTATAGTAAGTATTTTTTTTCTCTTTTTCTTTAAAATATAAAATGATATTAAATTTAAAAAAATTTGAATGTCTTTTGATGTTTAAATTTTGAATACAAATATTAACTTGTATCTTTGAATAAAAACAATTTAAAACTAATATTTTTATATTTGTGACATAAATTTTAAATACCAAACGAAAAACTCTAAACAATATATTTATTGATGAAAATTATCCAAATTTAAATTATATTGTAATTTATGAGATTATATAAAAAGTTATTTTTGTAAAAAAATAATAATAGTAAACTAATTTTTAATTAAAATTAAAAATTCTCAAATAAGTGTAATTATGAAAAAGAGAAACCACCAAATAATTATATACGAACACCTTAAAAAAAAGGTAATGTTTTACTTATTAATTTATTAAAAATTAAAAATCTAAATATTATTATTTTAAAAATAGTTAATAAATAATAAACTTAATTTTTTTTTTGATAATTTCTCAGCAATACAAGTTTTTTAATAAAAATCAAAAAACTTAATTTCAAAGAAGATTTAAAGTATCATATTTTAAATGAAATTATAAAAATATCAGTAATTCATTTTCTTTTTATGAAACTTACCTGCCCCTATTTCATTTTATTCTTGGGCTTGAGTCCATTTGAGCCTGTTTTGGGCCCAAGCCCAATAGGTTTTTGGTTTCTACTTTATGGCTTTTGGAACGGAAGAATCAAATCAAGGTTGTATTTGAGAGTAATTTTACAATTAATATTTTGGGAAATAATGTTTAATTGAATTAATTCCACTATATATAAAATTGAATTTTATTTTATTTTGAATGATTTTGGAAGCCCAAAAGTATTTATTTCGTAAATACATGCGAAAAAAATTACATTCACATGTCAAAAATCACAAATATTATAGAGTAATCTTCATTTTACCCCCTTCTAAATTTGACAATCATCACTCCACCCCTAAATTTATTATAACTCATCAAAACGCCCCCAATCTGTTAACTTTGATTGTTAAAGTTAACTGTTAAAAGGGTAAATCAGTAAATTATAATTACAATTATTTTCTATTTTTTTCTTTTTTCTCTGTTTTTTCTCCTCATCTCTTTTCTACCTTTTTTTTTTCTTCTCTTTATTCATTTATAAAAAGCTTATGAGAGATGAAGAGATGATGGAAGATAGAAGGAAGAAGAAAAGAAGAGAGAAGAAGAAGAAGAAGAAGAAGAAAAGAAAAGAGAAAGAAGAGATGAGGAAGAAGAAGGAAAGAAGAGAGGAAAGAAGAGAGAAGGAAGAAGAAAAGAAGAGAGACGAAGGAAGACGAAGAAAAGAAAAGAGAAAGAAGAGATGAGGAAGAAGAAAAAAAGAAGAGAGAAGGAAGAAGAAAAAGAAGAAAAAATGGAAAAAAAATAATTTGGGTTTTATAAGGGTAATAATGTCTTTTTATATTTTTTAAATATTATGAAGGGTAATTTAGTCTTTTTGTCAGTCAACCGTTAATTCTAACAGTCAAACTTAACAGATGGGGGTATTTTGATGACTTATAATAAACTTGAGGGTGAATGATGATTATCATATTTTAAAGGGGGCGAAATGAAGATTACCCAATATTATAAACATTTATATTTAAATTATTATATTGGATATTAATTGATTCAATAGATAAATTATTTGAAGTAATAAAAATAATTTTGCGATCTCATTATGCTTATGTGTGACTTTTTTAATATTAAAATTAAAAAATTAAATTTAAAATAACGATAAATATATATATATATAAGTAAAAGATTTAAAATCTTCAATTAATAAAAATTAATTCTAGCTTATATTATTCGTAAAATTAATTTTAACATATCGATATAAATTATATGTATAAAACAAGAGGTAATTTTTCAAGAGATTATTAAAAATACCCATTACTAATTAATTTGTTATGTAGTACTCAAACTCATTGCTATAATAGAAAAGCTTGTGCAATTAAGTTTTCTCATTTCTTTCATCATTTTCCCTCAACTTTCTTAACAACCAAACACACAATTGTAAGAAAAATAATTGATTCGCAAGAAACATGAGGACATTTTTTATTGGACCACTTAAGTTGAAGAGACTAAGAAGCATGTGTGTTGATTTTGTCTTTGTGTAATGAAGAATACATGCAAAAATAAAAACTATGATAATGATTGTAATAATTTGAGATAGTGGAGAATAATTATTGCTATGTATTTTTATCATAATCATACTAATAATAATAATAATAAAAGTCTTTTTTCAAAAACCCATTAAGAAAATAATGATAAATATTCTCACAAAGAGACACAACAAAATCTAGTAAAATAAAATTGAAAGGACATAAATTGATGATTATTATTGTATGTGAATTGAAGCTCTTAATATGATTAGAAAATGACACCCACTCATGAAGTTAGTGACATTGATCTCAATTTACACTTTCAATAGTTTTCATAATATTTTTTTTAAAAAAAGAAAAAAGAGAGAGAACCCCATGAAGTGATCAATCTCAAATTGCATGGTGACTTGTGATTTTTTGTATTTATTTTGCATGGAAATTAAAATTAAATAAATGGGTATGAAAAAAAAAAGAAAAAGAAAAAGAAAAAGAAAAATCCCCCATCATTTTAGCTGAGAAAGAGATTCATAGTGTCTCGATGTATAAGCTTGTGGGGTTGTAATGTTAGGGTTTCCACCACTTTGGGATCTGAAATTCTGCTTTCCATAACCCAATTGCAGTTTGCTACTTTTCTTTTTAATTTATTTTTAAAAATTTTAAAATAATTTAGGCAATAATTGTAGGTGTTTTTGGGCAACATAACTTCTGTTGTGAAAATATTTTTTGAAAAAAGAAATGTTAGAAAATCCCAAATGAGTCAATTGCATTTGCATAGCTGTTAATGTACTATTATATATATTTGAATGCTTTCATTTTATTCAATTTCTCATCAATAAGAAATTGACTTGTTATTAATTCATTAAATATAGTGATGGGTGTCGTTAAAATTCAAAATATACTCTAAGATTAGCATTTATATATTTTTAATATATTTTTCTATTTCAACTTATGAATTTCATGTTTCTTTCTATCATATTGAGATGTTTTTTCATTTAACTTATAACTTTAATGTAAAAAATTAATATTTTTGAAATTAATTTTTTGTTTACAAATTTAGTATATAAAATGAACGATTTTTGTCAATATATATATATTTTTAAAATGTAAAAGGTGGGCCAAGCCCAAATATATAATTTTTATTTTTATTTTTTACATACCTGATACTCAAACTTAAGTAAGCACTACAGAATTGGGTTCAATCATCTAAGCTGAGTACTCCAAAAAATTTTTTGTCAATATATTTTTAAAATGGTTAATTAAAATTAAAGTGATGTAATTTTTAATTCATAACTATTATAAAAAAAATTCATTAATTACAAAATATAAGTGCATAATTAATAAATATTAATTTTTTCAGTAAAATGAATATGTATGAAACACTTTAATCGTACAAACAATTATAAATGCTAGCTATCTTAATGTGACAACAAGATCTATATGATCGAAAGATATTATGAATTTAAACATTATTTTAATACAATAACTATAAAGTGAATAAATAATTGGTAAATGTTAACTATTAAATATAAGTGATATATTTACTACACAAAAAACACATGTATAATAGTTAGATATATATTTGAAGTTCAATTCATTTTTCTTATTTTTAATAATCATACATTTATAAGAAGTTTATTAAGATCTATCTTTATATTGAATCATATATGATGTAGATATGATGTGATCGATATATTAAATCACATGCCCTAAATTTAGTAGGTCAATTAAAGCGTAAATTTGACTAAGACATTAATTGCATCTCCACAAAAAGAATATTAAAGAAACTAATTTAAGCTTCTAAGTATATGATTAATTGTTAGTTAATGAATCAAGTAGGTTAGTTGTTTAACATGATGAGAAAATTGATGATAACTATTGTGTGTTAGTGTTAATAATGATCTCTCTCTCAAGTTGTCACATGTACATTCCCAAAAATTTATTTTAAAGCTGGAAACATGATTTTGCAACTTGCATTTACTGTAGGTATTGAAGGGGAGACATATAAAATCTTTTTCAACCATTCAAATATTTCAGCAGCTTTTTTGTTCAATGGTTTTGGATTTTCTACACCACAACTTCTCTCATTGTGAATATAAATAATATTATAAATAAAAATATTTTTGTATAAAAAAATTATTGTATATAAATTAATGTGAAATATAATAGTATTGATAAATAAAAATACATAATCAATTAAATTAATATAAATTATGTGGTGACTCCTTAGACCTAATTAGATGGTTTAAGATATGTTTAACGCTTTTAGGTCATTCAAAATTCTAGTAATAATAAGGAAGGATCTCGAATTTAAGTAATAATAGGAGGTAAGGGTTTGATTTTTCATAGAGAAGGCTTTTCACTCCCATCCAAAATCTTTAAAATATATATATATATATATATTTTTCTTTTTTTAATAAAAAAATATGTTATGACATCATTTTGATGACATTTATACATCGTTAAGTATTTTTTTTAGTGACATGTAATAATATTATAAATTATAATGTGTAGGCTAATTGATGACATTATCCCTTTTTTTCAAAATAAAAAAGTTGAATAATGTTTTTGTTATTGCAAGTATATCATGTTGTAAGTTATTAAATAAATAAATATTAGTCAAGTAGTAACATAACAATTCTTTTAATTAATATAAATTAAATCTTACTCTATACTATTAATGCGAGCAGAATTCAACTTCAATACCTATTGAAATTGCTCTTAAAAAATATTATTAATTAAAATATAACATAGCAATTCCACTATAAATATTAATTAAGGAGACATCACAGTATTTAAGAAGTTAATTAATTGTATAAAAACAAGTTGCATATGTTACACAACCCAGATTAGATGCCCTCATTTTTATGCCATTAAGGTCTCAAAATCCCCAAGTCCTCAAATTAATAATTAAAAAGTATTAGTGGCAGATACACAAATTTTTTAATTTGTATAAACTAACATTTAAATTGATATAACACTTTTTATGAGATGACATAAATAACTCATTAATAATTTTACAGTATTAAATTTAAATATTTTTATTATTGATATTGAATATCACACATATATTAATTATATATTTATATTTATCTCAATCGTTTAGAATATTTAAATTTAATGATTTATAAATAATATAAAAATTTATATAAAATTAAAAGGTCATTGATCTTTTTATATAATATAATTATTACATGGTCCCAAGAATGGGGCCATATCAAAAGTTACTTTTAAATAATAACAGTTTTTTTTATCCTTTGTTATTTTAGAGTAAGTTTTTTACATTTGCTTCCTGTAAGTTTTGAATTTATACATTTTGATTACTCCAAAATTTTACAAAGAGTTTATATATCTAAAGAAATATATTCAAATTGAAAAATTAAAAATAAAGAAACTTCAGGAAATATTTCCTATAAATAATGTCATTAGCAATATCTAAATAAACAAATAAAAAGAGATGTGAAAGCATGACTATGGTTTCGTTTTCTTTGATTTGATGAACTTGCAATGCACTAAAAGAGAAGAGATCATGGGATCTATAAATTGATTCCCCAATTAAAGGCAGAAAGATTTTAGGGTTCATTTCATTGGAAGTAAAGTAAGTAGTAGACATTTATAAAATTAATTTATATCACATGGGAAGCCTCCACGTGCTACACAATCCAAGAGTAATTTAATTAATTACCTCTACATAGAAATAATCTTTTATTTTAATTAAATTTATATATTGCATTTAAATTAATTAGGATAATGATTTTGATGTTCCCGATGTTGATTAATTACGTTATTATTATAATTTTTTTGAGTAAGAATGGGATCATGAAAGTCCCTCCAAAATTTAAGGTTATAATTATTAATTACCTAGGGAAGAAGCTTCTATTTATTTATTATGTATGCTAATTGATATAAAAATATCTTCAACATAAATAATCAAAAGTGTCTAATAAATAGTTTTAAAAATATTAAAATTTATTATGATTGATAAATACCACTTTATTGATAGAAATTCAGTTTTTAGAATTAATTTGATAATGTCTAATATAGTTAGTTCATGTTATAATATGGTACAAATATAGAATATAAAATTTACATCTTAAGGGATATAAATATTTATGAATAATAAAATAAATATTAATTTTTCAATTCGTGTTATTTATTAATTAGTACTTATTTCTTAATGTGGATTAGAGATTGGTAGTGAAAAACTTTACTCGATATTTTTAAAAAAAATTAAAAAAATAGTAATTTTATCACATTTTAATATCAAAATATTTTGTATTATAAGGTAATTTTTATTAATTAAAATGACTAATTAACACACACTCACAAAGATATTAAATTTCTCAAATTCCCCCTTTTCTCCTTCACAATTCCTTAGTTTTTACTTCTCTACTAGAAACTGTTTTCAAAATATGATGAATTCAAAAACAATACTGTAAAATATTGCAACCCCTATAGCAATTGGTCTACAGTCAAATGTAATTAATTAATTAAACTAATGAAAATTAATCTGTTGATTGTAACTTGTTCATGAACAATTGTAAGAATTCCTGTCTCGACTATTGAAATCAATCACCCACTTGGGCAATTTTAGCTAAACTATAATAGAAAGATCATTAATTTATTTATTAATTAATTAATCACTAATTGTAGATTTAAGTATTGATGTTATCGAATTGGAATCCCAGTTTGACCCCGTACATGTAATGTAAGAAGGCATGACATTATATTAAACTACAGATGGCGTTGATATTGAATCTGAGCCGTCCATGTAGATGATCTAGAAAGGTCATGATCATGATCCACGTAACCGGTGAGATTGCCGGTAGACGGCTGACGTCGACCCACGTATAATGCTTAGGCAAGTGTCCCCGCGTGCTCACCACAGGCAAGAATAACGACACCGTTTTTTGATTAATTTAATAAACAAAGAACGGCAGGCAATCGTCAGCGTCGGTCGAGAGAGGTGTTAAGGATAAAATAATATTATTATGAATTAATGATTTAATTAATTAAGGGCCTGCTGCTTCACATGGAAGCCGGGGGGGTGAAGGGAAGAAGATGATTTGTTGTTGTATAAAGGAAGACAAGAGCTTCTATGTGTATATAGTAATGGGTAAGAGAATCCCAGTTGAAATTGTTCTGTTGTAGGTGTTGTCATGCAAGAACGTGGGGCAAGTGTTGTCTGAAACCAATCAAATTTTTTTGTTTTCAAAAAACAAGAAAACAAGTTACATCGGTAGCTATCTAGAGCTAGGGTTTGTTGATCTTGATTAAGAGAGAGAGAGAGAGAGAGAGGACCACAGAAAATCCCAGTTAATTAGAAACCTAGCTAGCTAACAAAAATGGTACATGGGATAGGAAGAGACAAAATGGAGATAAATAAATAATTATTAAATTTAATTAATGATACGAAAATTATATTATATCAATGGACAACCAAGAACCCAAGTTGGTGAATTTTTTTATATATTTTTTTTGATAATTCAATTACATATATATATATATATATATATATATATATATAGAGAGAGAGAGAGAGAGAGAGAGAGAGAGAGGCATGGAAGTAGCTGGCATTTTGCAGAAATAATATGAGTTCAATATTCCAAGTCATGTGGGGAATTTATTAGGGTTGATTTTGTTAATTAGCTTCTAATAATATATGAATGAATGTTGTGAAGAGAAAGTGGAGCATCATAAATAGCAGAGAGAGAGAGAGGGGGGAGGAGATAGTTGGCAGCCATGGTGTGTTTGTTTTGTTGAACAAGTCCCAGGCCAGAAGCACTTTTTAAGATAGAGGGAGAGAAGCACTTTTGTGGGAGAGAGAGAGAGAGAGAGTGAGAAAGCACTTAGAGGCATGGTAGATTCTGAAAATGTCTAATCGAACATGAGAGGTCGGTGATTCTCCCTATGATAATTGGCCCATTGAAAACTTCAATTCTTCATCATCAAATAATACTATAAACCTATTAATAGCTAAAGGCCACTTAATAACAAAATTGACTAGAATATGATCAATATAATGCTATATTTAATTTTGATAAAAATGTATTAAATTTACCTTGAATTTCAACTTTACGATAAGCTATTCCTACTCCGCCAATGATTACAATTACCCGTAAAACTTTCTTACTCTATACAAGTTGATATCCTCTTTACATGAAAATAGAAATATCTCAATTTATGAATTATTTTTTTTAAATAAACTATAAGAATTACGAATCATCATGTAAACTTTCAACAAAACAAAATATTTTTTTCTTCTTAATTTTATAACAATAATACATTCAATAAAATGTATTCACATCTATCTCCTCTCCTTATATACAAGTGTTTCTAGAAATTATTAAGAAAGAGAGAATGAGAGAGAGAAACGTTTCTAAAGGGGTATTTATGGGGAAAGAAACGCCCAAAAGAGCTAGAAAGAAAACAAAATGTGTCTAATCAAAGCAAGTATGACTAGCCGCTACATTATGTGATATTGCACGTTTGATTGAGCACTACCTTCTTTAATTGATTGATTGATGAATTGAAATATTGAACAGGTTTCAAAGCAAACAAAAAAAGCCCTCAAATCCAATCCGACTTTAATTAAATTAAGACCCACATTATGTGTTATGTTTATGTTATTTGACCTTCAGTATAACCTTTCAACTTTACAAAAGAACAAAACACAAATCCTTAAAAATAGAATTGATATTATATGTAATCACACTACTTTCAAAATTAGCTAATCTTAATTTGTCCTTAATCTTCCCGACATGTTTATATGTATATGTTTGCTAATACTCATAAACCCTAGTTTAATTTAAATTAAACCTTAGATTAGTGTTTATTATATATGTATATATGTGTGACCTTAGAGAGTCAGCTTTATCATCATATGACCTCTCAAATCAAAGCTTCTTCTTAGTTGCTTTTTAAAGAAAAATAAAAAGAAAAAAAAGAAAACCTAATGATCAAGAATGATCAATACATCATGGGAAGAGGTTGGAAGAACAGTGTCGTGGCAAATAAAGTAGATTCTGAAATGAATGAGAGGCAAAGGACAAACTCTCTCTAGCTAGTCTCTACCCCTACTATATATATATATACACACACACACATACACACACACACACCAACTTAATAACTTTGCTCAAAGAAGTCAACCCACGCCCCGTATTGACTCTTCAAGAATATGCCAGTCTTGGAGAAAGAATTGTTTTATTTTGTAGTTAATTGTTGTTGGGTCTATCATCATTAGTAATTATGTAGTTCTATAATGTTGTTAATTGTTATAAAAAGTCATATGATTGTTTTGGCTAATGGGTTTCACTAATTTCATGTTAATTTTTTATTAGAAAAGTTTTAGACGAGATTGTTCTTACTATATTATTATATATATAACGATAATTATGAACATTTTTAAGAAGTGCAATTGTTCTCATTATATCGTTATATAAATATATCGACATATTAGTTATGAATGAACATATTTAAGAGAGTACAGAAAAATTACTATTAAGAGCACTATTTTATAAGTAGATATATGTTTCCTCATAGTCTTAATTAAGTAATTAACCTAAGAATTTATGATAATTTTAATTTTTTATTTGTGAAATATATTTATAATTCTATTACATTGAAAAAGTAAAAAATAATAAAAAAATAAAAAACCCTCACAGTTTTGAAAAATCAAAGGACTATATAAACTATCACACAATTACCCTAAAAATTTCAAAAATGGAAATAAAAAAAATTATAAATTCAAGCAATTCCTAAAATCTCTGTCCAAATCTTAATTTCTCAATTTCACATCCCTCTTCCTTCCTTCTTAGGACAGTAATTTCCTATAAACTCTAATATAAAATTTGAAATATTATTCCTAATTATATACTTCTGCTTACCATTCTATATGAATTTTAACTATATATAAATCGAGAACTTGATCTCTTACAACTTTAAATTATTACTTCTCTCTTTCAAAATCCTAAAAGAACAATGGCTTCTCTTTTCTGGACTTTGGTTTTTTCAGACATGCAAGACTTGGACAGACAAAGGTACTTCTATCGTATTTATTTTCTTCCTTTTGTCTTTTCTTTTGTCTTTTTTTTTTGGGTAAGAATGAAAGGTTATACTTATAATAGTAGGAAAAGAATTCAGGTTATTGGTTTATAATCGTTGCTTTATGACTATTCTGTCTTTCTGTGTACAAATTTTTATACGAGGAATAATAAAAATATATTGTATAAAAAAAATTAAGTTTACTTGTATCAATGTTTGTATATGTTTTTAAGTATTAATTTGATCAAATTAAAATTGCTTTTGATTCTTTAATACATATGAAGTTTTTGGTAGACTTCTAATTGTAATATTAGATTACGAAAATTTTTGTATATAATTGAGTTATTATAACAAATTGAAAGTTGAAAGACATAAATTCGACTAGTGTTGGTACTATAATTACCACACTTTTTGACTATAAAGATTTTTCATAAAAGTGGGCAATGAAAAGTGAATTTTGTAAATGAAAAAAATGATGTGAATATTTACTTTGGTGGGAATGTGGGTTGTGGTGCATTTTCTATCAATCTTTAGGGTTGAATAATGTACAAAAATATTATGTAACAAAGTGCATCACATTGTGAGGTGGGCAAGCAAGCGGTGAAAGAAACGGGTTTGCTCATATTCGAAACGTTTCTTTTTTTCCCTACTCAAGAAACGTATTCCGAGAAATGCGGCTACTTGCCGCCTTCTTTACTTTCCCATCACTTCGAAAAGAAAATCACTTTTTTACTCTTTGGGTTTTAGTCTCTTCACTTAAAATCAGACACAGAAATTAAGAGAGAACAGAATAAATTAGTATTAAATTAAGCAAAAACAGTTGTAGATATTTGACCCTTTGATAGTTATTTGATTATGATAATTAATCATCTTAATTAAATTAAAAAAAAAAAACCCATTAATTTACTTCAAAATCTCTCTCTATCTCTCTCTCTCTGTGGTTGCGTATAGAGTAGAGCTGTTTTGTATGAAAAGTCAGCGTCTCTCCCCTTCTCTCTCTCTCTGTGAAAAACCATTATCTTTTGTTTGTTATTGAGAAAGAACAACAACAGCAACAACAGCAACACAATCAGCTTTGTTTCAACCTTCAAAAACCTGTTTCTTTGTTTTCTTGCTTCCTAATAACCAAAACCCATCTCCCCAGAAGAATTTTGTCTCAGATATGCATGTCTTTAACTACGTCTGCTGCACAAAAACACAAGCTAATTAACCAACACCTGCTAGCTAGCTAGGGTGTTCTATCTTGTTTCAATGAAACTGCTTGTTGTTATTCTCTCTTACAGCTTCTTCTTTCTCTTTGATCTTCACTAGTATGTGCAGTTTTTTTGGAGTTGAAATGGAGAATTATCAAGGTGATTTGACTGATATAGTTCGGGCCAGCGCTGGTCAGATGGGTTGTAATTCTAATTCTGGTTCTGCTGTTGCTGCTTCTGATGTTAATAACCCTTCTCCCAACTGGCAATTTCCTTCTTCCGATCCGTTGAATTTTGCTTCATCCATTCACGATGATCATAGAGATAGTTTCTTTGGTGATCCGTTCTCTTACATGAGAGATCCGCTGCTTCATGAGTTTAACATGTCCGGTTCAACCTATTACAATCCACCGAATTCAGCTGAAATTCTGAGCACAAGCGTCGATGAAGTTGCGGGAAACAGCTTCTGTGGAGGTAACGCTAGTAGTATTCTTGGACAACAGAGAGTTTTTGATGATGATTTGAAGAGTCCTTGCAACATATTTTCCCGGATTCAGATCTCATCATCACAAAGTCCAAAGCTGCAGCAGTCTCAGCAGCCTTTGTCGCCATGTGATTCTCCAGTTATGGCCGCTGCCGCCGCTGCCGCTTCTCCGAGGGGAATTAAGGCGCCTGCTATGGTTGCAAGCGACATGATTAATGCTAACAGCTCAAAAAGTTGTTTAGTTGATAACTCCGGACCCGTTCAGATCTCATCCCCGAGGAATCTGGGAATCAAGAGAAGGTGAGAATTATAATATTAAAAAAAATTTCTCAAGCTTTGAATTTTTCACAGTTTGCTTGCATGAATCAACTAAAAACAAACTCAATTTAATATTATTTAAGTATTTCTTGAGCTGTCCTTATTAAATGTTAATCTTAAACTTACCTTGATTACATGAATTAACTATTTTTTGAACTTGGGTTTTCATAAAATTATGAAGATGATCTGCAATTAGGGTTTGGTATTAAGCTTATGAACAGTGATAAACATTCAATGATTTCAGGTGAGAGGGTCTTCCTTGTCAAAATTTCCATACCATAATAGGACAGCTTGATGGGTTTCAATCAACCTGAAATTAAAGCTACCCTAACTGTTGTCACAATAAGATTCACAGACTTAGCTTTCATGTTGTTTTCAGAAAATACTTTACTTCCCCTAACAAACTTGATTTCCTTTTCTCGAATATATTCCTCCATCAGTAAAATTACTTGATCGAATATAGATCACGATCTTCTTGATCTTCATATTCTTTTCCATCCCGACAATTTTGGAGGAAAAAAATTGAAAGAGAAAAGAAAAATTCACGAATTTTTTTTCTTATGTACAGGAAGAGCCAAGCGAAGAAGGTGGTTTGTATTCCAGCTCCTGCAGCTGCAAACAGCAGGTCTACTGGAGAAGTTGTTCCTTCTGATTTATGGGCATGGAGAAAGTATGGACAGAAACCCATCAAAGGTTCGCCTTATCCAAGGTAACCCAAATTTTAGGTTTTAATTTATATATATTTTCTTGTTAGAAAATGAACCAAAAGTACCTTTGATGATCAGTAATAAACACTGATCAATCTTCTTTTCTTTTGCTTTTTCTGACAAACATTACTTTGTTACTAATTAATTAAACTAGTTATGTACTTTGTGTTTGTTCCTTAATAACGGATTATTAAATGCGAGAATTAGGAAAGTGCTTCTGAATGAGGCTGTGTTTGATTGTATAATCTTTGTTGATTGTTTGGTTTTTGAAAAATTTAGGGGCTACTATAGATGTAGTAGTTCTAAAGGTTGTTCGGCGAGGAAACAAGTGGAAAGGAGTCGAACAGATCCGAATATGCTGGTGATAACCTACACTTCTGAGCATAATCATCCATGGCCAACGCAGAGAAATGCTCTAGCAGGCTCAACAAGATCGCAACCATCGAAAAACAATGCTGCTTCGAAGAGTTCACCGAGTTCTCAGCCTCAAAACACAACCAATAACGCAAAGGAAGAAGTGAAAGAGAGCAGCAATGATACTATGTCTTCTCCTACTACCATTGTTGCACCAAGCTCCAGTGCTTCTGTTAAAGAAGAGATTGAAGACATTGATAAGTCAATTGAGATGGAAGATGCTGAATTCAATGAAGGGTTTTCTCAGATATACAAGCCAGCATTACCAGACTCAAACCAATCTGAGGATTTCTTTGCTGATTTGGGAGAAATAGAAGCTGATCCTCTTAATCTATTGTTCAGCCAAGGATTCAGTGCAGATCATGAGCAGAAAGAAAGCAAGGGTTTGGATCCATTTAGTATCTTTGATTGGTCAGGGGATAACAACAGCAACAACAGCAACAGTTCATTTGGAGAAACCAAGAGGGGTTTATAACAAGACCTTGAAAGCAAAAGCAAGCAACAAAAACACCTCATTTAAAATATATATGTAGAGACTATTTTTTATGTAAGTTTTTGTGTTGCAATATTTCATTCAAGGTCATGCTATAAACCTTGTCGTTCTGGTTTGAATTTCACATCTGGGGGAGAATTTTTCTTTCTACTTTACCACTTTTCTTTCTTGTTATTTACCGGAAAACAGTCAGAAGATTAGAAAAAAGATTAAAAAAAAAATAGAGACAAGTGCTGCTTGATTGGGAGCAGAAGCAATGAGTCCCACATTCCTTTTGGAATATTGGTGGATGGGACAGAAAGCTGAGAAACAGAAGGTTTCAACAGTTAACACAAGTACATCCATCAGACATGACTGGAAAGCTCAGAGAGAAGAGATTGATTTAGGATGGGACTTGCCCTTTCAAGTGGAAAAAAATATATATATTATTTAAAGCAAGCTCTCTACTTCACCCAAGCTTTCACACTCGTGCTGTGTGTATGCATGTGTGTTCTTTAATCTTTAAACCCCAAAAACTTATCAAAATACCCTTTAATTGCTTTGTATCAAAGCCAAATTAGGAAGATGACAAAGAATATTTGAAAAAAGAACTTGACTTTTTCATCAGTCTTCTTCTCTAGGGATGTGTACAGGAAAGGGGAAAGAGAGGAGCAATACTTGCTTTGGATTTCTCAGCTTTCTGTTTATTTTATTATCCATCCAACTTGTGTTTAATTTTTTATTTACTTCGTCTAGTATTGTTCTTAGTTCTTGAAAAGATTATTATTTTATTTTATTACTTTTTAAAAAAAGGCAGTTAATTAGTATTCAATCTTATCTCTAATCATTGGTTTCTCTCTTGATTCACTGCATGATGAATCTCAATCTCAGTCTGAGCAAGTTTTTTGTCATTTTATCATGTGACGGGCCAAATTTTTTAATTTTTATTTGTATTGGATGTATTTGGTTTCTGGAAATCTTTATATTTAGCTGCATATTTTAATAGAATTCATGAAAAATTTCAACTGTGATTTCTTTCTGGATATGGTGTGTGCTTATATGATCAGAATGATTTAACTCTTTTCGAAATTAGAAGAAGCTTGCAATATATTTGGAACTGCTTAGGGGAAAAAACAATAATAAATTATAGTTCTTTCATGTCTATCATTTATCATCATCTTCATAATAAAAATTTCAGGGTACCATTATACACAAATGATCTTTATATAATGATATTACAATACAAGATATGTGAGTGTTAAACAACTATATATATATATGGGTAATAATATACACAATAAATCAAAGTATTTTCTACTTTATTAATTCCTTGTTTACTGTATCTTAATGCCCCAAATAGTAAGCAGTAGTTGCATATATAATTACTGTACGCCTACAATGCATTCTTATAGTGCAAATTTTGGGTTTCTTTCGTTGATGAAGCTGCTTTAATTTTCTTTCTTTCTTTTTTTTAATTAAGAATTAATTTCTAACTAAAAATTTGGAATTGCCAAGGACACAGATAGGGTAAGTTTCTTGCTAACACATGTCAAAAGCTGACATTAAAACTTTAGAAATTTGATCCCTCCATTGGTAAAGGAATCAAAATCTACTCAATTTATCGGAAAATAGTGACCCTAAGTTCTGTCAAATCCATCAACTTTAATGAAAATTTCCATATCCATTCATTCAGTAGAAACAAGTCATTTCAATGGAGGAAAAGAACAGTCTAAAGTAGTTCTATTGAGACCAAATTTTTTTCTCAAAATTATTTCTTTGATTGATCATGTGGGAGAAGAGAAGGAAATCTTGATGCAACTGGGAGTTATGGGAGAAACTGTAGTTCATTATGGTTTTTGAAAAGAAAGAAATGGAATTTGTTGATAACATTTATAAAGCTTAGCTTAGCTTAGCTTCGTCTCCATAAAGTAAATGAAATTTTGCTTTCTTTCTTATCAATACTCTAGAACAAAACTTTGAACATGAAACATCATTTGATGTCTTTGATGTTTGGTCAATATGTGTGTGTAGTGTAAGTTGTCTCATCATTTATAATTGTTACAAAAATTTTCTTCTTTTAGAATGTAAAGTCTCGTGTCTTTTTCAATCACATTTAAAGATATCATATATTTTATTATTTAATTTATTTTTTTACTATAACAAAAAATAACAAGATAAGTGATTTGTTGAAAGACAAATTCATGTTATGTGATAATTAAGCGATTTAATATTAGTAGTTAAAAAATTGTCGTATTTTTATTGTTTCGTCTTTGAAATAACATACACAAGATAATAATATAAGTACACTAATTTATCTATCTACATAAGAAGTGAGAAATCCTACAACAAAGTAGGGGAGTCCTACCCTAAGACAGGACTCAAACACATTCCTTCCTTAAAAAGGGATTGTTTTCCACCCTCTAGGCAAAGGTTAGACGACTAATAAGAGAGTTACAAATTATAATAAAATAATATCATATAAGGTGCTTTCAAATATACTACAGTTTTTTCACCTCTTGTAATTGGAGGTATTGTGGTAAAACTGTCATTTACCCGATGTATTGTGCAATCATTTTCAAGTTATCATTTTTTCTTTTAAGCTTTTCATTGTACGTTCATAAAAAATTTATTATATTTTTAATTTCATGTATTATATATTAAAACAATTTAAAAACATATATTTGAGGTATGCAACCAAAAATTTAAACCATGTAATAACAACTTGAGATAACGTATTATACAATAATTATATTAATTATAGTAGAGTCATATTATGAATTATATTACAATATTAAATTCAACATTGAATTAATAATATTATTAAGTAAATCATAACACGAAAAATACGGTAATTTTCATAAATTGCCATTAAACATTCTTAATATGATCTTGTTTTATAATTAAAATTTTGTAAATTATTTAATGTTAAATGTCATGACTATGACTTTTACAATATTAAAGTTTGTTGATCTTAAAATCTTATATATATTATTATTTAATAATTATTTTTGTCTTATTTTCATAGTTCATGGTCTATTAAAATATAATAAAAATCATAAAATGAATAGAAAAAGACTTTTGATTATTTAAAAGTCTTTGGTGTGATAGTGTTGAAAACTGACCAAACGCTTAGTAAAAATTTAATTTTATTATTTAAATTTTTTATAAATAAAAGAGAAACCGACAAATATATGATTTTTTTTTTTGCAAAAAATAAAATTAATTTTTCACAGAAGAAAAAGCAAGACAGATCACAAATTTAATTAATCGCTTTTCCGTATAGAATCTAAGTTTTATTTTATCATTAATATTAATTATTAATTAGCAAGCTATCACCATCATTATCTCACCTTTAAATAAAAAAATATTTATATATTTTTTAATATCACCAAGATATCTCCAAATCCTTTTCAAACTTTACTATTTAGTTTTTTTAATCAATCAATCACTTAATTAATTAAATAATTAATTATAAGTTGTTTTCTACTCAATCTGTACCAATCTGAACCCTAAAAGAGAATTAATGACGTGCACTTAGACATTAACAAAATCAAACTTTTGTAAGCCTCGATTGCAATTAATTAATAGATTAATAATTAATTAATTTAATTAAGAAAATTTTAAAATAGCCCATTAAAATCAATGGGCATCTTTGTCAACACCTAATTGGTTATTTTTTTAATAATAATAATAATTTGATTTTATAGTAGACCTCAATCAATTATATTCATGTTTATTGGCCATAAATTTGATTTATGTTTCATAAAGTCAACAATTAATCTTTTATTTTTCAAATAATTTAAATTTTGTATGCTTTATTATAGTGAATAAAAAAAAATCAATATTTGAAATTGAATTTTTTAAAATATTTTTAAATTTTTAATGTGAACATGATTTAAACCCTAGATCTTTATTTTATTCAAAGTGATAATGGTGTAAATGTACAAATTAATAGTATTTTTTCGGTTAATTAAACTTATCACTATAGCTTTTATTTTAATAACTAAATAAAATTCTCAATTTTGAACTTTTTTATCTTGAACCATCATACATAAAAATGATAGGAGTAAAATTAAATAAAAAAAAATTAAGATGGATATTTACTATGTGTAAAAAATTTAATCCTACAAATACTACTAAATATACTTAAGCTTTGTTTGTTACTGAGGTATTACGATTTTAAAACCAAAGTCGTGATTATGCAATAAAATTGATTAAGGTCAATTATAAAAAAAAAAATTAAATAAATAATCTCCACTAAAAATTAGTATTTATCGAACAAAATCTTACCATAAAAATTTTAAAGCTGGTTCAATTTTTGACTTAAAGAGATTAAAGAAATAAAATTTGGGTCTATTGAGGCCTAAACTTCATTTAACCTCATTAAGCCTAAAATTTTGTTTAGGCCCATTGAGGCCCAAAAGGTCGTTTTAGTACCAAACTGAACCCAAAATATTGGATTAGTGGATTAGTTACAAGCCAGAGACACAAGGATTGGGAGAACTCAAAGCTGGAATTGCCATAAGAGAATGATTAATTTGCAAATTCCAAGTAAAAATGGTTCATTCATGTTTAATAACTTGAAAATGTAGATGGATGTTGTTTAATAACATTAATGAGAGTAGATAGACGAGTCTACAAGTTGAAGTTGGTTAAATCCCGTTTGGAAATGTAAAGAAGAACAATAGCTTCAGTCTTTCAGAACTTCGTAGAAATGTTGCTTTTTCCTGTGAGCCAACGTGCTTTCATGGCCACACCAGCCCTGGCTTTTAGATTCATCAGAAGGGCTGCTGCTTTTTCCTCTTCCGCTTCTGTGAAATGGGAAGGCGGGGTTTCATTGGTTCAAGGAGCTTCTAGAGGAATTGGCCTTGAATTTGTGAGTATCGTTGTTTTTCTTTGATACCCTTTTGAAATTCTTTCATTTTAATTGAATTCTTTTTTGTTATTTGCAAATTTGATTCATTTGATGAGACCCTTTAAGAACTTTATTAACTGGGCAGCTGTAACGTTATCAAAGTGGAGTCTTGTCTTGGCTTTTGAAGATTTTGATTGATTTGATTCTTATGTTTTAATGTGGTGAATTCTTTTTCGCTGGGTTAATGTTCGCGTGTGAAATGTAAACAATTGTGTTTATTTCCTTACCCGATTCTTACAACTTCGTCCTGTGTAGGCCTCTTCATTAAATGGTTGAGAAAAGGCCTTCCTTTTGCTGGTATTTTCTTTCGGTTAGATTCTGGTATTGCCAAGTAGTTTATATGTTGAATTAGTTGATTGTGATAAGGTGATAAAAATTCAACAATTCAACAATTCTAGCAAAGATTTCAATGAGACTTTGTAACGAAACAATGACTGTGTAATCTTATGCAGTATGGATTTTTGGATTTTAATCTCAAAATCATCTAACAGAGTAAATTTGACAGCGTGAAGTTGTCCTGATGGTGGAAAACTTGAAATGTTTTACTTTCTTGATTACCATCCTCAAGGCTCTGTCATGGGCTTGTTAGTACTCATCTTCTCGAGATTTCCTGCTCGTGTTGCATTTGTTACTGCTGCTTCTTTGTATCGAAGGTCTGTTTTCAGGGTGCATAGTGAGACTAATTTTATCTTAGTGGGAATGCTATATTGATTCTATCCCTTCTTTTACAAAACCTTCCAATTAATTGTTTGCGTGAAAATAATCAAAGCAATAGAAAACATTCACTTCTTTCTTTGGAATATGCTCAACTTGAATTTAATAACGTAAAAAGTTCAAAGAACTCATAAATCAGAAATTGTATCTGTTCTCTGCCTTGTATAGGTCAAGCAATTGCTGGAGAGAAATGATAAAGGTCAAGTTATTGCCACCTGCCGTAATCCAAATGGGGCGACGGGACTTCTTGATTTAAAAAATAAGTTTGCTGAACGTCTTGACATTTTGCAGCTGGATTTGACAGTTGAAAGCACCATAGAGGTTGTATTGAGCCCATTCTTGTCTAATATTGATTGCTCTTTTATCTGGATCAAAGGAACTCTTCTTAATCTTTTGCAACTTAGACTTTTTCAGTGGATTGATGAAATCAAGTTTTAAATCTATGTTACTATTCTTCTTCCAAGCTCATGAGCATTTCTCTCAAGGTGATTAGGCTTCATTTAGTAGCCAAATAATGGGGAAAAAGAAGAGAGAAAGAAAAAATATGAAATTAGAAATCTTATGAAATGTTTTGGGAAAAGCTGTTATGAGATCTTTAAACTTTACATATTTTTCTTTTGTCTACCAAAAGCAAGATTATGCAATGAATTTAGCTACTTTGGATTGCACTGTCAGTAGAAAAGAGTTAATAAACTTTTTTCACCTGATTTAATATTATATTTCAGGCATCTGCAAAGTCTATAAGAGAAAGATATGGCTCCTTAAACCTTCTCATTAATGCATCTGGCATTCTCTCAATACCAAATGTCTTGCAGCCAGGTGGGGATAATTCTTTGTTGCTTAAAGTGAGAATTTGTTTGTTTTTCCTTGTCCCATTTAAGAAAAGTACCAGACTTAGTACTACACGATAGTAAAATAAAAGCTAATGGTTGTTGGACTAGCTTATATTTTGAACTGCTAGATAGGCATATTAACTTACTTTCTATCGTTTTCAGTACAGAAACAACATTGAACAAAGTGGAGAAATCATCTTTGATGCTTGCTTATGAGGTTAATGCAGTGGGTCCTATTCTAATGATAAAGGTACGCTCACTTGAATCTCAAATTTTTTAGGTACTGATTGACATGGAAACTTTATGAGAATTAAAAAGACAAAACCTAAGAGGGATAAGTTTCCCATTGTAATTCTAATCCACGCAATATTTGATTGCCAAAGAGAAAGGTAGCTGCATGTTTTGCCATGTTTCATTTATATTAAATAGTTCATATATATATATTGTTTTATTTGTAAGTGGGGATTATCATGATTTGAGAGGATATGATTTAAATTTTCTCAAGCAAATCCTTTCTGGGATATGTCTTCCTATTGTTGCTCACCAATTTCGTTCCTTTTCATTTGAGTTTTGAAGATTTTTGTTGTCACATAATATTGTTGTATTAGCAGCATATGTGGCCTCTTCTTAAGGTGGGAGGAGGAATTGGAACTGAAAGGGATGTTGCAGTTGTGGTCAGTTTAAGTGCTCGGGTAGGATCCATAGGGGACAATCGCCTTGGTGGTTGGCATGCATATCGAGCATCAAAGACTGCCCTTAATCAATGTAAGCTTCTTGCTATAGATTTTCAAGTTTGATGCTGAAATATTGAAGGATTTATGTGTCTTGATCACCTGCAGAAAGCAATTGAATGTGTGGAATATTGCCACCCTGTATAAATCTTTTTCATTGGACTGTTCAAAGTTATAGCTTGAGTTCCCCAAATTTTCTGTTTAGCTTGGTGTATGACTTAAAGCTGTGGTGATGTTACTGCTTTATTATAATCATATGCTTTGTCTTAAAAATTTTCAATGTTGATCTATCTACTTCAAAGGTCACTTTTGTTTAACTTGGTAATGAATCTACATCAAGGTTTCCGGCCCCTTAAAAGTGATACTCTTTCCTGTGTGGAATCTTTAAGTTCATTTCTTGAACCATTTAATCAAAGCCTTTAGCAAACCTATGTGCAGAGCATGCAGTTGGTGACGTGAAAAAGGATATGCATACTGTGTTGATTTTAAATGTAAATATGCATGTCTATGCATTCCTGTTGGCATGTGTTTAAATGAATTATAAGCAGATTGACACCGTCTGCAAGGTACAAATTTTGAAACAGTTATTGCATATTGGAACAAGTGGCATTGTTCAATATTCCCTTGGAAACTGGGTGGGCACCACTTACTCCTACATATTCTCAACACCATCAATAATAGATGGTTTTGTACAGATGTTGCTTCTGTAGGTGTGATTGATTGAATATCCTGTAACTTAGTCTCCATTCAGGCATTTATGCAGCTTTGCACGAATTCTTTTCCCACTGAAACAGATGATGCCAATATGGTGATTGCACTGGTGGAGTTTGTTTTTCTGTTCACTATAATTTTTTTTTCAATAAAAATGCTCAACAAACAGCAAACCTGTTTGACTGGTAATTTTACCTGATGATTTATACATGTTTTTTGTGTTTCTATGACAAATCTGTAATTTCTATCTAGGCTGTTCCATCATAATTCACTGGCTTACTGATGTTCTGCAGTAACGAAAACTGTGTCAGTGGAGTTTGCTCGAAAGAAGGATCCAGTTATATGCATTCTATTACATCCAGGCACAGTTGATACTGATCTTTCCCGGCCATTCCAGAGAAATGTACCAGAAGGCAAGCTTTTTACCAAGGAGTTCTCGGTGCAGAAACTGTTAAACATCATCAACAATGCAAAGAGTCACGACAATGGCAAGTTCTTTGCCTGGGATGGTCAGGAAATTCCTTGGTAGTCAGTAATATTCCTTTTGGATATGCTATAGCAGAAAGTTACTATTGAAAATGAATACTTCCGTATCTTCAAAATCAGGGAACATATCAAACTCAATTGATTATGAACTTATTCACAATTTTCATATTTGGTTGTTGCTGATTTAGCTGCTTGCATCATTTTCAGCTGCAAGCAGTTACTGCTGTCTTAGCTTATTAATTATTTGAGCTGGTTTCTTTTTCTTTTATGAACTCATTGACTGATTGTTAAAGATCTATTTTAATAATTCTTCAAAGGCTTTCTTTCTCAATCAAAATCAGAGGATGCCCTGCTTTCATCTTTGGCCTGGAATAGAACTGTTGACAAAATTTACTGGAACACTGACATTCTCTAGACAAATTTAACTATAAACTGTGCTTCTGTTTGTTCTATGTTCAAACTTTCTCCTGGGAAAAGAATTAGAACAGGGAAGGGAGAGGGTAGGAATGAGCTGCGTAAGAGAAGGCCATGGGAGGAAAAAGAGGATGAGAAAATGAAAGAATAGATAGAGAGAGAGGCTGACAGAGGAGCCCCAATTGTTGGGGGATGAAAGGATTTTGATTGATTATTAACATGTTAATATCATTATTGTTATTACTGATTTTGTCCAAAAGAATGGTGGATCCTGAAACTGATGAGCAGGAAAATATAGAAACTGCTTTCATTAAAGTCAACTAACATATCATTATTGTTAAGGATAGCTGCTAGCTGCAGGATCATACATAACATTAGTTTTCTAACGGTTTTATTTCACCTCCTTCCAAACTTCCATTAAGCCCCAAATCTTTTAGTGGATCCTGCAAAATCATAGAATTACAATGAAAATCAAATCTAACCCTTTTAACATTAAAATTCATTAAGACAATGTTGAAAGTTAAAGAGTCATTGAGCATGTAGCATGTACTCACGTTTCACAATTGGTGCTAGTGGAGACAGGGAAGCCAACTTTGATCTTGCAAGCATCAGGGATTTTGCTCAAGAATCTGTCCTGAACCCCCAAAGACTTGGCTCCTGCCTTCAAGCATCTGCAGATTGCTTTCTTATCATCGACTGTTTTCACACTCTGTGCTAGCTGTTGCAGTCCACTGCAGCATGCTGGAGTTGGTGTTGCGGCCTTCCCGGTGGCGAACCCGACACATGCTGCTGCTTTGGCGTCGACTGTGCCGCATGGAATAACTGCTTCGCTGATGCTTGCAAAGAAGAAGAGGAGAGAGAGCAGGAAGAACACAGAGAAGAAGAGGTTCTTCATGGTTAAATGGCAAAGTAGTTCTAGTAATAAGCTCTTGAAAAGTGCTTTTAGGTATCTTGGAAGCTATTTTGTTAATGGAGAAAATGTAGTGGGGGTGAAGGGTTTATATAGGATGGAAATGGGAAGCCAGAATTTTGGGATGTGAGAAGTTTTGAGTGTCCCAATAAGAATTGATGAATAGATCACCAACGTTTCATTGGGGTTGATGAAATGAAGCAGAAGCAGAAGCAGAATTACAGAAGCTGCTTTCTTTTATTTCAATATCTTATAATTGCAGAAATGTTATCCATAATATCTAATTTTTGTACCATTTTACTACTTTTTGTTTTCTAATTAATGAAATACAAAAAGAAAATTGTGTGTGTAGAGTTTGTCTTCAATGGCAGCTGGTGTGTGCGCGAAATTGCAAGTGATTTTAAATTATAGGGTATTACTTAAATTTTTAGAAAGATTTTGTAATAAGTAATAATTATACTATAAATTTATTTATTTTTATTGATCATATAAAAAAATTATTAAATATTTGATAAAATTTGTTCAAAAGTAAAAATTTTAAAAATCAATTTATATTTAATATTTTATTATTAAATATAATTTCAAATATATCTTTATGTAATTCTAAAATTAAACCTTAAAAAATTATTGAATTTTTTAAGGTTTAATTTTATCATTGATACCTATATAATTCTTATATTTTCTTTTGTTTTCAGCTTTTTTTTATTACTTAAAATATAATTAATATTTCTTTTGCCCTAAATTATTTGAAAAGAGTTATTATCGTATTCTTCCTTTAAAATTTGACATAATATCAATTAAAAAGTACCTTTATAAAAATAATCATCGACCATTTTTACTTTATCTAATGATCATCTAGAGAGACCACTTAAAGCCGTTAATGCAACAACACCATGTAGTTGTCTGACTAGGAGAGACATTTCAGCTTTTAGGAAGCTGAAGGTAAACCCCACATAATGTTGTTAGTATTTGGAGGACTACAAATGAAAACAAATTAGCTTCTACCATATGTACATAATAGATAAAGCAATCTTCTACCCAAATCGAGTCATGCCACGCGACATATAATCTTCGATTAGGTCACGTAGATCAATTCCAGTTTATCATGTGTCTTTAGTTTTAACTCCAAGCTAAGATTTCAAATTGTAAAAACGTGGGAAGAGAAAAGGTGAAAAAATTAGGGCAACTCTCTCCAACCTATCACAAGCCAAGAAAGGTATGATCTATATAAGCACTTACCTCTATGATCTTCTTCTCTTAATCTTTAACTCATTTTTTACTTTCTCTCTCAACAAGCATAAGTCATATAACATTTTCTCTCTCTTAAAAAAGAAAGTTTTGTTTTGTTTGTAGGTTCCTTGAAGCAACCTTAAACACGTGTTGATGGCTATAGTTTGAAAGTTTTTGTCTTCTAAGAAGGCTTTATTTACTCATTTTTATGTATTTTGGGTGCTACTTTGTTGACTTACATCCTACCTCATGAGTCCATCTTGTGTTCCTCATTTTTAAGCTATAAAAATTGAGTCTAAAATTCAATCCCTTAAAATACTGACTTGAGCATCGAAGTGGGCTCGCTAAAAAATCTCCAGCATCCACTTTTTAACTGTGTTCTTTGTTATAAGCAGATACGTCCAACTTAGGCATGAGGTTAGTAGGGATACGAGATGAGAAAGATTCGTGATAGTTTAGCAAGCGGACATGCAGAACATATATGAGCATTTCAGAGACCTATTTGGGTCAAGACAATGTAAGGTTGGGTGTAGAATACTGAGCTTGGACTGTTAATTGAATACCCATTTCCAGTGGATCACCTAGTATCCCACCTCAACAGGGTTGCATATTTACTACATCAACACCCTAAATGGATTTAAAATGTTATGTTAAACTTAAGTAATTTCCTACTCTATTCAATGATTATAATAGTTGAATAAAATAAGAGTGATCAATGATCATTTTTGCGAAAATACTTTTTAGGTGATAATATAAATGCCACTTTCAAACGTATATATAACAAAGCCCTTACATATTTATTTCTACTTCAATGATTTCTTCTAAATCTGAATTACCAATTTATATAAGTTTATAATTATTGGGCGACTGCTTATTTGGGCCTTAAAACTGAAGTTTGAGAAAAAACGGCTTGTTAGGTCATAAAGCATTCTCAAATTCTAGGCTATATTCACAATCAACATTGGGCTTGAATCGGCAATTTTCCATGTCAGGCCCAGTATCAGTGGTTGTAGGTATCGGCCTAACCAACAGTAGAAAATAATAAGACTCAAAGCCCAGACTTAGTTAAAACAATCCAATTTTGTATGAGAATTCGATCCATTAGAATCATGATAAGGGACAAATCTTAATAACAATAGGAAAAGAAATAAGTACATAAGTTAAGGGAAGATAGAGAAAAAAAGGATTTTCTCACACGTAAGAAAAAACAAAAGACTTACTAGTTGATATTTGAAGGACAAATTTTAGATATCAATGGTTATTGTTGTTTGTGGAAATATATAGAGTAATTTTTTTTTTCTTGCATTGTTTGAGTCTTTGACTAAGGTCAGCCTCCTTTGTTATCACCGTAGTTCTAGGAGGTGAATCCTAGCTTTAAGCTTTGTTTTGCTGCTTTGCCATTGCCATATGAATCTAGGTGCTCATTCTTAGTTAATGTCTCAAGGCGTAGGCATTCCTTTGTGGTATAACTGTGATCCCATAAAACAAATGTCTTTTGCTTTTGTTCGACAACTCATTTTTCTTAGTTCAACAGCTAATCCTTTCTGTCTAATGTCCTCCAAGATGACCTCTAGCATAGCATTCAGTGGCATAAACTTGGTTTGATCTCCTTCACGTGTTATTCTTTGTATGAGATTTATATTTTTTGGCTTCCAACTTTGCAAAGAAAACATCATTTTCTTTTTGCGATTGCTAATCCCTAGTTTGACTTTGCGAGGTTTACTCTAGATTGACGTGATTTAAACCTCTGATGAGGTCCTACCAATGCCCATTCTTTTCTTTCGTATAAGTCTAGTTTTAGATGTTTAAGACTTTTGGCTGTTTTTTTTTATATGGCCCATCAAGCTTGAGTTCCTTTGTTTGATTATGATCATGAAATATTGGTTTGTAAGGAAAGTGTATGAAAATAACCATTGAATTGAACACAAGAATGGGTCCGCTCACTACCTTATGACTTAACTCGGAACATAGTAAAAAAACTACTATATCGTCAACCTAACTTTCTCTATCAGCCCATTCCTAGGTGACAGTATGCTCAATAAACTTGATAATCGGCATTAGATGCTCAATCTCGTTGCTGAGTTGATATTGATAGCATAAAGGGATGAGGAAGACGATCCTTCCATTGACATCTCAAGCTTGTGTTCTATTTTTGTCATGGGGTTTGATGAAGCCAAGACTTGAGCATTATTAGGAGCATTGTCAATTGCATCTTCCACCAATCCTTGAGTCCTCAGTGCTACCAATTTCAGGGACATTGGCTTGCAATAAAATAAAGTAGATTTGAGCCTTGAGGTTCTTTTTCTTTTTTTACATCTTTTAATGATTTTTTCAGGGCCATACTTGGAACAAATCAACAACAAATAAAATAATAGCAGAAATTAATGTCAACATCATCAAAGAATAAATGAAAATGATGAAATATGATCACCTCTCCTCTTGATATAGATTAAACCGATGGCTTCTAGACTATAATTAGAAAACAAATCCCTAGGTATGTGAGACTTAATGAAACGGTCTTAATTCGGTCTTCTAAGTTTGGTTCAAGCATGGTCTTTCATCTCAAATACTGAAAATAACGAGTACATGTCACCAAGACATAATAAATGAGTATATAGGCTAGTAAAATAGAAAAAAATTAAATGGGATATAAAACAACAAAGAATGTAAGCTAAGAAACACGAAGTATAAACCTTATATGGAAAAAAAACAAGGAACTGAGTAGTCGATGTAATTAACTGCTGTAATATCACCCCATTCACTTTCAATTAAGAGCCATCTATCTTTCCAAGATTGATTAGAATCGAAAAATCAAGTATCGAGTTTTCATCCTTGGAATTATAACTAAATAAATAAAATTTCAGATTTGTTCTCAGTCCTACACAGACCCTAATATAATCTCCTAAACTTGAAAGAAAAAAGGGTTCACCAAAGCCTAATTTTTTCTCTAAGACTAACATCCCGATTATGGTTTGCCATAAGTTTAATATAAGTTGGTAAAGAGCTAACTTGACTTTGTTTAGGACCTTAACAAAGTAGGGTTGTTTAGGTAGTCTAAGTCTTAATTCAAGTAAAATCTCAAAAATGGCTATATCCCTATCCTGTGGTTCACTAGATTTCTCATTTTTTTTGGCAATCTTATGCTGACACTTGTTATATTAAACCTTTCTCTCAAGTTCCTGGGGTTCGACTTCCTAATTGAAGACCATATACAGTTTAATTCAAAAGCACTATCTTGGGTGTAATAGATTGGAATTTTGGAACTTAAAGGAACTGACTCTCGATTTTTAAAGAACCCTCTCAATTTTCTGTCCACTAGTAACTCGGTTCTCTATATTGACACTCATGTTCCCCCGAATGCAATATGGGTTATCACTAAAGGTTTGCTTTGAACTAATACTAACAATGGTAGATGGACTAACAAGCTTTTTTGATAGAACATTTTTATATACTTCTACCATTTAGAGACCTTTATCTAGTTGGCTCCAAGTAACTTAATTCCTTGAGACGAAGAGAGGTATCATAAAGAAGAAACAAGGAAATTAAAAGGAGGAAAAATGATGAATAAAAGGCAGTATATACTTGGGAAAAACCAATGCAATCGTTGAAGAAAGAAAGGAAAATAAGATTTCCAAAGCAAAAGACTTTCCCACTTTCTCAAACAAAAAACCCCGAACCCAAATTGTTAGAACAATATGTTAAGAGTTATTAATCACGACAAAGTTAATTGCAAGGATATGAGTCGTATCAAGAAATACAGTAGTAAGTAAGAGTATCATCCCACAAAGATTAAATTTTTTGAATTAAAGCTAAGTATTATGGTTATGGTAACTTAATTTTATTTAGGCAATATAATTTTATGAAATAAATTTAAATATAAAAATATAATCAAATAACAAACTAAATTATTAAAATTAAAAATTTCTATAAAAATAGTTTTAATGTCTTATCTTTATCTATTTATCCTAATCAGGTGTTATTAATATGTTAAAGTTCAATTCACTAATCACAGGCTAAATTTTGATCTCACTACCTCTCCCAAGTATCAAGCGGGATCTTATATTTAATCTACTTGAATCGATATCCCTATCTAACTCATCCAATTAAACTTGTATTAAAAACAATCTATTATTAACTATTTAAAACTCAACTACCTGTCAATATATTCTAATCTTAAACGTTAATATGATTATTTAGGTTATGAGGTTTTCCTAAACTCCCAAAAATCTAAATTTTATTTTTGCTATTCTAGTGAATAAATTAAACTTTCTCGAGTATTAACCCATTTACACAAATCAATCAACTCATCAAAATAAAAAATTGAAGGCATTACGAAAAAGGATAAACACAAGTGAATGAACCATAAACATTAACGACATAAAAATATATCAAAACATGATTTGAATAGATTGGACAAGACTCTAGAATAATAAAATTAGGCCAACATAGAAAAATTTATAACAATTATTAACAAAAAATTCATAAATATAAATATAGCCTAAACAATATTACAAAGTATAAACTTCAAGAGATAAAAGGAAGAAAAAGGGAAAACTCAAATCAAGGGATGCTCTAACCCTTTAATTCTTTAAGAATTTGCCAAGAAACTTTAAAACATTGTTGAACTCCAAGCCTCTCTCTATAGCAAATTCAGCTTATCTCTCCTTGTATTTCTAACTCTAAAAATAATCTTTTATATTTAGTTAATGGTGTTGGATACATTCCTATTGAAGGATTGTCCAAAGTGTTATTTTGGAATTTCATAACCCACTTGTCTTGATAACAATTGTTTAAACCTTTTTTTTTTAGAATTTGACAACATGAAAAATTAAAGAACTGAGAAAATGCCATCAGTTTATGTTTTCATTTTGGGAGTCAAAAACCAGAAAGTATGGCATACTTTTACTTTGGAGGACAGAATGTTCTCCTCTATCTTTTCGTTTTGCACTGTATTTGATGAACAGCAAATTGCATGACAACTTTAGGTTGGTTTTGGCTGAAATTTGGTCGAGACATTCATGACACATGGTTCTTCAGACATAACAGTTTGATCGTCTAGCTTGGCTCTTAAACTCACCCAAGATGAAGAATACAGCAGCCCTGTTCTTCAAAAAATTTTGCGCTTTGGCTTTCTAATTTCAGGTTCTTCATTTTTGTGTTATTGTTAAGTTGTTGTTTATTTGTTGGATTAATGTTGATGGTAGTTTTTCTATTAGTTGAAAAGTTATAATATTGAGTGAATACTCTTGTATTCTATGATTTTGTGAGAATAGAAATCCTATAATCTTTGGCCGTGATTTTTTTCTCCTACTCATAGTGGGTTGGGGGGGGGGGGGGGGGGGAGTTTTTTCCACGTAAAATAACTTGTTCCTTGTTATAGTTTGCCTTGAGTTGCTGTTGATGTATATTCTGTTTATTGGTTCATTTTGATTCCATTTCTATAAGAAGAAAGTAAGGATCGGATAGTTTACATTTCCTTGCCCTAATAAGTGGTATCAGAGCCAATGTTTTAATTGGTGAGCTATTGTTTTGCTTTA
This sequence comes from Melia azedarach, assembly GCA_028052125.1. Lineage (NCBI taxonomy): Eukaryota > Viridiplantae > Streptophyta > Magnoliopsida > Sapindales > Meliaceae > Melia > Melia azedarach. The sequence goes on from CM051406.1 coordinate 4,300,270, forward strand.
CATAATGGAAGTAAACACCAATAGAATGGTGAATTTGAATGGTTCTAACTATGCCCTTTGGAAAGGAAAAATGGAAGACTTACTCTATGTGAAAGATTATTATTTACTAGTATTTGCCACTGAAAACGTGTAGATAAAACAGAAGAAGAATTGACTTTGTTGCATAGACAAGTTTGTGGTTACATTAGGTAGTGGGTAGATGATAATGTTTTGAATCACATAAGTGGGGAGAAACATGCACGGACACTTTGGAACAAGTTGGAACAATTGTATGTTAGGAAGATAGGAAATAACAAGTTGTTTTTGATAAAACAGATGATGGCATTAAGATATAGAGATGAAACTCCGATGACATATCACTTGAATACTTTTCAGGGGATTCTAAATCAGCTTGCTTTTATGGGAATAAGTTTTGATGAAGAAATTCAAGGGTTGTGGCTTCCTTAGTACTTGCCAAATTTATGGAAGACACTCTGGACATCTTTATCTAACTTTGCACCTAGATAGTATTATCTCCATGGAATTTGCTAAAAGTAATGTTCTGAATAAAGAGTCAAGAAGAAAAACACATGGTCGCTCTTCACAATCAGAAGCTTTAGTGACAGAATCCAGAGGAAGAAGTAAGAGTAGGGATTCCGGGAACAAAGAGCACAACAGAAGCAAGTTAAGAAAGGGGTACAAAAATCTTGATTGTCATTATTGTGGTAAGAAAGAGCACATCAAGAAATACTGTTACCAATGGAAAAGAGAAAATAAGGAGAGCAAAGAGAAAGAAAAGAAGAGTGAACATAAGAGTGATGATGATAGAGTCAATGTTACTCCTAAAGATATTTTGACAGTTCAAGAGCATGATGTAATAAATTTTGCTCAGACTGAGACAAGTTGGGTGATAGGTAGTGGTGTTTTTGTTTATGTTACAGCTAGAAAGGATTTGTTCTCCTCCTACACATCGGGTGATTTTGGAGACTTAAGGACAGCTAATGAAGGTGTGACACGATGTGCAGGTATTGGAGTTGTATGCTTGAAGACTTGAAATGGTTCCAGATTAGTTCTCAGAAGTGTCAAACATGTACCTGATATTCAGCTTAACCTTCTTTCGGTTAGCAAGCTTTGTGATGATGGCTATGACAACAATTTTTCAGGAGACAACTAAAAACTCACCAAGGGTGTTATGGTTATAGCTAGTGGTAAGAAGTATTATAATTTATACCTAACTCGAGCTAAAATTATTGAAGATGTTGTACATGCAACTGGGTTAGGCGATGAAACTGAGTTATGGCACAAACGATTTATGCCATATGAGTGAGAAAGGGCTTACTGAGTTAGCTAAGAAAAATATGTTGCCCGAGGTGAAGAAAGTGCATTTGAAGAAGTGTACTAATTGTTTAGTAGGGAAGCAAAATAGAGTTTCCTTCAAGAGTCACACACCTACTGAAGACTAGAGGTACTTGATCTAATACATTATGATGTTTGTGGTCCTATGTCAACTATGTCACTTGGTGGTTCTTACTATTTTGTAACATTTATTGATGATCACTCAAGGAAAGTATGGGTTTATACTTTGAGATCAAAAGACCAAGTGTTATATGTGTTTAAGCAATTTCAGGCTTTCAGTTGAGAGAGAAATAGGAAAGAAGCTTAAATGTATCCGAACAGATAATAGTGGTGAATATATAGGGCCATTTAATGCTTATTGTAGAGAATAAGGTATTAGACATAAGAAAACTCTACCAAAGATATCGCAATTGAATGGCTTAGTTGAAAGGATGAACAAAACATTGGTTGAGAGAGTCAGATGCTTGATTTCACAAGCTGGGTTGTTGAAATCCTTTTGGGGTGAAGCTTTAAGTACTGCAGCACATGTTATAAATCTTTCTCCTAGCATCCCTTTGCAATTAAAAGTGCCAGAAAAGATATGGTTCGAAAAGAAAGTTTGTTATGATTACTTGCATATTTTGTTGTAGAGCCTTTGTTCACATCTCTAAAGATGAAAGATCTAAGCTTGATGTAAAGACCAAACAATGCATTTTTCTGGGCTATGGCCAAGATGAGTTTGGCTACAAGGTTGTATGATCCAGTTAGCAAGAAAATCTTTAGAAGCAGAAATGTTGTGTTTATGGAAGATTAGACTAAAATAGACTTTAATACAGAAGAAGTGATAGAGCCTCTGAGTAGTAGTGTATCTGTTGATTTAGACATAGTTCCTCTAGCACTGAGAAAGGATCAACATGTTGATGATATTCAGGATGATCAACCAGACGCAGTTGATATTGATAATCCTATACAGGAGGAAGGAATAGAGGATGCTCATATAGAGTAACTAGCAGAGGAGACTTCTGCAATCTTAGTTAGAAAGATCTGCTAGAGTTAGACAACCTTCTAATAGATATCCTGTGCATGAGTATATCTTGTTGTCTGATATGGGAGAGCCTGAGTGTTATGATGAGGCCATTGAAGATGATCATAGGAGTTAGTGGATTGAAGCTATGCAAGATGAGATGTGTTCTTTGCATGAAAACCATACCTTTGAGTTAGTAAAACTCCTAAAGGCAAGAAAGCATTGAAGAATAAGTGGATGTCCTAGAATAAAGTATAAAGAACATAGTTCAAGGCCACAATATAAGGCAAGACTTGTTGTTAAAGGTTTTGGGTAGAGGAAAGGCATTGATTTTGGAGACATATTTTCTTCAGTTGTCAAGATGACTTTAATCCGTGCAGTATTTGGTTTGGCAACTAGTTTTGATTTAGGAATTGAACAGATGGATGTGAAAATTGCTTTCCTTCATGGTGATTTGGAGGGAGAAATCTACATAGAGCAACCAAAGGGGTTCAAAATGAAAGACAAAGAAGATTATGTTTGCAAATTAAAAAAGAGTCTTTATGGAATGAAGCAAGCTCTAAGACAGTGGTTCAAGAAGTTTGAGTTAGTTATGAGGGAGCAAGGCTATCAAAAGACTATTTCAAACAATTGTGTTTTTGTACAGAAGTCATCTAGTGATGAGTTTATCATTCTTTTACTCTATATAGATGACATTCTTATTGTTGGCAAGAATGTTTGCAGGATTGATACTTTGAAGAAGCAGTTGAGTAAGTGTTTTGCCATAAAAGACTTGGGTACTACAAAACAAATGTTGGGGATAACAATTGAATGTGATAGATCAACAAAGAAGTTGTATTTGTCACAAGAGAAATACATTCAGAAAGTACTTACGGTTTTGCATGGACTATAGTTGAGCACTAAATAATGTCCTACAACATATGCAAAAAAAGAAGAGATGAAGAAGATTCCTTATGCCTCAATAGTTAGGAGCTTAATGTATGCCATGGTATGTATCAGACCAGACATAGCCTATGCAGTTGGTATGGTGAGTCGTTTCCTTTCAAATCTAGGAAAAGAACATTGGGATGATGTGAAATGGATCATGAGATACTTCTGTGGTACATCTGATTTGAAGCTTTCCTTTGGTGAAAATGAACTTGTCCTTGGTTGGTTTTGCTGATGCAAATTTGGTTGGAGATGTTGATTCTCGCAAGTCTACTTTTGGGTATTTGATTAACTTTATAGGGGGAGCTGTTTCATGGAAATCTACTACAAAAGTATGTTGCTCTTTCAACAACAGAGGCAGAATTCATTGCAACATCAGAAGGTTGCAAAGAGTTCTTATAGATGAAAAAGTTTCTTCAGGAGCTTAACTTTGAGTAAAAGAGGTATGCATTGTTATGTGACAATCAAAGGCGCCATTCACCTTTGGCACAAATTCTTCTTTTTATTCAAGATCAAAGCATATTGACATTCGTTATCATTGGATATAGGATGTATTGAATGCTAAGTTGTTAGATCTTGAAAAAGTCCATACAGATGATAATAGTGCTGATATGTTGATAAACTCATTGCCAAGGAACAAATTTGAGACTTGTTGTTTGATTGCCTGAATGGTAGAGTCCTCCTAATAATCGTGAGGGGGAGAGTGTTAGACTTACACTTTTATTGGAGGATTGTCCAAATGGTTATTTTGGAATTTCATAACCCTTTTGTCTTGATAACAATTGTTTAGGTCTTTTTTTTTTTTTGAGAATCCGACAAACATGCAAAATTAAAGAACTGAGAAAACATAAAAATGCCATAAGTTTATATCTTTATTTTAGGAGTTAAAAACCAGAAAGTATGGCATACTTTTGCTATGGGGGACAGAATGTTCTCCTCTGTCTTTTTGTTTTGCACTATATTTGATGGACAAGCAAATCGCAACCCGATTTTAGGTTGGTTTTGGTTGAAATTTGGTTGAAATTTGGTAGAGACATTCACGACACATAGTTCTTCAGACAGAACGATTTGATCGTCCAGCTTGGCTCTCAAACTCACCTAGAATGAAGAATAAAACAGCCCTGTTCTGCAGAAAATTCTGCACCTTGGCTTTCTAATTTCAAGGTTTTTCATTTTTGTGTTATTGTTGAGTTATTGCTTATTTGTTGGATTAATGGTGATGGTAGTTTTTCTATTAGTTGAAGAGTTGTAATGTTAAGTGAAACTATTCTATAATTTTATGAGAATAAAAATCCTATAATCTTTGCCGTGGTTTTTTTCTCCTACTTACAGTAAGGGGGAGTTTTTTCCACTGAAAATAACTTGTTCCTTGTTGTAGTTTGCCTTGAGTCGTTGTTGGTGTATATTCTGTTGATTGGTTCATTTTGATTCCATTTCTATAAGAAGAAAGCAATGATTGGATAGTTCACATTTCCTTCCCCTAACAAATGGTGGCTAAGGTTAGAATAGTATGAAAACCTAGGATAGGTTCAAATCAGGCCATCCAATCAAGTTTGGACAATATTTAGCATCGAGATGGCACGAGGGCATTGAGGAGGCAAACTTAGTGGCACGATCGTACCATGCATACTATTTTCGTGGGTACAACTAATATATCATTGGAAAGTTCTAGATGTCTAATTTCTAATTCCTCATACGAATCACGATTTTGCCTTTTTTTTCATAAGAAATTATCACCATTTACGTACATCATATATATAAGCAAAATGTCCACTTTTGTTGTCCATGATATGTCTTCTACTTCTTTTGCCTAATTTGTACTACCTCTTCCTTCATTATACAAATTTTAGGTATTAACGGTTATTGCTGTTCGTGAAAATATCTAGAGTAATTTTTTTTCCTTGCATTGTTTTAGTCTTTCACTAAGGTCAGCCCCCTCTGTTAGCACCATAGTCTTAGGAGGCGAATCCCAGCTTTAAGCTTCGTTTTGCTGCTTTGCTATTGCTATATATAAATCTAGGTACCCATTATTAGTTAATGTTTCAATGTGCCATTTCAGGCTTAGGCATTCTTTTGTGGTATAACCGTGATCCCATAAAACAAATGTCTTTTGCTTTTGTTCCTCGTCTCTAGGGACAACTCATTTTTCTTGGTTCAATAGCTAATACTTTATGTCTAATGTCCTCTAGCATAGCATTCAGTGGCATAAACTTGGTTGGATCTTCTCTGCGTGTTATTCTTTGTATAAGATTTATATTTTTTGGCTTCCAACTATATGCAAAGCAAACATCATTTTTTTCTTTGCGAATTGCCCTAGTTTGACTTTGTGAGTTTTACTTTAGATTGACATGATTTAACCTCTGATGAGGTCCTACCAATGTCCTACTCTTTTCTTCCGTATAAGTCTAGTTTTAGATGTTTAAGTCTTTTGGCCATTTTTTTTCTTATATGGCCCATCAAGCTTGAGTTCCTTTGTTTAGTTATGATCATGAAAAATTGGTTTGTAAGGAAAGTGTATGAAAATAACCATTGAATTAAACACAAGAAAGGGTCCGCTCACTACCTTATGACTTAACTCGGAACACAGTGAAAAGACTACTATACTACTATAACGTCAACCTAACTTTCTCCATCAGCCCACTCTTGGGTGACAGTAGTATGCTTAATAGACTTGATAATCGACATTATATGCTCAATCTTGTTGTTGAGTTGATGTTGATAGCATAAAGAGATAAGGAAGATGATCCTTCCATTGACATCCCAAGCTTGTGTTCTATTTTTTTCGTGGGGTTTGATGAAGCTAAGACTTGAGCGTTATTAGGAGCATTCTTAACTGCGTCTTTCACCAATCCTTAAGTCCTCGGTGCTACCAATTTCAGGAATATTGGCTTACAATAAAATAAAGTAGATAATTTGCTCACTATATGCTTAAGCCTTGAGGTTCTTCCTCTTCTTCTTTTTTACATCTTTTAATGATTTTTTCAAGGCCATACTTGGAACAAATCAACAACAAATAAAATAATAACAGAAGTTAATGTCAACATCATCAAAGAATAAATGAAAATGATGAAATATGATCACCTCTCCTCTTGATATAGATTAAACCGATGGCTTCTAGACTATAATTAGAAAACAAATCCCTAGGTATGTGAGACTTAATGAAACGATCTTAATTTGGTCTTCTAAGTTTGGTTCAAGCATGGTATTCATCTCGAATACTGAAAATAACGAGTACCTGTCACCAAGACATAATAAATAAGTGTATAGGCTGGTAAAATAGTGGGATATAAAACAACAAAGAATGTAAGCTAAGAAACACAAAGTATAAACCTTATATGGAAAAAGAAGAAGGAACCGAGTAGTCGATATAATTCACTGCTGCAATATCACCACATTCACTTCCAATTAAGAGCCATCTATCTTTCTAAGATTAATTAGAATAGTATGAAAACTTAGGATAAGTTCGAATCAAGCCATCCAATCAAGTTTGGACGACATTTAGCATCCAGATGGCACGAGGGCACTGAGGAGGCAAAATTAGTGGCATGATCGCACCATGCATACTATTTTCATGGGTACAACTAATATATCATTAGAAAGTTCTAGATGTCTAATTTCTAATACCTTATACGGATCACGATTTTGCATTTTTTTTTCATAAGAAATTATCACCATTTTAGTACATCATATATATACGCAAAGTTTTCGCTTTTGCTATCCATAATATGTCTTTTACTTCTTTGGCCCAATTTGCACCACCTCCTCCTCCATTATAGTTTTCTAGCTTCTTTACATACAAACGCAAAATTTATCAAATAATCGCTTAAGTTTGAGGATATTTTATAAATATTTAAGTTCAAACGATGTTAATTTGTGAATAAAATACTCACTTATTAGTTATCTGTAAAAAGATGAAAAGTTTATGAAATAGGTGACATCATATAATAAGATTTATTAAATGCTTGTTGTACTCTCGAGAAAAGGAAAAGTAACTTTTTCAAATAGGAATGGGAGTAAAAAGGAAATAATTTTTCTTATATGCATCCAAATGTGAGAACAACAGGGATGGAAATAGCAAGAATTTTAAGAATTTCTCTCCAAATATAAATCCTCAAAATTATGGGACTCCACGTTGGACCACTATTTGTCTGGGCCTTGAAACTGAATCATTAAAAAATTGGCTTGTTAGGATAAGTATTCTCGAATTCCAGGCTACATTCACAATCAACATTGAGCTCAAATCGCCAATTTTCAATATCAGGCCTAATACTGGTAGGTATAGGCATAGGCTGAAACCAACAGTAAAAAAGAATAGGTCTCGAGGCCAACAATTGCTGAAAACAATCCGACAATCCGACTCGTATGAGAATTCGAATCTCACTGGAATCAAGATAAGGGAAAAATCCTAATAACAGTAGAAAAAGAAATAAGTATGTAAGCTAAGGAAAGATAGAGAAGAAATAAAACACTTACTAGTTGATTTATGAAAGGAAAATTTTAGATATCAATAATACTTAAAATATTTACAAAAGGCAATCTTGTGTTATTATTAAACTAAAACAAAATAAATTAAGTTTTTCAAATCTTTGCTAAAATATTAAGAACCTAAAAAAGTTTTGCTTATTTTTGTAAATTTTATGGTGTTTGAAGAATTGAATTCAGTTGAGTATTTTGTTGAAATAATATTCAAGTGAAAGGGACATTTTGATTTTCTGGGTATAGATAAGGAGTGTATAAAGTAAGATAATCAAACAAATAGTTGGTGATATGGATAAAACACAATTATTAACCATATCATTTTTAGGCTAAATTAAACTCACTAACTTTGTGTTAAATTGACCAATTGTGACACAAATTGCCACATCTAAATTCATTAATCTGTAATCAATTAATCTAAGCATTAATATTTAACATGTTTAATTTAACCTTATTTCACATTTTCATTTAATTAATATATATTAAATTAGAGCTATTATGTATAATACTAATAAATTACTAAAAGAAGATTAATAATTTTTATACACTAATTGTGCAATTTTATACTCAAATAATTCAAATTAATTGTGGTTCTCTAGGTATAAAATTTTAAGTTTTAATGAATGTAGGACAAAAATTAAGGATCACATAAATTAAAAAATTTATTTCAAGTCATATTTTTATTTTCACTTTAGTTAGCATTCTTATTTGATTTTATTATTTAAATAAAATTATAGTTATTATATTATTCTAGTTATAATTTAAAATTAAATCTCTTGTTTATGAAAATTTTTTTCCTATTAAGATTAGAATGAATATCTAATATAAATAAATCTTATATTCATTAATTTTATTTCAAGCAATTAATAATTTTTTTTAATTATTTACTTTGTGATTGATTTGTCTTTTTTTAGAGTCTCTATTATTGAATATTCAAGAAATAAGCTAGAACGGTATTTAATATTGCTTCTATTGAGTTATTTAACTCTAATATTTCAACATATAAGTATTGATTAAGAATATTATTATTCCTTTAAGCTGTATCTCAATATTTATATTAAGATGAAACTTTCATCAATTAAATAATAATAAGATGAAATAATTAATCATTTCGAAAATGATATTATTACTAATTAATTTGGTTTGAATCTCTTTTTGGGTCATATTAGAAAAGGCTTGATTAAAGTCATCCATACTCTTTAACTTGAGATTACATTATTATTAATAAAATTATTATATAATGATGATACAAAGGTGGGTCTGATGAAGACATTGCATTCATTAACTCACTCTTTTATTGAAAATATTCATCCCTAAATAGGGTCTAAGTAAAGAACGATTGATCCAGATCTTCTCTCTGAATTTAGTGAATCCTGCAAAAAAGCAAACACAGATTAATACTTTTGTTTTCTTCATTTACGTATTACTTTAAGCTTACAGATCTAAGAAGAATTGAAATTTGTTTACTACTGACGTTTCACAGTTGGTACTGGTGGAGACAGGGAAGCCAACTTTGATCTTGCAAGCGTCAGGAATTTTGCTTAAGAATCTGTCCTGAACCCCCAAAGACTTGGCTCCTGCCTTCAAGCATCTACAAATTGCTTTCTTATCATCCACTGTTTTCACACTCTGTGCTAGCTGTTGCAGCCCGCTGCAGCATGCTGGAGTTGGCGTTGCAGCCTTCCCGGTGGCGAAACCGACGCATGCAGCTGCTTTGGCATCGACAGTGCCGCATGGAATGGCTGCTTGGCTGATGCTGGCGAAGAAGAAGAGGAGAGAGAGCAGGAAGAACATGGAGAAGCCGAGGTTCTTCATGGTTATCTATAAATGGGAAAGTAAAAAGCTGTTAAAAAGTACTTCTACCGATCGTGGAAGCTGTTTGATTGATGGGAAAATGAGGTGAGGGGATGAAGGGTTTATATAGGATGGGAAATGGGAAGCTACAATTTCGGGGTTGTGAGAAGGTTTCAGTTTCCAATGAGATTTCATGAATATATAATCACTAGATATATTCAATCTATTGAGATTGATGAAATGAAGCAGAAGCAGAAATTGCAGAATATACAGTCTCGAAAGTTTGTCTTCATTGGCCTTTGTGTTGCACAAATAATTGGTTCTACAAAATATTACCATTACCATTGATATTGATTTTCAAATATCCTTTATAAATTTTTATATCTAAACACAGTTGAATTTCTTAATAAATCATCATTAATTGTAACATAATTAGTTAGAAATTTTGAAGAATTTCTATCACTAATATTTTACATTACATTTATCATAAGAAATTCTTGGAGATTGATTGGATCATATGATCATTGTTACTGTCAAAAAGTTTGAAGGTAGATCACAAATCAGATGCTTAATTCCTCTCAATTTACAAAAAAAGAACCCTAATACTTTTAACTCACATTATCTTAAATTAGCCCACATACAAAACTTTTGTAAATATATTTTTATTTACGTTTTTCACTCGAAATAATACAAATATAGGTGAAAATCTACATTTACAATAAACAGAAGGTCAAGAAATTAAAATAAATCCAAGAAAACTTTTTCTCTCCTATATATGGAAGAAAAGAGAGAATTAAGATTTTTCTCTCTCCTATATATGGAAGAAAAGAGCACGGAACAAATGTTGAGGGAGTGGGTTAGCATTTTTGGAAGATTTTTGAGATTTAGATCTGGTATAAATTTTCAAACAATGTTCTTTCAAGCAGATTAGATTTTAGATTATTTTCAGCCATGTTTCACATTTACTGATATATATCACATATACACATACTTTTGTGAAAGTCAGCACTCCATCTCAAATAATAATTGTTATGGGGTAAAAATAGGCTAGACACGTGGCGATACGTAAGCCCACGACGCTTAAGTCGGGCACCTATGGGACGATCCGTTCATGTTGAAACCCATCTCACCTCGGATCTCAGCTGAGGCAAGATCCGACCTCAGGTAGTATAAAGGGTGTTCACATGAAAGGTGTCACGTGGTCTATAACCAATAGGCCATATAGATAGGGTAAAACGAGTGGACCCCACTCTGGAACAGCCCCAAAAGTAAAGGGATTTGGTTCCCCTAAAAATGTGAAAAATGTGTCCTATGATCCTAGGTCACTTAGGGGGACCACCTGAAATCGCCCAAAATGGAAAGCTGACCAAGGAGACAGTGTAGCATCTTGGTAGCTGAAAAAGGGACCCCACCTGACGTGGTCAACCTTTGAGGGATCATAAGTAAAGGCAAATGAGCATTCGCCACCTGTACACAAGGGATAACATAATCCCCTACTCGAATCAAATCTTGCCATGTGGCATGTAATCTCGGATAAGGTCTTAAGGACCAATCCCTTGCTCACCAAGTGTCCCTAGTCTTGACTCCGAGCTAAGGTTTCAAGCTTGGGAAGAGGAAGGAAATGAGGAACTAGGGCAACATTGTTTGGCCAATCATGTGTCCACAAAGGTATAATATAAAAAAACACTTATGTCAGAGGTAAGATAAGGTCCTCCTTCAAGCTAGAACTCATTCTTTGCTCACACACACCACAAGCACAAGTCACCTAATTATTGTTCTCTCTAAGAAACAAGGAGACAACCTTAACACCCTATTGAAGGTTGTCCCTTGAGGACGGTTTTACTATTCCAGCTTCCAAAAAGGCCACACTTATTGCCTTCTACATGTGTTTTGTGTGTCATTTGGTCAACTAGCTCCTAGCTACACACTCCTCCACATATTAGCTATTCCAAGCTACCAAAATCGAGCCTATAATATCACCCCCTTAAGGTACTGACTTGAGCGTCGGAGTGGGCTCACCGGATAACCTTCCAGTGCCCCCTTTTTGACCGTGTTCTCTACTGCCAGGCGTCCTTACCAAGTTCGGGTCCGAGGTCAGCAAGTAGAGTGAGCTCAGGAAGGTTTCAAGCAGTTTGGCCCGGGATCAGCGAGGCGTGAAAGGTCAGCTTGGGAGCCTCCGAGGTTAGGACGAGACTAAATCGGGTGCGGAATACTGAGCTCAGACTGTTGACTGGGCATCCATCTTCAACTCGGATACTAGATCAGCAAGGCATTACCACCTCACCTGGGTTGATATTTTCACGCATCAACAATAATAAAATAAATATTTTATCTTTATTCTAATTGAAAATAAAAAAATAGTAATATTTTAGTCCTTGAACTTTAATAAAATAACAAATCAAAATATATTTTGGCCAATTTTAATATTTTAATTCCTACGTGTAATGACATTTGTCACAATTTATTAGAATTTTTTAGAGTATAATTAACTTTTTCTCTAAAACAGTAAAAAGTCCTAATTTTACTATAGTAAAAAACTCTAGATTACTGAAAACACAAATTAAACCTACAATACATGATTTTCATTCACAATGTTTTAAAATAACCAATAATAAAAAATGTAAGGATTTACTTGGATGGGTTATTGTGGCTTTTATAGGTATATTTTTCATTATAATTTGGAAAAAAAAATTGTATTTCAAAAAATGATGGAAGAAGGTGGCAAAGAATGGAAGATAAAAATAATAGTAAGGACTCAAATATTAAAATTGGCTGAAATATATCATAATTTAATATTTTATTAAAGTTTAGGGACTAAAATATTATTATTTTTGTTTTTAATTAGAATAAAGGATAAAACAAATATTTTATTATTATTTGGGGGTAGAATGATGACTTTCACAAAAATGGGTATATATCTAATATATATCTAATATATCTAATATATATCAATAAATGTGATATGGTTGAAAACAACCCTTAGATTTTATATGTGTTAATAGTGTTTATATAAGTAGAATAGAGTATTTTTACATACCTCCCCTAAAGTTTGTGGAAATCACAGGTAGATAAAACATTTGTGAAAGTTTATAGGTCCATGTTATAGTAATTCTATTTTGTTGGCTGTTAGTTGATTAATTAAAACGGTTAAAAAGTCTAAAATACTCTTAATACACTTTTTATTTAAGTGTAATTTTCACAAACCTCAGAAAAGGTACATAAAATAATCCAAAATTTTAATTATTAACTTTTATTTATTTTTATTTTTAATTTCTTACATTTAAAAATAATAATAATAATTAAAAAAAGTTTCTTAACAACCTAGCTATATCTCTTCTCCTTCTTCTTTTCCTAACAACCTATTTTAATTGCTTTACGGCTGCTACTTTGTATATGTGGATTAAGATTTTGTTTTATAATATTTTTATTTTGATTTTTAATTAAAATACTTTAACGTATAATTTTAATTGAATATATATATATATATGTAGATAGAAAATTTGTAAAAATTCAAGTTTATATATATTCAATTAAAATAAAAAATTAAATATTTTAATTATAAAACTAAAATCAAAATCAAAAATCAAAACCGTAATCCACAAATATAAAATAGTAGTTGCAAAGTAATTCAAATAGATTGTTAAGGAGAAAAGAAAGAGAATAGATATGGTTAGGCTGGTAGAAAACTTTTGTTGTTATTATTGTTGTTGTTGTTATTATTATTATTATTATTATCATGTAATGTAAGCAATTAAAATAAATAAAAATTAATAATTAAAAGTTTGAGATATTTTCACATATCCTCTCTCGAAGTTTGTAAAAATTATACCTAAATAAAAAGTGTGTTAAGAATATTTTAGACTTTTTTATTTTCTTAATTAGTCAACTAAGAATTAACAAAATGGAATTATTGCAGTAAGGAAGCTACTTATGAAGTTTCACAAACGTTCCATCTATCTGTGATTTATAAAAACCTCAAGGGAGGTCAGTGAAAATATCCAAAATGGAACATTATTTAAAAATTGATTAATTGTTTGATTTAAAATTTGAAGCTATGTTTTACTAAAAATTGTGTAATTAAATCCTAAGTAGGAATTAGAGAATTTAAATTGTTTAATATGCATTTTTATGATTTAAAGGATAATTATGTTATTTTTAGTCTAGAGGTAGCCTTGCATTTTATATAATTTGATAATAATACAATAATATTTCAAATAATTTAATAATATTACATTTATATTTTAAATAATTTAACTTTTAAAATATTTATCTTTATGATTCGGGCCGCATGCTTTCTGTTTCTGGTCCTAGGGATGTATTATATTGCTCCTACTCATATATTTAGTCTAGAGGGGACGATAATTCTTTGGTTAATTTAATGGATTTTTTGCGTGCTTATGAATGTGCTTCTGGGTAGTCCATCAGCAAGGAAAATAAGTAATCAGATTTCATTGGCAAGTCAGCTTCTTCTTCCAGCTTCTTCAACAAGGCGATTTCTAAGTTTCAAGTCTGCAAAGGCAAGCTCTTGTCCATGGCAGGTTTTGTAGAGTTAGTGAAAACGGTTTTCCAGAACTTATTGCTTCATTAATACTAAAAAAAAAATACAACAAAATAATCTAGTAGAAAGTGTTATTTATTTCTATAAAAATACATACAATGAAGCTGATTTTTAACCCACCCAAACATTATAACAATTTCACGTAAACTCAACAACTAAATATTTTACAAATTTAAGATACTTGCTATATAAAGTTAAATTGAAAGAAAAGAAATATTATGCAGATTCAAACTATAGAATTGAGGATTAAAAGAATATATCATACACATCAACTAAAATATCATGCAAATTTCAATTGTATATTATATATAAACAACGATTGTAAATTAAATATCGAATATCATTTAAATTAAAAATATTTGTTAAAATTAATTAAAAACTTAAAACATACTTTAATCAACTGTAAAAAAGAGGTAACAAAAAGACAAACAGTGAGTAAATTAAGAAAATAGAGTCCAATTTTTAAATAAATATTAGAATCAAGAATGATATAAATATTAAAAATTTAAGCTTAAAAAAGATAATATAAAGTGTTATAAATTCAAAGTTTTATAAGTTTTAAAAATAAGTTTAAGATAATAAAAAATAATTTTTGAATTCTAGATATGACTAACATAAAAGCTATGAAAATGGCCTTTTTTAGTTTTCTGATTTTCAACTAAAACATAGAATTTGATTCAAAAATAATTTTTTACATATATCTTAGACAAATGCATATTTTAATGATTCTTCGTATTACTTATTTTCAAAACAAAAAATCCTATTTAAAAAGTAAATCGAACAACCCAAATTTTTCTCAGTAAAATTATGGGTTAGTTTAAGATTATTGTAGATTTTAAAATAATTTTATTTTTCTGTATTATAAAAATAATTTAATTTAATGTTTAGGAAATTTATTTTTTAAAGTGTTATGAATTATAAAAATATTTTTATGCATTTGATAAATTTTATTGTTTAAAAGTTATAGTAATTATAATTACAAAAATATACATAAAAAAAATAATGAATAAACTTAATTTTAGGTAAGTATTCGTTACAGACACGTATATGGTTTTAGTTAATTGTCAGATTAATTGTTGCACGTATATGGTTTTAGTTGTTGTACATCGTATGTGTATGTGTGTAGATACTTGTCTTTTGTTTTTCTATTCAAATAAATTTAAATTTTGCAGTTAAAAAAAAATTCAACCTAGCATCTCAAATTATATTATAATTAACTAGTATATATTAATCAATCTGAACTAGTTAATATTAAAATTTGAAAATTATATATAAGATTGAAATTCAAATTCTGCTCGAATAAAAATAAAAGCCGAAAGAGATTAAATTTATGAATATCCTAACTTGAGATTACATTATTATTATATATAGTTTACTATCATGATGACAAAGCAAGGTAGGGTAACCTATAGTTAACACAGCATGAATTGACCAATGTTTTATTGAAAATTTTCGTCTTAATTTCTTCCAGCTTTTTAAGACCGATTGATGCTATTCTTGTCTCCAGCTCCCCAAGCTCCATAGAAAATTTAGTGAATCCTGCAACCAAAACAAATTAAAGACAACATTAACATTCTGTCTTCTTCATTTACTTCTTACAGATATTGATTTACTTACGTTTCACAGTTGGTGCTGATGGATACGGGGAAACCAACTTTGATGTTGCAGGCTTCTGGAATTTTGCTCAAGAATCTGTCCTGGACCCCCAAAGACTTGGCTCCTGCTTTCAGGCATCTGCAACTTGCTTTCTTATCATCCACTGTTTTCGCGCTCTGTGCTAGCTGTTGCAGCCCGCTGCAGCATGCTGAAGTCGGCGTTACAGCCTTGCCGGTGGCGAAACCGACGCATGCAGCTGCTTTGGCGTCGACAGTGCCGCATGGAATGACTGCCTCGCTGATGCTGGAAAAGAAGAAGAGGAGAGAGAGCAGGAAGAGCATGGAGAAGCCGAGGACGTTCTTCATGGTTATCTGTAAATGGGAAAGTAGAAAGCTGTTAAAAAGTGCTTCTAGAGATCATGGAAGCTGTCTGATTGATGGGAAAATGAGATGGGGGGGAAGGGTTTATATAGGATGGGAAATGGGAAGCTACAATTTCGGGGTGTGAAAATTTTTGAGTTTCCCAATGAGATTTCATGAAAAATAAATCAGTAGATATATATATTCATTGGGATTGATGAAAGAAGCAGAAGCAGAAATTGCAGATTGTATATAGTCTCTAAAGTTTTATCTTCAATGGCTGCAGCTATGTGTAGCACAAATAATTGGCTTACAAAATTTTACCATAATTACATTGATATTGAATTTCAAATCTTCCTTCATTTTTTATCTAAACCCACTTGAATTTTGTAAGCTCGTTTAGTAAATTTTTTTTTGCTCGGTATTTTTTGATATATATTATAAATTTTAATAATTATAAAATTTCATAGACTAAAATATTTTTTATTTTTAATATAATTTATTATACATATATTTTAAAAAGAGATATTTATTAAAGATTAAATAAAATATTATTAACAAAAATTTTAGTGGAGTAGTAAAGGTGTTGTGTTTCACAAATAAAATTTATTTTACAATGTAAAAAAAAAAAAAATTCAAACCACTAGTCAGAAGCTTTCTTGTTGAGACTGCATTTGAGTGTGTAAGAGAAGATCAGTTAGAAAATTACTCTTAAAAGAATTGGTAGAAATTTTAATAGAGATAATGCTTAAATGACAAGTAAAACGGGGTGATCTTGGGACAGTTTCGAAGGTCGATTTTGGATGGTTCAATGCAATTAGGGTTCTTAGATTGACTGCAGAGATGGCTAGCAACAATGGTAGATTTGAATATTTCATTCGAGTCCGTAGGGGAGGAATTACAGTATTTGAGAGAAGGTTTGTAGAGGCACTGGTTCCTGATTGTTGAGTTGAAGTCTGGTGGTGGGTGTAAGTTGTCGAGGTCTTCAACAACTGTTGCAGAGAGTGATGAAGAAACTAGAAGTGCAAATGCGATGAAGAAGCAGTGTAGAGTTGCAGAAATGGAAGCCATGAATTGAGAAAATTGATGAATTCTTTGAGTTAATGCGTGTGAATATACATGGAGGATTAAAGTTGGAGAAATGGCAGATAATGACTTAAATTGCGGGAGTTAGTAGCAAACGGTTGAGAACACAGCAGTTTTGCTGTAGGATTTAAATTCATTAAGCATGTTCATTGGGAGCCTCATTGTCAAAAGCACTCAATCATAATTTTGCTGATCTTTCTTGTTTTTTTTTTTTTTTTAATTTTATTTTTTTATTGTTGTTTTTTTATTTATTTTTTCTGTAGGTCAATTGGTGATCAAGTCCTTTGACTTTTTAAATAAAATAATTTTAGAAAAAGGGTTAAAAAATTATATATATTTGATAGGGTATTATGCTTTACCTCCCTCACTTTTGAAGAAAAGTGATATATCCCTTGAGTATTTGAGAAAAATAATATACCCCTTTAGGTTTTAGAGAAAGTTTAAGATACCCCCCTAAAGTTATTATTTATATCTTAATTTGACTATTTTATCCCTCTACTATTAAAAATATCTAAATAATTATATTATCTTTATTTTGTAATAACTAATATAACATTATTCTCACATTTAAATTAAAAATTATAATAATATTTTAACTTTTAATTTTTTTTTCTTTTAAATTTACTATCAAATTTATATAATATTTAATTATATATTTTTTAAAAATTATTATATTATTATAATTATGTAAAAATTTAAAAAATTTTGATAATAAATTTTATGTTATAAAAAAATCTATATATTAATTATACATAATTTTTTTAAATATAATACGATATATTTTAAAAATTATATATAATTATATATTATAAATATCTTATTATAAAATTTGAAGAAAATAAATAATTAAGGATTAAAATATTATTATAATTTTAAATTTAAATATTACAATAAGATTATATTGATTATTATAAAATAAAAAAATAAAGAAAATATAATTATTTTAGATATTTTTAATAGTAAAAGGGTAAAATAATCGAATTAGGATATAAATAAGGATAATGGTCATAGAGGTCTTAAAAGTTTAGCCAATTAGCCATATAAGTCCTAATAGTTTTAAAATTTACTTTAAAAGTCTTAGTGTCTATAAAACAATATATTTTTACAATAATACCATCATTAATTATTATATTTAAGTCCCTCAAGTTTTTAAAAAATAAAATATGTTTACTTAAATTTTTAATAATATAAAATATCCTTAAGTTTAAAAAAGATAAAAATATTCATAACTAATTATTTATGATAAAAAATACATATTTTATCTCTATATTATTGTCTTAAACTATTAAAAAAATTAATTAATTATTTTTCTCCCAAATTTTGACGTAAATTTTTTTATAATATAATTATATATAAATTATATATAATAATATTATCAAAATTTCTAAGTTTTTTAAAATATTAATTATGATAATTTTTATAATATAATATTTATTGTCATACATAATTAAAATTTACAATGCACAATTTTTAATTTATTTGTAAAAATATTTACAGTATAATTTTTTTATTATTAATTATAAAGTTAAATACTCTATTTTAGAAATTTTAACAATATTAAATGATTTATTTTGTCAAAATCTCCAAAATATGCCATTTATTTTTATAATTAATACTAAAAAATATCTTATAAATTTTTTTATAAATAAATTTAAAATTTTATGTTATAGCTACTTTTTTTATAACAAAGTGGCAATAAAATTTAAAGAAAATATTTAATGATTAAAATATTATTATAATTTTTAAATTTAAATATTAAAAAATAAAATTATATTAAGTATTAAAGATAAAAATAATATATTATAGTAATTCTATGTCTTTTTATAATTTCAGGCAATAATACAAAAATAAAAAATTTATTTTTATTATAAATAATTAGTTATAAATTTTTTTTTTAAAAAGTTAAGGGTAAACATATTTATTTTTTAAAAACTTGAAGGATTTAAGTATAATAACTAATGAAGGTATTATTGTAAAAATATATTTTTTTATGGACACTAGGACTTTTAAGGTAAATTTCGAAACGATTAGGACTTATATGGTTAATTGGTTAGATCTTGAGGACCTAGATAACCATTATCCTATAAATAATAACCATAAGGGGATATCTTAGATTTTTTTCCAAAACCTAAGGGGTATGTTGCTTTTTTCAAATACTTAGGGGGTATATCACTTTTTCTCAAAAGTGAGGGGGGTAAAGCACAATATCTCTATTTTTATTTATATAATTTATTGTTAAGGAATTATAGTAACTACCATCCATAGATTGTTCTTTGCTTATATTTTTTTTAAAAAAATTAATGATGCTTTATAAAATATAATAAATAAAAATTAATAAAAGATGAACACTTAATTTTCATAAAGACAGTGATCAAACATAACTTCTTTTTACTATATTATGTAATAATTTAATATTATAAATTTTTTCATGAAAAAGTAAATTATTCACTACATGATTTTTTATGAAAACTTATTATTAATTAATTAAAATAACGAACCAAATATCATAAAAAAAAAACTAAATTGCATGTGCTATGAGAATTAGGTATGCGCAAAAAGGTACAATTGAACTTAATCGAACTGAACTAGTACGGTTCGATTCAGTTACATAATAATTTCACTTAATTTGATTTTAAAACCAATCGGTTTAGTTTAAGTTCAATTTTTAACTCGATCATTGGTTAGAACAATATCGTTAAACTTGAGAGTTTACCAACCTATGTTTATCGCTGTAACTTATTTGATATTCTCTTTTAATTTACGAATAGTTACTGAAGTTAGTATATCATATCACTTTTTCACGAATGATAAAAAAAAAAAAAAACTATTACTATGATGAGTTCTTCACAAAACTTAAATAAATTTTTTGTTATAATTATGAATAATAGTCTAACTCTAGTTTTATATATATACCGGAAACACGAAATGCACAATGTATGTAATATATTCGTTATGATAATAATAATAATAAGGGAGACTGACAACTGGACCCTGTTTTTGAAAATAAGGGCCAAATACATTTTTGAAGGCAAAATATTTGTTAGCGACACTATTTCTGTTACTTTTTTTTCGTTTTAGTTAGACACTAAAAGAATATAATGATTATTATGTTTATATAATAATAAAAATAATTTTTCATAATAATAAAAGAATTTATTAATATATAAGTATATAATTTCTGTTATCATTAAAAAATAAAAATAAATAAATTTAGAATTATTATCTAAAAATAAATTTAAGATAAATTGAAAAAAATGAATTTAAGATATATTAAAAAACCGTAAATCTCAAAATCAAAGCTATCTTCACATTTCATGTCGCTAGCCTGCCCGCAATCCAAAGTCTCTCTCGCCTCCACTGTCCTACCTGCTTTAGTTGCCAAAGTCGTCATCGTCGTCGCCGCCAGCCTGTTTGCATCATTCGCCAAAGCCATTGTCATCCGCCACCAACCTGTCCATGTCGCAAAGCAAACCCGTTACTACTGTCACTTAGAACTTGCCCTTGTCACCACATCGTCGCCTCCATTAGCCTGCCATGAGCCTGGCTGCATCACTTGGCAAAACCACTCCCACTGCCACAGCTTGCTCGCCAAAGATTCATTAAAAGATAGTAACAAGTGAAAATTTTGGGCAAAGAATTTGTCTCTGTTTTGTTGTTATTTTCATTCTTTATTTTGTATCTGTTTCTGTTTCCAAGTCTTGATGCGGGTTCTCAGGTTCAAAATTTTAAATTGATGAGTTGTGAGGATACTTGGCTTGGAAATTTTAGTTGCGTACATTTGTTTTTGGTTTCTTGTTTTGTTTATTTTGTGTTTTGTATTTTTTCTTGATTGGTAATATTGTTGATATGGTTTTGTTTTTATTTATGTAATAATGTATTTTATGTTTTGATTTAAATAGTTGGCTGATTATTTTAGTGGGAAAGTTAGTTTTTGATTAAAGCTTATTTAGCGGGAGAAAAAAATTAGATTTATTGTGTTCTCAAATCTAGCAAGTATTGTCTTTCATCACTTATATTTTTATAATTCACTGGAAAGAGTCATTTGATGATGAAGATGCATATTGGATGGCAACGAAGATGATGTTGAGATGGATAAAGCTAAAAATAGTTAGGAAAAAGATACAAGTCTTTCATCATGTAAATTAATGTTTTGAAATTAATTTTATTTTATTTTTAATTATATATAATTGTAATAATTGAAATAATAGTAGATGTTAATTTTGTTCTATTTTTAACCATTTTTTATTATATTGTGGTAATTAAATATATGATTTTAACTATTTTATTTTTAATTAAAAAAGGTCATTTTGTGTAAGTTAATTTAAAATTATATATTTACCTTTACAATATTCAATGGTTGCATCATGATCAATAAGAGTACATTAGTCATTATGTCTCCATTTAAATTTTGCAGAAAATTATATAATTATTTGATTAATAATAAAGGATATTTTTGTCATTACAATAGTTAAAGGTGGTCAAATCCTTACGAAAAAAGTAATGAAAAAAATATCACTAACAAATATTTTGCCATCAAGGTATATTTGACCCTTATTTTAAAACACGGGGGGTCCATGTGTCATTCTTCTTAATAATAATAATAATAATCAATATTGACTTTAATGTATGAATATAAAATGCATGATGTATCCAAAAGTACGAGCATTGAAATGTGAGTAAATGAAGAAGATAAAATCTAAAATTGTATGTTTGTTTGGATTGTAGGATTGGGAGAATATAGGTAAGGGTATTAAGAAAGCATATTGAGAAGTGTAAGATAAAATCTAATTTGTAAGATTGAGAGAATACCTTTTTAACCAATAATTTGAAAATACATATAATATTTATTTATTTTTTTGGAATGGTAAGAGTGTTGGGTATTCTCCCAATATATATTTTCAAAAAGCTTTTCAATATTGAGTGGTAAAAGAACAAGTTCAAACCACTAGTTCAGTTGAAATTAATTTGCAAATCACTAATTTGGCTCAAATTATTGGTTTATGTTTAAATTATTAAATGAAAAAATAAAAAATATTTAAATTATTAGATGGAAAAATCAAAACTCAGGGGTGATGGGGTAGTTATGATAAGGCACCACCAGTCACGGATCCTACTGTCCAACTACCATCCTCTGGATGATTTACTGATAGCAAATGTGGAAATAATCATTTACAATTACTTTGTAATATTCTCTATTTAATAGGAATATATTTTGTTAATATCTAGGATTAGCTTCCTTTTTTTATTCTTAACAGTTTGTATATAAAACCATGTACCATTCTCAAGAAATACATAATCATATTTTATTCGCACTGGCTTTTCATGGTATTAGAGCCCTAGACTTCTTTCTCATATAGTTATTTTTCTTTCTGTTTTTTTTTTCAACCATGATTGAACCAAGTGAAGTCACAGTTATGTCTATCAATACAAATCCCTCTCTATCATCTCCTTCGCTTCAGGTTGTCTCGATCAACACAACAACCATTATTCCTTACAAACTATCCAAAGGAGGAAACTACTCAATGTGGAGCTCGCAAATGACAAACCTTTTTCTTGGATACGATCTCATGGGTTTCGTAGATGGAACTCATCCGTGTCCACCAGCCAATGACCCAACATACAAAACTTGAATTTGTCAAGATCGACTATTGCTTCTTGCCATCCAAACGACTATCACAGGACTAGCAGGCCCAATTGTATCTCGGTGTAAAAATGCTGAGGAAGCATGGCGCAAACTCTAGACTATCTATGCCAATAAATCCAATACTCGAATGGTTGGTCTTATTGATTCTCTCATCAAAGTCATTCAAGAAGGAAAAAACATCTCTGAATTTATGCAGTCTGTCAAAACTATCATCGATGACCTTGCCATGATTGGGCATGATCTGAGTGATGGAGAAATTATAGTTCATACTCTTAATGGTCTTATTAATGATTACAAAGAACTTAAAGCTGCCTTGCGTGCAAGAGAGTCACCTATCTCATTTGAAGAATTGGTTGAAAAGCTTCTTGATTATGAAACCAGTCTCAAGAATTCAGATCCCATAAAATATGACCCTTCCTTTACTGCTCAATTCTCACAAAAGCAACAAAATAAGAAGGGCATAAACGACAACTTCAATACCATTCCAAAACAGTTCTCCTATGGAGAAAATAACAATGGCTACTATGGGAACAACAGCAATCAATTCCAACATAATTATTATAGAAATCGTAGAAGTCAGAACTATTCCAACAACTCCGAACTCTCGTCCAACCATTCAAATAAAAAATGGAGACCTGCCTACAATGGAAATCAACCTCGAGTTGTTTGTCAGCTATGCGACAAAATTGGTTATGTTGCCAAAGTATGCCACTTCTCGTTCCTTCCCTTCTATCTGGTCATAAGCTAACTTTACAACTCATGAACCTCCGAGTAATTCATTGAATTAGATAGTTGACCCTGGGGCTTTTCACCATATCACCTATAATATGCAAAACCTCTCTCTTCACTCTGAGTATGGTGGTAATGAAGATATCATGGTTGGTGATGGTAATAACGTCCCTTTAAACTCAATAATGTTTTGTGTGCACCCAACATTAAGAAAAATCTTTTATCTGTCTCTCAATTTTGTTCTCATAATAACACTTCTATTGAATTTTTCCCTGATTTCTTTCTTGTGAAGGATCTAAACACGGGGGCATCCTTGGTGCGAGGCCGGAATAGAGGTAATGTGTATGAGTGGCCACCCTCAATGATCAGATTGCATGCTTTACCACAACACTCAGCCCTCATGGCAATCATGCTACACACTTCTTCTTTACCCATTCGTCTCTGGCATAATTGTCTCGGTCACCCATATTCCAAAGTTCTTCATCAAATTATTGCTTCTCACAAGCTACATTTATCTAAACCTAGTTCTGATTTGAATTCTTGCAATGCATGTTTATGTAATAAAAGCCATAAGCTTCCGTTTGGCACTTCTTCATTACATTGTTCTAAACCTTTAGAAATTCTTTTTATGAATGTTTAGGGACCTGTTCCTTTCATTTCTTTTGATAACTTTCATTATTATATTATTTTTGTGGATTACTTTACTAAATACACATGGCTTTATCCAATTAAGAATAAATATGATGTTACCTTTATCTTTAAACAGTTTAAATCTCTTGTTGAACGCTATTTCTCTACACCAATTCAAACTCTTTATACTGATGGTAGTGGTGAAGCTACTCGTCTTGGCCATTTTCTTTTACGGGTTGGAATTCAACATCTCAAATCCCCTCCTCATACTCCTGAGCATGTTGGTACTGCTAAGCTGCAAACATCGCCATGTTGTTGAAACTGCTCTTACCTTACTTCATCATGCTTCCGTTCCACTTAAGTATTGGTCTTTAGCTTTTCAAGCCGCTGTTTATCTCATCAACAGCTTGCCGTCTCCGGCTACAAGTAAGAAATCTCCTTTTTTTCATCTTTTTCACCGGTCACCAAATTATTTCTCTTTAAAAGTCTTTGGCTGTCTCTGTTATCCATGGCTCCGACCTTACTCCTCTCACAAACTCGAACCACGATCTCGTATTTGTTGGTTACTCAATTTCCCATCATGCTTATCTCTGTGTTGATCCCTCTACAAACAAAATCTTTACTTCTAGACATGCTGTTTTTGTGGAAAATATTTTTCCTTTCCATAATCCCACTTCTCCTACAGCGTCATCACTTAACTCCTCTACCTTCGACACTTGGTTAGCTAAACCAGGTTTCTCTCATGATCTTCCTCCATCTGTTTCCTCATCACCTTTGGATGCTTTACATATATCCATTATACCCGCTTCTCCTGCTCATCCTGTCGAGACTGAGCCCTCCTCATCTCCTTATCCTCATTCTAATTCATTTTGTGAGCATTCTCCTTGCAGGTTTGATCATTTGACCCATGAGCTTTCACTTTCACATTCCTCATCTCCGTCTCTCTCTCAGGATGGATCCACTCCTTCACAGGTCAGTACATCATCTCCTATCTCTTCTACTAAGTCAGCATTTAATCGAAGAGAAAATGAAGAAGGCACAAGTATCTCCCTTTCAAGTCAATAAATTAAAGGTATGCCAAGGTGATGAGGAAAAAGCACAAGGAGAAGACCTTGCCAAGGTCACGAATCAGGTAGACAAAGATTCAAGAGGACGAACAGTGGAGTTTTTTTATAGGTTTCTATGTGTGTTCATGGAGTTTTTGGCTATGAAGGCTGTGTACATGGTCATGGGAGAAGAAAAGAGGGAATCCTCTTTAGAAAGAGAGTTCATGTCTTAGGAATCTTGTGGCTAAAATGACATCCCTTTCCAAATAAGAAAAATACATTTTTATATAAAACAAAGGAATGTTCATACCTCATTGGATGACCTATTTTAACCTAGTTTTAAGGTTTTTACCTTTCTACATGTCTTTTTCCCATTGGTTCTTTGTGGCCCAACTCAAATGCCATGTGGCAAGGTATGGTTGGTGAGCTTTCCCTTATCCAAGCTCATTGGACATGTGTCGACCTTTTATTAGCCAAAGAGATTGCTATGCACCTTGGTGGACAAGTGGCGTAACCTCACTCGCCCATTTGGCACATGGTCCTTTACCTGGGCTTTGTGCACTACCTGCACAATGTCAGGCAGGATCTACACAGTACTAGCCAGGTTGCTGCCAAGACCAGGTGCTGTTTTCTGCCTTTGAAGTGGTTCCTGCAAGATATTTTCTTGTATGTTGGGCCACTTTAAGGATCCTTTTTGGGGCGCAATGAGGTAGGCTTTCACGCACCTAGGTGCTTGAGCAGCTGGGCGTCCCACCTGCCTGGACAGCTAGGCGTCCCATTTGTCTGGGGCAGCTGGGTATCTTACCTCTTTTGCTCAGGAGGGCGAAGCTCTTGTTTATTAGAGGTGTGTTTGGTCATTCCAAAGTGCAATGAAGAATTTGAGTTATTTCCTCATCTATTTATGCGTGCTACAGTATATAGCCACGCTTTTCCATATGTGCCATGGTATATGGTTACACGGGTGTTTTCACACGTGCCACGGTATATGGTCACGTGAACATCCCTATCTATGCCATGGTATATGGTCACGTAGGGCAATATCAGCAAATGGAGAACTCGTTGGCGATACTCAGCAGGGAGCCCAGCTCATAATGGGTCTTACCTAGCCGCTCAAATGGCGAATGTGTTGGCGATACTTAGTAGGGAGCCCAGCTTCACAGTGGATTTACCTAGCGGTAATGAGCAGGGCTTGCACCATGTCATGCCTTGAGGTAGGCGCGAGGTAGGTTACCTCGTAGTAAGCTGATTCGGACTTTCGGTGGCTTACTTTCCACCACGTGTCAGTTGTATTTTCTCCCATAACAATATAAATAGAGAATTTATCTAGTATTTTGATTATAAATTTAATAAAAGCAATGCAAGAAAATTTTTATAGTTAATTTCTTCCAATATTTTAATACAAGAAATATGTAGTATGTATTCATTGAAACTTAATTAATTTAAGTGAATATAACTATTATAATTTTTTCAAGTCTAAAAAAGAAAAATAATAAATGTTAAGAAGCACATTTTGAATACATAAATAGTTAGAAATAGAATATATTATTACTTATTCTTTCATTATATATGTTAGATAAATTATAATGTGATCATAGAATTAGTGTTTTAGAATAAAAAAATTTTACAAAAAAATTAATTAATTAAATGTATTAATTTTAAGCAGAATTTTTTAAAAACATCGTATAATTACATGTACAATTTGTTGATAGTCTTGGGAGTCAAGATGGTACAAGTCCATTGTCACTCTCACAAAAATTTGCATTCAATTTGGGGAAAATCTACTTCAAAAACTTCTTCGCTTCTAAGAGAGAAAGAAAGTTAGTATTTTACTGATAGACTAATAAATGACTTAATTTTTAAATTGAGTTTAAGTAAAATATACTATGATGTAATATTATTTTCTGTAGGTTTTTACCATACCTCCTACGTGAAAATGGGAAAGTAGGATAGCAGTAAATCATCGAGATGTATTGCTTGACATTTTCTTGTTATTTGTACATTTTAATTTCCTAATTTTAATTCAATATTACTAATAAAAATATAATATTACCTCTTCTTTATTTATTTATTTTTTTAGTATTCAATCAACTTGGATTTAGCAAAAAAATTTATTGAAAATAAAATATAGTGTACAGACCACTTTACATATGATTATGCGTATAACTTCTTTCTGTAGGTTTTACGGGAATAAGAAAAGAAATTAAGACAGATTTGTAATTAGTTGGTGATAAAGTTTATACAATTTTTTTAATAACACATAATTTCATATCAAGGACCCAAAAAAATTATATTTGTAGTACTTATAATTAAAGTTGCATTCACGACGCACTTTCAAAATCAGCGTTATCAAATTTAAGTGGGGATTTTTTTTGTCTAAAATCTGAATAAGACTTAAATATAAATGTGATTTAAGTATAAATTTAAATACTTTTGTTAAGTTTATTTTACAAAATAAAAAGTTTGAAAATTGATATTGTGATATATATAGCTTTTTAAGATATTGCATATATTTATCCTTGTATTTTATAAAAAGTATGATTATGTTAATAACAATAGTTTAAAATTTTTTGTAATAACTTATATTACTGTGTATACACTATTTTTCTATACGATATATGAATTTCTTGTATTTAATCTTTGTGGGTAAAATTAACAATAGATCATTCAAACAATATAAAAATTAACGATAAATTAAATTAAAAAGATAATAATTTAAAACAAAAGAGTTTGATAGGATTTAAAATTTAAAGGTTGGTAAATATATTAATAATTAAATTAAGGGTATTATCTAAACATAAAATAATTAACTTATTCAGAAATTTGATTGTTTAGGTGTAAGTTAAAATTATTAACTTAATTATAATTCTATTCAAATTATCGATCCAAAAAATAAAGTGTCTCTTTGTTACACAATTAATAGGATTGTTTTGTCTTCAAAGTACAAAAACCAAAATATATATTTGGGAAACATTATTTTTATTTTATCACTAGTATGTCTTAATCGTAACTTATCTTTAAATTAGTGAATATTTTATAACTATTATAGTTTAAGACATAACACTGTATAGTATCCAAAAATTTTAATGCATAATTGGTGTAAATAATATTCTGATAATTTAATAATTGAAGATAAGTAGTGATCATAAAATTTTGGTTAAGAATGTTGAATTATCATTTAAACCTGAAAGTTTAAACGTTAGAAAAGTAAGTACTGAAACGAAAATTTCAAACTCAAGCATCTCAAAGTACATTATAATTAGCTAGTGTATATTAATAAGTCTAAAATTTAAAATTACATATAAGATTGGAATTCGAATTTTGCTCAAATAAAATTAAAGCCAAAAGAGATTAAATTTATGAATATCCTAACTTGAGATTACATTATTATTCTTAATAACAAGATCATTTATTTTGTTATTATATATAGTTTACTATCATGATGACAAAGCAAGGTAGGGTACAATACAACACAGCGTGAATTCATGAATGTTTTATTGAAATTTTTCGTCTTAATTTCTTCATATTTAAGACGATTGATGCTACATATTCTTGTCTCCTTCAATTCCTCAATTAAGCTCCATAGAAAATTTAGTGAATCCTGCAATCAAAACAAATTAAAGACAACATTAACATTCATTTCGTCTTCTTGATTTACTAATTCTTACAGAATAAGAAATGATATTAATTTACTCACGTTTCACAGTTGGTGCTGGTGGAGACAGGGAAGCCAACTTTGATGTTGCAGGCTTCAGGAATTTTGCTCAGGAATCTGTCTTGAACCCCCAAAGACTTGGCTCCTGCTTTCAAGCATCTGCATATTGCTTTTTTATCATCCACTGTTTTCACACTCTGTGCTAGCTGTTGCAGCCCGCTGCAGCATACCGGAGCTGGCGTTGCTGCCTTGCCGGTGGCAAACCCGACACATGCTGCTGCTTTGGCATCGACAGTGCCACATGGAATGACTGCCTCTGTGATGCTGGCGTAGAAGAAGAGGAGAGAGAGCAGGAAGAACATGCAGAAGAGGAGGTTCTTCATGGTTAAATGGGAAGTAATTCTAGTAACAAGCTCTTGAAAAATGCTTTTAGGTATCCTGGAAACAGCTTTGTTGATGATGTAGAAAATGAAGTGGGGGTGAAGGTTTAAAAATAGGATAGTTTGGGTCATATTGGGAAGATAGAATCTGAGTTTCCCTATGAGATTTTGATCAATGAATTTGCTGAATAATATTTCATTGGGGTTGATGATACAAACTGATGAGAAAGAGACATCGTATAGAAAATTAAATAATAATGAACCAAAAATTGAGGATTCCTCTTAATTTCTACCCTCTAGAAAACTGAATTTGTATTGTCAAATGTATATATCTCTTGTTCTACAAACCATAATCTTGGATATAAAGATTAATTGTAATATTTAACTTATAAAATATTATATAATTAATTTTACCATTTATCATTCAATTAACGAAAAGTCACCTCATTAAGATGTGTGCAGTGTTTTTTTATTTTCTGAAATTGATAACAATGGATTAATATTTATAACCTACATACAGGCAACATGATATATTGTATAATATCAAATTGCTCTTATAACAATATCTTATAAGCTTTACTAATTTGTATTAATTTGTATATATATATATATATATATATATATGTATATAATATTTTAAATTGATTTCTTAATTGTGTATTATGAGTTATATTTTATTAGGATTTAGTCTCCTATTGGGAACATATATGTGAAAAAAATTTACGATTTGTTTGGGAGAAAGATTGGGATAAAGAGACAACCGAGCAAGAACAGCTTTTCGAAACCTCGGCCCGGTTTGATACCCGAGACTGTCATTTTCTTGAGCATATTCATTAAAGCCTTATCAGCTTAAGCCAATCCTTTGACTTGAGCAGGAGGTGATCAAGTCGGTATAAAATAAGCCCAGACCATAAAATGACAACAAACCCCTTAGACGTGGGAAACTACCTACATTCCCACTCTTCGTCATGGGTGGTTATGATAGAAAATGGAGTTCAACTAACTGATTTTGGCAAGTTATAAATTCCAAAAAAAATGAGAATGAGGTAAGTACATAACTTTAGGCAAAACTCTGCCAAAATTTCTATTCAAATATTGACTAAATTCGCTAATTTAAGTATTGAAGATCACGCACCGGGGAACTCGATTGCCCTATGATTTTGTTTATGTTTTACAAGGTCGAAGGAAGATTCTTGACGACCTCCAAAACTCATTCAATTTGTTGTTGAATGCTAGGAGTTGCAATTTTCAGCATTAACAGCTGGCGTCATCTGTGAGAATTGAACGATAAGTCACTTTTCAAATTTTAGAGGTTGAGTTCGAGATGCCAGTTAAGGACAAACATCATCTAAGCATGCAGTGCGTGGCGACAAGGAGCCTTCAGCAGGATGAAGCAGATGACCATCATTAAGAAGAGAAGGAGCATCTAGAAATCCCACTCTGCGAGGAATCGAACTCATGACTAAATCAAATCCACAACCATCGAGCCAAGCAACCATGCGATTGGATGTTGGAGAAGCTAACTAGTTGCGAAAGGAGTTGAAGGATAGCCATCGATCGTACGTGGAGAAGAACAAAAAAATGGCGAGGTTGGAAGACACAACCGTGACCCTGCGTAGGAAATTGGACCAGCTTAAGTAGCTATTTAGGCGAAACCCGGAAAGGTTTCGAGTAGGTGAAACCCTAATTCGGATGAAGCAGGAGAAAAGTAGTGCACCGAGACTTGTGCATGCTAGGGAAATGAGTGTTCATTCTCA
The DNA here is from genome assembly GCA_028052125.1 of Melia azedarach. Taxonomy (NCBI): domain Eukaryota; kingdom Viridiplantae; phylum Streptophyta; class Magnoliopsida; order Sapindales; family Meliaceae; genus Melia; species Melia azedarach. Next base: position 4,331,242 of record CM051406.1, read on the forward strand.
GAGGAAAAAGTCCAGAGGGAGGTCAAGTATTTATAATGTACCAGAGGCTAAACCCTTATACAAAAGAAGATACACTGCATCATAGAAAAAGAAGGGAAAGGCTGCAGAACAACTAGCACGAGTGGGGCCATAGAATCTAAATCCAAATGCCCTAATCATGATTGACGATGGATCGGTTTTTAGATCATCGAATAGCCAACAGTTTTAGGAAAATAATTCCAAACATGCAACAAAATAAAGTGTGCACTCATATGACATGCGTTCATTTTTGAACTAGAAAAGACAAAAGGAAAGAGAAACCTCTGCACGTGCGGAAGTATTAGAGGTAGAGCAGGATGTGAGATTAGAGGAGATTCAAGGTGAAGATCGAGCAACTTAGATAGTCAGCAGAAGCGAGATGGAGAAGTGCTTCAGGAAGTTAGTAGAAGAATGAGGTGAAGAGGAAATAGCACCAACTGTGGAAAACCCGGGGTCAACATGGCTTCGCAATCACCCTCTACCAAGGAGATCCAAGACCTGGTCCATTTCCCTTAACGTTGGAAAGACATGCCAGGAAGTGGTATAAAGGTTTGAAGCTAAAGACTATTGGCAATTTCCCTGAGTTATGTGAAGTTTTCGTTAGTGAGTTCAGGGGGGCAGCCCTGACCAACAAGAATATGAGCTCTCTGTTATTGTATAAATAAGGCCAGGGTGAAAGTTTGAGAAGCTTTTCCAAGAGGTACCATGAGGAAGTTATGGAGTTAGGAGTTTTTAGCCATCCTTTGGCTCTTAAAAGATTGAGAAGGGGATTATCGATAGACAGAGCCTAATTTGTGGTTCACAAGAATGATGTGACACCATACAAGTAGGCTCGAATAAAGTTGTTCGACGAAATTCCAATTGAGGACCAAATTATCCTCAGGCAAAAAGAGGAAAGAACCTGCAAAAACAGGGATAAATGCGAGAATTCAAGGTTTGAAGAAAAAAGGGAGCGGAAAGAGGCGATTGATAATGGTAGGTCAGGCAAGAAAAGAGATTGAGAATTTTGTTGCCCCCGATTCAACAAATCTACTGAGGACGTACTAGAGAAGAACAAGCTACCGCCTCCCCTGAAGGAGATAATGAGAAATATGGCTCAGATTCAGGACAAGTAAAGGTTCACCCCACTCAATACGCCCCTCAGTGAAATTTTTTAGGATATTAAAGACTTAAGTCTTCTGATGCTAGATCCACGCCCTTTAAGAAGAGATCTGGCTAAGAGACCCCAAAATAAAGTTTGTGTGTATCATCAAGATCATGGGTACTTGACGGACAATTGCTTAGACTTAAGGGAATAAGTGGAGATGTTGGTCAGGAATAGCTATCTTGATAAATATGTAGATCAAGACTAATGCAGAGGTAATCCTAACTAGGACAATTCAGGGAACGGTTATGAGCATAAGAGTTTGGTAATCTCGGGGGGACCAACATTGGTAGGGAATTCAAATGAGGCAAGGAAGAATTACTCCAAATATTCTCTACCAAGCTCGATTATGGACCCACATATGATGAGTGTAAAGGCGGAGAAAAAGCCAAGGCTTGCCACGATCTCCATAATTTTTATAGATGAGGATGAGGTAGGCGTAATCTATTTGCATGACGACGCATTGGTGGTCACGTTAGGAATCAGACCTTCTAAAATGAGCAGGATATTAATCGATACTGGAAGCTCAGTAAACATTATATTCAGGAGTACCTTAGATTCGATGAAAATACATGATCTAAAGCTAGGACCAATGGATACTACTTTATATGGGTTTGCTAAATCATACACCTTTCCTAGTGAAACGATGCAATTTTCAGTGACCATAGGAAGCCAACTTTACCAAAAAATCATAATGGTAATGTTTCAAGTGGTGGACTTGAAATACCTTTTTCAATAATTTTGGGAAAGCGTTTTTTGAGACTTACCAGAGTTGTTGAGAGCATACATTTTCTGAAAGCTAAAAGTATAGTCAAGAGATGAAATTGGTGTTGTCAAAGGTGATCATAGGCAGGCAAAGGATTGTTTTACAGTGTCTTCAAAACGCACTTATGTATCACCTCTCAATACTGAGAAGTGGGAAATCCCGAGAAAAGCGAAGAAAATCTTAAGCAATATCTGGTTTTATAGACGATCAGCTCAGAGGAGAGAAGACCAATGGCGAAGCCGGTGGAAAAGTTAGAAAAAGTGATACTTGACCAAGGGCATCCAGAAAAGGTGGCTAATTTTGGGTCACAACTTCTTAAGACAAAAAAGATCAAGTTGAGGAGGTTTTTAAATGAGCATGTGGATGTTTTCACTTGGATGCACGATGGCATGCTTGACATTGATCCCAAGGATAATATCGCACCAATTAATGATAAACCCAACCTCTAAACCAGTAAAACAAAAGAGGGGAGTCTTTAATTAGGAAAAAAGAAAGCGATTCGGATAGAGGTTGTTAAGCTGCTAAAAGTTGGGTTTATCAGAGAAGTCCATTACCATGAGTGGATCGCAAATGTAGTTATGGTTAAGAAGTCCAATGAGAAGTGGAGGATGTGTGTAGATTTCACAAACCTGAACAAGGTCTGTCTAAAGGATGGATTCCCACTACCTAGAATAAATTAGTTGGTGGATGTGACAGCAGGGCACAGTCTCCTCAGTTTCATGGATGCATTTTTAAGGTATAATCAGATCAAGATTCATGAATTGGATTAGAAGAAAAATGGCAGTCATTACAGATCCGGGGCTGTATTGTTATAGAGTCATGCCATTCGGATTGAAAAATGTAGGGGCTACCTTTCAAAAAGTTTGGTCAACAGAGTATTCAAACCCCTAATTGGGAGTACGATGGAGGTTTACATTGACTGATATGGGCCATCATGTTTAACTCTTGGAGGAAACTTTTGCGCTTTTAAGGAAGTTTAGGATGAAGCTTAATACAGACAAATGTGCATTTGGGGTTCATGGTTAGTGAACGAGGAATAGAGGCTAACCCCAAATAAGTGAAGACGATCTTGCAAATGAAGTCGCCTTCAACCTTGAAGGAACTATAAAGCCTGAAAGGGAAGACTGGCAGCCTTGAACAAGTTTATTTCAAAAGCCACTAACAAATGTTTCTAAGTTTTTTAGGTTATGAGAAAAAGGAAACATATAAGCTAGACATAAGAGTGCTAGACCAGTTTCCAAAAGTTGAAGCAATATCTAACGAATGCTCCGAGTCTAGTCAATCCATAAAATAGGGATATATTGTACTTGTACCTAGCAGTTTCAGACCATGCAAGTTAATTTAGTACTAGTAAAGGAGGACCATGGAAATGTCCATTGCCTAATCTACTATACTAACAAGTGTTTCCTCGATGTTGAAACCAAATATTCACCTATGAGAAATCGACATTGGCTTTAGTTGTAGCAGTAAGAAAGTTAGGCCTTTATTTTCAAGCGCACTAGATCATTATTTTGATGGATCAACCTCTGAGACAGATCCTTCACTGACCTAACCTCTCGGGGCGTGTGGATAAGTGGACGGTGGAACTCAGTGAGTTTGACATCAACTATAAACCTGTAAAAAGTGATAAAAGCTCAGGCTCTGGTGCACTTTATTACGAAAAGATCAGTATTCAAAGATTTGCTTGTGCATCAAGTCATGGAAATGAGGTCTGCTTAGGTTAGCTAAAACGTATTCAATCAACCAGAATTGACCAGGCCACAGCGCCTGTATATAGATAGTGCATCCAATTCACAAGAAAGTGGTGCAGATATAATATAAGTTAGCCTAGATAATATAGAAATGGCGTACGCCATCAGATTCAACTTCAGGGTGACGAACAATGAATTAGACTATAAGGCGTTTATAGCTGGGCTAAGTTTGGCCTTAATTGTCGGTGTTGATCATTTGGAAGTAATAGAAGATTCATAGTTGGTAGTAAACCAAGTTAATGGACAGTTTCACTCCCGAGAAGAAAATATACAATCCTACCTAGATAAGGTAAAAGACATAATGGAAAGAATTAAGAAGGTGACTATAGAGAAAATATCCCGAGAAGAAAATTCACGTGTTAACGCTTTGACAAAGTTGGCATTTTCACTATAAGGGAGGATCCCAAGATCTATCCCTGTAGAAATCTTGTCTTCTAAGAATGTCAAGCATGATCATAACTTAAGCCTTCTTACCATAAGGGCCAATGTTGAATCTACTTAGATGGACCCAATCAAACTCTTTATCCAACATGGGAAACTATTCGAAGATAAAGATGTAGTCAGGAAAGTCAAGAATAGGTTAGCTCGGTATTGTGTCGTTGACGGGATTTTATACAAGTGAGGTTATAGTCTCCATTTCGTAAGATGCCCTTCGACAAAAGATGGTGACTACGTGCTTGGGCATATGCGGCGATCATGAAGGTGCTCGGTCTCTAGCACACTAAGTATTGATGAGGGATTACTACTGGCCAACCTTACATCAAGATGCAATTTGAATTGCAAGGTTGTGCCAAGGATGCCAAATCTATGGTGATAAACCTAATAGACCTCCACAAAAGCTCACCACACTCTTGAGTCCCATGGCCATTTACATAGTAGGGATTGGACCTGATTGAGCCTTTACCTTTAGGTAGGGCTCAAATGAGATTTTCTATTGTGACTATCTACTATTTTACATAGTGGGTCGAGAAAGAACCTCTAGCAAGGATTACCGAAAGAAAAACAACTACGTTCATGGAAAAAAATCTGATCTACATGTTCGGAATACCTCATGCCTTGATCATCGACAATGGGAAACAATTTGATAATAATAGCTTCAGAAGCTTCTGTTTAGAGTTTGGCATTAACCTCATGTTCGTAAGGCCTGCTCATCTGAAAGCTAATGGTCAGGTCGAGGTAGCGAATAAAGTCATCAAGAAGGCTTTAAAGAAGAGGCTCGATGACCACAAAGAGGCCTGAGTAGATGAATTGGCCTAAGTGTTGTGGACATACAGAACCACTGCAAGAACTGCAACAAGAGAAACCTCTTATTCATTAACATTCAATTTTGAGGCTGTGATTTCAGTTGAGATCGGAGTTTCCACACTCAAGGTTAGTCATTTTAATGCTCAAGATAACAAATTCTTTATACGAAATAATCTAGATCTGTTTAAGGAAAAAAAAGATCAAGTTTTAGTGAAAATGATTGCTTATCAACAAAAAGTCCCCAAATTTTACAATAAGAGAATTCATCATAGAGAATTCAAAACGGGCGATCTAGTCTTGAGAAAGGTTACATTGAACACCAGAGTGCTAGGTGAAAGAGCCCTGAGGGCTAATTAGGAAGGACCTTACAAAGACATTAGGGTAGTGAGGCTTGGAGTGTATAAACTACAGTATCCATACAGGAAGGAAGTTAAGAAGTCATAGAATGCGAAAATGCTTAAGGTTTATTATCTTTGAAGTATGAGTTTATTGTATTAAGCTTACCATAATGTCAATAAGAGATTCATTTCGTGCAATCTACAAAAAAATCTTATTAGAATCATAACAACAACTATTAATGGCGACTATTACTCATGAGCTTAAGCTTTTTGATCAGGTTCAAATTTACCTGGTATTATAAATTGTTTGGTTTCTTTTAATTGCAGCTTTAAAATTCCTAGTTAAACCAGATCATTTGTGTGGCTTAGTAAAGTCAAATTTTCACATCAAAATAGATAGAACAAGAACAGTCAAATCCATACTTGTTAAATGCATGAAAACATAATATGCAACAGTTACAGTTTAAATAGGGTTTCAAGTACAAAATTTTCTTGAAACCAAAATCAAGATTTCTGACGAGAAAAATCAAACAATAGACCCCAAAGTAGGTTGGCCCGAGGCATTCAGAACTAGGGTATCACTTGGTTGGGGATCTGCAATAAGATCTGGAGTTGAAGACCCTTGGGCATAAGGTTCCAGTGAGCCTTGACCATCCTCAATTTGCCCAAGAGTCCCTTTCTATTCTGGTAAAATGACATCCAGAGGAGGAGGATCCTTTTTTAGCGTCTCGTAAATAAACTCGATGCTGTAGTCAAGGTCCTTAAGGTGGAGGATCTTATACACGATGTCAACCTTTTCGTCAACACCTTCGTTACGAGCGGTGGTAAGGTCATTTTGTGCCTTGGCAAGATCTTTCCTAAGCTGTTCAATCTCAATTTCTAAGCTAAGATTTCTGTCCTCAAGACTAGATTTCTCTATGCTCATATCAAAAACTTTAGCCTCCAATGCTAACCGCTCCAAGCCTCAGCCTCTCTTTTCCTTGCCAAGTTGAGTTTTTACACTATTGTGCGCCTTTTTTGCCTCCGCAGCCTTGATCCCCAGCTTCTAATTCTCTTCCTTAAACTGGAAGATAACCTCCCGAGTAGAAGTAAAAGCAAAAGTAGTAGCATTTTTCTTGGCTTGCTCTTTGTGAATAGACATGATATGCACAATCTAAAAACAATAACAATAACAGAGGTGAGAACTATAAAAGGGAAAGAATTAAAGGTGGAACAAAACAAAAGATTTCTACCTGAGCTCCAAAGTCCTGTACCAAATCCAACACCTTCTCGCTGCTTATATGCCCAACCTTGAAGTTTACCTTAGGGGCAATAACAGCTCTCAGGTTACTAAAGAGGGGAGTCAGATGAGAGAAGTACCCTCTCTTGTGTTCAAGCAAATCTTCAGGTAAGAGAACTACTTGTTAGAGTTTGACGTCTCTTGATCAATGGAGTAGAGTCAACAGATTCTTCTTCGGATAGGATAATGAGTTTTTTTTTCAAATCTTGAACAGGAGCTGATGTGACCCTACCTACGGTTGCCTTGGTCTTTAGAGGTGGTATTTGGGCAGGTGCCTTCAAAGAATCTCTCGGGATATTCTTCGAACCCTGACCCGGATCAGATTTCTTATTCCTGGTCTTTTTATCCCTCGTGTTTGAGCCAACAGGGATTGGAGTTCAGTGGATGATCCTTTGGGTACGGAAGCTTTATTGCTCATCTTCTCTAAAAACAAGGGGGGGCGTGAGGAAGATGAGAGTATTATATTAAAATACAACGAAAAACAGCACATAAATTACCTTTGCCTCGGAGCATAAGTCATTAATCTTGACCCAATCAAGACCTCAGGATCAAGAAGCTCTTTATGATCAAAAGTTACAGCCTTCTCAGCGGCAATCTTCTCGAGGATGAGGGTAGCAAGATCAAGTACTGGACCCTAAACTTCAACTGCAAACATAAGGAAAAACAGGTCATAAGAGAGTTGCAAGAAGAAAAAACTTACTCTAGGAAAAAGCTTACCCTCGTCAGTAAATTTGGTCGGAATGTTTTCATTCAAACCCATATGTCTCAATAATGCGCCCCAGTTCTCTCCCATAAAGAACCACTTCCTTTTCCACCCTTATTGCAAGAAGGAACTTCAGTCACTACCTTAATGGTTCTGGGTTTGCTTTCAAGATAAAACAACCCAGCCGTCTCTAAAGGATTCTTCTTAAAGAGATATATACGCCTGACCTCCTTAATACTGGGAGGCTCATTACCAGCAATACCCAGAGAACAAACAGCCCGGTTAATACGCGCCATTCATTTAGGTTCATTTGGTAGGGAAGGATACCAAATCCAAAGAACAAACGAGCAAAGTATTCTTGGATGGGTATCCTCAGCGTAAGGTGAAACGACTTTTTGTGAAAGGCAATTACACCCTCCCTAGGTTAACTCGGGCATTCATCTATATCATAAAGCCTAAGTTCTACATCCTCCAGGATTTGAAAGGCCTTCCTATAAGCTTTAAGCTCAGAAAGACTTAAGGAAGAGAAAAATCAATCTGCCTCAAAGGGCCTATGCATTCTACTAGGGTCGAATCCCTCATCATTGGCATCTTCATTTTCAAGCCCATCCTCTTCATTCCCATTGTCATCAGTCCTAGTCCTAGACGAAGAGATCATTGGACTCTGGTCAGTTTGTTCCACTATCTGTGGAACGCCTATGTGGCTCGAGGCAACCTCTTACTCGGTTTCTCTAACGATCCTATCTATTAGCGGGTCAAGATTTCAGAGAATATCTTGGTCCCTTACCACACTTTTTCTCGAGTCTATATTCTCCTGCACGTCATCAGAAGCACTATAAGATTTAACTATGGTTTCAGCCCTTCTAGTCTCAAAGACCTTATCCTCAGGTGTTCTGGCCGTAGGATTCCTAGTTTCGACTCTAGGGTCATATATAGCTAAAGGGACGGCTCTCTTAAAAGGGATCTCACCAAAGTTCAACAAATAATCTCGTTTGACAGAAGGAGGCAAGTTATTCCACGCCTCATAATTCGTACTGGACGATGTAGATGAAGATTCAGATGAAAAGTTAAAGGCCAGTGAAACCTAGCATGCAGGTAACTTTGTGTTACTATTGAGGGAAATCTTAAAACTACCAGACAAAGATCCCTTCTTGGTTAGGAAAACTAAAATTAGGTCAAATGACATCATGTTTGCATACAATAGAGATATTTGGGTTAGTAAGTTTCTACACCCTAGCAGAGTCGAAATGTAAATTTACTTGTAAGCTGAAAGGGGATATGCTAAAGCCCTAAACCTCTCTAGTTCACTCGTGCAACACACCTTTAAAGTGAAATCAAGCAGAAGTAGCATGTTATGTGCATAGGAAAGCATGGTGATTTAAAGGAGAACGTAGAATTGGAGAAGATGAAACTTACCATTTCGATCACTAGAGTTGATTGGCTGAAAACGATGGAAGCTTCTGGCTTAAGAAACCCTTCAAGATAGTAGATGTAGTATGCAGCACAGACGTCGAAAATTTTTAAAATCTCAGAATGTTAGGTTCGCAAAAATGTACAAACGAAGACGGTAGTTAATTTTATACCAGGACTCTTTTTAATCTGGTTCGTTGAAATTGGAAGGTTAAGATGTAAAGGCTACTGGTGTTTTGAATTTCAAAACCAGCAAAGTTACGTGGCTTAGTGATATAAAGCCTCATGTTTGAAAATGGAGGGTTGGGCAAAATGATTTAAATGCAAAATGATGCCTCCAACTGTTGCACGATTTTCGAAGTGATAGATACGACCTTGAAATTCATGGAACTATGACCACCATTTTCTGCGAAAGTTAAAAGGGCATTTTCTTGTTCAGATCAGAATAAAAGGCTTTCCTGACCAGAGGAAACATGATTCTTGGAACCATGCTCTTAGAGGGGTTCACCTTAGGTTGTACAAAAGGCTTCCGGCGAGCAATGAAAATTAAGAGTTTTCAACTAAAATTACAATTTTATTAAAAAACTTGGGGGCTTGATATTTGAGAGAAAGACCAAGATAAAGAGACAATTGAGCAAGAACGACTCTTCAAAACCTCGACCTGGCTTGATACCCGAGACTGTCATTTTCGTGAGCATATTCATTAAGGCCCTATTAACTTAAGCTAATCGTCAGGCTTAAGCAGGAGGTGATTAGGTCAGTATAAGATAAATAGACCATAAAATGACAATAGACCCCTTAGACGTGGGAAACTACCACGTTCCCATTCTCTGTCATGGGTGGTTATGGCAGAAAATGGAGTTCAACTAACTGATTTTGGTAAGTTATAAATTCCGGAAAAAGAAAAAGAATGAGGTAAGTACATAACCTTAGGCAAAACTCTGCCAAAATTTCTATTCAAATATCGATTAAATCTGCTAATTTAAGCATTAGAGATCACACACCTAGGAAGTCAACTATCTCTTATTCTGTTTTTGTTTTACGAGCCGAAGAATCTCAACGAGCTCTAAAACTCATTCAATTTGTTTTTGAATACTAGGAGTTGCAATTTTTAGCATCAACACGATTAAAAAATCTAATTAAAAATAAACAACAAATGAAAAATCTTATTTACATACACAGTCTTCCAAGTGCATTTGTAATTCAGAATTTAATTATTGGAAGTACAAAATGATTATTCAATGTCGGGAGATATTACAACGAGAGAAGAAAGTTGGATCAAGATGATCATGAAACTGACCCAGTCCTGGATGTCATCGTGTAAATCTGATCTTATTAATGAACTCCCTGAGGATTTATTACTAAAAATTCTGTATAAACTCCCAGGAAAATCTGCTGTTCAATGCAAGGCAGTCTGCAAACGCTAGTTGTCCCTCATATCGAATCCCGAATTTGTTGAACACTCAATTCTCAATCATCATCAACAATCGTCTTCCTCCTCCTACTATAATTGGTTAAATCTTTTGTTTCCATGCAAGGGGATGAACTATACGCTTCTCTTCCATTACCAAAGTCTTCCTCATGAGACAACTGTCCGAACACTCAAATTTGTCCTGCTGCCTCCAGACAACAAAAGCTGCTTATTGTGTTAACATGCTTCAACGACTTAATTGTAAGTTGCAAGAACCTCTTATCGTCTGAAAAAATTTATTATTATATTTGCAACCTCATTATTTAAACAATGTTTGAAGCTCCCCCATTATTATATTCGCCAAGAGAGAAATATGGTAGGCCTAGTCTATTGTTAAATTTTGCTTAGGAAAAATGACAAGTACCCCCAATTAGTTTTCAGTTACATGATTTCCCCCTACTGTCAGTTCGTGAAAACCAAAATTTTAAGGGTAAAAAAGATATTTAAATGAGGAAGGTTAATGTGAGAGACATAAGTGACAAATTTGTAAGATGAAAAATGACAAGATAGAAGTGATTACCTTATTTCTGTTATTAAAATTAAAATTTTATTAAAATATTAATTTAAAATTTAACACCATCTCTTTATAAAAAATTTATATTGTAAAATTTTAATATTAAAAAGATATATAATTTTTAAAGGGTGTGAAAAATTTTATGGTATCAATGAAATAAAAAAAAATATGGCATTAACAAAAAAAATTAATATAATTTGGAGGCCCAAAAATTAAATTAATCTAATTGATAGATTCTTTAAAAATTCAATTTTTTTTAAAAAACTATACAAGTAATCAAAATAATATTAAAAGTAAGTCAAATAATTTTCATAATTTTTTAAAAATATAATCTAATAATAATTAATAAACCAAGTAATTGGACACATTCATATTCATATATATCACAATTAATTAAATTAAAAGCGAATTATATCCAAAGCAATATATAATTAATTCATGGATGATGATATTCAAAAGTCAAAATGGTAATACTTTTGATGAACCATGAGGTCAAAAATTACAACACTTATGCATATAAAAAAAATTAATATATATAATTAATTTAAATGACTTTTTTACCCTTAAAATTTTGGTTTTTACGGTTACTTAACTGACAGTAGGGGGTTTGTGTTTATTTTCGTCTATTAGGAGAGAATCATGTAACTGAAAATCTAATAGGGGGGTACTTGTCATTTTTCCTTTCGCTTATGATTAATTTTATAAAAATTTGATAATTAAGAAGATTTTTAACAATATTAATCATACATAAATTTTTAAAATAATTTATTTTAAAAAATTATCTATAATTAATATTGTAAAAAATTAATAATAAATTTAAATATTATAATAAAATTAACTTAATTATTATAAAATAAAAATAAAGATAATTAAATTTCCAGTACTTTTTTATGGGTAGAAATTCATAAGAATTCTAGAATTTTTGGTTCATGAATTATTTAATTTCTTATATACATGCTGTCTCTTTCTCATCCCAGTTTGTATCATCAACCCCGATGAAAGATTATTGATCAGCAAATTCATTGATCTAAATTTCATAGGGAGACTCAAACTTCATCCTCCGAATGTAGCCAATGCTATCCTTTTTAAACCCTTCACCCCCCACTTCATTTTCTACAACATCCACAACGCTGCTTCCAAGATACCTAAAAGCACTTTTCAAGAGCTTATTACTAGTAATAACTACTTTGCCATTTAACCATGAAGAACCTCTTCTTCTCTGTGTTCTTCCTGCTCTCTCTCCTCTTCTTCTTTGCAAGCATCAGCGAAGCAGTTATTCCATGTGGCACAGTCGACGCCAAAGCAGCAGCATGTGTCGGGTTCGCCACCGGGAAGGCTCCAACGCCAACTCCAGCATGCTGCAGCGGGCTGCAACAGCTAGCACAGAGTGTGAAAACAGTCGATGACAAGAAAGCAATTTGCCGATGCTTGAAAGCAGGAGCCAAGTCTTTGGGGGTTCAGGACAGATTCTTGAGCAAAATTCCTGATGCTTGCAAGATCAAAGTTGGTTTCCCCGTATCCACCAGTACAAACTGTGAAACGTGAGTAAATCAATATCAATTCTTGTTCTGTAAGGTTAAGTACGTAAATGAAGAATACAAAATGTTAACTATGTGTTTGCTTTCGTTGCAGGATTCACTAAATTTTCTGTGGAGCTCAGGGAGAGGAAAGAAGAATAGTAACAATCGGTCTTAATTAGGAAGAAATTAAGATGAAAATTTTCAATAAAACAGTAGTGAGTGAACGCATGCGTTGTTGTACGAGGTCTTTCTGCATCAGACCCTACCTTGCTTTGTCAACTGTAGTAATATAATAATGCAATCCGAGTTCGAATATTGTTAAATTCAATATAATTTTCTTATCATACATTATCATACAATATAATCATTGATCTTGAAATCAAGTTAAAAGTCACCAAATAGTGATATTTCTTGTGCTTAGAGAGTAATACATATACGTACAAACTATTCATGTAAAATAACATGATAAGTACGATTAAAATAATAAAATTATAAAATTTGTGTTAACGAGTTCATATAAATAACAAGCAAGAAGACAGATTTCCTTACCGCCTTTTATTAGCAAGGGCCGCAGAATCATCTTAATTAAAAGAATCAAAGAACATAAAAAGGCTAATACAATTTTTTCGCTTAAAGAATCACAAATATTGCCAATAAATTTAGAATGACAATTGACTGCCACTTTGTGTTAATCATGAATTGGTGAGTATAGCACAAGACAACAAAGAGGTCAGAGAGAGTTTGAGGAAAGTTTTAGCATACGCACAAGAAGTAGAGTGAACACTTCAGCTTCCTGATGGCAGTTTTTCAACTCCAAGAGAAACCAACTGTAGCTCAACAATGAGAGCACAAAGAGGCATAAACCGCAGAAGAAGGCAACAACTCTTCAAGGAGAAGTTGCATAGATTTCTGTTCACTGCGGTCTTTCTCTCCCCTGTTGGGGAAAAATATGGAGAATGTCAATGGTCCCTTCTGCTGAAAGGTGAATGATGACTTGGAAGGCAAATGTATACCTCATCAGCATTGTAATGCACATTGTTCATGAACAAAGCCCAAGCAGGAGCACCATCCAAAGAGTTCTGTTTTGTTTAATGCAAGCTGAAGACTGTAAGATATATTATACGTCAGATGCTGAGGTATAAACAAAAACTGATAAATCAGGGAGCTAGAATTCATACTCCATACAAGAACCTACGTTGAATTTGGTTTATATCGAGTATGTAAAATATTCTGAAGATAAAAGAGTTAACAAGTGTTCTATATCACAGAGGGGGAAAGATATTTTAACCTGATAGAGCCAGCATAAAGTTTCACTGCCAAGTCTTCCTGTGATTCTCTGTTTGCCTTTGATCGTCATGCTAAAACACATGTATAGCTAATAGAAAAAGGAAGCCCAACATGCGTTTTAATTTGTTACTCAGAAAAAGCCTTAAATTCACACTTTGATGGTTAGCTCTCAAATAATTGAATATCTGGTCCACTATCCACATTTAAATCATCCTTCAAAGATCAAGCCTGAAGAGTCAAACGTATTACTAATGTCAATGTTAGAAGAATAAACAACTCAGTACTTCAAGAACCAGCAACTCTTTGAAGCTCTAAACGCATTTAACTTGAAAAGTTTGAAGCTTAGAACAGAAGTTCTCCAATTCAGTTTCTAGTTTTCACAAAGAATAGCATTCATTGTTCAACATAAGTGAAGAAAAATCTGTGGCCAGAGGTAGTAATCAGTTCAGAGTCTAGGAGTAAATCATGTCACTTAAATAGAAACATACCTTTGAGCAGCCAAGGCATGTTAAAGGAAGATTTGGATTAATACTATCAACTTAAGTAAGATGTTCTATTGTTTACTAAATCTACCTCATCATAAACAGTCCTTTGGTTATCACCAACATAAAGACTTACATTGCATTTTTATTTTCAACCCAGCTACAAGCTGGATACTTGACTACATGGTTTTTATTCACTTGCTCTCTGATAGACCTCAAGTTATCCCATCTTCCTGGAGAAGAATAAATGTTTGCTAGAAGCGAATAAAGGACAGAATTCTTAGGGTCCAAACGGAAGAGTTCTTCTGCTGCCCTTTTTGCTAACCTCATGTTAGCATGAACCTGACCAAAATTTAGAAGAACATCCCATACAACAGGATCATCTTTGTATGGCATCTCATCTATAAGAATTTCTGCTTCAAGGAAATGACCAGCTCAACCTAAAAAATAAATCTTGAAGTATAATGATCCAATACCGGCTCCACTCCATGCTCTTGGTGCATTAATTAAATATTTCAGTCCCTGAATAACTGCAATCAGTCAACATAGCGGCGAAGGTTATACCATTAGGTTTAAAACCCGATGCAATCATGTCTTTGTAAAGACAAACAACCTCATTTCCAAATCCATTCTGTGCATATCCATGTATCATCTCATTCCACGAGACAGTAGTTTTTCTTTTCCAGGCATCTTATCAAAAAACTGCCCGGCCTCATCTACATCCCCACATTTACAATACATATCAATAAGAGCACTCCACAAAGGTATCATTAACATATCCATCTTTCTCTATCTGTGCATGAACCTGTCTCCCTTGGAATGAGGAAGACAATTTTGCGCAAGCACTAAGCACAGTTGCGTAAGAGAATTGAGTACGATATATTTCTTTTTGTCGCATTTGACTAAAGAACATAAAAGCTTCTCTATCAACAAAATTGAGTGAAAGACCTGCAATCATAGAATCCGAACAGGCAATATCTAATTGAGGCATTTTATGAGCCAACTCAGTCTTCTGACATTTCCAAGTAAACACCCATCAATCTTGTCAACAGGAAAAGCAGCCTTTAGTGAGGCAACATGGACCTGTTTTCCAGCCTCCAGAAACCCCATTGCTGCACATAAACTGAGGATAATAGCAAAAGTAAGTGGGTCAGGTTGCACCCCTGGAAACTGCATTTCCCCAAAAAGCTTTATTGCTTCCTTGTGGTTCTCATTCTGGGAGTAACCAGAGAGCATGTCATTCCGTGAGCTTACACTAGGATTGGGCATGCTATCAAACATTTCTCATCCTGTCTCAATATCCCCAGACCTGACACAAGCCGCAAACATATTGATATTTGTGACCTCATCCGGTTCAAATCCACATGTTTTCATTCTTTTCAAACACTCTATAACTTTCTCGCTTTGGTTTTTTTGGCCGTACCCAGCTATCATAACATTCCAAGAAACAACACTCATTTCAGGAAAATTACCAAAGATCACCTCAGTCAGCACTATCCATATCTCCATTTTTTGCATACAAGCAATGAATTATTCAAATGAAGATCCACTTCAAAACCCAAGTTTAATTGTAAGACAATGCATTGTTACCCATGCACGTTCCTCCAAAGACTATTATCACTCTGAACAAAACAATCAGAATCTACTCCCTTCTCTGGCATAAACACCCAAAACAATGAACAGAGAGACAGAATCAATAGAAACCCCCTTCCTACAGATCAACCTAAACATCGCCAAAGCCTCAACAACTCTATCCGTCTGAGCTAACCCACCCATCATTGCAGTATAAGTATACCTTATTAGGCTCAGGCATCTCCTCGACATCTCTAAACCGCATTCTTCATCCACCAACGCTTGGCATACACACACAACAAAGCATTAGCCACGTACATATTCTCATCAAAACCAATCTTAATAGCAAGCTCATGACACAACCTCCCACACTGAAATCCAACAACACAGCACACGCACTAAACACACTCGCTAAAGTAAAATGGGTAGGCACAAATCCTTCCTTAATCATCTTATAATAAACACCCAACGCATTTTCTTCCAACCCAACGCACTAATCACATTGTTACACGAACGACATTCCTCTCGGGCATTTCATTGAACATTTTAAAATGCAAGTTCTAAGTTCTGTGCTTTACATTGAGCACTTAGGATTACATTCCAGGAAGACATGCTTTTTATTTGGGGCGTTTTATCGAATACATGTTGTGCTGTTGCATTTATAGTAAAATTCGATGAGGCGATTACAGAGAAAGGGGTCATTGAAGAGGTTATTGCGAAGGATGGGCAAGCTTGCCCGCTAAACGGGATTCTTTCTTGTCCACGTAAGCTTGCAGGAGATTTGCTGTGCACTCGCTGGTGGTCTGCATTTTAATTGTGCCGGTTGCGGTCATTTGAATCAAGGAAATTTAATTTTTTTAGCCCTTTTTCTGAAATTATGTTATTTAAAAGCTCATATAATTACAAATTCTTGAAACTAGCCTACTCTACAGAAAAATATAAATAAATAAATAATTTTAATTTGCATCAGTTGAGTAATTTTAATACAAAAAAAAGAATTTGAAGAAGCATATATATATTGCTCCAGAATCAAATTAAACTTTCATGGATAGACTGTTCTTCCTTAATTTATGACTGCTTTTTAATTATCTTTTTTTTTGCAGATTTTTGTTAAATTTTTATGATTAGGACAATAAAAAAAATCATACATATTTAAAAGCACGATAAATAAAAGTTAATAAGAGATCGATACTTAAATTTTATAAAGATAATAATTAAGCATAACATCCCATTATTATGTAATAATAAAATATCATGAATTTTATTAATAAAAAAGGCAATTTTCAATAGAAATTTACTATTATTAATTAATTTATTAAAATAATTAATAAATATCCCAAAGTTAAATAGAGTAAATTGTATGTAATATGTAGGGATGGGTACGGTTTGGTCTAGATTTTGTTAAAATTAAATCGAATTAAACCAATAAATTTCGAGTATTAAGTGTGGACACCATTCGGTTTGATTTAGTTTTTGTCAAAATTAGATCGAACTAAAAATTTTGAGTTTCTCTTTTTTAGAATTGGAAACAGACCTGACTAAAATCAGACTGAACTTATTTTAAATAGAATTAAATAAGTTGATTTTGGTCTAATTCGATTTTAATTTTTCAAGTCTTATTTTTTATTATTATTTTTTTAAATCATCACAAAATGATATCATTTTAATACTCAATATATATAAAACGTCGTTATTTAGGTGATAAAATATATTAAAAAATTGATTCAATTCAAATTTTAAATTTTTGGTCAATACGAGAACAAAAAAAAAACTACTTTTTAAAAACCTAAAACTGAATCAAACTGAATAAAAACTAAACTAAGATGAATCTGTTAGTTTGGGTTCAGTTTTTTAGTTTTTCTATTTGTTTGGTGCACCACTAATCGCTATTGATCGCCATCGAACATCCTCTAGTTTGATCATTATAGATATCATTATAATCCTTATTGAACACATACTTTATTTTATGATTGTGTTGCCAACATCTAGCTAGAAATTTAGTGGTTTTATAGATTTTGCATATGATGCCTTCCTGTTTTGTATATTTGCTCATAGTATTATACCAATAGCAACTAATATGATACACACACACACACACACACACACATATTTATGTGTGTGTATGTATGTATATATGTACACACATATACATGTATACATATTTATGTATTTATGTATTTATATACATATATAATTGTTCAATAATCAAATTAATGATTGCTTTTTAATTATTTTCTTCTCGTATATATTTTTTTAAATTCTTAAGATTGGAACAATAAAAAAAAGTTATGCACATTAAAAAAAAAAGTTAATAAAAAATGGATACTTAATTTTTATATAGTTAGTAATTAAGCAAAACTTATTATTATTATACAATAGTAAAATATCATAAGTTTTGCCAATAAAAAAGAAAAATATTCATTACATGTTACTCCATAGAAATTTATTATTAATTAATTAAAATAACTAATAAACATCATAAAGCTAATAAGGGTAAATTGTATGTAATATATATGTGTGAACACAGTCTAGTTTAGCCCGAGTTTTGCACGTTAAGGTTGCTAATAACTTGATAATAAATCAGAATATAGGAGTTTGTCGAGCTACATCAATCCTTTTAATTTCTTTGATCCTCCTCTCCAATTCAAGAACCATTGCCGCATTTGCCATATTAATACGAGGTTCCACCACTCTACCTGTGATTATAAGATTCACCATAAAATGTTAGTTTTTTAACTGTAAGTAGCTCATGATCCTCATCATGTTAAGTGGGAACGTGTGTTATATACTTTTTGACAGTTCATTACATATTCTAGCAGTTGATTATATGCTCGGGCAATTTATGGCAGTTTTTTTTCATGGCTTTTGTGATGGGCAGAGCCTATAAATACATGCATTATTTTGATTAAGTCCCTAAGCTAGCAATTTTTCTTCAATAATATACACTATCATAAAGAAATTGTGTAATGTTTAGAAGAATCATAAATCAGGAAGTTTCATCATCAAATTATGAAAGACGTCAATGGCAAGAGGTATGTTTTTCAGTTTAATTTCGCACTTGATCTAAATGCTATTATGATTAGTAAAACATATTTGGATCATATTTAAGTTCTATCAATTAGTATCAGAGTCATTGTTATTATCTCTGCTTTGATATTGTGCAATTTGGTGAAACTTTAGTTTTACTCCTGAATAGTTTATGAAAAATGAAATTTATTATCAAATATTGTTGATAAATAATAATGCTAAAAATCATTATAATATTTGATTGTTAGCATTTTGGGACTTGAATAAATGAATTTGGTTTCTATTAAAAAAAAATGCAAAATTTTCGTTTCTGATATTGGGTTTCTGGATGTTGAAGATAATGTGAAATAACATGTCATCTATTATATGTGATAAAATATGACATGTCGTCCGCTGCATTAAATTGTATGAGATGTTATATATCTTATGTAAAAGGGTATGACATGTCGTCTTTTATATGACTAAGTATGACATGTCGTTGTATCGTTATAAGGTGTATGACATGTCGTTCGGCGAATGACTAGGTATGACATGTCGTGTTATCGTTGTAAAATAGCATTATATGTCATTTGATATAATTGAATAGTATGATGTATCATTTATGTTTGTGGAAGTAAATGATAACATGCAACTTATTGGCTATTTTTTGTACGTAAAATTAAAATTATATCTTATTATTATTGCATGCAATTTATATGAACAACTTTTATGATTAAAATTAAAAATGTCTTATGATCCATATAATTTTAATTAATTAAAGATTAACCACAGCATCTTTAATTATGCAAAATTATATTTTAAATGTATTAGGATCATGTATAAGAAATTGACATTAATTGTAGTTAATCTTTTTAATGTAATAAATATTTCCCACAGGAATTTTTATTATATTTATAAGATTAATTAGAATAAAATATCAAATTATTCTCTTAATTACCCACAAGAATTAGGAAAAAGAAAATAATTTGGTAGTTTTGTCATTTATAATATATATATATATATATATATATGAATCTACTTGAATTAAAACTTTAACCACAGGCAAATTTTATGTCTATTGATTCATATTTTATAACATGATTTATATCGGTAAAACATAATATTTGTTTATTAGCTTTCAATTTTGTAATATATAAGCATGTATGTTTATTTTACGCAGTCATACAATCTGCAAATTTTTCTGATATCAAATGTGACATTCCCGAGTTGAAAGGTGATAACTATAAGATTTGGAAGGAGAAAATTCTCCTCCATTTAGGGTGGATGGACATTGATTATGCTATAAGGAAAGACGAACCAATTATTTCTGAAGCCAGCAGTTACGCTGAAATTGCTCTTTATGAAAGATGGGAGCGATCTAATCGCTTAAGTATGATGTTCATAAAGACCAAAATTTTTGTTGGTATTCGGGGTTCAGTCGATTAACAAGATAATGTTAAGGCATTACTGAAGGCAATTGATGAACAGTTTGAGACTTCAGATAAGGCACTTGCTAGCACCCTAATTATGAAGTTTTCATCTATGAGGCTCACCAGTGTTATAGATGTGCGTGAACACATCATGCAAATGAGGGACATTGTGGCTCAATTAAAAACTCAAGGTTGAAATATCCGAATCTTTCCTTGTGCACTATATACTGAACACTCTTCTATAACCATATGGACCCTTCAAAATCTCATATAACACGCATAAAGACAAATGGTCAATCAATGAATTATTGATCATGTGTATAAAGGAAGTGAGGCTGACAATAGAATTGGGTGAAAGTGCATATATAGCAACTCAAGGGAAGAATAAAGGGCAATTCAAACAGAAAGGGAAAGATAAAATACCTCTCAAGCTGAAATAAAAAAAGAATCCAAGTGCTTCTTCTATAAGAAAAAAGGACACATGAAGAAAGATTGCCCCAAGTTTCAGAAATGGCTTGAAAACAAAGGTAATTCAAACTTATTTGTTTGTTATGAATCTAATACAGTTGAAGCTAGTCAGAACACATGGTGGATTGATTCTGGTTCTACAATCCATGTTGCGAATACCTTGCAGGGTATGCAAAACCTAAGGAAGCCAATGAGCAGTGAGCAGTGCATCTATTCAGAAAATAAGATGCGTTCACATATGGAGGCAATTGGAACATGTAGTTTAATTTTTAGTAGTGGCTTTATTTTGAATTTGGAAAAGACATTTTATATTCCAACTTTCTCTAGAAACTTAATTTCATTTTCAAGACTTGTATCGTTTGGTTATTCCTTTAACTTTTCATATACATGTTTTAATTTATATTATAAATCTGATCTTGTTAGGAATGGTACATTATCTGATGGTCTTTTATGTATTAATTTACAAAATAATGCCTTTTATGATGTGATGCATGTTCAAGCTGGTATAAAACGATGTGTTATGGAAAAAAATTCCTCTATGTTATGGCACCGGAGATTAGAACATATCTCTATAGAAAGAATTAAAAGATTAATAAATGATGAAGTACTTAGTAGTTTGGATTTTACTAATTTTAATACTTGTTTTGACTGCATAAAGGGAAAATAAACCAACAAGACAAACAAAGGTGCCAAAAGAAGCTCAAATATATTAGAGATCATACATTAAGACATTTGTAGTCCAGACATGGACTCGTATGGTCAAAAATACTTAATCTCTTTTATAGATGATTACTCACGATATATGTATCTCTACTTGCTTAAGAATAAAAATGAAGTACTAGATGTTTTTAAAGTTTTCAAATCATAAGTAGAGAAACAATCTGTATAGCAAATTAAGATTGTAAGAACAAATAGAGGTGGAGAATATTATGGTAGATATACTGAGGATGGACAAACACCTAGTCCATTTACGAAGTTTCTTCAAGTGCACGGGATTGTTGCCCAATACACCATGCCTAGTTCACCAGATCAGAATGGTGTAGCAGAAGGAAGAAATCGAACGTTAATGGATATGGTACGGAGTATGCTTAACAGCTCCAAGCTTCCTAAATCATTGTGAACTGAAGCTCTTAAAACGGTAATGTATATATTAAACCGAGTTCTAACCAAGGTTGTTCCAAAGACACCTTTTGAATTATTTAAAGGTTGAAAATCGAGTTTGCGACATATACGTGTGTGGGGATGCCCGTCTGAAGTAAGAGTCTATAATCCGCAAGAAAAGAAATTAGGCCCAAGGACTATTAGTGGATATTTTATTGGATATGCCTAAAGGTCTAAAGGGTATAGATTCTATTGTCCATTTTATAACATTAGGATTGTGGAATCAAGAAATGCAAAATTTCTTGAAAATCACTTGATCTGTGGAAGTAATCAATCTCAGAACATCGTTTCTAAGAAAGATTATATTAATGCTCAACGTTCCACTTCAAATGATAGATTGATTGTCATTCACAACACTTCTCAAGTTCAAACGGGTGTTGAGCAACTACTTGTTGAAATTTCAAAAGTAACTGATAATAATCCAATAGATCAGTTTGTTCAAGAACTACTAGAATTTATTGAACAATCAATTGAACAACATGTTTCGCAAGAAAATGTTGATACAATATTAAGGAGATCTACTAGAGCAAGGAAATCATCAATTCCTAATGATTATGTTGTGTATCTATAAGAATCTGACTATAATATTGGAGCAAAAAATGATCCATAAACGTTTTCACAAGCCATGAGTTGCAAAGAATCAAATTTATGGTACGATGCAATGAAAGATGAGATGAATTCTATGGCATCTAATAGAGTTTGGAATCTTGTTAAGTTGTCTAATGATGTAAAAGATATATGATGTAAATGGTCTTTAAAACTAAGAAAGACTCATTAGGCAATATTGAGAGATATAAAGCAAGACTTATAGCCAAAAGATTCGCTCAAAATGAAGGAATTGACTACAAATAGACATTCTCTCTTGTATCCAAGAAGGATTCCTTTCGTATAATTATGGCATTAATTGCACATTTTGACTTAGAGTTGCAACAAATGGATGTGAAAATGGCTTTTCTCAATGGAGATTTAGAGGAAAAGGTTTACATGAAGCAACCAGAAGGATTTTCCCTTAGCAATGGTGAGGATTTAGTTTGTAAGCTCAAGAAATCTATACATGGTTTGAAACAAGCATCCCGTCAATGGTATTTGAAATTTCATGATGTTATTTCTTCATTTGGTTTTGTAGAGAACATCATGGATCAATATATATACCAGAAGGTTAGTGGGAGTAGAATATATTTATTAATTCTATATGTGGATGACATTCTACTTGCAGCCAATGATAAAGTGTTGCTTTATAAGGTAAAACAATTTTTCTCTAAAAATTTTAATATGAAAGATATGGGTGACGCATCTTATGTCATTGGTATTAAGATACATAGAGACAGATTTCGAGCTATTTTGGGTCTGTCTCAAGAAACCGATATTAGTAAAGGTTTAGAGAGATTTCGGATGAAAGATTGTGCACCAAGTATAGCGCCCATTGTGAAAGGTGACAAGTTCAACTTGAACCAATGTCCGAGGAATGAATTTGAAAGACAACAAATGTAAAATATTCCATACGCTTCTGCTATTAGAAGTTTGATGTATTCTTAGGTTTGCACAAGACCTGACATTACATTTGCTGTTGAAATGTTGGGAAGATATTAGAGTAATCTTGGTATGGAGCACTGGAGAGCTGCAAAGAAGGTGATGAGGTACCTTCAAGGAACGAAAGATTACATGGTTATATATAGACGAACAAATAATTTGGAGGCGATTAGTTACTTAGATTTGGATTTCACTAGTCGTGTTGATTCATGAAAATCAACATCTTGATATATTTTAATGTTTGTCAGTGAAGCTGTATCTTGGAGGAGTGCAAAACAGACTTTGACTGCTACTTCTACTATAGAGACTAAGTTCGTATCTTGTTTTGAGGCTACCTCACATGGTGTATGGATGAAGAATTTCATATGTGGGCTTAAAATTTTGGACTCAATTTTTAGGCTATTAAAGATTTATTGTGATAATTCAGCTGCAATATTTATGGCTAAAAACAATAAAAGTTTTAGTCGAAGCAAACACATCGACATTAAGTATTTAGCCATAAGAGAACGTGTTAAAGACAAAATATTTGTTGTTGAACACGTTAGCACTGAATTGATGATTGCTAATCCTTTAACAAAAGACATGCCACCGTTGAAATTTAAGGATCATGTAAATCGAATGAGACTTGGTTCCTTTTGATGTTTTTCGTTATATAGATGAATGTTTATTGTAATGAAATTATATTTATGTTATGATATTTTCTCATATTTGATTTTCAATTGTGTACACATTTATTTGAAAAATATCATTGATGTTTGGACCTAGAATAAACATGAGGTTTATTCATTGAGTAATATGAACAACTGTTTAAGAAACATAATGCATAGTGATACATGAAAGATAATACTCATTTTTAGAAAACGTATCGCCATGATTCATGTATTTTGTTTCTTATTATAGTAAATGATGAAGTATATAGATCAAGTGAGAGAATGTTAGTTTTTTAACTGTAAGTGGCCTATGATCCTTCATCATGTTAAGTGGAAACGTGTGTTATACAATTTTTGTCAGTTTTTGGCAGTTCATTACATTATCTAGCAGTTCATTACATGTTCTGACAGTTTATGGCAGTTTTTTTCATGGCTTTTGTGATGGGCAAAGCATATAAATACACGCATTCTCTTGGTTAAGTCCTTAAGCCAACAATTTCTCTTCAGTATTATACGCCATCATAAAGAAATTATGTAAGGTTTAGAAGAACCATAAACCAGGAAGTTTCATCATCAAATTGTGAAAGACGTCAATGGTAGGATGAATGTTTTTCAGTTTAATGTCGAACTTGATCTAAATGCTATTATGATTAGTAAAGCATGTTTAGATCACATTTAAGTTCTGTCATAACGTCCACAATAAAGATTAACTAAATAATTTTTCTATAGTGAGTAAGAATAATATATAGTTGTACATAATTCTAGTTATGTACACAGGTAATTCAAATGTATGTAATATGGGTATTTGTGGAAGGTAACTCAAAAAGATTAAAGGTTTTTTTTTTTTTACTGAAGTCAAAATAAAATTATTTAGATGTCTAAAAACTATTTTTTTTTTTAACTTATGTCTAAATAACAACAACAACAACAATATACAATGTTAAGCTTGTGAGTTACCTTCTATAACTATTATATTACATACATTTTAATTAACTATATATAACTAAAATGTATGTACAAATTATATATTCTTCATACTCATTATAGAACAATTCTTTAGTTAATATTTTTGTACATGAATGTCATGGTGAATGTCGTAATTAGAGATGGAGTGGTGAAACCTCGCATGGCTATTACTAATGAGGCAATCGTTCTTGAGTTGAAGAGTAAGATCATAGATGAAATAATGATCAAGGTGGCTCAGCAAAATCTTATATTTGATAATAATGTTTTGACTAATTCTCGAGTTATTGGTGACTTGAGTGTGGAAGAAAATGATCAATTTACTCTTGCTATTTTGTCTCTTCCTAATGACCCATTATTCTACATCAATGTGTTGATCGCATCAATATCTTATGATGAGTAGAAGTTTGTGGTTGTGTAGGTTAGAGTGTCAACCAATGTTCGTGTTTTTAGAGATCAAATTAAGGATATAATTGGGGTTAATTGAAGGTTCAATCTTTATCATCTTGGAGTTAAAATGCTAGATAACATGGAACTATCCTTGTACTATGTTATCCCAAATTCTTCTGAGACTTTCTGTGAGCTATTTTAATTAATTATTAATAATAAGTTTTCTAGGAATAGTTGGAGTTATGTTATTTGAAAAAAATTTAATTTAATAATAAGACAAATTATCTATTAATAAATAAATAATTTTGACAACTATGTCTGATAGCCAAGAATAATGAAGGAAATATTTATGATACGGATGAAATCTATTTTAATAATGTGTATATATACAAACTTTTACAATATAATCTTTTAAATACGCACATTTGCATGTTTATTTTTAATGTGTGCAATTAGTTAGAAATGTAATGTTTGTATAATCAACAATAAAGTCCTCATTATGACACTCTTTATAACATATTATCATAAAAGTCTATTTTATTTTATTCTTTTAAAAGATTTAGAAACAAATTATATCTATTAAAAATTTATATTAAAACCAAAATTTTTAAAAAAAACATAAATGGTTACTATATCTTATACAAATAAAGATAATCAAATTTTTAAAAAGTTTTAATCAAAATTAAATTATACTATTCAATAAAAATATAAAACCTATATCTAATTATCAATTCTTTTAATCTAATACTAGGGGTGGGCACGGTCCAGTCCGGTCTGGGTTTTTGAAAACCCAGACCAAACCCGAAAAAATCGGGATTTTCAATTTTGGAATTGGATCGAACCTGAAAAAATAAAGGATCGGATTGGACTGGACCGAATATAAGAAAGAACCGAAATAAACTCGGACCGAACGATTTAAATTTTGGACCGGATCGTATTTTAAATTAAATTATTAATTTTTTTTATTTTTTAACGATAAAACGACAGCATTTTTAATAGAAAATATTAAAAAATAATTATTTCAGTTCGGTCCGGATTTTTTGAGTTAATACCGAAACCGGACAAAAATTTTTAAGTTTTTATAATTAAGAACCGAAACCGAACCGATTTAAAAGAAATACCGGACTGAACCTGTCGGTTCCGGTCTGGTTTCGATTTGGTCCGGTTCGGGACAGATTTTATGCCCACCCCTATCTAATACTAGAAGTTAATTAATATATTATAATTTATTATTATATATTCTCATTTTATCTAATTTATTTTCAGTTTGTAATATTTTATAAATATAATTCATCTACTTTTTTCTCACAAAATAATTATTCTTTCCGTTCCTTGCACAACTTTTTTTTTAATGCTTCCATTTATAGTCTAATAAGCTTTTTGTTTTGTTTTTATTAGGAAATAAAAAATTATTCTTTTGCATTTCTAAAATAATTGTACTAATATTTTTCTTATGATTATATTTTCTTATATAAAAAAGTCCTTGCCCTTTGCATGGATGCTCTTCAAAGTTGTCATTAAAAGTTATAGGGTAATTTTCAATTTTATCTATATATTTATTGACAATCTTAAAAAATAACCTTAATTTTTTAAAAATAATCAATAATACCCTTTTAAACAGTAAAACATAATTAAAAAAGATGAAAAATAATAAAATAACACATTTACCCTTACTATAGTTATATTTTGTATGTAAAAACTAAAATAACCTTACACAACAAAAAAAATAACCATATTTATAATTTATAATCTATAATTTGTTAAATTAATCTAAATTATTTACATATATTAATTAAATTAATCTTAGAAAATGAATAAAAAATTTTAAAAATTAATTGATTAATTAAGTAGAATGAATAAATTGATAATAATGATAATTATTTTTATTATATATCAAATGAATTACCCTTTACATAAAATTAATCAATTAAAAGTAATATCTAATGACTAAATATTATTGTTATATCATTTATTGATATTTAAAAAAAATCAATATATTAGTGCCCAATTAAATCTATATTCAATTGCCAACATATAATAAGGAAATATGAATTTTAAAAACTTAATCTGACCAGTATGAAGTATAAAATATAGGAATATAAATATGCAGCCACTCATTTTTCACACATTTGTTTTGCACTAAAACACCACTCTCACAAATCCATAAACAATAACACTAAGAAAATGCGTGCTTATTTAACTATATTGGTGTCTTTCTCTTCTTGTCCAGTGTTATTGTTGAGCTTTCATCTGGCCTAGCTTTCTGAGCTAAATCTGGTATCTTTACTCCTTCAAATGACATCATCATTTTTCCTTGAACTCCAGGCCAATCATTTGATGCCACCTTCTTGTCATTTTGACTACCAATGCAAAATGTTGTGATTGATTTCTTACTTCTGATTATGCAAGTATTATGTTTGTTACACCTAGAATGTGGACAACTGCTAAATTATTTTAAAATAGAAAGTAAATTTGAAACTCATGCAAATGGTGAAGCCAATTTTCACCTAATCCTCTGTCAATTATCCGTTCTACTTGTGCATGTTTTCCTTGGCACAACTCTGGTAAGTATACAAATGTCACTATTAGATGAACACTCACAAACAAAGAAAATATATCATATTTGTATGTACAAGTGAAAAATTAAAATGCCATACTCTATATCTCCTTGTCATTTTGTTTGCATTAGTTGGATTAACTGAGCACCCTATTTTGTTATGTCCAAATTGGCCACAAACACTGCACTTTAATGGATACATCCTCCTATGGACAGGGACTTCATCAGACTCTCTCTGCTCTTTTAACAAGTAGAGGTAGTATATCATCGGCATCAACATGTGGCCACATGGTTTTGTCTGGCAATGAATGAATAATACCTACATAAGCCCTTAAATATGTCTCTTTAGTGTAGCTTGCATCAACAAAGTCATATATATCCCCACCAGTTTGTATTATGAATGGCAAAGCATGTTTACATGGAATGCCACTAACATTCCGTGCCCCACAATTGCATGACTTCATTGCCAAGTCAACTATATATATGATTCCTTTGTTATTTACCTCAAATAAAGTATCATTTGCTGGCATGATTCCACAATTCCTGCTAAAGGCTATATCTTGCTTTATTGGATTAAATATCCTTGGTGTCACGATTTAATTCCATCCAAGAGCCTTCTTTCTCCTATTATTAAATTTTTTTCATTAGCCTTCTTCGACTAACTCACATATATGGATGATGGGCAACATGTGTGTGTCACTAAGTTGTGCATTAAAGAACTTTGACATATTATCTGTGGTGTGATCATATTTACAACTTGCGTCAAAAGCATGTACAGACCAATGCCTTGGGTGAATCTTCAACAATGTATCCCATACCCCAACATCAATGGCCTTGATAGACTCTATTGCAATTCCAAATGATCTTCTATTTGTAGCCCTAGTTGCAACATGAAAAGCTACACTAAATTTAATCTTTGAGTGCTTGGCCTTCACATTTATAAGTATATGTCGTGCACAAAATCAAATGTATGCATTTGGGAATTCTAATGGTAATGCAGATTAAATACCTTTCTGTCAGTCGCATATAAATATGAGTTGCTTATTTGAATTCAAAAATGTTTTCAAATGCCCAAGAAACCAAGTCCATGTGTTAATATTCTCAGTATCACAAATACATATTTCCAATGGACAAATTCTAGTGTTTCCATCCAGGGCAACTGTTGACAATAAAACACCCTTGTATGGACCTTTCAAATGACACTCATCAATTCTAATAAAAGGTCTACATTCATCGTTAAAACCATCTCAAACAGCAAGGAAAGCAAGCATAAATCTATCAAGTGTAGTTGTATCTTAAGTATAGGTTATATTCACCTTCACAAATGCAGTAGCCTGAGACATCTTGTCAAGTATTATTTGTGCATAATTACGAATTTTTTTGTAACTTTCTTCATGGTCAATACTTGTTGATATAAGTGCTCTCTTATTTGCTCTGTAAATCTTCTGTTTTGACATATGCACTTTATATTTTATCTTGACATCAGCTTGTAACACAGCCACTTTAATCTCTGGATTACTTAAGATAGTGTCCATATACTTAGTTGTAATTCAAGTGCTTGTACCCTCTGAATTATTTAGAAGTTTTTGACATATATGTGGGGTTGTTACAAATTTCCTCACTTGGAAGAATCCTTTGCCTAATCTAGTTTGAATTGCACAAAATTTCCATGCACAATTCTACCCAAAGCACTTTAATATCGACCTAGTTCTCTCTACCTTCGCTCTTCTAATTCCAATTCCTTCTTTGATGGTATAATCTTTTAATGCAGATGTCATCTCTTTGATATTCCTAAAATATATGCCAACTTTCAATTGATCTGGCCTTTCTGCAGTATTGGAAAAGTTGTTCCTTACATCTTCTTATAGATTGTTCAAAAGATTTTCTACATCAAAATCTAAATATAGGCCACACTCCTTGCCATCAGATTCATATCCAGATAGTAACACATTATCTTCCTTAACATCACTAGGTTCGTCAGCAATGTTCTAACCTTGCTCATGATTGCTCTTTTGTGGTTCACCAATCAGACCATTACCTTCCTTATCATTACTTTCGAATCAGAATATATGCTATCAGCATCACCTTCTCCTCCATTGTCATATTGCCATCTTTCTACATAAACAACATCAAGAAGTGGAGAAGATTGGTCTTTTCTCTTCTCAACTTGAAAAACTTGCGACTGAACGTCTTATGTAATTGGAATATTAGCATTCTCAGGTGTTCTATTTCAATTGTAATTGTTCTGTGAGATTATTTCCTGCTTTGTTTCTGGAAAATTATGAATTGCTTTTGAGGCCATGTTTTGTTAACTAATAAGCACCTATGCAGCACCATAAACCAGAAAAAGAAAAAAACAAATAAGTAAAGATATACACGCAATCAAGTGTACATTATGAGCTCATATAGCTAGAAAAAAAAATAAGTTTTAGAGAAAGTGGCAAACATTGCTATAATAATGCTTTATTTTCCTAGCACTTTCATATTTTACTTACAAAGTCTGCTTAATCATGTGTTTTTGTTTGCAAGTTGCATTATTGCATAATATAATATAGCAAAAGCAAAGAATAAAATAAAATTTAAAAGCAAAGATTTAGCTGTTGAATTCTTGCTTTGATATATAAATAGAAAATAAAACTAGTGAGGAGATAAAGTGATAGAATTGTCAGGTGCTATCATAGATTTTCTGCAATCATTTCAACCTAGTTCATTTCAGTTAATTCCCTTAGGTGTTGTGTCGCTAGTAGTACTTAACCGAAACACTAAGTGTAAAACCCATAACCAATGAATAATAATTTTGAAAGGAATACTTGTTTCAGTGCTTATTCTTTCTCTATCTACAGCAACATAAAGATCTGATTAAGCTAATAATAGCCTTTTCTTTTGTTAAATGATAATGTTGAAAATGGTTTAGTCTTCTCTTTTTAAATTCGGATAATCGATCGTTTAGGGTTTCTTTTCTTCCCATCTAAAGAGAAAAAGCAATGTTCCACTATTTTTCCTTTTTTTTTTTTTAAATATTATTATTATGAAATTTCTTTTCTGTCCTCGACAAATGCATCTTTTTTATGCAATTTCGTTTTTATCCTTGACGCCGTTATTTTTAACTGTGTTTCACTGTTTAAGAGGGCACTGCTGATTATTTTTAAAAAATTAAAGTTATTTGTCAATAAATATATAAATAAAACTAAAAATTACCCAAAGTTATATTATATCCAATCAAAACTACAAATTTAAAATGGCTAAGATGAATAAATTAGAAATTTTGTCCTTGTTAATATTTTTGTAGACATTTAATTTTGTCCTAAATGTATAATAATTACTATGATTAATTTTATCATTAGCAAGAAATCAATGACTGATATATTATGAAATTATTGACAAAATTTATGTCGCAACTTATTGATAAGAATGATCTTAGCAATAATTCATATCGTTATGAATTAATTTTAATCTTTTATACACGTAATAAGTAAAAATTTATCTATATATAAAAAATAAATCAACTTGTTATTACTAAATAATGTTTCAATAAAATTTATAAACAAGAAAAATTAACAAATATTAATAGAAAAATACTTAAATTCTTAAAAGAGAATGAGTAAAAGATATAATTTTAATTCATTACTTCAAATTACATCAAAACAAAGAGAACACAATTGCAAGATCTTAGATAATACTACAATACTTTATATATAAATATATATATATATATATATATATATATATATATATATATATATAAAAGTAGATTCAATGATTCATAGAAGCAGCCAAAGCAATGAGAAGATTAATGAGGATAAAAGTAAAAATATCAATATAATAGTTTTAAAATTTTTTAAAGAGCAGTTGTAGTTGTCAAAAATATGAAAATAAATTAAGTTTTATTACTTCCTGCCACACATGTTTTAAAAACTTGTCTATTTTTTGTAAAATTTAATTGCCAACTTAAGTAGAAAATTATATTCTAAATTTTAGTGATATATATCAATATTAGTCATAATCTATTGCGATACAAAAAATAGAAATCAGCCAAAAATCCACAAAATCGTCAACCTTTTAATACTCATAAAATATATGATATGAAATACATGACAACACACATGAGAATTAAGTAAATAAGCAAGTAAATACTATAAAAGTTAATTAATTAGACTAAATTGCATTCAACATGAGAAGAAGTGACAATATAGTATGCATTGAGTGCTAGGGCTAGGCAAAATTATCCAACCGACCCAACTCGAAACCGATTTGGATAGAATGTGAAATTGTATATAAACCGCTACTTTTTATAAAAATTATAAATAAATAAAAAATTTATAATTATATAAATTATTTACTTTTTTATATATAATTTAGAAATTTATGTGAAGTTATCCCAAAATCATGAGAACTACAATTGAAATCGAAAGTAGACCAAAACTGTGAAATCAAATTGCACCAAATTGAACTGAATTAATTTGGTCCAGTTCAATTCGATTTTGTAGTTTATATATCCAAGTTTAGTTTGATTTTTATGAAAACTGAACCGAACCCCGAATTTGCCTACCCTTACTGAGTGAAGCGTCATCCTTTATAACTTATCCATGAATACTAAGAATCATGGTCAATGGCACTATACTAATGCTTCTCTTCAAATATTCTGTTCAAATTTGAAACCAACCATAATTCCTTGACCTCCACAAGGTCATATTTCTCGTTCACTGACGCATAAATCATGAACCATGAGTCACTAAGAATGGATTTAACATCAAGAATAATCCTAGCGAATTCCATAAAATTAAGCTAACTAATGAATTTATCATTGATGAGAATAACATTGTCGAACTTGAGAGTTTGTCGGCACATAATCACTGTTATAACTTTTTTTATCTTCATCTTTAGATCATTAATAGTTTTTGAAGTAAACATATCAATTTTTGGAATCATTTTTCCAAAGTAATGAGAAAATAAATGTGCGCATGATGAATTCTTCATAAATTAAGTTTAAATAATTTTTTTATTAGTAAAAATAAATAATAGTATATTTTTAATTTTGTATGTATAATTACTTGAAATCTATGATGTTTGTAATAATACATCATTCTAAATATAAAATGCATGATCTATCCATCATCAATTAATGCATGCAATTTTGTGCGAGGTCTTTTTATCATTGTTATTATAATAATTGATATGATTATTATATTATAAAAAAATACAATATAATTGAAATATATAAAGATATACTACATACCACATAATACATTCAGGTTAGGTTCAGTTTTCATAAAAATCGAATCAAACCCAAATTTGCACCCCTACTGAGTGAAGCAAGCATCAGATAAATTGTCCGTGAATACTAATAATCATATTAGTGGCACTATATTTATTTTTCTCTTCAAATTCGAAATCAACTATGATTCTTTGACCTCCACAAGGTCATATTTCCCATTCACTATTGCATAAATCGTAAATGATAAGTCACCAAAAATGGATTTAACATCAAGAACAAGCCTAGCCAATTCCCAAAATTAAACTCAGTAATGACTTTATCATTAATGAGAATAATATTGTTGAACTTGAAAGTTTGTTGGACCATGATTACTGTCGTAACTTCTTCTATCTTCCTCTTTTAGATCACCAATAATTTTGAAGTATGCACATTATTTTTTGGACCCACCTTTCAACAGTGATGAGAAAATAAATTGTATACATGATGAATTCTTCACAAATTAAGTTTAAACAAGTTTTTTTAGTAAAATATGAATAATAATATACTTTTAATTTTATATGTATAATTGCTTGAAATCTATGATGTATGTAATACATCATTCTAAATATGAAATGTTGATCTATCATCAGCAATTAATGCATGCAATGTTGTGCGAGGTCTTTTTATCATTGTAATTATGGTAAATTGATACTATTATTATATTATAGAAAATATAGATTGAAAATATATAAAAGATATTATATGTGCAACATAATATTTTATTATCCTATTAGTATAACAAAGATAAATAAATATAAACAGTTCTTGTTGATTTCACAATTCATTTATTTAGGTTAGGTTCAATTTTTATGAAAATCGTACCAAATCGAACCTTACGTTCTCTACTGAGTAGAACATCATCCTCCATAACATGTCTACAAATAATAAATCATGTGAGTGGCACTGTACCCATGTTCCTCTTCAAGTGTTTTCTTCAAATCCGAAACCAACCATGATTCCTTGACCTCTACAAGAACATATTTCTCATCCATTATCACATAAATCGTGAATGATGAGTAACTAAGAATGGATTGAAAATCAAGAACAAGACTAGTCGATTCCCCAAAATTAAACTCACTGATGAGTTTATCAGTAGTGAGAATAACGTTGTTAAACATGAGAGTTTGTCGACGCATGATTACTGTTGCAACTTATTCTATCTTCATCTTTATATCACCAATAGTTTCTAAAGTTAGCACAATAATTTTTGGATCATCTTTCCACCACTGATGAGAAAATGAATTATGGCCATGATAAATTCTTCATAAATTAAGCTTAAATATTTTTTTTTGTTAGTAAATATGAATAATAGTCTATTTTTAGTTTTGTATATATATAATTACTTGACATCTATGATATATACTATTATATCATTCTAAATATAAAATGTATGATCTATTTACTAGTAATGTTAATTAATTCATGCAATGTTGTACGTGGTCTTTTTTGTCATTGTAATAATAAGAAATATTGTACTTTACCCTCCTAAATTTTGAAAGAAAAGTAATTTACCCTCTAAGTTTTTAGTAAGTCTAGATACCCCCTTAATTTTTAAGAAAATGTTATGATATCCCATGATACCATAATTTTTACTTTAAGTTTACCATTTTATCTCATAATTATAAAAAAATATATAAAATAATTATATTATCTTTATTTTTATTTTAGAATAATTAATATAATTTTATTCTAATATTTAAACTTAAAATTAATAATAATATTTTGATCTTTAATTATTTTTCTCCTTTTAAATAGTACTAAAAATTATGATAATATTATTCTGATTTTATTTTTAAAATGTTAATTATTCTTATTTTAATATTATAAAATATACGTAATTTTTAAAATAATATTATTTTAAATAAATGATCTATTTTAAAAATTATATATAATTAATATATTAAAAAAATTGATACCAAATTTAAAAGGAGAAAATAATTAAAGGTTAAAATATTTTTAATATTTTTAAATGTTTTTCCTTAAACTTAAGGGATAAAATACAATATCTCTAATAATAATAAGTTAATACTATTATTATATTATAAGAAAATATAATTCAATGGAAAGATATACTACTACGTACAACATAATATTTTATTTTAGTATCCTATTAATACAATAAAAGTAAATAAATATAAACATATATAAATATTCTTGCAATTACATGCAACAAAGAAGAGAATTCCACAATCTTTCACTCTCACAAAGTATTGAAAAATGAATATCCATAGCTAAAAATTTTATATCCTGGAAAAAAAATGACTGAAGTTTCAATTTCTTTATGCCTCCAGCCTGAAAGAATATCAATAATGAATAGTAGGCGCACCCAATTTTTATGAAATTTAAGTTATTTTCAAAAGGAGGTGTTCTTCTTGGTCTTGTATCGGTAGAGAATTCTTTTCTTCTTGCTTGATCCATTGTCAATTGTGAGAACAAGCTTTCCAGGTTCATTGTTCCTGAAAGTGTTGCGAATTGGTCCTCCCTGTGAACCTATCTTCTTGCCTTTCTGGACAATTATGGTGTAAGATCCTTCATCACTCGGCACAAATTCCTCTTTGTAATTTACTTCCCAACCCAGAACAGTCAGATCCCAAGTGATTGTTGTTCCAATCTGTCATCATTACAGAACCAAAAAGAAATTAACCATTTGGAGCAATTATGAAACCAGATCCTGAAACAAGCTCAATGGAATTGCTGCAGGAAAGAAATAATACCTCATCTGCAGGAATTTCAATAGTTTCTGTTGATCCTGCCTTGATGGTAATCTCAGAAACAGCAGCATCTTCTTTAGAGAACTCAAAATCGTTCTCTCTCTTGAAGCCACCGTATTGGGAGGGGAGTTCCTCAGCTGGGATGTATCTACAAATCAATAATAATTCAGCTCTCCTTAGTTTTTGACCACAATGGATTCGGATATTAACAGGAAAGTAAGAAGGAGAAAAAATTACTCACTTGAGAAGAGTTTCAGTGACCTTAGCAGGGCGAGCCACAACAAATTTGCTCTTGGTCCTTTGGGTTAGGAATGGTGACAAGAGAGCATTCAGAGCATAGTACCAAAATGGAGCATTAATAAATACCTGCAATCCAAAGATTAAAAGACCCCCATTATATTTGTTCTCTCTGCGAAGGCAATGGAAATTATATGGAGATAATGAATTGAATGAAGGGACTTACATTTCTGGCAACAAATTCAGGGTAATTGTCCTGCAAGAGATCAACAGCTTGTTTCATGGCAACCCTCAGCTCCTTCTTTGATAGTCCTGGGGAATTCTTCAAATCATTGATTTGAAGCAAAGAAGACACTCCACCAGGCTTCAAATTGAGCTTCTGAATTCCCTGCTCCATCAATCTCAACCTCCACCTCAAGAACTGGCCTCGCTTCTCCTCAGTTCCAAAAGTCTTCTGATAAAGCTCTTGGTTCTCAAACACCCCATAAATGTTATAGCAAACAGGGTGACCTTCTCGATCCACGCCATTCATATGCGCAACAGAGCTTAAATCATCCCCCAAATCCTCATCCAGGATGGAATCTATGTTGTTCTCCTTCCTCCATTGAACGGTTTTCTTCAGCATCTCAAATGCATCATTCACCTTGAACTCTCTTGCCCTCAAGAATTTCAACAAGATTACATCGATCCCCTCAGCTCCCTTGCTAGGCAGTAGGGGAACTCCCCAAAGGGAAATATCCTTGTCAACTTCAACACATTTTTCTTCTTCTTCTGCAGGTTGCTTTTCCTCTTCCTTCTCACCTGATTCAGCAGCTTTCTCTTTCTCATCTCCTGGTTTTTTCTCCTCCTCCGATTTCTCACCTTCTTGGACTGCTTTCTCCTTCTTCTCCTCATCGGCTTCTGGCTTCTTCTCCTCGTCTTGCTTGGCTTCTCCTTCCCCTGGCTTCTTAGCTTCTTCCTCCTCCTCCTCCTTCTCCTTCTCCTTCTCTTCAGTTGCATTAGCTACTTTCTCACTCTTTTTCGTCTCCTCCTTCTTGAACAGATAGCCCCCATTAATGGCATCTTCAAGCTTGGCCATCAGCTCATTCAAAGCCTTCCTCTCAAACTCCTTCAGATCAGAGAGGAAATTGCTCTCTTCCTTGTAAGAAGAACATTTCTGAACAGTCTTCGGCTCTTCCTTCTTCACAACTTCATCAACATTCTGGGTTTCCTCAGCTTTCACAACCTCAACAGTCATCCTTACTCCTCAAATCAAACAACGAACGAAAAAACCAAAGCAACTACGGAGAAAATGAAACGAACTCTCTCCGATAAATTTGTCTCTCGATTCTCTTACTGCCTTCGTTATAAGAGCTGCCGTTTGTTTGTTATTTTCGAGAGAAAAGGAAGCGGGTTGCAACGGTTATATATTTTGAAGTTCTCGAAAGGATGGGCCCACCAACGGTAACCTATCTGGATCCACCGCAGAGGAGCCGTTGGGATTCTTTCCCGAGGGTTTTGCTAGCCTGGAGGCCAGCAAAATTCGGCCAAACCTGGGCCCACGCAAAACTTTTAAGTTTTATTTTTAATTTAAATTCCTAAATTTTAAAATGATTTTAATAAACACATAATTTGAAAAATTTTCAGAATCCAAGACATTTTCACATTAATAAAATTCTTTAACTGTTGTAATCCTCTTTAAAATTTTCCCATCTATGATTTATTTTTTCTAATTATTATTTTGAAAAAGCCGTCAATTTATTTAGTTTATTAACAAATTTCAAGGAATTTGCAGGTATTAATTAGTTCAATTAATTCAATTTTGGAATAATACCAGAAATTTGAAGTTCAAATTACACTTATACTAAATTAGAGAACACTCAAATTAGATATTTAAAAACAGAAAAAAGAGAAATTTACTGTAGAAGAAAAATAAAATGTGTTTTCATGATTTTAATAAAATTTGGGGACCCAAATAATAATATGTATTTTTTTGGAGCAATATAATTTTGGCTGCATTTGATAATTGTTTATATTTTCCAATTATTATGAGTTGTTCTTATCCACTGCTAGATTTTCTTTCAAATTTGAATACCTATGAGCATTATTCTATGCAATTAATTCTCTTGACATTATTTTAGTTGGTACGTGAAAACATGATTTCAAAATTTTATAGTACAAATTATTTTTTCAATGCCTTTATAGATATTGCATCTGTTAAAGTATTACTGTATCATAT
Organism: Melia azedarach; assembly: GCA_028052125.1. Taxonomy (NCBI): domain Eukaryota; kingdom Viridiplantae; phylum Streptophyta; class Magnoliopsida; order Sapindales; family Meliaceae; genus Melia; species Melia azedarach. Next base: position 4,369,317 of record CM051406.1, read on the forward strand.
ATAATTTTTTTTTACAAATTTAAAAAAAGTTTAAAATTGGACAAATACAATATAAAAAATACGAAATAAATGTTTTATAAAAAATAGAAAGTGATAAACTCTTGAATCGTTCTCGTATAAAACTAACATGGTTTTTTTTTTTTTTTCCGTTTCGTTTACTCTTAAAGCATTTGTACAAAATTTGAATTTTTTTATTAAGAAAATAACCATAAAAACCTAACCAAATATGGTTAAAAGAAAAGGTTTTATATATATTTCTAACTAAAAATGAGCATTGTCTTGTTGTAGTTACAAGGCATCGGTACCTAATTTGGTTGTTTATTATTAATTATTACTGTCTCATAGGCATTGACAGCAAAGGTCAACATCTACTCTACACATACATACCTGTAATTTATATATCTTATTTAATATTTATTTTTTATATATATAAAAGGATAAAGAAATTTAAAAAAGAAACTAATTCTGCGATATATGTTTTATATTTTTTCAGAGGGCAGATTGATGATTCGCTGTATGATTGATTAATGGGAATGCCTGTTGTTATCTGCTTGCCCTAGATAGTAAAATTAAAATTAATACCAGAGGAGAAGAGGGTTAGAATACAAAGACAGGTTGACACGTGGCAGTAGCCCACTGTGTGATCATGGGAAGTGAGAAGCATTTGGTCTGATTGATTCGCTTCTCTGGCCGCATGATTAGCTAGCTGGCTAAAATGACAGACAGCTCCATGTGGTTGTTACCTATGTCTGATCATAGCGCATGCCATAAATCATGGCTTGATTGATGAAGTTGATTCTGTCCGAAAATGATCAAATCAATCCAGGAAGAAACAAAAGAGTATTGTATTTGGCAACTAAGTAGACACAGTTCATCATCATCAGCTCAATCAATCAAAGAGGCTAGCTTTTCAACTCTGGATGAGTGAAAGAGAATCATATAATTTCTTTGATTTCCTGGAAGGGAATATAACAACAATCTGTGAAAGCTATATATGTCAACCGTCTCCAGATTCTGACATTCCAGTCCAGAGACACAGAAAGAACACCAGAGTTGAAAATATATGCCGACAGAATTAGTAGTAACATGCAAGCACAGGCAGACCATTAAACATCATCGAAGGAGCAAGGAATAGGATCAAGTTTAAAACCACAAGTCATATATATAAACAGAAAGTTTCAGGGCTACAAAACTTGGCCTAGTCCTATTCCTGATGAGCAGTAAATTTGCAAGACCTGACCTGACAGGCAGCGTTAAGAATACAATCATCTACCGTATTTCTATATCATGGATGCTTGTAGTTTGCAGAAAGGAATAGCACCCACTGCCTTTAATTGAATCGCATCCCTCATGGAACTCCACGTTGAGGCTGCTGATACCAGTACATGCCACTGTACAGTACTAAAAAGTATTACATAGATACAAAATTGCCAGCCTTCCCCAATATTAATGGTCAATCGATGTCCATGTATGCACCAGTAACTCTGCCAGGAAGCAAATAATAGAAAACATTATATAAACCCATAGATCAAATATACTGCCCACAAGATAAATATGTAATGGCTTGGATGAGTAAATCAAATGTCTAACGAAAATATATAACATTGAATGTTTGATGTTTCACGTAAGTATCTTAAGATAAAACAAGACAATTTGATAAAAAAATAAAATGGAGAACAACAATCATGCATTTTATGCAGACAAAATTAATATGTAAATTACTAAAAAAATTTCATTTAAAATGTTGAAACAAGTAAAAAAAATCCTCAAATTCACAACTCAATGCCAATAAACTAAAAATAGGTAACTGAAGAAAATGGGACTTCGGTGGATCATAGTGCAGGGATGATCCATCTGAAGGGAAAGAAATCGAGAGTAGAGTGGCAAGACTGTAAAAAAGAGCTATGTGACTCAATTGAGCAGACGAAATGGAGAGAAAGGATAAGGCTGTCATTTGCGAGACGGAGGGATGAGTTAAAGTGTAAAGCAAGAAGTTGAAAATATGAGGGATGGAATGGAACCACCAGTCTTTAGTCTTTTCATTCTTTTGGTGGGAATGTTGCTTCTGAGATTGGGGCTAATAGGTATTCCCATTTTTCTTTCTTCTTGCTTATGACAATCAAAAATGGAGTTGGCATTCCTTCTGTCCATTCCATTCCAAGATTCAAGTCTACTTGAACAACCTGAAAAGTTTGATTTGACTATGAAGAAAGATTACTTTGTTTATTTGAGGACAATGATCTTGGAACTCTAAGAACTGCAGCCATTCAAGTGGTTCAGAATGAACAACTCAGATAAATGGTAAGAAGTCACAAAGAACTCATTCTGAAGAAAATTCCAGAGCACAAAGATGCAGTATATACACAAGCTGATACATCTAGTTAAGTTCTGAAAAGTTTGAAAAGAAAAATGAATTTTCTTTGACATGACAACTAGTTTAGATCCAAAGGAAAAACTTTAAGGTGACAGGAGAATGTTGAGATGATGTAAGAGAACATGAGATAAAAGATTTCTTTATCTCTGGCTGTCAGTAACTATCAGATTTACCTTCAAAGTGAATAGGAAAAGACTGTTAAAGTTTTCCTGAGGCAGCATTTGATCAAAACTTTGGGGGAAGCTTGCAGATAGATTATTCTACTCCAGTAATAGAAAGTGAAATCGTTTTTCTAACTTTTTTGTTTGCTAATTATCAAAGTGCTTCAGACTGAGCTGCTTTGTGTGTTCACGTACAGTGCAATAGTAAGTCTCATTTATGTACTTGAAAAAAAACAAAAAAAAAAAAACTTACTTGAAGATACAAATGTTGCATTAGTTACACCATAACTAGCATGTTTCACATACCTATCATATGACAAGTACGCATCACCTATAGTTCCTGCAACCTTATTCCGCACCTTCCGCACACAAACCTGTAGTTATAGAGTTTAAGTAACGTTCCTCAGGTAAAGCCTCTAACTATGATGAGGATGATGATGATGATGACAATAAAATGTGTCAATGATGCATAGTACTTTAAAGGAGTATACTCACTTGTACTCTATCAATAGGTCCAGCCTCTGGATCTCGATTACGATGAATGACAATCCCATTGTCACATTTGTTTATGAAGTGAGCACTTCCACTAATATCATAGAGATTAGGAGGATCCCCAACCCAATTGTGCAACTATCAGACAAATGATAAAGTTAGAAAGAGGAGATAACTGAACAAACTAGAGTTCTTAGATGCCAACCTGTCTAGGATGGGCGACAAACCAAACATGGCAAGCATGATGTTGAGCAAACCGTTTGACCATCGTAAGCATCTGACTCACATACTCAGTTTCCGTCCTGTCAGATAAAAAGTTCACATTTTGGTAAAAGCAGAAACTTTGGAATTTAGTATGCAAGAACAAGGAATGCTTGGAACAGAAAGGCATGCATCTGCAGGGATATATCCCTATTAATGTAAAACAGTTGCTCATGAGTAATATTACACTGAACAACCACAAATTGTGATATTTTGATGCAATACTACTTGACACAATCAATTCTCCAATTCCCATCAAAACCACATTATTTCTATTTTTTCCTTTAATCTAACATTCTCAATAGAACTAAAAATTTCAAAGCATTAAAAAAGGAAGAAAAAAAAAGCATTGAGATGTTTCTTTATTGGCATATTGGCAAAAAATTAAAATCATTAGCTCTTCATTGTTTAATTTTGAGAAAATTATAAAAAGAAACACTTTGTAATTGTTAGGTGCTTTCATTGCTCTTTGAAATTTCTTTCTGCGAAGAAATAAGAAAATCATACTGATAACAAAAATCAACTTGCAGAAAGAGCAGGGACATACTGTCCACCAAAAATAAAAAGGGTCTTTGATTACTTCAAATGGTCTCTTATGGATATTTTGCCCTCAGTTGTTTCCAGTATCTACCTGCATTTCTATAATTCAAGATCTACAATACACTTCTTGTATTGTAATCCCATTTATTAAAGTTGTAAAATATTCCTACAAATTCAGTTTTCACAGCTATTTAAGTACCTGTCAACTGGTGCTTTTCAAAAATGTATAACCTTCCAGAATATAGAAGTTATACAAAATTTATAGAAAATACAACATTTGCTATGCACAAGGTTCCAGACAAATGATTGAAGAGAAAAAACGCTTACGTTTTGCCAATGCTGTCCTAGTAAATTAATCAAGGTTCTTTTCACTTTTCTTTTTTTTTTTCTTATTTTGGGTTGTGGACGTGGAGAGAGACAGAACAAAAGATAGATAACAGAAAGAGACTTACTGGCTCACAGGACGTTGGTGATCAAGCTCATTGTAAGGATCAATTACAAGTCCTCGCACCCCATGCCTTAAAACTGCTGCTTTGGCAAGATCAAGGACCCATCTTATACTTGGAAGGGAATCATTCTCACACCTGTTGAATAGCTATGTGAGAAACAAAGATAAAAGAGCAGTAAACTGAATATAAGTATAAATGCCATGTGGACTTAATCAGCAACAGATAGCTTATCTCAATGTACCAAAACCTTAAAATCTTTAGTCAAAGACAACTCTGGAACCAAATTTTTGAATTAACGAAGGGAACTTTGTGAGTCTAGACAGATCGTTTGATTTGTTCCAATTCATCGGTGGTACCTGATAGAAATATCAAGAGATAAATAGGAACACCACCTTGGCGAACAAGATATATATCTTATTTGTTTTTAAGATAACTTTAAAATTAATATTATGACTGGAAAAGTTCCTTCCAAGATCAAAATTGCTTCTAAGGCTTTCACACACAGAAGAGATAATACTGGGATACTGTATAAAGAAGGTGGCTAATGTATGTTTGTCTCACAGCATAATTTAATCACTGTAGCAACTAAACTGTATTTCTACTGGAAAAACTCTATCCGCAAACTTGAAACATCAACTTACCTTATAAGGGAAAATGTATCACTCAACCATTTCTTTCCTTGCTCGAATTCCTCAACAGTGATTCGTTCAGCAGATCCTCCATAACTGTACTTGTCAAGGTGAGTTAACTGAAGTTAATGGTTAAATCAGCTTGCAATTAAAATTTTCAAAAGACAACGTAGGAATCAAAAGAAAATAATACAAATAAATAAATAAAGACTTTGTTCAACCAACCCACTGAATACAGGAAACTAACAGATTCAATTGTCAAAAGTATTCAATGTATAGAGTCTGTGCAGTTATGCACACTTACTAACCAGAAAGGAGAAGATGCCAACTAGTAGAGTATAAGAGAAACACATATTCCCAATTTGAAGAGCTAAAATAAACCAGAAAACATTCCAGTTTACAGGGTGTATACAAGATACTTAGCTTAAAAATAATAAAAAAAAAAGAGTCAAAAAAAATAAATAAATAAATAATAAAAAGTATTAAGTAAAATATCTTTGAAGATCAAGAAACTCTACAAAAGGAAAAGATGAAAACAATTTCATCCACATAGCCATTACTTAAGCATCTTTGGCAATCCCACTAAAGCAAATATGGATATAATGTAACATATAATTTTCAAAATATAATTTTTTTTATTAATCGTTTTATCATGTAATGTAAGATAATAATATTCATGTAATAAACATACTAGTATTCATTAAAAATTAAATAATATCATCTTTATTCCTTATCTTTATTGGTATTCTTTAAATATGCAAAATAAACAAATAAATATACTATTCTTATTTATAAAGTATAGATAGTAAATTAAAAATTATTAAATGAAATCATGCATTTAAATAAATTTTAAAAAATAAATACAAATAATAACTGTGTAAATGTATGACCAAATACAACAGCAAGTCCATTTTAGTCACATTGTGCATGCACTCCACTTTCATAATTTAATTACCAAACATTTTAATTATTTCATAAGTGATTATCATATAATCTAAATTTACTAAATATCCTACTAACATGTATCTAAGGCTGACTATTTCATAATCTAAGATAGAATTGATTATTCAACAATCTGATGCAATCCCAAACATTCCTGTTATCAAAAACTAGTTTATCTATTCATTTCCAAACAAAAGCTTTTTTATGTATTCCACCACCCAATCCTAAAATGCTCAAAGTTTTTCAAATTTTGATACGCTGTCCAATCATATAAATCAACAAAATCTACCACCTTAGCTTTCTTAGCCACACCAGCCACCATGCATCAGTCTACAAACATAAGGTGAAATCCTTCGAAGAAAATCCTCCATTGAAGACCAACTATTCGCCCCATATCCCCTTGCAAGAGATTTAAGAAAAAGTGCACACATTCTGTCCCCACCCCTTTATACATACATCCTCTTTCTCTTTGTGTTTTGTTGAGGATCTTGTGTGTAGTTGTGTTTGTTTATTTTCATTTTGTGAAAAAAGGCTATATGTTCCAAACAAGAATAAGAAAAACCTAAGCTTAACCATGGCCAAAGCTTTAATTGAACTTACATTAAATTACAAGCTATATAACTAGTGAATAATATTTATGTCCACCTAGTAACAACTACAGCTAGTCCTGTCAAAAATCTTATAATCAATTATTAAGCATAATCTATCATAAGTTTATAGGTTATAGGAATTAAAAGGAAAAAGAAAAAAGAAAGAAAGAAACCAAACAGTGCAAAGTAAAAACGAAGAGTAATACCCCTAACTTACCTTGCTTCAAAAAATGGCTTCTTTATATGTTTCTCCAAAAGCTTTCTTGCATGCTCCCGGACCTATGAATTAATGAGAGAGATGAACAAATCAAAAGTTAATAAACAGAAGAAATAGCAGCAATAACATCAAAATTACAGGAACTATTGTAACCAATGACTATTACACAAGCAGTCCCCACCCCCGAGAAGAAAAGGTAAATATATAAACAAAATAAATAAAACCAATTAGAAAAAAACAAAGAAAACCACAGTTCCATCTTAAGAATTAACTTGTTGGGATAAGTGTTGAAAACCCTTGAAAAAATATCCCAAGACACGGAGAGAAAATCAGTTCATATCTAGGAACCCCATTAGGTTTTCATCAAACCCTGTTATTGATTGATTAGACCAAAACATCCTTCTGACAGTAAGATAAGTGGATCATTAATCAAGCACAAAAGCAGTTTTAGTGTGAAGGTATTTTGCACATGGCTTTAACCATGTAACTTTCGTAGCTTAACCTAACCAAGGCTCTGGCCATTCAATGTTGATAGGCCTGAGCATGACCAGTCACCAATAGATTCAAGTGTCACATTATATATTAGATGTAACGACAGTAGGTAATCTATTATCCTCAAAACACTTAAAAACAACTAAGTGCACATAGTTTCTCAAGCAAAACATAGAGAAACAAAAGGTAAGCACACAAGCACACAAACAGGAGAGAGATGAACACTTTTTATCAGGACTAATATCATAGTGAGACACAGCATCTAGAATTAAAAATACACCAGTAAATGAGCATCTCAAGCATGCTTGGGCAACTGAGTGCTACACGAAAGACCTCAACAGATTGAATTAAGCCTGTTTATTATACAAACCAAAAGAGAGAAGTTTAAAGGGGGTAAGTTGAAACATTGTTGCAAGGCACCTGACTCAAGCAACAAGGTACACCTATAAAAACTTATGTCAAGATATGCCCACAAAAATTATTCAGCAATTGGCTATATCAGTGTGTGTATATATATATATATATATATATATATATATAAAACTAAATTTTCTTGACAAAACAGTAGCCACCCATTTAACTGATTATATCTGCTGGGATAGCTCCAGAATCTGATAACATCAATTGTTTTACATCATTAACTGTACAGAAAGCAAAAACTACTTAAACCAAATTACGAACTTGACCTTGTTCTCCATGGAGCAGAGTGCAAATTTCCAGCCAACCCTTTCATTAATATTGCACAAGAGAGCATCAATCCACTCACTCTTCCCAGAGTTTGGAACCCCAGTTACTATACTCAATTCTCCTGGCACAACCTGATCAAAAATAAAATTTATAAGAACAAGTGAAAAAAGTAAACTAAGTGACAGTTCCCTGCTTGATATTCAAATTGATATCAGAACTAAATTTCAAGGTCCTTAGAGCCTACTCTTTTAAGTTGAAAATATGACTGATGGCATGAATGCATCATTCTACTATAACTATGTTAATTTTCAAATTATATAATATCTAAATAGAAACTTAGACTCCACATACACATTGATATATGTATATATATATATATATATACACACACACATGCATATGCATCATGTACTGTATATAATATCATACTTACATTGTATAGCTCATTTAGAGCCTTCCACCCAGTCGGTACACCAAATTCATCTCCAAGAGTCCGATGATAATATGCATCAATTTCATCAAAATAATCTCTAAAGTTGAATAATCCTCTTATAGGGTACAACTCAGCATTATCAATTACTTCCCTCAGTGCAACAGGTCCCAGATACATAAGTACCTGTGATCATAATTTCAAAATTATTAGTGTTGCTGCAATAATACCAAACAAACTTACCTAGTAAAACAACTGCCAAGGACAGCCAAGATAACGGTGTATGCAATGAAACATGACAGCACACATTGGCAATAACATGCACACATTTATCATTAATTAACTGATGAAATTCTGAGGAAAAAAAAAAACAAAACATATACCATAAAAACAACAGAAAATAGATTGCCTGCTTTGAGGGGACATATACCCTCACCAACTTATGCGTGGCTCCTGATTTACAGTACGATCACAATTATCCATAACTTAGAAAGAAAGCATGCAAACCATGCAAACAACAGAAATAGACACCCTGCTTTGAAGGGCATACACCCTCACCGCGATTATGCATGGCTACTCATTACAGTATGCTTATTGGAAAAATATGAGAAAAAATGAGTTTTTAACTTACTCTCCTAACATAATCTTGTAGGTATGCCAGGCTATAACACAGGCAATAGAGACCAGTAACATTTTAGAGAATCTTCTCCAATTGACCAGTTCAATTATAGCAATCAACATATCCCATTGAATTATCAAAAACTTGACAGGGAAAAATAATGTTGATTAGGAGTTACAATGTCAACAATTCCACTACTGTTATGCAAAACATATTGCCCATAAACTAAACTCTCAAACTATCATCAATATAACTAATGATTAAAAATAATAATAATAAGATTTTATTCCATCATTACCCATCACATACACAGAGAGACAATACATATATATAAAGCGATTGATATCTGACCTCATTTGCGTCTTTAAAATGATCAACCTCATTTTTCTTTGGCCATCTGACTCGCCAGCATCTGCCACAGTTATAAATAAGTAATCATGAGGATTCCTTAAAGAGCAATTGATAGGATGCAAAAATTATAATCACAGTCAATATAAACCTCTCTCTACCAACGCGGCGTGCAAGTTCTTCAGCTAAGGCTTGACCAGGTGGATCCCCATCAGTGGCAAGTATAATGCGAGATGCCTATCAATACCAATATCTTTAAGAACTAGGACCTTGGTTTGTTTACATTTGTGATAATTCAAAGAAATATACATATTTGTTACCAACCTTCTTTAGGTACTCTTTGCAGTTCCACAAATACTGATACTTTATGTCCTAGCTTTACATAACACAGACATGAATTAATTCAACAATTTTACCAATTAACATAAAAGAAATGTACTCCAATGACGAGAGTTAATTCTCTTTTGCTCCACTTTTTCTGCTTAAGGAATATTACACCCATGACAGAACACTTGCAGCAAAATGAGGCTTAAATAAAACCACCACAACTTAAGGAGAAATAGTTGCAGCTAGGATCAAGCAATGCATCGAACTTATGATCTGCAAACAAGGATATGAGTGCTGCATTTTGACCACATTGTAGGACATATTCTTTTTTTCGGGGCAGGGGGGCAATAAGAAACAAAGAATGATCATATTGTACGGCATATCATGTCAACAGGAACAAAAATAAAATCAACAAAAGCAATTACTGAATATAATGAAAATGACAATACTCAAGATTTTTAAAATCGGGAAAACCTGCTCTTCAGGTGGCACATCCTTTTTTGAAACCACAGCAGGAGCTCCATCAGGAACACTCACACAATTATAAAAACCAGCTTCTTCCATTGAGAGCTTGTCCATTTCACCTTCAACCTACAATCAAAAGTTAAAAATATTATCTATTATGCACCAGGTCCAATTAAAAATAATGCAGAAAGTCCCAATAGAGAGGAAGGAAAACATACAATGATGATATCACTTCCCTCTTCTATATCATCCAGCCCATAAAATACCTTTTCAGTATCCTTTTCCTGAAACAGAAGAAGAGAGCACAAAGAATATCAAAATGATAAATTCTTTCTAATCAATTTATGATATAAGCATTCAACGGTGAAAAACGTGATATGAGGAGATCACAAGATGGATAGTGAAATAGATGGGAGTAAATCACTCCACACACTTCAATCTAAATTTCAGTCAAACATATAAACATTAAACTAAAAATATAGACATGAAGGAAGCATGCGTCCAGCCAAAAGACAGTACTTACATTTAATTTTACACAGATATACTATACTCAAAAATCCTTTTGAACAGACTAAATAACAACTTAATCGCTTGCATACATATTGGGCAACAGTGAATAGCTGCATTTATGATCAGGTGGCTTTTCAGCACATGAGATCTTTTGAGACACTTGAGACATTTGAAGTTCTCAGAATATAAAAAATAAAAAGAAAAATCATTTATTCCAAACTCTTTTAAAATTTGAGTGTCCAAAGACACCTACGGTAGAAGTCTAACCCATCATGTTAATCATTGTTACTGTAATCAAACAAATACTTAGTACGAGAACCTGCCAAAATCTCTTTGTGATGTCGCGATACTTGCAATTTACAAGCTTCCCTTTTCGCCAATAAGTGAATGCAATAGCAACCTGCCATCAAAATTTCAGGAGCAATTAGACAAGGTAGAATAATGGTCACATGTAGACAAAACTAATGCTTAGAGCTTTTCCAAATAGCATTTTGTGCCTTTACTGATTGATGAATAAATTTAAGTGTCCCTGTTTTAAAAGGGAAAATAACTTCATTCACCCATTTTCATTAACTATTTTCAGGTGTTTTTCCTTTTACACAAGGTTTAACTCTGAGCAAGACAACAGTCAGAGACAAAAACTTGATTTATGCTTCAGGAAATTGCATGAGGGCAAAATTAACCGCTTGGAAGAATCCTAAACCATGCATCACTATCTGCTCTTTTTCAATATATTGCTCTAGTCTTTTGATCTGCTCCAAAATGACCACATCTAGCTAACTTGTACTCACAATTCACCAAATGGATCAATTACAAAGGAAATGTCATAGGATAATTACATACTCAACATGTCCATAACAAAGGGGAAAGTAGCAATTTTTCTGTGGTGTGTTCACCAATAACAATGTGACAGTCATATAAATAACTTGTGTAGTCTATTCAAAGTTAAGGTCATTGGCATTCCAAGCACATGTTTATGATCTAAGATAGTCGGGTACCTCAGAACCATTTCTCTTCTGCATAACACGATTTTTCTGTAATGTCTCTGCTTTTATCATTCGCTCCGCAAAATAACCACGAAGCTGAAAAATAACCAAATAAGAGAATTAACACAAAAAAAAAACACTTGTGATGAAGACAATGAAATCATCAGGTAGTGTACAAAAACATGCCAATTCCCCACAAAAACATCACAAGAAATGCCCACCTCTAGTGGACTACTTCTCTGTCATTTTAAATGAAAAGTGCACAACAGTATAGGGAATGGGAAAAGAAATTGAGTGCAATAAGTAGCAAGTAGCAAAACAAGACTGCTTAAGCTATTTCAAATTAAAACTGATTGCCAAGGTAAAAACAATATCCTTATAAGAGAAAGAGCAGGAAAAAGGTAAAGCCCAACACCTCATCACAAAGTGGTTGTAATCCCAGACTCTCTTCCGTGATTTCTCTGATGGCCTTAATTTTGGAAAATTCTTTCAAACTTGATTGCAATGTCTTGCTATCTGCAAGGGTCTGCAAAGCCCAGACAGAATGTCAGTTTAAGGACAATCCCATTCAAACGAGCACAAACATATGACAACAAAAAACTACACATAAAACTCAGAAGAATAATGTCTTACCTTCGTACTGCCTTTCCATCCGCATTTTGCTCGAAAACACATCCATACAGCTGAGAGTCTAAACACTCAAAAAGGACATAAAGAAAAGTAAATGAAAATAAGTCAAGAATGAAAATGAAAATGTTACAAAGTGTGAAAGCATAGGCAACATACCCATCATGTTCAATATAGAGAGACAAGCTCATTTCCTCTGAATCACCACCTTTGCACTGATAAAAAGAATAAATATAAATAAGTAACTAACATTTGCATTAATGTTTAAAATTGGATAAAGAATGCCTCACCTAGATTTACATGTTGGTCAATGTCAAACAATCGAAGTCAGAAAATAATTTCAGGTCCAATAGCAGTCTGAGGAGCTAATGAGTTCACTGTAAACTTGTCCCCCTGTTAATTTTTATTAATGGGGCTCAAATATTCTAAGGTTGCATAGTTTCTTTAATATCATTAGCTGTCTACAAGAGAAGCCCTTCAAACTTTTCCTTCACAGATAATACAAAGAAAAGAAATTACCATTGGACAAAGTAATCTATGTTCCATCCCAGGAGCACAATCATCAATATCTATACCCAGCTCTTTCAACTTAAGCTTCAAAATCTCCAATTGACGCGTATCCAACAAAGCTGAAACACAAACCGGAAGAAGGTGAAAAAATGAAAATTTGCCACAATGCAGTCTTACGTTTGTGTCCGTGCATGTAGATAATTGAAAAAAAAAACAAAAAACAAAAAACAAATGTGTCTTTGGTACAACTTTTACAAAAAGCGGTTTCCATGAAAGCACTTATCAGGTTTCTTCTTTTTTACCAAAAGTTTTTTTTTTTTTCTATATCTATTAAGTGCTCATCAAAAAATGCACTTCTAATATACTCCAGCTAAACACTAGAAAACAGACACAGAAGCCTTCTATTCATTTGAAAGCACTTATGGGTTCTAAAAAGCACTTCCAAACACACACTAACTGAAAAATTCAAAATAGGCAGAAACATTATGCGTACCAGGGTTAGGATTAGGATAATTTTTAGGATTAGTAACAGAAGAAAATTCTTTAGGCTTAATTTTGAGAGGTAAGGGATGATGATTGTTGTTAATGGGTTTAAAAGCAAAAGCAGGAACAAGGCGTTTACTGGAGAAATGAAAAACGCGTCTACTCAAAGAACAAGAAGAAGGTATAGTTAAAGGAGCAACAGGGACAAAAGAAGTTGCGGTAGTTCTGAGAGAACCCATGAAAATGAATGAGAGCTTGTGGAGACGACTGTGAAGATTATTTTGAAGAAGAAAACGCATGTCTCCGTGTTAAAATGAATTATGCGTTTGTGTTCATTTATGGCTTCTGCTTGTTTGCTTCTTCAACAAGGATGACAGAGAAGAGAAATGGAATGAGGGTTTTAAGGGTTTAAGCCTGAAGGCTGTGAGGTGAGTTCGAGTTCTGTTCCTTCTCTCTTTTCCCTCTATCACAATTCGCAAAGAAAAAAGGGTAAATTAATGGAGCGCAGCGAATCGGGTTTGAATCGAATTCGGGTATGGGCTCCATAGTTAACTCGGTATGAGTGTGACCCAAACGAGTAATGCTAAATAAACCTCAATGCTTTACTAAATCAAGCCCACAACTTACGTGATATGAAGCTGGGCCGAAGAAACTACAATATTTGTCAAACTGCATATAGAACACTAAGAACAGGGATTAAATTGTCAAAACCGTGAAAATTATGTTAATTTAATTATTTAAAAAATTTAAGGACAAAATTGTTATATTTATACAATCACAAAAACGAAAAGAAAAAGTTTAGCAATGCCAAATGTATCCTAAGAATATGATCCAATAGTTATGTTTGTATTTAATAACCAAGTTAAAATATTTTTGACATAATTTCACTTCAGTTATCAAAAAATTTATTACTTGTATTAAGCTTCGTCTTTTTATAAATTTAACTTGTAATTAAGCTCTTTTATATTTTACCCCCCGTTAGTAATTGCCTTTTTCTTTATAGATATGTAGGTATATGCATGTATGTATGTATGTATGTATGTATGCATATGTGTATTTCTTGCTCCACAAAGAGCAGTGTTTTACAAGAAGTACTTTGGTGCAGAAGTGCTTCTACCATAATTCTTCCAAAACTAAGTTAGAAAAGACGAGACCATTTAACTATAAATTTGGGGTACATAAAATTCAGAAGGAAAGGAAAGGAAAGTAACACTACACATTTGAATGTGTTTAATGTGAACCATGCAATGAAACATGGAGCTGATATAACTCTGCGTTCTCAATAACTTCCTTCAGGGCTCCTGGACCCAAATGCTTGAGCACCTATGTCAACAAGCCAAACATATAATAAGCACACATGAGCCAGTAGAACATTAAAAGAAAATTCTGGGTTTTGAAAGAAACAAAGAATGTTACAAACACCATGATTGTTATTACTGTTTATTGAATTTCTCCTTGTGCTTATGCGTAAGCATATAGCGATTTTCAAAATAATTTTATGATATGAATTTGGAATATACGAGGATCAAGGTTAAGTCTGGGTTCTATTCTCTTATACAAAAAAGCAAACTCGTCATTGCAAACTCTTAACTCTACCTCAAATATACTATCTCGAGCATACTTGGTAGCACTTCGAACAAATTGTAAGTTAGAACTCACTGATTAAGAAATGAATAAGTCAATTAAAAGAAAATGCCACTTTGATCTATTATAGATGCTGGAAAAAGCACACTCATTACAGCTGTAGATTAGAGGACAAAATCAGATACATAAGGCAATTCTTCCTAGTCTCTCCTCCAAAGAAGTTTTGCCACTAAATTATCTCAAGGGTCACACAGCTAGATGCTTATCTTGCCAAGTAATGATGAGTGCATTTACTTTCCTAAATGACACAGTAGCCTTCAAGGTGGGTTCAAAAACAAGGAAAGCTGGAGAATGTCATATTTAAATACTATCGTCAGAGATGTAGGATTGCATTTTTCATACTATAGTCAAAAGTTACAACTTTGATTCTTCCCAGAAACATGAGTGGGAAAAAAGTGGAAAGAAGAATCAAACCTCATTTGCATCTTTGAAGCTGCAGAACTCATCTTTCTTTGGCCAACGTACACGCCAGCATCTGAAAACCAAGAAACAAAATAATTAAGAGAAAATTCTGACATACATAGGATGTAGCTCTCAGGGACAATTATAAAAGAAGTTTGGTCTCTATAACTGAAACTTGATGTTCTCATTAGCACAATGCAGAAGAGTAATGGTAAAGAACCCATTAGCACACAGCCAGTACTAAACACATTGAATACATTAGGTTCTGACTAGGTCAAGAATTTCAGACTTAGCACTATCTAGGCAATCCCACATTATAACCATTTGAAGCATCTAGATTTGAGTTAAGTAGGCCTAGCTAAAATTTTGGTCATGGTCTGTGATTAACCAATCTCAAGAAGCATGATGAATAATTTCCATACTATGACAAAGGAATTAGTTTACAAATTGAAACCTGTCTTTTCCAAGTCGACGTGCCAGCTCTTCAGCCAAGGCGCGGCCAGGTGTATCACCATCAGTTGCCAGAATAATGCGAGAAACCTACAAGTTTTATTGTTAGTGACTTTATCTTTCCAGACAGAAGAAAGGAGTAATGGTGCGCAGAAAAAAGCTCAAAAAGGTTCATTTCTCGTCTAACATATCAAGTATGCATGTCTATTAACTAATATACCTTATCCAAGTATTCTTTGCAGTTCCAGAAATACTGAAAACCCGTATCCTGCCTCCCACAACAGATAAGAAACAGTAAATAATACTGAAATGACCAAATTTTGAGATGAAGTTAACAATAATTCACATTGCATTGCAAGGCAGACTGAAACGGGAAACAAGTAACAACGTAAATTAAAAACAAACTGTTAAGCCAATTCCAGTCCCAAACCTTTTCCCGTGGTGGTAATTCTTTGTCAGAAACCTTTTGGGGTGCTCCACAGGGAACACTTACGCAATTCTGGAAGCCTGCTTCTTCCACTGAAAGCTTATCTATTTCACCCTCAACCTATGTTCAGTGACAAAATAAAATAAATCAGCATGGCAGAGATTTAAAATAACAGGGTAAAAGCAGCCCAAATATGGTGACAGTATTACGATGATGACTTCAGAAGCTTCATTTATGTCATCAAGTCCGTATAACCATTTTACCGTGCCCTTCTCCTGAAATGAAAGCCAGATTCAACTAGAATCAGATTATAGCCAAAAAAAAAACTAATATTAGGCACAACGAAAAATAGAATAGTATTTTTTTAATTCAGTACATAAATGAGAGAGAGAGAGAGAGAGATACAGTCTCCTCAAGCAAATAACATCAAATTGAAACATCTTCTACTTGAAGCAATAATTAACTTGGTTGTTTAACAAAATTGTTTTCCAAATAGATGCATATCATCTCCAGCACAATTCTTGATATAACATTCCATTGCTTCAACATGTAAAGTCTTCAAAATCTAAGTTATTATCTTTTTTCCACTCACCAAACTAAACCAAATCCCAATATCAAAGGTGTATGGCCCGCCCAAATTTAGGTGGAGTCAGTTTTTAACATTTGACCAATAAAACTATGAGGATAAGCATATATGATCACTTCAATCCATCCAAGGCAGAAAAGATTATTAGAATACACTCAAAGTTAATACTCTGCATGCCATTTATGTGGACCTTCAAAATAGATCCTCGTGTTATGCTTCCATAATATAGTCTGGATGGCATAACTGATCATTGGACTAGAAGGGTTCCCTGTGGCCAGGAGTTCCAACTACATAACTGATCATTTGTAGGGTTTAAATCAGTTGTTAAAGGCACACTGTATGGATAATGCGCTAATAGTTCAGACTTGGAATGTAGGGGTGATTTCAAGGCTATGGTTTATAAAAAGTTCACCAAATGGTGACTATCCTATCTAAGGTTTGGGAGATACTATTACACTCACCATTCTGAACTTCATTCACCAAATCTAAAACACATTAATATCGTGCTTCATGTGGTCGCTTATAATCAGATTTTTCACACACATTTCTTTTCCACTCCATCAGTATATCAACTATGTTTGCTGATTCAGAAATTCAAGGTAAGAATTTAGCTAAAATACCTGCCGAAATTTTTTATCTATGGTTCGGTATTTGCAGCCAACCAGCACCCCATTATGTCTATAAGTGAAAGCTATGACGGCCTGTTGACACAAATTTTGATACTGGTTATGAGGATCAGATTGAAAATGCTGAATCTGTTGACATTGAACTTCAAAAGACAAAAATCCATTAAAGATGTTGACCTATAATTAACTCCATAAAACACAACTTTGTAATTCACAACGAAATTAACAACAAAAGCAAAATAATGAAACAGAATTTGTAAACCCAGTCCCAAGTACTCCATAAAAGCCCAGGGCAAATATCTGCATATTAATAACACATTCTGACACACAGTCATTATAGCTCGGTTTCTTTGAAAATCACATGGACAACTTGGTCCTAGCTTACACAATCAATAAATGATAGCTCATCCAATATCTTGTACTGATCAAAGTTTACAGCAAAATACATGAACAAAGATGCATACTGCCAAAGGGATTTACAGTAACTGTCAATAGGTTAGGGTTGCTTTCATATATACAACTTGAACATGAACTCCAATAAACTCCTCCTGAACTATGATTTACATTTTCAGTTGTTGTGTCCTTAATAAAAAAGTTTATAACCTCAGAACCACGTGCCATAATTTACAATAATAATGACCAAGTTGCTGCAATTAAAATGGACCTGATCAACATATATTTGCATGACAGAATTTCTCCTCAAAGTTTCCTCGGATATCATCCGTTCACCAAAGTATGCAATTAGCTGCAAGGAAGACCAACTATAAATAGTTAATTGTCATCAAACCTTAACAAACAAGGAGTCTTGGATTAATACGACTTACACTCATACAAGCCACAAAAGACATTGGCAAGCCCTCAAATATAAAAAATTTCAATAAAAATATAAAAGGAAGCTCACACAATTGAAATAAAAGAGATAAGAAGACAAGTCAATCTACATGCCTGCTCACCCAGTGGTTCTAGTCCTAAGCTCTGCTCCATTATTTTTCTCGATGATATAACTTTCCTAACACTGTTGCTGCCTGCAAAGACCTACAACCAAAGTTATCAATTGGCAAAGAAATTGCACAATGTAGAACAGCAACTACTAAAACCTTTTATGGTTGGAAAAAAGAGCTCAAAACAATATTAGACAGAAGGAAATACTATTTTGATGTAAGGAATCTTGTACAGAGTCAAAAAGTAAAGTCAAGACTTACATATGCTTCCAAAGTAGGGATGACTTAACGTTTAAGGTTGGAAGCTTGTCATACATGCTTTTACACTCAAGGTGCATTTGTAAATAATTGTTTCACTTCAAAAGAATCTTTTAAAAAAGCACACCCAATGAACCTCTAGTTTTTCTTCTTTTTACATTCCCACTTCTTCAAGAAGTAGTCTAATATTTTCAGAGCTACAATGCCCTTTAAATCAATTTTTTACAAAAGAAAAAAAAAGGAGAGTCAATTGCTTCTCCAAAACGGACATAAAAGCGCTTTGTCTACAATACAATACATACATAGAAGTGCTTCCAGCACTACAATATTACTCTCAAGTGCAATATATCATGACATTACCCGGCCCGCCCATCCACAATCAACTCGGAAACACCTCCACATCGCAAAATCCCTACAACAACCAGCCCAACAAAGTCAACCACCACCCACAAACAATTCCATAAAAATAAAACAACTAAAAGCACTAAATCAGCTTACCCGTCTTGTACTATATGAAGAGACAGACTTCTCTCCATTGACTGACCACCTTGACACTAAGCGACCAAAACATTTGAATATTAAATTTAGCCCAACAATAACAATACAGCAAGATCATAAATTGATATCGAAACAGTAAAAACTGTATACCTTCGGACATAACAAGTGAATATACCGTCCTGGAATACAAGAATCATCGCAATTTATTCCAACAAGCTCCAATTTTCTCTTTACGTCCACAAGTTTAGTGATATCAATACCATTCCGCTTCTCTAAACGCTCCATAATATTACCTTGAACAAAATAAATTGCATATATTTCAGAAATTCAGATTATTATCCTTTTCCTTTCAATTTAATGGGACCAAACGACAAAATTCAAACAAGAATTACCTGGGAGGTGCCTGGGATAAGAGAGGAGACGAGACCAAACACGGCCTAATCTTCTGGGCAACATTAATGCCGTCGTCGTACTCGTAGTGTAACTGTTAAAGAGCGAAAAGTGGCAGTGTTGAATCATAGTAAAAGGCATAGTTCTTCCCATTTATTGGCTTCAATTGTGCTCTCAAATGAGAAAACCAGTGTTATCACTTACTCAGATATTTCTTCTCCAACTATAACGGAATTACTTATTTATTTATTTTCATAGCTCAGATGGGCCGCTCTGCTGCGTTCTTCAGATTCTGAGGGCAGAGACAAACCGTCACCATCTTCAAGTTTTTTTACTTGCCAAAGTTTTTCTTTTCTTCAAAAGCAAAAACGTTTTTTAAGGGTGATTATCAAATCAGTCCACAAAATCTTTTACCTATTTCAAACTCGTCCTGTCTTGTCATCCAAGTATCCAACTTTCACGAACAACGATAATTATAAATTAGGGAAAGTGTCACATACCTCCCCTAAAGTTTGGTAAAGTCACACTTACAGAGAAATAATCAACTAATGCACAAAAACTTCCACTCTGACTCAACAAAAAACAACTTTTCCATCAACTCTTTTACTTTTTAAGTAAAATTCTATTTTGGCTCCATTCTAACTAAAAAAAAAAAGGCTCCACATGATTATTGTTATATTTTTGTATAAAGTATTCAAAATACAAGTATTTCACATTGGCTAGTTATAAAATTTTTAAAGTGTTTATATATGAAAATAATTATAAAGTAAGTTAACAAGTAAGTATAAGACTTTCTCTCACGCACAAGACAAGTTAACCCAAATCCAATTGTGAGGACTCGATTTAGAAAGCGTTTAATGTGCATCGTTGTACGCAAAGGGACCTCTCCCGGTATGTGCGCGATAGGCTTTATTTTAGACTTTTATTTTTTAGCTTTATTTAATTTAAATTAAATTAAATAAGCAATTTTGGTAGTTGTATGGAAGTTGAATGATGAAACGACATTAGTTAGCCGTTGAGTATGAAACGTTTAACTGTTTTGTGTCAACATGTATTAAGATAGTTGTGCGATTGAGTAGCTGTCCGAACAATAACCACTTGCCTCTAAATACATACCTTAACTAAGCATTTAGAGATCATCTTTCATTCATTTTTCTCTACTCTCAAAATACTCTCTGCCAAATATTGTCACCGTCATTTCAATGTTTTTTCTTTCCCAACAGTTGTTCTACACTCGTTGTATTTGGGTTACAGCCTTACAAACAAGTCTCGTCATTGTATTTTGGGGTTATACTGCCGTTAAACCCTCTTGCAATAGGATACTATTCTAAAAGGATAAAAATAGTTTTCAAGATAATGCCCTTTGCATGCCTTAACGCTTACATATCATTAAAAAAATTCCTAAAGTTTCCAACATTCTAAAAGCTATTATGTCGACATCGATGAAACCTGCATCCCTTACCACAGATGTTGTCTTACTTGCTGCTGTCAAGTTTGTTCCTGATATTGCCAAGATTGAGATGTTTGGGGGGGTGGGGGGACAACTTTATGCAATGGAGAGATTGAATTTATGATACTCTGGATATTCTCAACCTTGTTGGCTATTTAACACAACCATAACCAGACGCTGCCTCAAAAACTTATTAAGCATGGGTTAGGGGCAATAAAGTATGTCACAATGCCATTTTAAATACAATTTCTAGTAAGTTATATGATGTTTATTCTTTCTACGACAAAGCACAAAAAAAATTGGGCGTTTTTGGAGAAGAAATATATCATTAAAGATACTAGTGCCCAAAAATATGTCGTTGCTAACTTATTGAATTTCAAGATGCAGAAGATAAGCCTGTCACCACTCAAATTTATGACTACCACTTACTGGTCAACGATTTACAGAATAAAAAGATTACACTTCCTAAATTATTCCTTGTTGGATGATTGATTGAGAAGTTGTCTGATTCTTAGAAAGATTACAAAAAGAGTAACAAATACAAGAAGAAGCAAATGACATTGGAGAATGTGATTATTCGCATTTGAATTGAAGAAAAGAATAAGCTGAGGAAGCAAGAAGATAATGCCAAGGAAATTCTTTCCAAGGCTAATGTTGTTCAAGATGCTACACTTCCTGCCAAGAAGCAAAAATTGGATAATAAAAAATCCATGAACAACAAGAAACCAACATTAAAAAAAAAATGCTTTGTATGTGGTAAGCCCATCATTATGTTATTAAATGTAGGTTCAGGAAGGGTGATAAAAAGTCTTATAAGGTCAACGTGGTTGAAGGAAAAGATGTGATCGTTACTATTGTGGTTTCTCAAGCAATTATGATTGCTAGTGAAAAACAAAATTGGATTATTGATTCTGGTGCTACTAAGCACATATGTGGGAATCGAAGCTCATTCTGAGTACACTCAATTAAGAGAAGGAGAAGAACAAGTTTTTCTTGGAGATTCTCACTTAGCTCTAATTGTGGGAAAAGAAAAAAATCTTCTCAAGTTGACTTTTGGAAAGATTCTTTCTTGAAATAATGTGCTTCATGTTCCAAATATAAGATATAATTTAGTGTCTATGTTTATTCTTGGAAAAGCAAATGTTAAAGTCTCTGTTGAGATAAACAAGATTGTAATGTCCAAGAATGGGGTGTTTATTGGAAAAGGGTATTGTTCCAATAATTTGTTCAAGCTTAATATACTTGACACAATTATTAATAAAATGCTTCTACTTATGCTTATATTGTTGTCTCTTTTGATTTATGGCATGGTAGGTTAGGCCATGTGAATTTTTCTTATTTGCAAAAAATGAAAAGAGATGGTCTAATAAATATTAATGTTTTAAACATCAATAAATGTAATACTTGCATTGAATCAAAATTTATCAAGAAAACAAATAAATCTATTATGAATAGAGAAATTGAATTACTCAGTTTAATTCATAATGATTTAAAACAAACAATTACTAGAAGAGGCAAAAAGTTTTATATAACTTTTATTGATGATTTCTCAAGATATACAAAATTATATTATTGAGAAATAAAAATGAAGCATGAAAAATTCTTAATTTATGAGGATGAAGTTCAAAATCAACTTGGAAGAAAATTAAAAGATTGAGATCTAATAGAGGTTGTAAATATGAGACTAATATACTTAATGAATTTTGTGAAAATCATGACATAATATATGAAATTACACCTCCTTACCCTCCAGAGTCCAATTGATAGCTAAAAGGAAAAATAGAACTTTAAAAGAGATGATGAATTCTCTTTTATTAAGTTCTGGAGCACCATGAAATTTATAGGGGGAGGCAATCATAACTGCTTGCCACCTATAAAATAGAATATCCTATAAGCGAAGAGGAAAAACATTTTATGAGTTATGGAAAAGTTATAAGCCTAATCTAACATATCTCAAAGTGTGGGGGTGTTTAGCAAAGGTTCTTATTCTAGATCCTAAGAGGAGTAAAATAAAACCTAAAATTATTGATTGCATATTTATATTGTATGTACAAAATAGTGTTGCATACAGATTCTTAATTCTTAAAGATAAAGAAAATATATTTGATGTAAGCATTATTATAAAATCTAAAGTTGCAGAATTTTTTGAGAATATTTTTCTTAAGAAAAATTCTGTCGGTTTTTAAGATAATAATCATATAATCCAAAATGAATTTCAGAAAATTCTCCTGAGAGTTCAAATGTTGAATTAAGAAGAAGTAATAGAATGAGAAAAGCTACTAGTTTTGGTAGTGATTTTTATGTCTTTATGGTTGAAAACGACCTTCAAACATATGAAGAAGTTATGACTTCTCTTGATGCTCCACTTTGGAAGGAAACGGTAAACAATGAGTAAGATTCAATCATGAGTAATCATGTTTGGGAAATTATTGATTTACCTTATGGTACAAAACCAATTGGTTGTAGATGGATTTTCAAGAGAAAATTAAAAGGTGATGGGTTCATTGATAAGTATAAATTAAGATTAGTTGCCAAGGGTTTTACTCAAAAGAAAGATAAATTATTTTGATACTTATGCTCTTGTAACTAGAATAACATCCATTAGAGTTTTGATTGTTTTAGCATCGGTGTATAATTTGTTCATACATTAGATGGACGTTAAAACTGCATTCTTGAATGGTGACTTTGAAGAAGAAATATATATGACACAACCAGAAAGTTGTATAGTTTCAGGTTCTGAGTATAAGCTTTGTAAACTTGTAAAATCCTTATATAGATTAAAACAAGCAGCAAACACAATGATATGAAAATTTTGATCAAGTTTTAGTATTAAATGAATATTTGATTAATGGTTCAAATAAATGTATTTATTTTAAATCATTTGATACTAATAATTTTGTGATAATTTGTCTATGTGTTGATAACATGCTTACTTTTAGTCCTAGCATGGAAGTGATAAATATTATTAAACACTTTCTTGCTTCTAATTTTGATATGAAAGATATAGGAGAAGCAAGTGTTATTCTTGAAATCAAAGTGATAAAGAAAACTAATGGTCTTATGTTATCATAAGAATACTATGTAGAGAAATTTTTGAAGAAGTTTAAATATTTTGAGTATAAGCCAGTGTCAACTCCTCACAATGCAAGTATTCAACTAAAGAAAAATTATAAGTATAGTGTTAGTCAAACGAGATATGCCCAAATAATTGGTACTGTTATGTACTTAATGAATAGTACAAGATCAGATATTGCATATGCATTTAAGAGACTAAGTAGATATATTCAAAATCCTAACAAGGATCATTGGGTTGCTTTAGATAGACTTGCGAGGTACTTAAAAGGTACATTAAATTTTGGGTTTTCGTTTGTTAGAGATCTACTAGAGTTGAAAGGTTTTAATGACACAAATTGGATATCTAAATCCAATAAAATTAAATCCATTAGTGGATATATTTTTACACTTGGTAGTATAGCAATTTCTTAGAAATCTTCCAAGCAAACTTGTAAAACTCGTTCAACTATAAAGTCTGAGCTAATTGCCTTAGAAAAGACATGTATAAAAGCTGAGTGGTTAAGAAACTTCTTAGTTGATCTTCCTATCAATGATCATCCTCTTATATCAATCTCAATACATTGTGACTTTTAAGCTGCTATAGCTAAAGCTAAGAGAAAGATATACAATGCGAAAAATAAACACATATGTTTGAGACATAATATTATAAAGCAACTGCTAAAATCTGATATAGTACGCCTAGATTTTGTAAGGTCAGAGTTGAATTTGGCTGATCCTTTGACTAAATCACTAAATAATGGATTAATGGAGCAAATGTTGAGGGATATGGGACTTCTGCCTAGAACATAAGGTAAAAGTGATAGGAACCCAACCTATGTGATTAGAGATCCCATGAAGTAGGTTCATAGGGGTAATAACAAGTCATTGGTTATCTTGAGTTACTATTAACTAAAAATAAATTGAGTCCTCTATGACTAGATAGTAAATATTATAGTGAAAAAGGATAAGTTTTTTACTGTTAATGAACTCCATAACCCATTTTTTGTATGGTGGTATGTTTTAACTATAGGACATGCTTAATAGAGGATTCATCTAAGCGAGTGTGGAATTGAGTCAATTCCTATGAGAGTTAGGTAGATATCTCTAAAGTACTCATGATTACTTAGAATGTGCGGGGCTATGAAAGCGCCAAACCCTATAATAACAAAAGAAATGAGATTAAACTTAATGTGAGCAATTAGTTCACTGATTCACAGCAAAAGAGACATGGTTCATAGAAACTAATTACGTTTTACCTATTTCTTATGAGACATAATTAATTTGCTCAATGACTAGTTCATAGCTTGATAAACATCAGTTCATTTGTATTAAGTTTGTTATCAAATGGTGATGAATAAAAGTCTAACATTTAATATTTTAAAATTTATGAGGAATTGTTGTATTTTTGTATGAGATATTTTAAAATACAAGTATCCCATATTAACTAGTTATAAAACTCTTGAAGTGTTTATATATAATTAACTCTGCTAAATATTGCCGCAAGACAGTGCCTTTTGCACGCTTTAATGCTTACATATTATTAGAAGAATTCTTGAAGTTTCCAACAATTATATCCTTGTCAGATTTTTTTAAGTTTACACACTTTCTAAGCTTGCACTGTCAAATTATAATTAAATATATTTTTTAAAATATGTCAATTATATTATATGTTCTAATTAAAAAAAAAAAGCACCCAGATTTTTTCTTATATGTTTTCTAACTTTTATATTTTGTTCCAATTACATATAATTTAAAACTAAAATTAAAAGTCTAATATAAATGCATAATTTGAAACTAAAAGTAAAACTTCAAAATATATGCAAATTTAAAAAAAAAATCCTATATTCTACATTTGACAACAAAAACCACTAACCACCCAAAATTCTCATCTTTTTCTCAAGAAGTTTTTGTCCAGAACAAATACAAATACAACTAAATCAATACAAGAAATTCTCAATTAATCTAGCATACTAACAACCATCAACTACCCTAAATTCTCACCTCCTCATGCAACCGTACATCTTAAAAAGCTCATTAGCTGTTGATGGTTTAAAAAATAGAAGTAATATAATCTGAAGAAAAAAAATAAGAAAGATAAAGGGTTGGTGTTGCAAGGTAAAGTGTTTAGTATTTGAGTGATAAGTGATGCATGTTTGGGATAAAATGTTAGTCCTATCCTTATAATTAACAGTCAATGTTAACGGTGTCAAATTTTAAAGAGAAGTACCTGTTAATTACGTTATACTTTTTCTTTACATGTGATTAAGAAAAATCTTAGGGGAAGTATGTGAAAATACTCCTTACATATTATGATAGCAACTTGAGAATAATATCCTTATCTCATCATGCTATTTAATAAATTTACAAATTAATTAACAAGCTTGAGCGGCCATTATTTTTCAAACAACAAACCAAAAAGAATTTTTTTTAAATTAAAAAAAGTATATTAATTTTTTTAATATTACAAATTACATGTAAATCTCTCTAAAATTAGAAATTTTGATCATATATATTTAATTTTCTTAATCATATCTAATTTTAAAAATAGTAACAAAGATTTAATGAATGTAAAAAAATATTTTAATCCTCAGCGTGAGAAAAGTATTAAACAGTAACTCTCGTGTGAATTGAAGGTAAGAAGGTGTAACGGTAGGTCAATTAATTAATTAATCATGTAATTAACAGCAAGTAGCCGCCAAACCTAGTAACGGATTCTGGGAGAATACCCAATCAAAGACATACACGCGTCCCCGATTTTCCTAATAATTAGCAGGTGGTTACTCACATAATCTCCTCTTTTTTCTCCGCAGAAACCCTAACTCCCCCACTTCTCCCACTCTCCTCTCTCTTTCTCTTTCCTTTAATAAACTGTCAGTCGTTTGTATCGTTTGTTAAGTTAATTTGTTCACTTCGGTCTGCTCCAATTCAACAAACCAAAGACAAGACATTATCTCCTGTTTCAGGTAATCTCTCTCTTGTCTCACTTCATTTGCTTCTGTAAATTTTTTTTGAAGCTTTTGTCCTTCTCTCATGGCGGAATCCCTGGTTTAAGAGAAATAACTTTACTTCAGCTTCTGCTTAAGTATACTGTTAACCGGTCCTTCATCTTCTTAGGTTAATTCACTCATGGCTTTGAGTTTCTGCTCCAACTGGGAGTCTCTTCAGCATCTCAACTCAGAAATGCAAAGCTGCGGAAGCGATGGCGTCGATGGCGGTGGCGGCAGCTTCCAGCGGCCTCCACGAGTTCCCCAGCTGGTTGAAGACTGCTTTACTTTCAACAACATTAATGGGCTTGACATCCCGGAAACTCTCATCAACCCATTCCTGCAACCTGCAGAAGATCTCTTCTACTCCAATCTCCTCCCTTACTTCTCCTCTCCCTCCGATTCCCTCACTTCCCTCTCCCCGGAAATCTTCCCTCTTGAGGATTTCGACTCCTATCAGTTACCAAAACGGCAGAAGAGCTATTCCCCACATGATAATTTCTTATACGGGTACTTGCCAAATCCTCCGCTGGCACCCGAATTCTTCCCGGAAGTAGTTCTAGCTCCTCCTGCTGATTTCCCGGTTCCGCCGCCGGTAACTTTCAGCTCCGGGAAGACTGAGAATGTGAAGAAGCAAAATGGAACAAGCTTGTCTGTACAAAGCATTGCTGCTAGAGAACGAAGAAGGAAGATAACTGAGAAGACTCAGGAGCTTGGAAAGCTGATTCCTGGAGGACACAGAATGAACACTGCTGAAATGTTCCAAGCTGCTTCTAAATTCGTCAAATTCTTACAAGCTCAAGTTAAAATTCTTCAACTCATGGGATCAAAACAGGTAATTAATTAATTAATTAAATTCATATTTCCTTTCTATTTGATTTATATATAATTTTGATGTCGAATACTTATTTACAGGAAGGAAAGGAGCAAGCGGATCATAGAGAAGGACTACAAGCTCTTCTTGCTTCTCCAATAATTCAAGAGAAACTGTACTCAGAAGAGAAGTGTTTGATTCCAAAAGAATTTGCAGAAACCCTAGCAAATGATCCTGAAATCCAATCAAAGTCTGTGATAGTTGAAGGAATCCATCAGTTGCTGAGAACTTAATTAATAAATTTTGGTATTAGTCAATTAATTATTAATCACTTAATTTGTTTGTTGTTTCATTTTTCCATTTCTTCTGTTGTAGCTTTTGGTTGTAAATTTTAATTAACTACCTTAATTAGCTAGCCAGCTAATTAACTCTATTTTTATGGGGTACTAATTAATTAATCTAACCATTTTCTTGTAAATTTTTCTTTTCCAAGAAATGGATTAGTGTTTTGCCTTTTGTGTTGGGTTATTAATTTGTTTGATTATTGATTAGAGATTTGATCCAATTACTTACCACAGCAATTATTTTATAATTTAATTTATTAACCATGTAACAGTGAAATGCAAAATAGGTGAAAATAGAAGAAAAAGAGAAGATATTGTGAAGCAGCCAATGAGTTTTTGCCACGTCAAGATTGTATAATTTCCCCAGTACTTATACCAGCTTTTTGGGAGAAAGAAAATGAAATTACTGACGGTTAAAACGATACAAGAGAAGGTTCAAGATCATCCCTTTGTTAAAAGCAAAAATGCCAAATTTAATCTTACTAAGGAAATTAACTGAATTTTTATTGTTTCCTAATTATGGCAGTTGTAAGTACAATTAACTGATTTCCATTGTTCTGATCAAGAATAAACAAATAATAATAATTAAATCTGAAAAGAGATCATAATTAATCAAATAAAATAGTCATTAATACACGATATTCTTGGTTGTTTAGTGTGGTCTAAACACTTTTTGAGACTCAAATCATGGACTATAGTGTGAAAGACAAGAATAGGCTATATAATAAATTTGGGCAAGTTATTTTAAGGAGAACTAAGGCCCAAAAAATCCGTTATATGACTAAATATATAAAAAATACAAAAATTCAAAACTTTAGAGTCTATTTTAGTGTCAAAATCTTATTTAATTAAGTTAGGATTAATTAAAATAAATAGTTTATTACAAATATAAGTTTTTGGATATTTGTTAACATTCTAGCCTTCCTTCTCTTTTCAGGACCTATCCAAAAGGGAATCTAGTATTTCTTTTTCTTGGTTGTCAATATTTGAATGGGATGAACTACCTCATGGATATCTTTCCTTCAAAACAAAAGAATTCAAATTAAGCTCCGTCAATTAAAATGTGTATTATCTATATAGGGGATCTTCCAATTGAAAAGATCTATTTGAGATGAAAAGTAGGGTCTATATATTTTATTTAGTTATTTAGATAAAATTAAGATTATTTTCAATTTTGTCTCCTAATTTATCAATATATATTAGATATATTATTAATTTACTGAAAGTCGTCATTTTTATTCTAAATAATAGTAAAATGACTATTTTACTCATATTTTTAATTAAAAATAAAAAAATTAATATATTTTTGTCCCTAAATTTTGACAAAATAACAAATCATAACATGCTTTGACTAATTATAACATCTTAGTCCTACTATTATATTTATCATCATTCCTTAAAATTTTTGAAGATACAATTTATTTTTTTCTCCCCAACATTAAAAGCTATAATTTCACTGCACTTAATAAAAAATTCAATGAAAGTACACTTCTCCTGTCATTCTTTGTTGGAAAAAATACATTAAATTCTCCTACCATTTTTTGAAATAAACAATAATAAAGATTTTGAGGATTTGCTTGGATAGTTATTGTGCCTTTTATGAATAGTTTTTAGTTCATATAATTTGGAAAAAAATTGTGTTTAAAGAAAGAGAAAGAAGCAGTGGCAATGGTCATGGTAGAAAAAGTGATAGAGGGAGAAAAAATTATCATTCCTTAAAATATTATATAAAAGTACTTTATGAAATATTAAATTTAGTGATTCCAAATTATACCTCAGTGTAACAACATTGTCCAATGCATCTATTAAATTTAATGGTTCCAAATTATCCCAATAGTTGATTTGGGAGACTTTGGCATGCACTTGCAAGTGATTTGAATATATTAGGTTTTCGAAGGATTATGGAAGAACGAAAGAGGTTGATTTTGAAATAATTTTATATTTTGTACTTAAAAGTTAGATGATGGGCATTTTTATGGGAATTTATAATTTTGAATTAGTTTTAGTGCAAAAATTATGCAACTGGTTAGTCTGATAAATTGACACAAAAAAATGGTTATTTTCAAAATTTTCTCTATGTATTATGTAAATAAAAGTGTATTGTTTATCTTAATTGACTAAGTTAGACATAAAGAATAGCATTAAATTATCAATAAAAAAAATAAATTACGCAGTATAATAAGGTTTAACGTGAATAATTTAACTATATTAAACATATAACAATAGATTATTTTAATATTAATAACATGTACCACAATTAGTTATAATTGTTTTAATTCATAATAAATTTTAATGTTAATAACTAAATTATATTATAATACATAACATATAGCTAGACATAATGTATATTGTATTGTTGTATAATAATTTTATTAATTAATTTTTAAATTTTGAATATTAACTAATTAGTAAAGGTCAAGCATTCGCTAAATATATCAAAACATATATATCACTACAAGAAAAATAGGCTTTCTTGACAATATTGTTGTGACAGTTTTTAATGCTAACAAATATCTATGATATTTATCTGTAATAAAATTCTTTGAAAATATTTCTATCAAAATATAGTAATATTTTTCCGTCAATAATTTTTCTGTCAATTATATATCAAGACATAATGATATATTTATGTCTAAACTATCAAAGTTAAAAATAGTTAACATAAATATTTAAACACATTGTGATATGTATCTGTCAAAATTTATTGACAGATGCCTATCATAAATAATATAACACATAACACATAATTCATGTATGGACAAAAAAAAGCCCATTAGACCTATTCATTAATATTTCTATTTTGATACAGAAAAATATAATTTATGTACGGGCCAAAAAGAGAAAACTTATAAAACACATAAAAGTCAATTACATCTATTTATAGAAGTAGTAAATAGGTTATAGTGACCTAAGCCCAAACTTATATAACTATCTACTTATAGAGGTGGTAAAGAAAGTTTGTATTCAAGAACTGGGCAGTATCATTCATGTGTTCATTATTCAAAAACTAGACATGCTACTACTATTCATGAACTCATTTAACTTATTTATATTAATTTTTTATTACTAACAAATAGTAAGAGTGAAACTATAAAATTATTACAATGAATTTAATTATTTGTTCATTTTATTTGATAGTTATATAATTTTTTTTTTAACTTAAGTCTAAAAAATTTAAAAGTACAAAATCTGAAATATATAAAACATAAAATTTTAATTTGATAACTATAAAGACTTATAATAGTTAAATTATATTTTTGTTCAATTTCAATTTGTCTATCAAATTTCTCAGATAATTTTAAACCAATGCAACATGCAACTAGAAATGGCAAATGACACGGTCTATAAAATTTAAGTCCATGTAAAGCTTTGGATTAAGACGGCAAGATACGCATAAAAAATAGATAAGCCTAACTTGGTCCACGGCCTGTTAGAAGATAACCCAAGTACGGCCCATAATTAAGTCATATAGGCTATACAAAGTCAATGAATAGTATGATTAGATAGTAACTAAATGATGCTTCACGTGAATAGCGAATAATTCATAATTTTATTGGTGAATAATACTTTTCACTTTGCATGAAATGAAATAGTAACCAAGTATACTATTCACATGAATAATCGAATAGTACTAGTTTTACTAGTAAATAGTACTATTTAAACTGTTCATGACTAAACAATAGACTCAAATAATAAACTATTGTAATATCGAGCTGTAACAGCACTGTTCATGAACCTAGCCATGCTGGTTCGAACCAACTAACTTGTTTTGTCACCTCTATTTACAACATCAATTTTAATAAGCCATTTTTTTTGTCCTTATTTTATGAAAATTCAAGCCCAAACCTATAATTTTAAGTTCATTAATTTTTTTTTATAGATCAATTATATATAAATATCATGCAAAATGGAGATTAACATAAATTTTTAACTAAGTTTATCACAATTTATACAACAATATAAAGAAAATATTTTAGAAATAATTCTTATAGTACAACTATTTCAACGCATAATTCTTAAAATTTCAAACTTACAATTGTTTGAATACAACTTCTAAAACAATTATATGAAGCAAGAAGCAAGTCCTCTATTAAGCAATTTTCTGCAAAAAAAAAATAAAAACAAAATAGAAACTAAACATGTAATAATTAAAAAAATAGAATCAATATTTGAAGTTAATTAAAAAAATAGCTACTTGCCAAAAAAAGAATAAAATTAAGAATTTTATTTCTTCTTCCGAACATACGTATTGCATAGAACTACAAATATATAACTGATTTTAAATATAATCAGAATAAATTAAAAGTTTTTATAATAAAAAAAATATATAAATATAAACTAATATTATTGTTAATATTATCTATTAAATATTTCATAAGCAATAGCATCAATAGTAGCAGCAAAATAATACAATAACAGAGCCGCAACTTAGTAGTTTTATCCGAGCAATCCATCAATAATTAATATATACTCTTATATGTGGCCTGCAATATAAATGAATCACAAAATATATAGTTAAATCTTAATTCTTGACCTCTTATTTAATTGAAGTAACATATATGAATGAATTTTTCATTTAACATTTTTTCTAATTCACATACCCATAGAAAATGTGTTGTCAAAACCTGACCCGACTTCTCTTGGAGTCCAAGATGAATCTTGTATAAACATATACTTCTATTTATAATATTTTTCATAATCCACACGTAAACAAAATTTCATAATGACATAATCGGCCTAAGGCCTCCATCATCGACACTCATTGAGGCTCCGTGCCTTATAAAAGAAAAAATATTTATATAAAATATTTACATGCACTTACATTTATACATGATGTGTCCAAAATATTTTCATACAGTTGCGTAGAGTGGTCTTAACCTTGACTATAAAAGTTTATCCTGCATGAAACTCTGCGTACTTAATAGAAATAGGGAAAATAGGGAGAGGGGTAAGCTTACGACTCAGTGAGTAGATATAAGTTTTAAATAAAATATATTTCCATCCATTTTCATAAATGTTTCCTCAAACCTTACATAATCGAATCATAATCTATATCACAAACATAATCAACATAAGACATTTACACTTACATCCAAAACTCAAAGATCATTCTCATAGTAATGTACATTAATTATCATCCATAATTCATATTAGCATGCATACATAGCTCCTAAAACAAGATTACTTATAAAAAATAAATCATTCTTGCGTGAGTAAACAAAATATTATTCTCATAACACATGTCATCATCAATTATTCATACTTGCAAGCATACATAATTTGTATGTTAGAGACACTCATGACAAATTAATCATCCTTGCACCCAACTAGTACCCGAAAAAATCATACTTGACGGAAAACATCATTGCTCAAGCAAGAGAAATACCATACTCGACCCAATGGACTTGTATCCTCGTCCAAGAACTCATGTCACATTATATCATACTCAATCTAACAGCCTCGTATTCTCGTCTAGGGAGATCATATCATATCATATTATGTACGTACATTTTCATAGGTTCCGAGGACCTATTATCATTACTGGGAGATCAATACATGTAAGGTGCCTCAAACAACCAAAAATCATAAAATATTTAGATAAATATGGAATTCTCACGCATTTTCAATTCCTATATCACAATTCAATATAACTATATTAATTCAACAATAAAATAAATAATGCCCAATTTCATAATAACAAAATATGAATTAAATATCACATTAAATTAACGTAATTTCACACATTAAAATATAATTAATCCATGATTGAAGATGGGATATACTAGCAAGTATCTCTAAAGTAATTGATCATGATTTGGTAATGAGAATTTGACTTGCTACTATAAAATTACCATGCTATAGTGTGTTCAATCTTGAATTACTTGCTACAGTACCTATTTTTCCTTGTGCTATAATGTGTCCAACTTTGAATTTGATTGACACAATTTTTTTGCCATAGTACGTTTGATCTATAAAATTAGTGTTTGTCTGTGCTACTATTGTGTCACAAAAAGAAAAGACAATTTTGATTGCTTCTTATGGCCTTGTTAAGCGGCCACTACTTTCAAATCCTTCTTCGGACTTTCCTCAGCTACGATATCATTAGCCCATCGATTTGATCAGCATCTTTAACCTAACAGCAGCAAAGGGACCAAATAAATCATTTATAGATGCTATTGCCGATTCTCATGAGTTCAACATGCCATAATTACCAAATACACCACTTTCCATAGAAGTAAGCAAGCTGTTTATTTTACATTAAAGGAAATAAACATAAAATCTTCTGGTACATTTTATGTATTGCAAACAGGCCCTTCATTCAATTGCCGCAGTCATTAGGAATGTGTTTAAGGATTGATGATGCTATGACCATTGTTAACATACCATCTATTGTGATGAATTTGGATAGAAGAAAGATGTAGTGGATTATGGTAGAATGTAATGTTCGAAGAGGTCCTAAAGTATTGTACTATATGCAAACATCTAGGCTATTCACATGATAATTATTCCATTACCAAACATGAGTTGAGGGCTACCGCCAAACATAATCACTTCAACTCGATCAAAACCAAGGATAAAAGGAATGAAGCTGAAAACAGGAAAGGGTCTCAGCTAAAGGGGCCTTTTAACCCCAAATATGTAGTTAAAATGATAACAGGAGAACAAGAACAAGTAACACAACAAATCATATTATGAGGTAGATCGAGAATAGGTCATTGTCTCAATGTATTAAGACAAGGCAAATAGCCTAACCTAGAGAATATGTTACAGATACGGAGGCGAATGATTCTACCACTCAAATTTAGGGTGATGACCCTACCATTAAGGCTTAGAATTTTACTATTGCTAGAGATGAACCCACAGTCGTTAAGGATATTACAAGCTGTCCAAGAGGATACTTTCACAAAGATTGCCTTAGCTATTGTTTCCTCAAATGTTATGCATGTGAGCTTTAATATTGAGTCTACATACATTCCTAAGTTGGATGTTCTTATCAATTGTTGGAGATAAAGCTTTAAAACTTTATAATATTTATTTATTAAATTTTGTAATAATATTTGGAGTTACAAAGTTTAATTCTTCTAATAAACTCCATGGAGGTTATAATTTCTTTTTTAAATTTTAAATCAA
Organism: Melia azedarach; assembly: GCA_028052125.1. Classification (NCBI taxonomy): domain Eukaryota; kingdom Viridiplantae; phylum Streptophyta; class Magnoliopsida; order Sapindales; family Meliaceae; genus Melia; species Melia azedarach. Next base: position 4,404,455 of record CM051406.1, read on the forward strand.
TAGTTATGGAGATTTAAGGTGTTATGAGTTATAAATTTTGAATTTTTAAATTAGTCTTTAATTCTTATTTTAATGCCTAAGACTAAACACTACTATATAAAGAGTGTTATCTCTTTGTGCATAACACATAATTGATATCTATTTTACTCTATAATATTGCATATACTATCTTTCTTCAACTATGACTTTCAAAGACTTGGTATTTTCTTCTTAATGATTGTGCTTATAAAAAAAGAGTGACTGCGAGCTAGGGTTTTATCTTGGAATTGAAGAGATCTGTCAATACCCGCACAAGGGAAGGACTTTTTGACTTTAGGATAACGCAACGCGTGACTCCCTTTCTGAGGCTAGGTTTTTCTTAATATTTTTTCTTATATTAATTTATAATTATATTGATAATTGTTAGTTATATAATATGTTCAAAGATCAATAGAGTAAATAGTTAATTTTATATAATATTTTTAACAATCTAAAGTAAAAAAAAAATAAAAAAAAGATAGTAAATCTTTATTTGTTATATATGGTTATTGTGTTAGTTATAATATTGCATGCTAGGTAAATTTTATTATTTTCTCATCCTTATTTATTGATTAAGTGATATATAAATTTTTTTGTTATTGGTTGAGTTCATTTTCTGTTAGGTGATATTGTTATAAGGTTTTCATTTATTAATTTATTTTTTAGTTATCATTCTCCTTAAAAAAATTAACATTTTCATTGATATATCATAATTTATAATTTTATCAAATTTTGTGAATTTGATAATTTTCTTACACATTAGAAATAATCTATTTCTAGAATTTTATTTTGTCTAAATTTCAAATTGTTTTAGTTTGTTCAAAATTTTTAAAAACGTTCTAAATTTATATATTTAAAATAAAATGTTGAAATTACTTTATTTAGTTTTATTTTTAACAAAGTATTCTTTTAACAATTTTTAAGACTTTAAGTTCAACTATAATTTTTAGCTTGTTAAAATTATAACGTTAGTTTTATTATTTTTGGTTACAAATTTCAAATAATTTCTAATTAAAATTGTCTTACTATTTTTCTCCTTTATAAATTCTTAAACGTCTTTCAATTTAACAAAACTAAAATTGTTTGTCATTGTAAGTATAAATTTTAAAAGTAACGTTTTAATTCTTTAAATTTTATTTGATAATTGTTTCTAGTTAATTTCTTAATAAATTGTTTGTTATTATATAGACTTCTTATATTCTTTGCTTTTAGAATTCTTTAATAAAATGAATAAATCCGAGGAAGCAAATAGTGTTAAGCCAGAAATATTTAGTGGACAAAACTTTAGGAGATGGCAAAGACAATTGAAATATTGGCTCACCGTTTTAGGATTAATCTCGGCCATTGAACCCAATAATGAAAGAACCTCTCAAGTTTCTAGTTCAAGTACTGAACTTTCAAAAGAGGATATAAATTATCATTGCCATAATAGAATTTTGAGTGCCTTGGGTGATCATTTATATGATGTATACGAATCTACCACAAATGCCTTAGATTTATGAAATGCTCTTGAGCAAGCCTATGGGATAGAGGACACTAGTATTGATAGATTTGCTGTGTCTAATTTTAATAAGTATAAGATGGTAGATTCCAAATCTATTACTGATCAAATTCATGAATTCTAAGAACTTTTGAGGAAAGTTGAGAAAAATGATACAAAACTTAGTAAAAGTTTTAAAGTATCTTGTTTGATAGAAAAGTTACCATCTAGTTGGTCTAATTTTGCCAAATCCTTTAAGCATAAATAAGGAGATCTTATCACGGTACAAGTGAAAAATTCCTTTAGGATAGAAGAGAAAAATAGACTAAGTGACAATGAGAATTCCAAGGTGAATATTGTTGAAAGTTCTAAAAATTTCAAAAACAATAAGGGATATAATTATAAACTTAACAAAAAGAACTTTAAGGTTAAGAGTGGTCAACACCCTAACATTTCTCACCTTAATAACTTTAAGAATTCTAAAGGCAAAAGAGATAGGTTGTGCTATGTTTGTGGAAAGACCAACCACTTGGGTAGGGATTTTTTTTACAAGAAGACCGAGGCTTTCAAGATTAAGCCTAAGCAATTTCATAAAGGGCATAAGGATCTTGTTCATGTGCTAGAGGAAAAAGAAGCTTCTAGTAAACCTGCCATTAGGTATGATTCTAATTTCTTAAGTGTGAATTTTACTTATGAGAATAATGAATGGTGGTTAGATTCGGGGGTGAATGTACATGTTTGTTTTGACCGAGGTTTTTTTAAAAATTATCAGTACTCAAATGAAGGAAGTGTAACTTTAGGGAATAATTCTATTGCACAAGTGCTTAGAGTTGGAGATATTGATTTAAAGATGACCATTGAAAAAATTTTAGCTCTTAAACGAGTAAGGCATGTACCCGAAGTAAGAAGGAACCTTATTAGCGAATCTTCCTTAGTTCAATAAGGATATAAGATTGTACTTGAGTCTAATAGGGTAGTTATCTCTAAAAACAATATATTTGTGAGTAAAGGTTATGTTTGTGATGGTTTATTTAAGTTGAATAATGTTTCAAATTTCAATAAAATTTCTGAAGTTCTTAGCATTGAATTATCTAGTATTTGGCATGGAAGGCTTGGTCACATAAATTTGAAAAAACTTAAAAGAATGATGGATTTCGGTTTAGTTCCTAAGGCTCAAATTAATTTCAAACAAAAATGTGAAATTTGTGTACAAGCCAAACAATCTAAGAAGCCCTATAAGTCTATTGATAGAAATACTCAAATTTTAGAACTTGTTCATAATGATGTTTGTGATTCTAATAGACCACTTATTAGTAGGGGTGGTAATTTGGGACACGACACGATTTTCGATACGAATTCGGTGTCATGAAATAGATTTGAATTTAAAATCTTGATACGAATAATAATCGTATCGTATTCATGTCGACACGATTATTATTCGTATCGTATCCTAAATGAATAATCGTATCAGTTAACGAATATATTTTAATAAATTTTAGAAAAATATGTAATATAAATTTATTTATTATAAACAACTCCTAATATAAGCATTTAATTATTAAATATATATTATGTTTGATAAAATATGTTATTTTTAATATCTTAAGGACCTCAATGATAATTATTAAGTTAAACGAATTGTGTTCGTATCTTAAACGAATTGTATCTTAAACGAATAATAGGATCTTAAATGAATAATCGTTTCTTAAACGAATAATCATGTCTAAACGAATCGTATACGGATTTAAAAAAGTTGATACGAATAATAAACGAATCGTATTCATGTCAAACGAATATTAAACGAATCAGTATTCATGTCAAATGAATATTAAACGAATTGTATTCGTATAGGCCTAAATTCAATTCGTTTATTCGAATTGCCACCCCTACCTACTAGAGAAAGTAATAAGTATTTTGTGACTTTTATTGATGATTGTTCGAAATATTGTTATGTGTTCTTGATAAAAACTAAGGATGAGGTATTTGATAAGTTCAAAGTATATAAAAATGAGGTAGAAAATCAATTAGAGAAGAAGATAAAGAGACTTAGATCCGATAGAGGTGGAGAGTATATTCTTAATGACTTTACTACTTTTTGTGAAGAAAATGGAATTATACATGAGTTAACACCACTATACTCACCACAATCCAATGATGTTGCTGAAAGGAAGAATAGAACCTTACTAGATATGGTAAACTCAATGTTATTAAGTTTTGGTTTACCAGATAACTTGTGGGGGAAAACAATGTTATCTGTATGCTTTATATTAAATAAGGTTTCTATAAAAGATCAAGAGAAAACACCTTATGAGGTTTGGAAAGGTAAAGTTCCTAACCTTAATATTCTTAAAGTGTAGGGGTGTTTAGCGAAAGTAAGTATACCAGATCCTAAGAGAAAGAAAATAGGCCCAAAAATCATAGATACAGTATTTATTGGTTATGCTAAGAATAACAGTGCCAATAGATTTTTAATTATAAATTCTGAAATTAGTGGGATATCCAATAATACAGTGATAGAATCTAGAGAAACTACTTACTTTGAAAATATATTTCCTTTTAGGAACAAAATCGAGAAGCCAATGACTTATGAAAAACCTAGTAGTTCTTATGTTGATTCTTCAGAGGAACTTAGAAGAAGTAAAAGACCTAGAAATATTAAGAATTTTGGAGAAGATTTTTATACTTTTCTAGTTAAAGGAGATCCTACAACTTATAAAGAAGCTATGGTTTTTATAGATGCACCTTTTTGGAAAAAAGTCATAAATAGTGAATTTGAGTCTATTGTTCAAAACAATACTTGGGTGTTAGCTGATCTTCCTCCTGGTAATAAGGCTATAGATTGTAAATGGGTTTTCAAAAAAAAATTGAAACCTGATGGTACAATAGATAAGTATAAAGTAAGGTTAGTTGCTAAAGGATTTACCCTAGAAAAAAAGAATAGACGACTTTGATACTTATTCACTTGTTTCTAGTATTACGTCAATTAGAATATTGATAGCCTTAACATCAATCTATAACTTAGTGATTCATCAAATGGATGCGCAGACTACCTTTTTAAATGGAGATTTAGAAGAGGAGATATATATGAGACAACCTGAAGATTTTGTAGTAAAAGGACAACAACATAAAGTTTGTAAGTTAGTAAAATCTCTTTATGGTCTTAAGCAAGCTCCAAAACAATGGCATGAGAAGTTTGATAGAGTAATTTTATAGTATGGTTTGAGAGCTAATGAATTTGATAAATGTTTATATTACAAAGAGATTGATGGAGCACATGTTTTATTAAGTTTATATGTAGATGATATCTTGATTTTTGGGTCAAACTTGAAAATAATAAATGATGTTAAGTCATATTTATCGATGAATTTTGATACGAAAGATTTAGGTGAAGCTCATATTATTCTAGGAATGAGAATTTGTAAAACAATTCTAGGTATCACTTTAGATCAAAGTAGTTCGATAGAGAAAATGATAAAAAAATTTGGATACTTTAATAGTATTCTAGTTTCTACGCTTTGTGATCCTAGTATAACATTAAAAAAAAAATTAAGGAGAACCAGTGTCTCAATTAAGGTATTCTCAAATAATATGATCTTTATTATACATAACAAATAAAACTAGGCCTGATATTTCATATGTTGTAGGAAGACTTAGTAGATATACTCATAATCCGAGTAATGAACATTGGAGTGCTTTAGAAAGGATATTCAAATATCTTAAAGGATTAATTGATTATTCATTATGTTATCAAAGTTACCCAAATGAAATTGAAGGATATAGTGATGCAAATTGGATAATAGATACCATAGATGTAAAGTCTACCACTTGTTATATATTTTTTCTTGTAGGAGTAGCTGTTTCATTAGGATCTAATAAACAAACTATAATCACTAGAAGTGCTATGGAATCTGAGCTTATAACTTTAGATACTACTTGTAAAGGAGCTGAATGGATTAAAGGTCTTTTGTTTGAAATGCCTATTGTAGGTAAAAACTTATCTTCTATTCCAATACATTGTGATTGTAAGGCTGTTATAGATTTAGTAAAGCAAACTCATACAAATAAGAAGATGAATAGGTATATTAGATTGAGATATAAATTGGTGAAAAACCTTATTGAGAATGCTATTATTACTTTAGATTTTGTAAAATTAGAGTTCAATATAGCTGATCAATTAACAAAAGGGCTTTCGAGGAAAGCTATCTTAGAATTGTCGAGGGGGATGGGCCTAAGCTCATAAGGGAAGTCATCTAGGGAGGTAACCCAACCTCTGTGATTGGAGATCCCATGAAAGAGGTTCAATGTGTAGAAACAATCTATACTGCATATATTTTTAGCACTATGACCATGTCTTAGAGCATATATGCTTATACTCATCCCTATGGCAAAGTGCTAATTTGTGATATTAAGGAAGGTGTTTATCTTGAATGAATCCAAGGCAAGCATACTCTTGCAAGGTACAGGTCACATATACCTTTAGAGGATTCACCTTAGTGAGAGTCGTCGTGAGGCCGCGACCGTGAGAATTGAGTTGTTTTCTAAAAACTCTCATGAGAATCAAGATATGAGCGCATGGCTATTAATAGTGCTAACTCGTTAAAACTAAGTCTTTGTCGCTATTATGTGTGTGGTAATTGAAGTTTGGTCAAAGGAACTGAGTTCAAGACATAGTTCACTCTAGTGCCTCAAATGAATGTTGCCAACACTAAGCGTAAGTTCAAGTTTGAAAAGCACTTACATCGAATGCATAATAGAAATGTTGCAAATATATTTATATATGTATTTTAAAGTTTTTAAACCTTTGTGGGGGATTGTTGGAGATAAAGCTTTAAAACTTTATAATATTTATTTATTAACTTTTGTAATAATATTTGGAGTTACAAAGTTTAATTCTCCTAATAAACTCTATGGAGGTTATGATTTCTTTTTTAAATTTTAAATCAATAGTTATAGAGATTTAAGGTGTTATGAGTTACAAATTTTGAAATTTTAAATTAGCCTTTAATTTTATTTTAATGCCTAAGACTAAACACTTCTATATAAAGAGTGTTATCTCTGTGTGCATAACACACAATTGATATATATTTTACTCTTTAATATTGCATACACTATCTTTCTTGCAACTACGACTTTCAAAGACTTGGTATTTTCTTCTTGGTGATTGTACTTATCAAAGAAGAGTGACTGCGAGCTAGGGTTTTATCTTAGAATTGAAGAGATCTGTCAATACCCGCACAAGGGAAGGACTTTTTAACTTTAGGATAACGTAACGCGTGACTCCCTTTCTAAGGCCATGTATTTCTTAATATTTTTTCTTATATTAATTTATAATTATATTGATAATTGTTAAGGTATATAATATGTTCAAAGATCAATAAAGTAAATAGTTAATTTTATATAATATTTTTAACATCAACTGTGTGTGTGAGCCATATTATTGAGGAGGTAGTTCTAGCAGTTATTTAGGTGATGAAGGAAGATTAGTGTAACAGATTCAACACCTATAACATAAGGGTGGATATTCCTTTAGTGAGAGCCATAATGGTTCCCCACGAAGGACCCTGCTAATCCAGCCAAAGGCTTTATGAGCCTCTACCTTTTTTTCTTGATGATTATTTCCTTTATTCAAAACATTATAGGGATGATCAATTCCCTCGTAATGCAAAGATTGAGGAAATTAATATGTATGCACAAATTATTTTTATTTTTCATATTATAGCTTTCAATGGATGTTGAGAGATTTGAGAGCACGAGAGTCCGCCTTAGGATGGATTATGCTGCCTCTTCTTAGTCTGGAAGATTTAGGTTTATTGGTTCCCTTCTTTCTCTATTGAAGTTGTGCAGGATGTAGATAAGGTGCTATATTGCTGAATTTGTCATTCTTCACTTCTTGATCCATTTTATCTTTCTAATGTTTATGCCATTTATTTTTCCCTATTGAGGGTTTACTTATGGGATGCATTGGCTTCATTTGCTAGACGCATGGATGGCCCTTGGATGGTTAGGGGATTTCTATGTTGTTCAGCCTCACTCTGAGGTTCATGATTTATGATAAAGTATTATTGGATTAGGAATTGATGGATGATCTAAATTGTTTGCTCTTGTGAAGGGTAATGGGGTGCTGAAGCTTAATATGGCTTAGGCATATGATAAGATATCCTGGCCCTTCATCATTCAAATGCTTAAGAGTTTTAGCTTCTCAAATCGATGATTTTCTTTTATTAGAAGGGTTGTTATGGGTTAATGGTTATCGGTGATCATGAGTAGGATGCTCTATAATTTCTTTCACGCTGCATACTCCACAATCCCTTATTCCCTTGCATGTTTATCATTATGGTCAAATTTTTATCCAAAAGCTTGAACGACTTGTGATCGTCTCCCACGTAAGTTTTACTGATGACATCATGATATTTACTAATTAAGATAAGGCCAATCTATGAAGGGTGATTACAACATTATGAGGCGATGTCGGGCTATATAATAAGCCAAGCCAAAAGTAGCTTCTGTATATAAAGTTCTAGCCCTGCTTCCAAACAGACCGTCATCTTGTCAGTTATAGGTTTCCAACAATAGCAGTTACCTACGATTTACCTCAGGTGCCTATATACACGGGGAATCTAAGTGCTTCCTGTTTTGATGACTTGGTTTAAAGGATCAAAGAGCGAATTTCAAGATGGGCAAATCATTTATTCACTTTTGATAGGTAAACTGGTTGTTATCATACATGTGTTCTCTTCTATGCCTATACACTTTTTTCATGTTCTTTGCCCCCTACAGAGATTTTCCATCAGATTAAGAGGCTATTTACTCGATTCCTTTAAAAAGATACTGTGCACATGAGACGGATTCATTGGTGTGTAAATGGTCTGTACCTTGTTACTATAGGTGTTCAGCGGATCGAATTGGGCGAATTTGACTAAATTCATATCTACTCCATTACTTGATGGATTGGTATTTTTTCAGTCCAATTTAGTCCAATATGATTTAATCTACAATTCAATCCACTGTGAGTGGATTTAAAATTTTTTAATCCAACCTGATGCGCTGATCCACCAAATCCACTGAAATAGAACGAAATAGATTGGATTAAGTAGATTGAATTGATGAGATTGGATTTTGAACACTCTTACTTGTTACTCGATAAAGGAAGATGGTCTGGGTCTCCATTCCTTTAATAATATAGTGGAGGTTTCGATTGCAGCAATCTTTGCGGCTTCTTTTATAAAGTCCCAATTGTTGTAGGTTAAACCATCATAGCATGATTCCTTTCTATTATCTTGCATCCCCTCTTTTGAGACATTTTTGCGCTATTTGGAGAACTTTTAAGTCATTCACCAAATAGGCCTTTTAAGATAGTAGGGATCAGGGCCTTTTAAGATAGCAAGGATCAAGTCCTTTACGCCTTTGCACACGTTTTGGGTCATCAGCTCATTATTTGCGCATGGGTTAAGTTCTTTGTACTCCACATTTTTTATCTTTCTTTTTCTTCAAAGGTTTGGCTCACGTCATCCTCCAATATTGTACTTATATGATTTTGATTTAAACTATAGGTAAGAGTCTGGCTTAACCCCCACCTCTATAGCGCTTTCCAATTAAAAAAAAAATCTAAACCCTAAATCTTACACCTTAAAATCCCAAAATCCAAAACTAAAACCGATAACTCAAAATCCTAAACCCAAAAGCAAATTCTCTATAATACCCAATTTCTATAGTAACCAAATTCTCTCAAAAGCTACAGTGAAGTTAAAATCTTAAAGTCACTTTTTTGACATTTTTTTCTAGCGAGTAAAGTCTCACTCGTACTTTCAAAACATTCCTCTGACATTGATCTATATTTAAAGGTATGTTTTGTTAATTTTCAAGGTGATCTAGGCCAAAAATAAGGTTTTTAAATTCGTATTACTATTGCTCTATAGTATCTTCGAGAATATCTTATCATTTTCGGTCTAATTTTCTCTATCTCACTCAATTATTTTGTGATATGACGTTATAGTCTAGAGGAAAATTTTGCATTAGATTATGTTTCTAGTGTGTATTTTGCACTATATCTTAAAATTTTATAACTTGCTACAATGCACTTGATCTTACTACAATGAGTTTGTTCTTGCCACAGTTGGTTTGATTTCTGTAGTAACATTTAGAGATACAATGTCGGGTCACTGGTTTGGGCCAATAGTATCATGCTACAGTTTTGGTCAATAGTATAGGCTTATATATAGTATATTGTATAGTGATTAGGCTTCTATAGACTATTCTATAGTGCATGATGCAGTGACTAGACTCTTACATTGCCATTTATACAGTGCTATTTTTATAGTTTGATGGTATAGTAACCTACGATTTTAGTAGGGTTCCCAAGTTGCCATGCCATCTTGAGGTGTTGAAGATGGCTAACCAAGCTACATATAGATTTTGCCATTGTTCCCTTGACTCTTGACGCAACAGCGAACTTTAAATGCTAATCCATGACTATGCAAGTCCCTTGTAGATGTTGTTTCAAACTCTTGGGGTTTAAAACCTGTCATCCAGTTAAGCCAATGCCCCTCTACAGATCATGGCTATCTCGTTCTCTTCACTAATGAGGAAATCCAAATCATGACTATCCTGTTTAAGCTATCAATAGTGGAAAAATTTTAGTCTGACCAACCCCAAATGCTAGTCATTCAAAAATTCTTTCTGCCACTCGGACTGGAAGAGGAGTGCCATATCTCTCTCTTAGAGAGTCTCCCGATCTTGATTAAGAGACAGCTCATGGAGGATTACACCAAGATTTAGCTACAAAAAACATGGTACATTAGTGGTATAAATATGCACATTTTCAAGTGATTCACTAACTTTTACTGCTTCAAGGAATCTTCTATTGTTCATTATGGGTTTCTTTGCCTTATTGTAAAGTTAGCCTTACTTTCTATAACAGTAACCATTAACAAGCTTCTTAGTGTAGATCAAGCCACAACCTTGCTTGACTAGCCTCCAGTAGCTAGAGTGCTCGTAAAGTATGACATTTTCCAGCCTTTATAGCTCTTTGATGTTTTGGAATTTGTTTTTACATGATGTTTTGTTCTAGATCTTTAAATTTCATAACGACTACCATATATGCTCTTGGGCTATAACAGTTTTGTTCTTGACCTACAGTAACATGAATTTCAACAGTATCTACTTGCTATAGTATCTTTAATCTCCACAATAAATTCAGCGTCTATAGGATTAGGCCAACATTTTGGGTCAACATTGGTCAATAATATGTGCTTCTCTTCTAGATAATACCACATCCTTATCAAGCCTTAACTAGAAGAGGATTTTACCAAGATATAGATTCAACAAGTTAAGTATTGCAGTGATAAGTCTATATGTGTGATCAAATAATCCATCAACTTTCGTTTCTGGTATGAGTCTCTCTTTTTTATCTCTCAATTCTCTCTGTATATTGCAGACGGACCCTACTTTTTATTGCAGCAACTATTAGCAAGCCCTTCAAGGTTAACCAAGCAACGGCCTTGCTCAACAGACCCTTTGTTGTACAAATCCTCGTAGAATATAATATTTTCCAACCTTTGCTATCGAGCTTGTCTATCAAAAAAGGATGACGATGATTTTTGGTAAGATATTACATTTGAAAGAATCTCACCATAATGTTCGACATGTAAACACCTCGGCCATACTCCAAAAGCTTGTTACATTGCCATACTTAAGTTAAGCCTTGCCTCTAAACTCAAGCATGTGGACACTGCAAAGACTCAAGATAAAATGGGAAAAATAGTTGTATATAAAAGAAGCTAGCTAATGGGGTTACTAAGCTTCATATGTCATTAGAGCCGATCACAGAGAGCAAAAAGGATAGACACGATTGCTGAGATTAATAAAGAGGTTACATCTATTCAGGATCTACCAATGCAACAAGATGCCTAAGACGAGACTCCCTAAAACACAAATGGACAAGATCAGCCATCAACGCTGAGTACCGTTCCACAAGATGCTACTATCACTTATAGGATCATTGTTGCTATCACTGATAAGACTGGTAAAGGGCCTGAGATGTCACTGATGAGCCCCAAAACCCACTAATGCAATAAGAAGCTAAATAAGAGACTCAGATTGACTGTTATAACTAACAATGCTGAGTTTTGAAGAAGTTCCATAGGATGCCACTGTTATTGAGAGGGCCGAAGAGGCTTAACATATGTTACTGATGCGCAAACATATTCCATACTATATAATCCTAATATGGTTACTATAGATTTTTTACTGATTGTTCTCATCTACTAGGACAAGAATTACCTCACCTAGGGGACATCAATGAGAATGATCTTTTGTGTATGCTTAATATTAAAGATCCCTATATTCTCGTTATTACTTCTACGATGTATCAGGGTACCATTGTGGGTAAGAGTCTCGGGTCAAGGCCTGGAGCATAGCGATGATGAGATGGAGGATGACAGATTTGGCTACTTTGATATTAGACTTCCTTTCATTTTATTTTTCCTGTTTTGCTTTAGAGGTTTGGATTATGTCTCTCCTCTAGTATTTTTAGTTGTTATTATTTGCACCTTTTTTGTATTTCTCTAAAGCTACGGTCCATGTTCTCCTTAAGTATTGTACGTTTTTCAAATTTGGATTAATGCACAGGTAGGGTCTGGCTTAACCCCCCACCAACTAGTGGTTTGATTAAAAAAAAACCCTAATCCCTAAACCAAAATACTGAACGTCAAACCCTAAATCCCAACCCTAAACCATAAACTTTAAACCCTAAATCTTAAACTGAAAATGTCTTGAATATAACTAAAAATGTAGTCAATATGACTGAAAAAATATTCAATATGATTGAAAACGTATTCAATATTACTGAAAATATGTTTAATATGACGAAAAAAGACATTCAATATAACTGACTGAAATTACATTCAATATTATTGAAAATATTTTCAATATGACTAAACATGTATTCAATGGGACTAAAAATATCTTTAATATGACTGAAAATATATTCAATATAACTAAATAAAGACTTTATTTAGTATAATTGAAAATACCTTTAATATAACTGAAATATTCAATATAATTGAAAATATATTCAATAAGATTAAAAATGTCTTTTAATATGATGGACTAAAAATATCTTCAATATGACTAAAAATATATTCAATATGACTGAAAATATCTTTAATATGATTGAAATATATTTAATATGACTGAAAATGTCTTCAACATGACTGAAAATATATTCAATATGATTGAATGTATTCAATGTGACTGAAAATGTATTCAGTATGACTAAAATGTCTTTAAAAAGACTAAAAATGTCTTCAATGTAATTGAAAATATTCAATATAACTGAAAATATCTTCAATATGACTGAAAACGTCTTCAATCAGATTGAAAATTTATTTAATGTGACTGAAAATGTCTTTAATATGACTAACTAAAAATGTCATTAATCACAATTTAGCGTACCACAAAAATACAAGTCATGACAAATAATAAAGTGATAAATACGAATATTGTCCCCACAAGAATTGAACTTAAATTAGACATTAAGTACTACAGCAATTGTAGCACCCCAAATTTGCCATACCAAAACATATGACAAATTTGAAATAAAATCCAAAACTCCAAAATTCTCAATTATACAATTAAATCACCAAAAGAGTAAATAAATCTTAACGTATAATTACAATGCTTAAAGATTCAAGATAATATTTTTTTAGATTAAATACAATACCCAAAATTCTACTTAATACTAACTTCAATCTTTCCAATAGTTTAAGCTCAATTGAAAATCTCTATTATTTCACAATTCAAACTTCAATCAACTGCAAAATATTAATGACGAGGAGTGAGTCGTTAACTTAGTAAATAAATCTGTGCATAATATTTATGATTTATTAAAAACTTATAGTTATACATAAATCATTGTTCAAAAATACGTAAGCATAATTATAAATATCTATTTAATTCAATTATTAAAGCGCACATCACATAGAATACAATTAAAACTGTAGGAAGTATTCCGAAGTTCAATAATCAATCAATAACAGAACGGTAATAACCGTAACAGAATAATATAACAATCGTAACAGAACGATAATAGTAATCGTAACAGAACAGTAACATAATTGTATTTATGGACAATGAACAAAACATTTATACAAATATATTTCTATGTTCAAACATTTGGTAAAATTCTCATTTATGTTGTACATAAAACATTCAATGATTATGAACAATTAACAAATCATTTGTAAATAATTTAAAAGTCTAGAAAATATAATTTCCTTAAGAACATATTTCATGAAATCATTATGTTTACATAACAAGTTTTCATATCCATTTAAAAAGAGCAAAAATATGTTATGCACATATTTACTTACCTCAAATTATTGTAGAATGCTATATACTTCTATGCTTAACCAAGGTTGACTAATACTTTAGGAACAAATAGCAACCCAGAATTTTCAAAGATCATCAATAATAGTAAGATATTTTGTAGAGTCTAGAAATACCATGAAGGGAAGGGAAGTACTAGCTCCTATTTGTAGAGTCTAGTGCCTTGATTTTACTTATCTCTTCTTATATTTTCCTAAATTGGCTATTGATAATGTATTATGATTTATTTACTAATCAAGCATTAGTGGTAACTTCGATACCTTTCCTAATTGTCAAACAAAATACTACGATAAATTACCCAAATCGACATCTCTATCTGACATAGTTAATTAAACATTTCGTAAGTACATCCCATATTAATTACTTAGAATTCAATTACCTCCCGGTTTTTTGTTTTTAACCTAAGTGGTTACTAGATTATTTAGGTACCAATTTTCTCTCAAAATTTCAATAGCCTCAAACTGTGCTTACCTAATCTGACAGACAAATTAAACTTTTCTAAATATTAATTTATCTATCTCTAATCATCTAGTTTGTCAATCAACAATTTAAGAGCAATTAATACAAATAAACACAAGTAAATAAAAACATTCTCGTATTAAAAATATACCAATTAGTCAAAACATACCCAATATAAGCTATATCAAGTCCCTAAAACAAAGATTTTAACCTAACATCACATAATCCATCATAGAGCTTATCAAGAAATTCATAATTTTTAAATACATAAAAACTAACAAATAACAATTATAAACCAAGAAATCCAAGAGAAGAAGAAGCTTTTCCATAAATCTTCTAGTATTTTCCCAAGTTTCTTCAATTTTATTGATTATTCTCCTACTTTCTCTCTCTAGAACTCCCTCAATATTACTCACTTTTTCCCTTAAATCTTTGTTTCTAATTGGATAATGAAGGATGATGACCCAAAAAAAAAAAAAGAAAACTTAGAATTGGCCAAACTGGCCCATCCAAGGTTGATCCGGTGGCTCCAAAAGCTTCTAGGGACGTCATTGCCAACATAAAGGAGCGCGAATGGGCAACGTTTAGTGGGGGCGCGCAATGGGCTCACGATAGGGTGAATTAGGTGGCGCAGCTGCACCCGCAGTTCTATCTCTCCTCATGCTTGCATTGTGGGAGAATGGCAAAGTCACGGCTCACTTGTTGGGCTTGTCCTCTTTTTCCATTTCTTGCAATTTGGTTCCCATGCTTTTGCGTTTTGATCCTTGATGTTCTTTTCAATGCTAAACTTGCCTTGGGTACCGTGTTTTCTCGCCTTCCTGGACACGAACATAAAAATTCATAAAATAACAACAAGACTCGAGGATTAAGCACATATTTAAGTTCTAAGGTTTGTGATTTATAAGTAAAATACTCATTAAATATCCTCAAACTTAGACATTTGCTTGTCCTCAAACAAATTTAATAATTTTTCTTTAAAAAATATAATGAATTTAATATAATTTTTAAATAAATATATTATATATGAAATAAAACGTTAAAAAAATTTAAATTTTTTTATAATTAAATATGAAATTATTAATAAGAAAATAAGAAAGAAGAGATATTTTCTCTCCATTGTGTGGTTGTTGCTTTCCTATCTTTATTTGCTTGAGGACAAGGAAATGCCTAATTTCGTAATTTTTCTTTAAAATATAATAAATTTAATACAATTTTTTAAATAATTACATTATATGTGAAAATAAATCATTAAAAGAATTTTAATTTTTTTAAATTAAATATCAAATTACTATTAAGAAAATAAAAAAAATTGACTATTTTTTTCTTGTAATATATATTATATATATATAACATGTATTTATTTTTTATACTTTTATTTATATTTAGATAAATATTACAAATATAATTTTTTGGGTCCTTGTTCTGAAATTATATTATTAAAAAATCATGTCAACTTTAATTACTTTAATTATCACCAAGTACAGATCTCTGTCTTAATTTCTTTTCTTATTCCCTTAAAATTAACCTACACACACAATCATATGTAAGATGGTTTGCACACTTTATTTTATTTTTAATAATTGTTTTTGTTAAATCCAAGTTGAGTGAATACTAAAAATAATAAATAAATAAAAGAAGAATATTATACTTACTTATATTAGTAATTAATATTGAATTATAAGGAAATCAAAATACACAAATAACATGAATATGTGTGTGTGTTTGTGTTGTAGAATCATTGGCCTATTTTTTTTATACAATTTTTTACATTAATTATAAATCGTTGGATCTAGACACGTTCAACGGTTGAAATTACATCTAACATATATATAAATTATTAATGCATTAATTATGTATTAGTTATATAGTTAAATGCAATGTTAACTATTGAATTTATCTAAATCTAATGACGTGTAATTAATATAAAAAAAATATGTAAAAAAAGAGTTCATTAATACTTTCCTATATATATGTCACGCAATACATGATGCTAGGAGTTTGGTCACACAATGAATGTTTCCTAGCTGACTTCTTGCTCATAATATTAGCATAAATATAATTATATATAACAATCAAAACCTTGCTAGTATTGTGAAACCCAGCTATCACAATTGATATCATCAAATACAAACTAGTAATAAGAATAAAATAAATTGTTAAAATAGAAATTTCTATTATAAAATAATAATAATAATACAATGTTTAAGTATGACGAATGACAATATTTAGCTTCCACAACCACATTTATAATGAACACGTTATATACATCATGCATTTCAATTATATATATATATATATATATATATATATATATATATATATATATATATTATATAACTAGAATTATAACTATTATTCATACTTACAATGGAGAAATTATTTGAACTTTGTGAGTTAATTTTCATCATGGATGCGATGGTACATTTTGCGATCATCAACAAAAGGGTGGTACCTAAGATCGATATGCCAAATACTGCAACCATGCTTGAACTAAAGGAGTGGATCGCAGAAGTTATGATGCAGTTGTAATTCAGCACAATCTCATCTTTAACGACAATATTATAACTAATGATAAAGTCATTGGTGAGCTTAACTTCCGAGGATTTGCTACATTCACTCTTGTTGTTCGACTCTTTTATAGAGACATGTCATTTCTCATCTTTGTGATATTGGATAATGAGTTTGGAAAAGATATCCCTATAGAAGTTAAGAAATCAATCTTGATTTCTGATTTTAAGAAAGAAACTGAAAAGATATATAATGACTCTAATTTATCTTAGAGAAAATATGGTGGATGATAATTTACTCTTTTTATAATATGTTAATATACTATCTCATATTACATGTAGAATCGTGCAAAAAAATTTAAAACTGATAAAATCAAATTGGATTGGACGAGAACCAATGAGTTTAACTTAATTTTTAAATGATATTTAGTACGGTCTAGATTTGACTTTTAAAATCTAAACGTTTTTGTCCCATTTCGATTTTGGCCCAAAAAATTTGAATCAAATCGAAAATATTTTTTATCATTAAAATGACGTCATTTTATATAGATTTTATCATCAAATCAACATTATTTTATGAAATTTAAAAAAATTGTAAAAAAAACTTGAAAAATCGAATCAGACCAAACCACAGTTCAGTTAAAATATATTCGGTCTAATCTTAGTTCGATTCTAATTTTTATTCGGCTCTATTCATTTCTAAAAGTTAAATCTTTAAAATTTTTCGATATAATCGAATTTTGAAAAAATCTAGACTGAACTAGACCATATCCACTACTAATTAGATGCAATTTAGACCGCTAAACCATGTCCACCGCTAATTAAATGCAATCTAATCTAATTAGATTTATGATATTTGTTAGTTATTTTAATTAATTAATAATACATTTCTATGGAGAAACATGTAACAATTTATCTTTTCATCAACAAAATTTATGACATGTTGTCTTTGTAAAAATTAAATGTCCATCTTTTATTAATTTTTATTCATTGTGTTTTTAAATATATATAACTTTTTTTTATTGTTTTTATCATAAAAATTTAAAAAAAATATGCAAAAAAAAACATATTTAAAAAACTGTCATAAGGTAAGGAAAAATTATCTATCCATAGAAGTTAATTTGACTTCTAGACAATTAATAAATTATTTATATAATATTATAATTTATTTTTACACTCTTTTTCTGAAGTTATGTTATTTTAAAATGAAAAAAAGACAGAGGTTTATAAGGTTTGACATAATAGACATATAATTCCTAGTAATTTAAAAAATATCTATAAAAGTCTCAATTTATTTTAAAAAAAGATTATACCCTTATTAATAATAGTTATTTAACAAAAAATATTATTAAGTCGTTAAAATGTGAAAAATATAATATATAGGTATTAAAAATATATTAATAAAATAAATTATAATATTATTTTAGAGTATATTAACTATTTAATATTTGTTAACATATTATAAATTTATATGTTTTATAAATACTATAATATTTTTTAATATATTAAATTAAAATATAAATTTATTTATTTTACAACATACTAACAATTCAATATTAATTAGGTATTAAAAAATATATAAAATAAATTATAAATAAATATTAATATGTAAATATAATATACTATAATATAATACTTATGATTATAATTTATATTTATATATGGTTAACATATATAAAATATGATAAAAATAAAATTTATTATTTATAAAATATATAAGTTTAAAATACATTAATAAGTTTTATATTATTAATGTATTATTTATTAATGAAATTTTTATAAATGTATTACATTTTTTTTTAAATTTTAAAAATTTAATAATAATATTTGTAAATAACTATTTCTAATCAAAATATAGTCGTCTTTGTTAAATAAATTAAAACTCTTATAAATATTTTTAAAATAATTAGAACTTATGTATCCATCAAGTCAAATTTTATAAACCTCCATGTCCTTTTCTCTTTTAAAACTCGTATAATTAACCTAATTTATTTATTTTCTTTAAAACTGACCTGCTCTACTGAAAAGATAAATAAATAAAAAAAATTATTTTAAAGGTTTTTATTCCATTTAATTTGCACCATCATAGTTAAGTTATTTTAATGCAAAGAACATAATTTGAAGAAGCATAGATATAGGTTGGTTATTGTAAGCATAATACTATGCGAAAACATTGAAAACAAGAAGGCATCATAAGCAAAATCTGTAAGTCCACTAAATTTCTAACAAAATGCACTCGTCAAATAAGGTATGTAACAAATACATTTTTCTTTTCAAATGTGCACTCTACAGAAATGTCAGGAATTCAGGTAACAACATGTCAGCTGATAATGCCAGGCCCGTTGGCTTACCCTTTAGCTCTGGTCTTAGAAACTCCTTTTGGCAATCATTCCTCAGGAAATCCTAATGTATGAGAAACAGTATACGATCATTAAAAATTCTCAAGCATTTTCCAAGATCCAGGCAGTACAAACAACACGTCATCTGATAATGCCAGGCCTGTTGGCTTGCCCTTTAGATCTGTTCTTAGATACTCTTTTTGGCATTTCAGTTGTTAAAGCGTACATCTTCACTGCAAATAATTCCTCGGGAAATCCCTTTTGATCCTGATGTAAGAGAAAAAAAAATGTCAATTTTCAAGCATTTCTTCAGGGAGCACAAACCATAAATGTGTCTAAGATGGATTCCATGTTTTTAAGTGGCTTATAAGAAGTATATCTTAAAACTTAAATTTACAAGAGGGAACCTCGCATTCTTGTATTTGAATCCCTTCGGACACTAAAGATTAAATAATAATTATTTGGATTTATGTGACAAGCCCATTAAATAAAATTGGGCTTGCACAAGAGGGAAATGGTAAACAACTTAAATATTATTTTTTCAAGCCACTACCTTAAATACTACTATTTTAGCCCTTACTAGCAATAATTGCACTCTTGACACAGCCTATTTCTGAGTCTGGGACAAAGAGATGAAAGAATTCCATTTTAGTTTCATATAGTCTTTCTTCAAGCTTAAGCTTTTAAATTAAGTAGTAATTCAATATTTATGTTTATTTAAGATAGGAGTAAGAACCTTTGATTTGTAGATATGTAATCCACACCGAGAAAAGAGCTCCTTGAAGTATACGTCTGATCTTGTAATGCTTCGATCTTCTTTGTCCAATACAAATCCTGCAAGGTTTTAAAACATGGCTAGGAAGAACTCATTTGGCTTAAGTGCATATTCACATGCAAGCTAATTTCGCACAATAAGAGAACTCACATATTTCACAGGAATTGATTAGAATGTAACAAATGAAAAAAGTATTTAAGTTGTAACTCAGGAACTAATTAGGTTCGCCAGTAAGATACTGCTCAAGTGCACTAATTTTGCCAAGACAAATTTGACACATACACATCAAGGCCACAGTGTTGGGTCTTAAAATAACAGCTTTTAGCAATAGGTTATAAATAAAGTAGCTTGGACAATATTTTTTAACCATTATGTTTAACAATGATCAATTGATCCTTATGGACTTGACAGACAAGATAGGCAGAGTAGGACCTCCTATGCTGATCCCAGTGCGCCAGAAAAATCAATTCATGATACTTGTAATTATGTCTTCAGTTCTTTTAAACCATTAAAATGCAGCCAAAAATTCAAAGGATACAGATAGACAAAGTGGTTTTTCTCCATTTGACACTACCATCTAAACCAAGCAGGGTTATCAGGCTATTGGTTTACATCACTTGTCCGTCTATGCTGAAGTTTCAGGTCTACTAACCTTGTTCAACCCAAGGCCTAAAATCCTACCAATTCTCTTTTGCAACGACATGGTTGTTTACCACAATTCTTAGCTACAGTAAGCCTTTAAACATGCAGTACCCATGATAAAAACACAATTCAGTAACTATTTGATATTTTATCCATTTCATTGCATTCTTTTCCCTCCCAATAATATCTCACTCCATGTCATTTTGATCAGCCATTATACTGTTATCTTCCTACAAGTATATCAACTAGATCAAGCATTAGATAATTCTCTTGACCTCTCTCTGGTGACTTCTATTTCTAACATAACTTATTTTGCCAAGCACACTGTTGAGGAAAACAGTATTTATGTTGATATTATAGGGGCCAATGGGTGTTATAATAGTAAAACACATGGAAGAGAATAACTTCCAACGGCAATTTTTTTCTTTAGATACTTGAATATGAGCAGATCATACAAAAGAGCCTCATTGGAGGGCTCAAACAGTAAAATACCAGATATTTAAGGCATGTTTGGCTAAAATCTGTCAAGATCATAATCCTAAGACAGATTAGAGATAGAAACTGAGAGAGAAAGTTACCACTCCTTGCAATGTTCTCCTTCAGGACAAAGAATCCACCAGGTTTAAGGCCAACCTGGAATCAGAAAATTTACTAGAATTATGGCACATCATATTCAAATGATAATCCTAACAGGTTTTCAATCAAAACTAACAAGAAAAAGCAGAAACGATAGATGGCATATGGCAGCACATTAAACTATGAGTCAGGTCCAGAGGAAAATTTATGGGATGAAAATCATTTGGTTCTCCATGCTTTGGCAAGCACACAAAGGAATCTCATTTTATTTTTCTGTTTAATAGGGACAAGGGCAATACTATCACAGTCAAAACAAATGTAAATATGCAGAGACTTCTTATACAAACCATCTAACTTGGTGATAAACCTAATTTTCACACGAGGAGCCTGAGCTCAAATTTCCTTCTCATGCTAATCCACTTGCATTAAACTGCTAATTAAACGTGAATGTAAAAAAAAGAAAAGAAAAAAAAAAGACATGCACTTGGGGAAAAACTAATGACTGAGATGTAAAGGGAAATTCTGCCTATAAATATGAGCTAGGTACATATTAAATTTCAACTTCATCAACAATGCTGTGCTTTTGTGCTGCCTAGCCTTAGGAAAATGTTGAAAAAAGGAAGGAAAAGATAGCAAAGTCATCATAAATGATAAAAACATTGGGTAAGATATAAATCAGTGAAAGGACAAATAGTCAGTTTACCTTTAGATAAATACAAAAATAAAAAAAAGAACACTAAAATGCAACATGGTCAGTGAATAATAAGATAATAGAATTTCAATTCATTTTTAGTCCTTTGTATTAACCACAAAAAATAGATGCTTCAATTTTTGAGGTCTCTCAAACAAATTCAATTACTATCTTATCATATAAAACTGATTAACATTTTGATACAAGTATGTACAGTGATTTACCTTAGCTCTTTTGAAAAATGAAACAAAGTCATCATCTGTCAGATGCCCAATGCACCATTGAATCCATATGACATCATATTTTCCCGGTATCTGGAGTAAACTCCTGAAAGCACGGACAATTGAATTTTACTTGTGTGGCACAAAAAGCAAAAAAACTAGAAATAACTCAAAAAGTAAGGTGCATGTGCTTTAAAAATTAAAAAAAAAAAAGAAAGAGGGGCAAAAACATAAATAAATTAACAAATAAATAAATAAAAAGAAACAGAAACAGAAACTGAAAATTTGCTGACCTGTAAGTCTGTTCAACAATATAGTTTATTGCAAGTAATTAGGGAAAAGCTATTCAGTGTGTTCCTAAGTTTTATTATCAATGACAACTGTCAGATGACCATAGCAGTTTGACAGATTGATCCTTTATTGTGCAATATACTCATAAAAAAGAATGTGATAACTAGGATTTACCTTTTTTTTTCCAATTTTATGAGAAACAGTAGTAAAGATTGAAATTACCTGGAAACTAATAATTTTTTAGAGCAATTTCAATCCAATGCTATGACATTTATTAGTAGGAGTGGGCAAAAATGCCCAACCGAACCAAACCGAACAGTTCGGTTCGGTTTGGTTCGATTCAGTTCGGTTCAGAATTAAGTTGGTTCTTGAATAATCGGTTCGGTTTAAAACCGATTGTAAAATTTTTGTAACCCCTACTGATTTTATAAATTACAAATAACTAATAATTTAATAATAATTATATAAATATACATAAAAATAAGAGTAAATATTAATAATTTTTTTAATTTTATTTATTTATTGTAATTACAATATAAATTAAAGATACCAATGAAATTTTACAAAACAAAATATTTGAAACCGAGCTGACCGAAGTACGGCTCAAAAACCGAAGTTGGACCCGAACCAAACTTCTTCCGTTCGATTTCATTATTAATACACTTCAGATTCAGTTCGGTTTTTAACCCAATTTTGCCAACCCCTATTTATTAGCCAAATTGATTCCATAGTGCATCTTAGAGTCCTCCATACCAATACGTGAAACAAATACCAAATAAAAACAACAATCATTTTCCCATTGTCATGAGTAATTTGCAAAATTCTTGAAAAATATTTTAGATACTGGAAGCTTTAGCACTAAAGATGCTTTTTTATGCATTAATTCCTTTCTTTCATCTTTTTTTTTTCCTTTTTCTTTTTCTTTTTGTCACTGAACAAATCATTTTCGATTATCAGCTTCATTTTTTACCATTGGTCTTGAAGTGAATTACCTGAAGTGGAACACAAAAAAAATTAGCAGCCTTGTGCATATCAGGGGCCATAGAGTTTTCAGAGGCCAAATTTTCACGAGCAGCATCTAAGAAATGAGACACTGGCTCAAGAAGATCAACCTGGGATAACATTAGAAAGATTAATAATAATAATGACAAGCATAATGACATAAAATCACATTTGCAGAATATCAAATGATAGACTGCAGAAACCCAAAAGTTAGTAATAATATTGGCCTTACGTCATTAAAGTATCTTATTAGAAGATTCTTGGTGATTCTTCCAATGCCACAACCACAATCTGCAAAGGATTAGACAACGGAGAAGACTTATTACCAATCCACAAGTAGACAATTAAAATACGTGAAATAATCAATCACCCAGTATAACTAAAGCTGCACAGGAATTTGGTACTTTAAGCTTTATAACCTTGATCAGTCTTCAGATAGTCAAGAAAGAATAAAAAGAATTTTAGCATATTAATCATCTTCCATCATTTTTATAATATCCGGGATGTGTTTTCCAGGCAAATGTCAAAGTTCCCAATAAACTGAAACGAAAAGTTACCATACAAGTGTTAACTTCATGTAGTCTGCTAGAGAAAAACTAAAGAAGTACTATATTTTAGCGTTAATTTCAATTCACTACTTTAAAACTCCTGAACTGTGAACACGCATCTTCTATAAGAATACTAAAGAAAAAGGTTATCCTTCATCCAAAATGCAAAGCCATACCCTAAACCAAATATGAGATAACATTAACACCTATCCCATCTTTACTGCATAATTCACAAAGTAATCCTTTGAAATTTGTTCGTTACATGAATGGAAACAGCAAAATAATTTCTTGTTAAGTGGCTCCTGCACTAAAGCCAATAATTCACTGTTCCATATATTTTCACTTTTACCTCTTTTGCTCTCAAAAGATGTATTTTCTTTATCCAAAGCATCGAGCCAACTCAATATTTGACAGGTGTGGCTTCTGGAGAAGCACTTATACCAGCTTTTACCATTAAAAAAAATCATAATAAAAGCACGTGCATTTACAGCAACGGCTTTCAGTCGAAATCGCTTTCAACCAAATCACCCCAGAAAGCACCCCAATTCCTCTACTTTCATCCAATTTTAACCAGCTGAATACCTTATCCTACTAAACAGTAACAAGAATTAATCTGCTCAACAAATAAAACCCATACAAATCATACAAAGAAGAGAGGAAGAACATGGGTACCAAGAGCAACAAGATGCTGATTTCTTCCAGCGTCGGGAAACCGCTCAGAGAAGAGAGTCTGGAGAAAAGCTTCGCTGCCCTTTATATCAGCTTCATTCACGTTTCCGAATCCGCCCAGAACCCCATCAACCGACGCTTCCACGCCCTTCACTCACGGAAAAACTTTAAGCTCATATTGATAATTTCACGCAGTTCTCAAACAGCAAAAACTGAAATGTATTGGGTTCAATTTGATACTTACTTCCCAATACGAAACGCCTTCCCTATACCACTGAGTTTTCTTCTGCTGCTGCTCTCCTTCTTCTCCGATTTGTTCTCTCCACATTTCTTCTGCGTTCTTAAACGCCTTCCCGTCGGAATCTAACCCACTTACCTCCATAGCTTCCTCGTCCGCAGCTTGAAGGTTTCTCTATTTTTCTTCTTTTCCGTTCCTAAATTATTTAATTTTGAAGTGGGTTTAACAGATACCCCTAATGTTTGACACAACATCAGATATCCCGGCGAATTCGACACTTGCCCTGCGACCCCATGGAGGTTAAATTTCTATTCACAAAAAAATCTGTCAGCTTTATACAAATTTACCATTTTACCCCTAATATTATAAGAAAAATAAATAAATAAAGTTTCGTGTCTACTCCACTTTCAAATCAACATCAAACTCAAGTGTGGATTTTTCTTCTTCAAATCCAACTCAAAACCAAATCCCAAACTAAAATTAAGATTGTTAGGGGCCTAAATCTCAAATGGGCTAATAAGACCAAAAAAAAGTGGAATATAAGCTATGGGTCCTCGTAAGCTAGTTTTTCTTTTTTTCAGGATAAACTCCTCTGTGGATTCCTAGCATTTTTGTATAAGGTTAGAAATTATGTGAAGTACTAAAAGTCACACTCAATGGCAGTTTGAGATTATTGTAAATTTAAAAAAAAAATTTACTGCGTTAAAAAATAATCAACTTTAAATAAATCAATTTAATATTAGGTAAATTTTATTTTTAAAAATACTATGAATTTAAAAATCAATTTTGTGTGTTTGATAAATTTATTATTAAAAATATTGTAGCAATATAATGATTAAAATGTACACTATAAATAGTGATAAATAAAATTATTTGAAGTATTTAATATAGTATGATATAATACAATATATTATGATATGGTATAATATAATTTATAATATAACTTAATATAATATTGCTTACTTAAAAAATTTATAAAAAAATATACATATTATAACTAAAATAAAAGTACAAAAGTAATGAAAAGAAAATTCTTGATCTTAACAATTTATTTCTCAATTAATGTTTAAATTTAAAATTATTTGTAGGTTAATTTTAAGTTTTTATAATTTTAAATGAATATATTTGTTATTATACTTAGAAATAAAACTGCTTTTTAAAATTAGATTTTAAAAAATAACTATTTTTCTATTTCTCAAAATTTATTATAAGATGGTGTGATTTTATCAAAAATAATTTTAAAATATTTTATCAAACACCTAAAATGACTTTGACAGTTTAAAATTATTTTTATTTCTCTTAACAACAGGACCAAACGAGCTCTCAACATGTTGAGTATCAGATCAGTATGATGCAGTTTTGCAACTGGTATCATAGATACATAACTTAAAAAGGCTGCTACTTGTAAAATATAGGATCTACGGAGTACCCTAATTAGAAAAGATGGGCTATAATGGACAAGGATTGTGAAATGTGATAGTCTATTCCGATCATAAATCTCACATGACTTAAGAACACAAATATAAATGAGAATATAAAATGCATGGACTGATTCTGTTCTTATAAGTTAGTTTTTTAGAGTAAGTTTTATCCATGCGTTCCTAACAAAAATTAAAATCAACTCAGCTATTCTCTATACTT
Organism: Melia azedarach; assembly: GCA_028052125.1. NCBI lineage: Eukaryota > Viridiplantae > Streptophyta > Magnoliopsida > Sapindales > Meliaceae > Melia > Melia azedarach. The sequence continues at coordinate 4,430,936 of CM051406.1, forward strand.
CTGTTATTCAATTCCAAAAGAATTCAGTTTTTTCAATAGAATAATAATATTTTTATCCCTAAACTTTAGATAAATAATAAATAAGAATAGATTTTGTTTAATTTTATTATTTTAGTTTATGTTATGTAGGAAAAACAAAAATTCTTGCGAAAAAGGGATTTGCGAAAAGGGATTTGTGAGGAGGCTTGTTCAAAATAAGAAACAATTTTAAATTTATCCCTGTTTATCTTAATGAGATGAAAAATCATCCTTGTTTATTCTCTAGGACAGGGATGAGAATTGGCTTCTTTTTATCGCTCATCCCTAATCTCCGCATAAGATTTAAACATTTAAAAACTAATTTGTGCTCAAAACTATTTTATTTGATAAAACTATTTTATTTGATAAAACTATCACAAAAAGTTAAAAATTTTAATCCAACCAATTAAGCCCCTAAGTTTTCTGAAAAAGAAAAAAAAAATGAAATTGTCAAGTTTTAGAATTTGATGCTTTTTTATTAAGATTGTTCCACACAAACAATCACCTAGGCTGATGTATTGGCAATTCGGTATATATGATTTAAACATTCTTGTAACATTAGTAAATGCATACAGTAATCAATTTACATTTTGTTGAAATTACAATATTTAATTTTCACAATAATTATTGTGATGATCAAAATGAGACATAATATTTTAAAAAAAAAGTACATGTTTTACTTCATAAGGTATTTTATTTTTCTCTGATGGTGGAAAAATTAAGAAAAAATATTATTTCCATCTCTAATATATTTCGACATTACCACTTACATTTCTAGTATATTTCGACATTATCACTTACATTCTTATTATTTCAAAATTACACCTTTAGTCTTTACCGTTATAACATGGATATTAAATATTAGTATATTTTATTATTTGACACATTTTAAATTTTATTGGGTTTAAACTAATAGAAAAAAATATAAAAAATAAACTTCTTTTTATTAAGATACTAATTGCTTTCATTTTTAATTTCAATTTTTTATTTTTTATTTTAACAAATAATTATTGAATAATATTTTTTTTAGATTATAAAATATTCATAATTAGGCTTTATAAAACGTCTTATTCATAAACAATTTTTTATAAGAAATTTAGGTTTTTTATATTATTTTTAGTTAATTTACTGTAAAATTAAAAAAATTCAAAAGAAATAAACTTATTTAAATTTTATTATTTTATTATTATTTAATTTTATTGTAAAACTAAAAATAAATAAGTTTTTAGATTTTATTTTTATTTTTATTAAAATTTTATTATTTTTATTTTTATTTGATCTTATTGTAAAAATTTTAAAAATAAAAAGAATAAACTTATTTATATTTCATTATCTATATTTATATTTGATTTTATTGTAAAATTTTAAAAATAAAAATAAATAAATTTATTACATTATAAATTTATTTTTTTTAGCTTTAGTAATTTTTTAATTTGAAAATAATTTTTATTAAATAATTTTATTCTTAATGTTTATTTGAGTTTTTTAAAATTGATATTTATTTCACTTATTATCAATATAGGGACAATAAAGTCATTTTTACTCAAAAATTAAATTTTTAAGGTTAGTGTTATAACGGTAGAGACTAAAAGTGTAATTTTAAAATAGTAAAAAATAAATGATAATATCAAAATACATTAGGGATGAAATTGATATTTTTTTAAAAATTAATTATCTTATCAAAATGACGCTCCACAAACAATGTGTTAAATAGACTACCCATCAAACTCAAAGGTTCAATATATCTAATATTAAATGGCGAGTTAAAACCAATATAAATTACCATGATTTTTTGTTGTATTTTTATAATATATACATTATATTTCAAAATACTTATAAGTTTAAGAAATAAAAAGGGGTATGAAAAGACATGTCCTAATGAAAAAGTATGTGAAAAGACATGTCCTAATGAAAATGTACATGTGTATATAAATAAAGGTCATATCTTGGCTTTATGATAAGAGAGAAAAAGAGAGAATGTGATCGATTTTGTTTATTCAAAAGATTTTATACTTGGGAGTACACCCTTATAGAACTAACAGCCATTGTATCTTGGAGGAAATACTGCCACAAAACCTATTTGCACCAGGACATTATCCTAGAGGGGCAGAAATTTCCTTAAGGACAATGCATTATCATGCCTTGGCTTGAGAATATCTTGTGTTATTCTTAACATCATCCAATCTTTTTTAAAAATCTCCAACATTTTTAAGTTCCCATCTTATACATGCATTTGTAGAGATGTTACAAGAATATATACAACATAACCAAAAGTGTATAGATGGGCTATATCAAATTGATGACTAAGTACAAGTTGTAATAAAGAATGTTATTGAGAAACAATAGACCCAACACGAATTAACATCGTAGCATTAATATAACATGTAATATAGCATATCCTCGTCCATAGATTAGTAACTAAGTGCACAATAATAAAGTTCTAGCAATTGTTTGGAGTCCATTAATGATTATTGATTTAGTTAATCCATTTTAAGCATAAACATGTAAAACATATGTCGTCCATCAATCCCCATTGATGTGCAAAAGTCATCAAATATTTTAAAAGTATGTAAATTCACCAACATTATCTAGACATATAGCCTTGATTGGAAGATTTGGAAACTGTGCTTTTAATTTAATAATTTGTACAAGCAATCTAGCAAATGTAATATTACATGTAGATAATAGACATTTGAAGTAATATAGAGATATTATACATTATTCTCATTCAAAATCTCAATATAATATCCATTTTGACGAATATTTTTAAAAACTAATTAGATATTTTTTTTAATCTTCATGAACATAAATACGGATTGGCAAAATAACCTAAGAATAGAAAAACCAAATTGGATTGTATTAGAACCAATTGGTTCAGTTTGGTATGAGTTTGGTCTAATTTTTTAGAAGATCGAAATTTTCAAAATAAAAGTTATCCATATGAGGAAGTTAAAGATTTCACTTACTAATTTTGTGCTGATAATTGAGTGTAATTGTTAACTTGAGTTAAAAATAGAAAGAAAAAAAATAGAAAGATGAGATGATATTTTAATTATAGCTCACATTATAGATATTTTTTTCTTCAATTTATTATTAAATTCAATTATTATATTAATAATTTGATACAGTATTACATATATGAGAAAGGATCAACAACTCTATATTTTTATACATATATTTACACTTATTTGTAAACCGCCGGATCTATGTATTTTTTGTTAGACCTTAGGTCTCATTAACCTAGATTTTAATGATTATAGAATACATTATCTAATTCAAGATATGAAAAGAGAATCAAGCTCTAAGTAAAAATTCAAGAAACAAGTATAGTATTTTATTTTGTATTTGTACTTGTATATTTGTGAATGTAAGTGTGTATAATGTTTATTACAAGCTCAAAAGGTTTCTATAAAGTAAAGTTTTTAAATTTTGAAAAATGGACCAAATCGTAAGATATTAGAACTTGAGAACTAGACTAAACTTGCTAAAGTCTGAAATTTGAAAACTGGACCAAGTTGCAAGATTTTTAAACCTTGAAAATGGACTAAAGTGTAAAAATTTCAAATCTGAAAATAATGTCTGGTCAACCACCCTGCCAACCTGATCGACCAACTTTCTGGGTTTTCAATTTTCCCTTGTTTTTACTCGGTCGATCGACCTTGACAATCTAGTTGACCATACTCTAAGGTTTTTTATTTTTTCTTTTTTATCTTCAATTCGGTCGACCAACTTGATCAATCTGGTCAATTAACTTGACCAAAATTTATCACGATTAGTTTTTGACACAAATATGAATTTGAGACTTATCTTTTATAACATATATGCTTTAAATTGATTTTGAGAAATCTGAAGCTAAAACAACCTCATCAATCTTATTCTTGAACTTTAAATTGTCATACACACATCAAATTCTTCAAGGGACATTCAATTTCATCACCTACTCTTAAAGAGGTCATTTTGTAAGTTTCTTGTAATTGTTTGATTTCGGTTTTTGATTACAAAAAGTGAAAAAAAATGAATCTTTCATGTTTGAGAAGTTAATTTGTGTTTAATTAGTGTAAACACTTGCATAAGGTTATTGGGTGCCAAGACCTGAGGTTGTAATTGTGAAGTCCTGTGTGGATTCAAGACTTTTTTAATAAAATCTTCAAGCTTCAAGAATGGATGTAGGGTGAGTTATTGCCGAAACACTATAAATCTGATGTTTAATATCTAATCTTTATCTCCTTTATTATTACATATATTGTATTGTTGTGTGATTGGGTAGAAATTTAAATTTAGTGTTAATATTTGTTAAAACCCCAATTGACCCTTTCTCTTAGGTTATTTAGTAGCATTTCATTTCTAACGGTTGAGATTATATTTGACATATTCTTTAATTATGGTGCATTATTATGGTGCATTAAATACACAGTTAAATTTAATCTTAATTATTAGAAGTATCTAAATCCATCAATCTACAAATAATATAAATATATATGTAAGAGTACGAGGCTACTAATCCTTCCCTTATATATATATGTGTGTGTGTGTGTTAGTGACAAGTCCATGGGTGAAAAAATTCAATAATATCTAGTAAATAATTAAATTCATTAAATGTGTAAGGGAGTTTAAGCCATATTTTAATAAAAATATTATGATAAAATTAAGACATAATTTAAACAATTTTGACAATTTGCCCTACCATTTGTTTTCTTAGCTTGATTTCAACGATGTTCCGTACTGAGGATTAGACTGATACAATTGAGACAACTATGTCTAGATGTGTCATTTCATTAGCATTTAGGGACAAGCAGTTATGAATCTATTTTAGAGCTGGGTAATGACATACGGACCTCTATAATATAACATTTTTAGTAACAGGGACATAGGTTTTACATTTCTATCAAATATTTTTATAGCCTTACATGAGATATTTTAAGAACTTATTTGATACAAATGAAGACACTATGTTCTTATTTTTATTTATTTTAACAAGAAAAATATTTCATTTATTTTAGAATACAAATCATGACAGAGATTATAAGTCAGTGTAGATTTATATCCAATTTTTAATAAGATTATAGAGATCTATTTCAATATAAAGATCAGATAAATCATCAAACTCACTGAAGGCTATGGAGAAGATAGATGCAACACCATTCCGTGTGATATTTTTAATTAAAAGGAATTGTTTAGAAAAAAAAAAGAAGAAATTTTAGACAAGAGCTCAACTGGAAAATCTAATGTGGCTCTTTTCCTTCGCTCTCAATTTCTTTAATAAATTGTCCTGACTTCTGTTATAACAGATCCTTTGTAATCCTCTTTTCCTTCACTGTGTTCTTATTTTTAAATTAACGAATTCTCATGCTTTCAATTATCTTCTATTGTCCTCTTTATTCTTTTATCATTTATTTAATTTAAAACTTTAAGAATTTTTCAATGACTAAATATAAGGTAATATATGAGAAAATAAAAAATAAAAAATAAAATTAAATTAGGACTTCTTTAAAAAATATATATTTAGGGCTCTAACAAAAATAATTAAATGCAACTTTATTTTCTGTTAACATATTTACATTTTTATCATTATTAGATTTTTAAAAAAAATATTTTCTTGTAATATAAGGTGTGCGCTATATAATTTACATTTATATAATTTTCACACGAATATTTTAACTAATTTAGTTTTTTATTATATTTAATTTATTTGGCTTCTTACTATAAAAATAATAAATTTAGTATAGAATCTCTCATACTTGAATTTTAGAGAAAAAAATCAATTACTAATTTGATATTCATTATATATTAAAAATCACCGATTAATTATTCAATTAATAATTACAATTACATAATTAATATAATAGTTAATTTTACATACGTGGCATCATCCTATTAATTTGATCATATACCATGACTACATGTCAGCGGACCAAGATGATCCAAATGATCAAAACCCGCTCGAACAAAATGCAGAAGAGAGACCAGCGAGTGCACAGCAAATCTCCTGCAATCTTGCATAGACAAGAAATCCCATTTAACAGGCAAGGTCCTCCATGCTAACATCCTTGGCAATGGCCTCTTCAGAGAGACCTTTCTCTGTAATCGCCTCATAACATTGTACTCCAAATGTATTCGATAAAATGCCCCAGAAAAACATCTATTACTGGAGTGCAATCTTAAGTGCTCAATAAAGCAAGAATTTAGAACTCGCGCATGAATTGTTCGATGAAATGCCGAGAGGAATGTATCCTACTCAGTTCTCTAATGCAACTGTGCTGAGTGCTTGTGCAAAATTGTCGTCCTCGTTCCAAGGGAGATGGTTTCATGCAGAGATAGAGAAAGATAGATATATTAATGATATCTTTGTGGGGAGTGCTCTTATTGATATGTATTGTAAATGTGGATGTAGATGAGGCCAGGCAGTTTTCGGATATGATGCCTGGAAAAAATATTGTCACGTGGAATGAGACAGGATACATGGATATGGAAATGAGGCTGTTTGTCTTTACAAGGACATGATTGCATCGGGTTTTAATGCTGATGGTATTACCTTTGTCACTATATTGACTGCTTGCAGCCATTCTGGGTTGGTTGATGCAGGGAATGAAATATTCAATTCAATGCAGCAAGAACATGGAGTAGAGCCGGTATTGGGTCATTATACTTGCATGATTGATTGTTTAGGTCGAGCTGGCCGTTTCCATGAAGCAGAAATTGTTATAGATGAGATACCATGCAAAGATGATCCTGTTGTATGGGAGGTTCTTCTAAGTTCTTGTCAAGTTCATGTTAGCAAAAAGGGCAGCAGAAGAACTCTTCCATTTAGACCCTAAGAATTCTGCCCCTTATTTGCTTCTAACAAACGCCTATTCTTCTCTAGGAAGATGGGATGACTTGAGGGCTATTGTAGAGCAAATGAGTGAAAACCACGTGGTCAAGGATCCAGCTTGTAGTTGGGATTGAATATAAAATTCGATGTAAGTCTTTATGGTGGTGAATTACCTGAGGACTGTTCTATAATGAGGTAGATTTAGTAAACAATGCAACATCCTTACTTCAGGTTGATAGCATTAAGCTAAATCTTCCTTCAACAGGCCTTGATTGCTCAAAGGTGTGTTTCTATTTAAGTGACAGTGATTTACTCCTAGACTCCTGAACTGATCACTGCTTCTGGCCACAGATTTTTCCTCACTTATGTTGAACAATGGAGTGCTATTCTTTCTGGAAACTAGGAATTGGAGAACTCCTGTTGTAAGCTTCAAACTTTTCAAGTTAAATGGGTTTAGAGCTTCAAAGAGTTGCTGGCTTCTTGAAGTACTGAGTTGTTTATTCTTCTAACATGGACATTAGTAATATGTTTGACTCATCAGGCCTTGATCTTTGAAGGATGAACTACAGGTGGATAGTGCACCAGATATTCATTATTTGAGAGCTAACTATCAAAGGGAAGTATTCAAGGCTTTTTTCAGTGAAAATTAAAATGTATGTTGGGTTTCCATTTTCTATTAGCTGTAGATGTGTTTTAGAGTGACGATCAAAGGCAAAACAGAGAATCACAGCAAGACTTGGTAGTGCAACTTTATGCCTGGCTCTATCAGGCGAAAATATCTTTCCTCCTCTGTGATATGGAACACTTGTTAACACTTTTATCTTCAGAATATTTTTACATACTCCATGATCACACAAAATTGCCGTACAGTTCCATTGATGTTGACCAAATGAAATGTAGGTTCTTGTTTGGAGTATGATATTCTGGCACCCTGATTTATCAGTTTTTGTGCATTCCACAGCATCTGATGTATAATGTGTCCTTACAGTCTTCTACTTGCATTAAAGGCAAACAGCACTCTATGGATGGTGCTCCTTGCTTGGGCTTTGCTCACGACTAAAGTTCATTACAATGCTGATGAGGTATACCTGTGCCTTCTGAGTTATCATTCACCTTTCAGCAGCAGGGGCTTGACATTCTCCACATTTTTCCTTAACAGGGGAGAGAAAAGACTGCTATGAACGGAAATCTATGCACGTTCTCCTTGAAGTGTTGTTTGCCTTCATCTGCGGTTTACATCTCTGAGCGCTCTCATTGTTGAGCTACAGTTGGTTTCTCTTGTGTTTGTCTTGTAGAGCCTCAATTTGACAGTTTACAGAAAAACACTCTTTTGCTTGTGTGTATGCTAAAACTTCCCCCAAACTCTGTCTGATCTCTTTGTTGTCTTTTGCATGCTCACCAATTCATGATTAACGCAAAGTGACAGTCAAATGTCATTCTAAATCTATTGGCAATATTTGTGATTCTTTAAGTGAAAAATATGTATTAGCTGTTTTGTGTTCTGGGATTCTTTAAATTCAGAAATTGTGCTGCCCTTGCTAATAATCAGTAAGGAAATGTGTCTTCTTGCTTGTTATTTATATGAATTAATACAAACTTTATATTTTTATTCTTTTAATCATATAATATCATGTTATTTTATATGAACAGTTTGTATGTATATATAGTATTACTCTCTCTAAGCACAAAAAATATAATTAATTGTGCCTATTAACTTAATTTCAACATCGATGATTTCTGAATATATATAATAAGCAAATTATATTGAATTTATGAATATTTGAACTTGGGATTACATTAGTATTATTATTACAGTGATGACAAGGCAAGGTAGGGTCTGATGCAGAAAGACCTCGTAAAACATTGCATACATTATTCACTTACTACTGTTTTATTGAGTCTTAATTTCTTCCTGATTAAGACCGATTGTTACTATTCTTCTTTCCGCTTTAACTGAGCTCCATAGAAAGTTTAGTGAATCCTGAAATGAAAACAAACACACAAGTAACATTTTATCTCGTTCATTTAAATCTTTAAGGTTACAGAACAAGAGTTAATATACTAACGTTTCACAGTTGGTGCTGGTGGAGACAGGGAAGCCAACTTTGATCTTGCAAGCGTCAGGAATTTTGCTCAAGAATCTGTCCTGAACCCCCAAAGACTTGGCTCCTGCCTTCAAGCATCGGCAAATTGCTTTCTTGTCATCCACCGTTTTCACACTTTGTGCAAGCTGTTGCAGCCCTCTGCAGCATGCTGGAGTCGGCGTTGCTGCCTTCCCAGTTGCAAACCCGACACATGCTGCTGCTTTGGGGTCGACTGTGCCACATGGAATGATTGCCTTGCTGATGCTTGCAAAGAAGAAGAGAAGAAAGAGCAGGAAGAACATGGAGAAGAAGAGGTTCTTCATGGTTAAATGGGAAAGTACGTAATTCTAGTAACAAGCTCTTGAAAAGTGCTTCTAAGTATCTTGGAAGCAGTTTTGCTGATGATGTAGAAATTGAAGTGGCGGAGAAGGGTTTAAATAGGATATTATTGGGATACATTGGGAGGATGAAGTTTGAGTCTCCCTATGAGATTTTGATCAATGAATTTGCTGAATAATATTTCATTGGGGTGGATGATACAAACTGATGAGAAAGAGACAGCTTATAAAGATTATATAATGAACCAAAAATTACAGGATGCTTCTGAATTTCTACCCTCTAGAGAAGTACACAAAATTAAATTTGACCTTTTCTTGGGTTTGTGAAAAATCTAAAAATTCTCTAATTTATGTTTTAAATTTCTAGTGTTTCGTATTAGATTATAATTTTCATTGTTATACTAAATATCAATTTTTGTTTTTCATATTTTTAAGGAACCCAATATAATTGACATACGTAATTAAACATAGAATTAAATAATTATAACATATTTAAAAATTCATAATTATAATAAATATGTAAACATTCGTTTATTTATTAATTTGGGCAGGAAAGGAATAGAACTTCGTCACCAAGGTTGCAAAAAGGTTAAGACATTTTAGAAATCCAATAAGAAATCCCGAATTTCAATCCTATCAAGTGCTGCAACTCCCTTGATTGAATATTGTAAGACACAAGATGTGGCTCGATATATAAGTAAGCAACATCGGGATCAACAGGGTGGAAGCTTAACACATCAAATGCAAAAGGGATATTCTTTCTGATTTTTACCCTGTGTCAATATCCTGTCATCTATCTTATGCTCCAATTGCTTCCATTTTCCTGCATCGTAATCCTCAAGTTCCTAGAAACTTAAGCGTTTTCACTTCTGAAAGTTCCAGCCCATGTTAGTTGGGTTATTGTTAGTGTTTTTATGTGTGTTATTGCTAATGGCGCAAAGAAGAGTAAGGAAGAGAGAAGATAATGCTAGAAATTGTAATTCATTCATATAACAATCATAATGTTTTCATATATTTATAGTAGAAACTAAATATCCTTGATCTAAATTTATCTAGTCTGACTATCTTAATTTAGTTATAATAGAATTATCCAGAAAGAGTTCCTGAATTAATGTAAAAACCTAGTCAAATAATTTTGTACTTCTCTTAGTCAAACAATTATGCACTTCTCTAACATTCTGGGTTTTTTATAACATGTGCTAGAAGAGACTCAACTTTAACACTCCTCCTTGATGCTCTTCTTGCAAACTCCAAGCTTATTTCTGAAGTATTCAAAATTTTATTCTTGTCAATGCCTTGGTGAATATGTCAGGGAATTTGCTCCTAACTGCTGCAATGCTCCAAGCTGACTTGCTTTGTGCTTTTTGCTTCTCTAACAAAATGGAATTTAATCATAATGCGCTTGGTTCTCCTATGCTGGACCGGGTTTTTGGCAATAGCTATAGCAGATTTGTTATCACAATACAACCTGGTGGGTTGATCTTGAACTTTTCCCATATATGCCAGAATCCTTCGTAGCCATATTGCTTGATTTACAGCTGCACAGGTTGCTATATATTCAGCCTCTGCAGTAGATTGAGCAACAGTTTCTTGTTTCTGTGAGAGCCAAGAAGATACTCCATTGCCAATGGTAAATGCATAACCAGATGTACTTTTCATATCATCAATGGATCCAGCCCAATCACTGTCCGTAAAACCAATTAATTGTATATCTTCTACAGCAGTATACTTGGATTCCATAATCAATAGTCGCTTTGACATACCTCAGTACTGTCTTAACTGTTGCAAGATGATGTTGATTTGGATGGTGCATAAATCTGAAGAGGAGACTTGAGGCAAACAGATGTTTGGTCTGGTAGTTGTGAGATAAAGTAGGCTTCCCACCAAACATCTATATTGCCTTGCATCAACTTCAAGTGAGCCATCTTCCTTTGAAAGCTTCTCATTTGCCGCCAACAGAGTGTAGAAAATGCCTACATATTTCCAACGACTTGGTTGCGTATTTCTTTTGACATATGAAACTGCCTTCATTATTTTGTGTGATCTCCATACCAAGAAAATAGTGTAGAAATCCCAGATCTGTCATTTCAAACTCCTCCTTCATTTGTGAATTTGAGCAAGATTGCTACTTGTCACAATCAAATCATCAACATATAATGAAAGTATAATACTGTCAGAACTTCCATAAATCTTGACATATAGTGTAAGTTTACTTGGATTCCTTGTAAAGCCTTGTTGTAGGAAGTAAGAGTCTATCCTACTATACCAGGCTCTTGGTGCTTGTTTGAGACCATATAGTGCCTTTTTCAATTTCAGAACTTTGTTCTCTTGGCCTTCAATTTCAAATCTTGGTGACTACTCAATATAAATTTCTTCTTCAAGAAGTCCATTGAGGAATGCTAATTTAATATCGAAGCTGAAATACTGGCCACTTCTTTTGAGCAGCTAGTGCAAGGACAAGTCTCACAGTATCTTGTCTTGAGACTGGAGCAAAAGTCTCATTGTAGTCTACTCCAAATTTTTGAGAGTAGCCCATTTGCGACTAGTCTTGCTTTATGCCTTTGGATAGAACCATCAAGCATTTAATTTAGGTTTTGAAAATCCATTTGAACTCCAACAATGTCTTTATCTGTAGGTTTTTCAACTAGCTCCATGTTTGATTTTTCTCTATCATTTTCATCTCCTCATGCATTGCATGCCACCATTCTTCTTGATGAACTGCCTCTTTATAGCAGGTTGGTTCTATTGCTGCAACATGACATGGTTCACACTGCTCATAAATCTCTTAAGAGAATTTAAATCCTGTGGGGCATTGGCAGAAGATGATGGCGATGATATAAGCGCTCCTCCATGGTGCTGGACTGATTGGAGTAGTAGGTTCATGGAAGGAATCATTAAGATTGTTTATTAGAGTGGGAGGTACTAACTCTGTATTTGATTCTTCTATATTCCTTTGAAATGGCGTTATTTTCGGTTGTTGTTTATTTTGAGTGAATGAAGGAAGCTGCACCATTTGTTTCTTTTCTTTCTTTTGTTCCCAATTTCAACTTACTTCTTTGTCAAATATCACATCTCGACTGACTATAACTTTCTCAGTTTCAAGGTTATAAATTCTATATCCTTTAGACTGAGAGTTATAGCCAATAAAGATGCCTCTTTTCTGCTTTTGACTCCAATTTATGTCTCTTCTGATCAGGAACATGAACATAGCAGATGCAACCGAACACTTTCAAGTGTTTAACTGATGGTTTGCTAATCTGTCCATGCTTCTAATGGAGTTTTGTCTTGAAGAGCCTTGGTGCAACATCTATTTTGAAGATATTACAGCTGTGTAAACAAGCTTCTGCCCAGAACTTGTTGGTCATTTTCTTATATTTCAGCATTGATCTGGCCATCTCCATGACTGTCCTGTTTTTGCCTTTCACAAATGCCATTTTGCTGTGGAGAGTATGAGACTATTAGTTGATGATGAACACCTGTTTCATGGCAGAATTTGTTGAACTCAGAAGAAGTGTACTCTGTTCCATTATCACTTCTTAGAGTCTTTAATTCATAGCCACTTTCTTTTTTCTACTACAGCTTTAAATCATTGAAATATCTTGAAGACTTCTGAACTTTTCTTTCGTAAAAAATAACCAAGTCATTCTAGAGAAGTCACCAATAAAGAGAATAAAGTACCTTGCTATTGTCAAGTGATGGAGTCCTCATTGGTCCACGCACATCTGTGTGTACTAGCTGCAATTTTTATGTAGCTCTCCAGCTAGTGCTTGTTGGAAATGGTTTTCTCTGCATCTCTCCCATCTGACAGCCTTCACACACTCCTGTGAAGTTTTCAATTGTTGGTAAATCTTTCACCAAACTCTTCTGTGATAATTGTATCAAGGAGCTGACGCTGCAGTGCCCAAATCTTTTGTGCCAAAGCCAATTAACAGGTTCTATTTGTGCTTTTAATGAAGTTTCTGCAAGATAATTCCATTGGATAGGAAATAATTTGTTCTTAACCTCAACACTTGCAACATGCCTTTTATGTGGATCATAAATATCACAAGTAGAACCTTCAAAGTATAAGGAGTAGCCGTTCCTCATCATTTGAGACACACTGAGCAGATTCTGATCCAACTCTGGTACGTAAAGCACATTTTTAATTTGCTTAGTATCATTACTAGGTTTGAATTGCTACAGTTTCCTTTACCTGCTGATTTAACTATAGCCTTTATTTCCCTATTTTTATAGGAATCCTGACAGAGGTGTCAAGTTGAGTGAAAATATGTGAGCTCTTGACCATATGGATGGTGCAGCCACTGTCTATACGCCAAGTTACTTCATCTGTTGAAGCTGGAACAACTTGGCAGGCTAGAAACATATCTTCAACGTCTTGAGCTTCAGACATGTTGCTTTGTTGTTTTCCAGATTGGTTCTTGTTCTTGGATCTGCAGTTGTCTTCAAGATGACCAAATTTGCTACAAATATTGCATTGAGGCTTGACCTTTGTACCAACAATCCTTCTCTTCATGATTAGTCTTTTTGCAAACACCGCAAGGGGGATATTTTCCTTTCTATTCTCATTTTCGAATGCCTGCAGAATTTGGCTTGTTTTTCCAATTCTTCTTTTGCTGTTTATTTTGTTTTGAAGAATAATTATTGTGTTTTGAAGAACAATTGTTGTTTCTGTGAGAGGATTGCATAGCACCCTCAGTAACCGATTCAGCCCTTCTTGCTTGCCTTTGTTCACAAGCATGGAGGGCAAAAATTACTTCTACTAGAGTAAGTTCATCAAAATTTCTTGATTCAAGTACATTCACCATAGAATCAAATTTTTCTGTAACTGAAATGAGCAACTTTTGAATGATTTTTTGATCTGTTATATCTTCACTATATGCCTTTAATTGATTTACTACTTCAATTACTCTAGCTAAAGTAGCTTTTTATGCTTTCACCTTCTCTCATCCTTAAATTTTCAAAATCTCTCCTGAAAGTTTGGAGTTTCATGGCTCTTACCTTGGCTGTGCCCTGAAACTCATTTTTTAATGTCTCCCAAGCTTCCTTGGCTGTTGCAGCATTCATGATTCTTGGAAAAAATTGGATCTGCTACAGCTTGATGAATTTTTACTAACGCATCTGCATCTTTCTTAAGCCATTCCTTCATTTGATCAGTTGAGGAGAAGTGGTAGGTTGCGTAGTGGTGCTTGTTGCAGATGATGCTGCTGGTGTTGATTCTGAAACTAACTTCGACATGGGTCGTTGCTGCTGGTATTGCTGGAATGCCTTGCTCCACCACTTCCCAAAGATCCAAGGCTCGAAGAATGACTTTAAATCTGATGCTCCAATAATCATAATTCTCTCCATCAAGAATCGAAAGTAATTGTTGTTGTGAGCTGTTGGATGATGACATGCTTCCAGAATTTTGGAAATAAAGAATAGTGCTGGAGTAGTGCTAAAATGGTGCCACACTAGTGCCAAGGAAGGAATTGACTTGTGCTCCGAGTGTTTTTATGTGTGTTATTGCTAATGGAGAAAAGAAGAGTAAGGATGAGAGAAGATAATGCTAGAAATTGTAATTCATTCATATAACAATCATAATGTTTTCATATATTTATAGTAGAAACTGAATATCCTTGATCTAGATTTATCTAGTTTGACTATCTTAATCTAGTTATGAATAGAATTATCCAGAAGAAGTTCCTGAATTAATGTAAAAACTTAGTCAAATAATTTTGCACTTCTCTTAGTCAAACAATTCTGCACTTCTCTAACATTCTGGGTTTTTTCTAACGTGTGCTAGAAGAGACTCAACTTTAACAGTTATTCGCAATGTCCCTCTGCATACTTCAAGGAAAATGGCCTCCTAGTCTGCTACCATCTGCATGACGAGCAGGCAGATCAATGATGCTACAATATTGTTTTCCAGGATCGTATGCTACAATCCTTTGGTTCTGTAAACCATTATATCCATGATGCAACCAACAGGATCTCATTGCATGCAATAGTGCGCTTTCTGTAAAAACGCAAACTACTTAGGTCCTAGGGGAAGTCACAACTGACTGCCTCCATTTACCACTCTCTCAACAGAAAACATAAACGTTGAACTTGTAACGGAATGAGTCTGTAAAGTTAGAAAATCGAACCAACTAAAAGCTGGGATGGATATTATTAGTACTGCTACTAGGGATAGCAGACTAAGCCCACCGTCTCTCTCTCTTGGCGACATTATGGAGCAGGAGGCCAGGAGTTTCAACCATAGTTAGTAATGGGATTTCAGATATAGTAATAAATTCTTTCACACGATAAGGGGTTCTCACAGCATACAATTAAGTCATTGAAACATCGTAACACATTAGTCGGCTTTGAATCTTGTTCTCTGGAACAAGCAGGGACAAATTTGAGCGTATGGACGGCCGTCTGAGAAGGGCTTTGGTAATGGAGGAGAAGCTTATAGTTCATCCCTGTCAATGGAAACAAAATATTTAAGCAATTATAGGAGTAAGAGAGGGAAAGAGGATCGTTGATGATGATCGAGAGCTGAGTGTTCAACAAATTCAGAATTATTGACAATAAATCATCGGGGAGTTCATCAATAAGATCAGATTTACACGATGAGATCAAGGACTGGATTAGATTCATCATCTTGATAGAACAATCTTTGAACAATCTTTTTGCACTTCCTATAATGACTTCTGAATTGAAGATCTATGTACTTGGAAGCTTGTTTAATTTATATAAATAATATTTTCATTTAATTGTTGTTTATCTTTAATTAGCATATTCTGAATCGTTTTATACATACATATTCCTAATAGGAGATTGAATCCTAATATTATATAATTAATAATATACAAATTAAGAGATAAATTTAAAAATAAAAATATATAACAAATAAATTAGAATTAGTAAAGCTTATACGATATTGTTACATGAGTAATATGATGTCATACAATATATCATGTTGCATGTAGGTTATAGATGTTAATCCATTGTTATTAATTTTAAAAGAAAAAAATTCACTTAATCTAAGTAATTGAAAAAAAAAATAATTTCAGTTGTTCTAGAGGTTAGTAATTTAGAGGAAAACTAAAATATTTGGTTCATTATTATTATTTATTTTCTATTAGTTCTCTCTTTCTCAGTAGTTTGTACCATCAACCCAAACGAAATATTATTAATCAGCAAATTAATTCATTGATGAAAATCTCATAGGAGACTCACTAGTTAGCAAAGATGAATTAAAAAAAAATTAATAAGGTAGATCCTGCACATTCATTTTGGAATAAGTGAGTATATAAATTCTAATAAATATATTTTTGATTTTATAATATTTATATTTGACTTAATCTAGACTTATTTAGTTCAACGGTAGTGCGTAAGGCTTGTAAATAAGAAATGGATGGCAAATATTTAAATTTTGTGTATTCTAATACTAAAAAACTTAGGGAAAGTTAATATTTTATCTTTAGGTTAAATTTTTGAAAATTGAATTGTTGGTGTTGCATAAGTTTACTCATAATATTTTTGATAATTGAATTGTTGGTGTCGTATCAATTAAATAAAATTAGCCTAAAATTAACTTTTTATGTAATAAAACTTTAAAACTTGAAATACACCTCAAATTTATCTCACGATTTTTAGGATTATATTTATGAGGAAACATTGTAACTCCAAGAATTGGCATGCAAATTTTAGATCATGCAATGTAACTTCAAATGTTAAGATCCTGGCCTCTATATTTTGTTAAAAACGATTGCATATGTTATTTTAATTTTTAATATTATATTTATAATAAAAATTATATTTATGACAAGAATTTTCAATGTTATTATAATTTATTTCAAACTTTTTAAATTATTTAATGAAATAGATATTAGTAAACGCATTCACAGATAAACTTTATGTAAGCCTCTAATCTCCATAGCTCAGTGGTATAGCGTCAGTCTTGTAAACTGAAGATCCCTAGTGCGGATCGTAGGAACAAACTTAATCTCACATCTTGTAGAAGCAGAAGCTAAGCAAGACGAGGAGAAGAAACCAGAAGCTGATGAGGAGAAGGAGAAAGCAGTCCAAGAAGGTGAGAAATCAGAGGACAAAAATCCAGAAGGAGATAGAGAAAGAGAAAGCTGCTGAATCAGGTGAGAAAGAAGAGGAAAAGAAACCTGAAGAAGAAGAAAAATGTGTTTAAGTTGACAAGGATATTTCCCTTTGGGGAGTTCCCCTTTTCCCCTTTTATAATAGTATTTTTTTGCTTAATTTTTTTATTTAAATAATAAATTAAAAAATTATTTGGTCTTTAATATATTGTAAAAAATATTAAAATAACGACTAAATTGTTATAGTTATATATATTGTAAAAAATAAATAGGGATTAATTGTTATGATTAAAATAATTATGTCTTAATTTCTTATTATTTAAAAGTTTAAGAATAAAAATAATAATACTCTAAAGAAAAAATGCCTATTAGCCCCCCTAAGATTTGAGTTAAGTACTCACCTCTCCCCTATAATTTTAAAAATACCCTTTAACCCCTATATCCAAATTGTTTTCCTATTTTACCTTTAAACTAGACCAAAGAGAACAATGCTTTGATTTACTTGAACTGATTTTTTAATTATAAAATAATCAAGAAATTTTTTAATTTATCATACTCTTTCATTAATATCATATCATACATTTAAATACTAAAAAAATAACAAAATTATTTTTTAAATTATGAATTTTAAATTCTAATAAAATTATTTTTATTGTAAATTTTCTTACTTTATTTTTAAAAAATTAGTTCTTTTAAAATATTTTTTAAATATAGTAAATTAGTTTATTGAGCTTTATAATTTTTAATAAGTAAAATAATAATAATAATAATAATAATAATAATAGTGTTAATAATAATAATAATCATGATAAAATTTAAATTATTTTAAATTATGGAAGATTATACAATAATATTTAAAATTTTTACATTTTTATTGTAAATTTTATTACTTTATTTTTTAAAATTAATTTTTTCAGAATTTTTTATATAAAATATGTTAGTTTATTAAGTTTTAAAATGATTAATAAGTGAAAAAATAATAATAGTAATTATAATAGTGATAATAATAATAATATTTAAATTATTTTAAATAATGGATCATTATATAATAATATTTTAAATTATGAATTTTTTATATTAATAATAATTATTTCAAAATAAAATAAAATGTTTATAATAAAAATAATTTTACTAAAATTAATATTATTAAAATTTTAAAACAAATTACTGTAGTAAAAATAATTATAAAAAAATAAGAATATTATAAATAATAATAAAATTATATATGATTACTAAAAAAGATAAAAACTTAGTTTTGAATTAATCTTATAAATATAGTTTAATGTATGATGTGTTGTTAATAAAAAAGCATAATAAATTACAAATTTTTCTTAATTATTTTGTAATTAAAAAAAATGGATTACTAAATCATAGTTCTCATTGGTTTAGTTTAAGGGTAAAATAAAAAAAAAAAAATAGATATAAGGGGGCAAAGGGCATTTTTGAATCATAAGGGAGAAGTGGGTACTTAACTTAAACCTTAGAGGAGTAATGGACATTTTTTCTTTTCTAAATTTGAGAGGAATATTTGTTTTTTTTAAAAATTAAGGAATATATGTCAATTTCTCATACTCTTAATTAGTTCTTGTTATAGTCTGAAATATTAGAGTTAAAACTTGAAAATTTTATACCTAGACAAACCAAGTTTAGTTGAATTATTTGACTATATGAGTTTAAAAGTAATTTAATAATTTTATACTTAATATACATTTAAATGAAAATGTGAGATAAGGTTAAATTAAACATGTTAAAATTAGTGCTTAGACCAGTTGATTATAGATTAGTGAATTTAGAGGTGGCAATTTGTGTCACAATTGGTCCACCTAACATAAATAGTAAGTTTAAGTTGACCTAAAAATAATGACATGATTATTAAGTTACATATTTTTGCACTCCTGATTTACCCAAATATACCTTTTACTAGATATTTTAAAAACTTAATTTCGTTTTACTTTAATGACGCATGATCACCTATAGTAAATGTTTTAAGTATAAACTTATACGAATAGATAGTTCATAATTTGAAGCAGTCAATGAGGAACTAAAAATAAATATGGCATGTAGTGAACCATTGATAAATAAGAATAAAACATTAAAAGCAAATAGAGACTATTTTTTTGTAATTATTATTACAACCTAAAGTTGTTACTTCATACGATTCTATATATATTTTACTAAATTGATACTTAATCATATTAAATTTTGGTTTAAAGTTTTGACATATAAATTTATTTATGACTCGATTCATTGTTCAAATTATTTTATGTTAATTTACTTATCATCTAATAAATTTATATTGTATTTGTAATATTTTAAAAAGTGTTGTTTTGGACTTCGCCACAATACATCTAAAGTTGTGATTAAAATGTCCATTTAAATCACATAGCAGAACATAAAATTTTAGTATTAAAAATTTTAAAATCTTAACGTAATATTTAAAAAAAATATTTAATACGTAAATTTAAAAAATTAATGGGTGTAACAAATATACAACTGACATATATATTTACTCAAAATCTCCATATTTAAGTAATATTCAACTTTATTTAGACTAAAGTAGCATTTATTTTTTTGAATGAATTCTAAATAAATTATAATTTATGAATCTAATTTTTTTTATCTGAAATATATCTATAGAAAGATATATATCAGCTAGTTTTTTTTAGATTAATACTTAATAGAAAATTTTCTTAAAATTGTCATTAAATTAAGAAAAATAAAAATATTTAATTTTTTAAAATAAATAAATTTAGTCAATAAAGTATTAAGACCAAGAAAACACCACCTTGTATTAATTATATTAAAATAAAAAATTATGACTATCTTCTAAGTTTAGACTCAAAATTATTAATTAAATTTTTATACTTTAATTTTGCTACCATATATATTTTCATTTTTTTTGTAATTGGTTTGTTCAATAAAATGTTGATGAAAATAGTAATAATAAAATAATTGTATTTGAAGCATTTTATAGTTTTTCAAATATCGACAAGATGGATAAGAAAATATACTTAAGGACTACGAGATAATACTTGAAACAATTTAAAAAAAATGATAATTATTAAAATAAGTTTAAAATTAATTTTTATTTAAAAAAATGAATAATCTTTCTAGTTACTCAACTTTAGACGATATATGATAAAAAAATGTGATACAATAAATATTTTAATATTACTACTACAGTCTATAAAAATAAAAATATCTTAACAAGTTATAATTTCGTTACCTTCTATCTATAAAAATTTATCTAAGATAGATGAAGGACTATTATAACTTTAATGTTGCCATGTAGCATAAAGTTATAAAAATAACCTTAATATATTTTGTTCTTTAGTGTACAAAAAATTAACCGTTGTAATTTAGAGCTTGTTGAGATATTTATCATTTTTGTAGATTGAAGTATAATGTCTTGATACTTATTGCATCACAATATAATATTGTCAAAAATTGAGCATTCATATGAAATTATGCCAAAAAAATTTA
The DNA here is from genome assembly GCA_028052125.1 of Melia azedarach. Taxonomy (NCBI): domain Eukaryota; kingdom Viridiplantae; phylum Streptophyta; class Magnoliopsida; order Sapindales; family Meliaceae; genus Melia; species Melia azedarach. The sequence goes on from CM051406.1 coordinate 4,451,748, forward strand.
AAATTTCAAAGTAGACTAAAGAAGCATAATTCTAATTTTCTAATTGGATTCAAAATCTTAATTTTGAAATAAAAGTTAAAAAGTAATTAACTTTTTCGTGATTCTAGTAATCTTATAAGCTGCAGTAACTATTGACCATGTCATGTACGTCGCCAGCCGTTGGTAATTTCAGAGTGATGAACAAGATTCTATTAGAGAAATAAAGAGAATAGTGTTGATTGACCGTAAATTCAGCAGTGATTTTAAAGGAAGCATGGGGATTTAAGTAGTTGACTGATTTGAGGTTTGAGAAAAGGATAAAAAAAGAAGAGAGTGGCTTGTGAAAAAGGATAAGAGAGTTGAGCTTTTCTTGTGTATTCATAGATAAAGAAAAGTAATGAGAGTATTTCTTAGTTAAAATAGTGGATAGACTTCTACCCAATGAAATATCTAGTGATCTAATTTCTTATCGGGACACTCAAAACTTCTCACACCCCAAACTTCTAGCTTCCCATTTCCATCCTATATAAACCCTTCACCCCCGCTTCGTTTTCTCCATCATCAACATAACTGCTTTCAAGATACCTAAAAGCACTTTTCAAGAGCTTGTTACTAGAATTATTACTTTCACCATTTTACCATGAAGAACCTCTTCTTCTCCATGTTCTTCTTGCTTTCTCTCCTCTTCTTCTTTGCCAGAATCAGTGAGGCAGTCATTCCATGCGGCACAGTCGACGCCAGAGCAGCAGCATTTGTCGGGTTCGCCACCGGGAAGGCCGCAACACCGACTCCAGCATGCTGCAGTGGACTGCAACAGCTAGCACAGAGTGTGAAAACAGTTGATGATAAGAAAGCAATCTGCAGATGCTTGAAGGCAGGGGCGAAGTCTTTGGGAGGTTCAGGACAGATTCTTGAACAAAATTCCTGATGCTTGCAAGATCAAAGTTGGCTTTCCTGTCTCCACTAGCACCAACTGTGAAACGTGAGTACATGCTCCATGCTCAATGACGCTAACTTTCAACATTGTCCTAATGAATTTTAATTTTAAAAGGGTTAGAATTAATTTTCATTGTAATTTTATGATTTTGCAGGATTCACTAAAATATTTGGAGTTTAAAAGAAGTTTGGAAGGAGGTGAAATAAAACAGTTTGAAAACTAATTCTGTGTATGATCCTGCAGCTAACAGCTACCTTAGTTGGCTTTAATGAAATCATTTTCTAGCCATTCCTGCTTATCAGTTTCAGGATCCACCATTCTTTTGGACAAAATCAATAATAACAATACTGATACTAACATATTAATAATCAATCAAAATCCTTTCATCCCCTCACAGTTCGGCTCCTCTGTTAGCCTCTCTCTCTCTCTCTCTCCTTTCGTTTTCTCGTCCTCTTTTTCCTCCCAGGGCCATCTCCTACGCGCCTTATTCCTAACCTCTCCCTTCCCTGTTCTAATTCCTTTCCCAGAAAATTGTTTGAACATAGAACAGATGGTGCAGTTTATATTTAAATTTGTCTAGAGAATGTCTGTGTTGCAGTAAATTTTATCAACAGTTCTATTCCAGGCCAAAGATGAAAGCAGAGCATCCTCTGATTTTGGTTGAGAAAGAAAGCATTTGAGGATTTATTAAAATAGATCTTTAACAATCAGTTAATCAGTTAATAGAAGGAAAAAAAAAAGCTCAAATAATTAATAAGCTCAGACAGTAAGTAACTGCTTAGAGCTGAAAATGATGCAACAGGCCAAATCACCAACAACCAAATATGAAAAAGCACATAATCAACTGAGTTTCATATGTGCCCTGCTTTTGAAGATATGGAAGTTTTCATTTTCAATAGTAACTTACTTTCTGTTATAGAATATCCAAAAGGGATATTACTGGCTCCCAAGGAATTTCCTGACCATCCCAGGCAAAGAACTTGCCGTTTTCAGTGACTCTTTGCGTTGTTGATGATCTTCAACAGTTTCTGCACCGAGAACTCTTTGGTAAAAAATTTGCCTTCTGGTACATATCTCTGGAGTGGCCGGGAAAGATCAGTATCCACTGTGACTGGTTGCAATAGCATGCATATAACTGGATCCTTCTTTCGAGCAAACTTCACTGATGAAAGTTTCTGGTAGCAAGTTCTTTGAACGGTTCAACTCTTCGAGTTTCCTTCATTCAGGTCTTCTCCCGGGGCACCAGAACTACACTATCAAAGCTGTATCCTGCTGTTCGTATTCTAGTCTTTGTTATTGTGATTATAAGTTTCCTGGGGTGATTGTCTTTTATAAGACCAGTTTATCTTCCTACTTCCTAGATTGCTTCGAAGAAATCACAAGTTTACGACAAGGATGCTCAAGGCAACAACACATGAGTTTTTCGAAGAACATGGTGAACAAAAGCGAGGGTGTTGCTATATACAAAGGAATCCTGAGAGATGGAACTAAAGTAAAGATTGAGATTTATAGGGAAATCCACCACGAATTTGTCGAGGAATGTATAGTAAGATTCTTGTTCATTTACAACACAGGAACTTGGTTCAAGTGCTGGGTTAATTATTCAACAGTCGAAGAACAAGAGACATTGTCACAGAATAGGAAGATAGAGAAACCTTTGGGTTTTGGCTATCAGATTCAGCTCCTCCATGGAAACACCGATCCAAAGTTCTGATTGGAGTTGTTGAAGGCATGTGTTATATGCAGGAGGAATGGCCTGAAGTTGATTACGATCTCAAGACAAGCAGTGTTTTCTTATCTCACAGGCTTGATTCTCTGATTGCAAGGTTCAAGCTTACAGGGTTTAAATAGGATAGCATTGGGATACATTAATGGGAGGATGAAGTTTGAGTCTCCGCATGAGATTTTGATCAATGAATTAATTTGCCGATCAATAATATTTCATTGGGGTTGATGATACAAACTGATGATGAAGAGACAGCATATATATAGAAATTAAAATATATAATGAACCAAAAATTTCTGGATGCTTCCCAATTTCTACCCTCTAGAAAAGTACTCGAAATTAAATTTTACACTTTCTTGGGTATGTGAAAAATCTCCCAAAAATCTCTAATTTTATGTTTTTAGATTTCTAGCTGATGTGCTTAATTTTTATACAAAATTTGTCATAATTTCACTCTTAATTTCATGCTAATTCATATTTATTTTACTTAATTATTTGTGTTTTCTTATTTAATTTATTTATGTTATTACTTTGAGTTTAGTTCTTTATTTTTGTAGGAGAAAAGCCCAAAAAGCCCAAGAAATGGAAAGAAAACAACAAGGCCCATTTGTACTGAACATAGTCCGTATTTTTGAGTGTATCTTTATACTCAAGAATCGTATTTGACTAATTCAAAATATTTTGAAAACTAGACATAATGATTAACAAGCCCACCTGTCATAGAAGGAAGCAAAAAGTCAAGTTTAGTGGCCTAAATTTCGGTTTGAATGGAGACAAGTGGGAGACAGCTTTTCCTTAACAAGGGGGATTGAATTTGGAGCGTTTTTGAAGACTAAATGGGCAATTGAAAGAGGGAAACGACCAGAAGAGAGAGGGAACGAAAAGGAAGGTTTTCTTTTACCATTTTGAAGATTTTAGAAGCTTGAAGAAAGAGGGGAAGAGGAAGTAAAGTTTGCTGGAATCGGAAGTAAAGCTTGCTGGAATCGGAAGTCATTGATCTACATAGAGTTTTTCTTCCTCAACTCTTTAATTTTCTCTTTTTGAAATTTTCATTATGATTCTCAATTTCATTATGGTGTGTTGTAATTTTATTATGAACTAATTTCTTTTAACTAGGGCAAAGATGTAACCTAGCTAAGAACATCAATTTCCAGAATTTGTGTTGTTCATGATTTATTGTTTATATTGAGTGTTCATTATTGTGCTTAATGCTTTTGAATATTTGGCCAATATTTGAATTATTTGTGAACTATATTGATCTGAGAAGTGATTTATGTGTTTTGATTATGTAATGAACACAATGAATTACATGCTAGATAGAGATATACTATCATGATTCATGCAGAATTAAGTTAATTATCATTATACTTAATGAACTTTCATGTATTTCAATTCACATAGAGATATAGTGAATTAGTATGTGCAAGTATTTTTGGTATATCTTGAGAAAGAATATCAAATAAATTAGGATAATTTTCTGTCAATATTGGTAACAAATTGAAACAACACAATTAAAGAAATCGAATTCAATTAGCTATGGTGAAGTCTACTGCCCTAGTGTTTTAATCAATTGAAATTCACAATTTCGTTTAGTTAGTTTAAATTAAATTTCCGCAATTTCTTGTTAATCAAAATTTATTAATCGAATTCTTCAATTAAATTTAGGATTACTTATCTTCGGTAATTAACAAATTAATCAATCCTCGTGGGAACGATACTTAACTTATCATTTTATTACTTGTTAACGATAACGTGCACTTGCGTTATTAAAATTACACAACACTAGCCTTTTATATTAGATTCTAATTTTCTTTTTTCCTTACTAGATCTTAATTTTTATACCTTACATAATGAAATATATTCGATATCAATCTAAAAACTACCATATAAACTGATTTGAGATTTAAAGCCTTAAAATGTTTTTATTAAATAAATATCCAATTTTATGAAAACTAATAATGCTTCGTAGTCAACTTAAGATCAAATGTGCATTAATGTAGAACATATATATAAATATTACGCAAGAAAGCATTGAATAACCTCATCAATTGTAGCCGCCAATATAATTAACATATCTAATTAAACATAAAATTAAATAATTATAAGATACACAAATAAACATTCATGATATAAACATTCATTTATTTCTTAATTTATTTGGGCAGGAAGAGGAGGAATAAGAGTTGGTCACCAAGGTTGCAAAAAGTGAAAAATCTTGAGTTTCAATCCAATCCCGTGATCGAATGTTGTAAGACACAAGACGTCGCCCGATATGTAGTAGGCAATATCGGCATCAACAGGGTGGAAGCCTTAACACACCAATTGCAAAAGGGATATCGATCTCTGATTTTTTCGTGTCAATATCCTGTTATCTATCTTATGCTCCAATTGCTTCCATTTTCTTGCATTGTAACTTGTTACAAATTAAAATAGAATAAACAAATCTTATTTCTTGATATTGAACTGGTGTACAAGACTTGTTTATATAGTTATAAAAGGAAAAGGAAATAGATAAAATGATTATAAGATAAAATAAATAATGTAAAGGATATAAAACATGGAATTGAATAATGTCCAAGTAATGATGTGTGTATGCAAGGATGATGATGATAATATTTAATATATCTAACAGTAATCCTCAAGTTCCCGAGAGATTAAGTTTCAGGTTTTATCTCTTGTTAATTGGGTTATTCGCAATCTCCCTCCGCTATACTGATGGGAAATCGAACGTGAACTATCTAAACCTTACTTTATTCTTACGGAAATGGAATCAAAACAAACCAACAAATAGAACATACGCCAACAGCAAATCAAAATCAAACCACAACAAGGAACAAATATTTTACGTGGAAAAAACTCCCCCTCACTGCGAGTGAGAGAAAAAAACCACGGCCAAAGATTGTAGGATTTCCATTATCTCAAAATCATAGAGTACAAGAGTGTTACACTCAACACAACAACTCATCATCTAACAGAAAAACTACCATCATCATTAATCCAACTTGTAAGCAACAACTCAACAAAAACACAAAATGAAGAACCTGAAATTAGCAAGCCAAAGTGCAGAATTTTCTGCAGGACAAGGGCTGCTGTTATCTTCATTCTGGGTGAGTTCGGGAACCAAGCTAGACAATCAAAACCAGTTCTGCCTGAAGAACCATGTGTTGTGAATGTCTCTGCCAAATTTAAGCCAAAACCGACTTAAAATCGCCATGCGATTTGCTGTCCATCAGGAAGTAGTGCAGAAGACAAAACAGAGGAGAAAAACAGAGGAGAACATACTGACCCAACGCAGAAAAATATGCCCTGTTTTCTGATTTTTGAGTCCCACGAATGCAAAGTGAAAATGATAGGCAATTTGACATTTTACTAATCTTTAATTTACAAGGGAACACAAGTGGGATTATGAAATTCCAAAATAACCCTTTGGACAATCCTCCAATAGGAGTGTAAGTCCAACAATCTCCCCCTCACGACTATTAGGAGGATTCTACCATTCCGGCAATCAAACGACAAGTCTCAAGTTTGTCCCTTGGCAATGATTTTGTCAACATATCAGCACCATTATCATCAGTATGGATTTTCTCAAGATCTAACAACTTAGCATTCAATACATCCCATATCCAATGATAACGAATGTCAATATGCTTTGATCTTGAATGAAAAGAAGAATTTTTATCAACGTGAATGGCGCTTTGATTGTTACATAACAACACATACCTCTTTTGCTCAAAGTTAAGCTCCCGAAGAAACTTTTTCATCCATAACAACTCTTTGCAACCTTCTGTTGTTGCAATGAATTCTGCTTCTGTTGTTGAAAGAGCAACACACTTTTGCAGTCTAGATTGCCATGAAACAGCTCCCCCTGCAAAGTTAATTAAATAACCAGAAGTAGACTTACGAGAATCAACATCTCCAGCGAAATCTGCATCAGAAAAACCAATCAGGACAGGTTCATTTTCACCAAAGGAAAGCTTCAAATCAAATGTATCACACAAGTATCTCATGATCCATTTCACACCATTCCAATGTTCTTTTCCTGGATTTGAAAGGAAACGACTCACCATACCAACTGCATAGGCTATGTTTGGTCTGGTACATACCATGGCATACATTAAGCTCCCAACTGCTGAGGCATAAGGAATCTTCTTCATCTCTTTCCTTTTCTACACATCTTGTAGGACACTGTTTGGTGCTCAACTAGAAGTGAGGAGCAAGAGGACTACTCACTGCCTTAGCCTTGTCCATGTAAAACCGTTGAAGTACTTTCTGAATGTACTTCTCTTGTGACAAATACAACTTTCTTGTTGATCTATCACGTTCAATTGTTATCCCCAACATTTGTTTTGCAGCACCCTAAGTCTTTCATGGCAAAACTCTTACTCAATTGCTTCTTTAAAGCATCAATCCTGCAAACATTCTTACCAACAATAAGAATGTCATCTACATAGAGTAAAAGAATGATAAAATCATCACCAGAGAACTTCTGCACAAAAACACAATTATCTGAAGTAGTCTTCTGATAGCCTTGCTCCCTCATAACTGACTCAAATTTCTTGAACCACTGTCTTGGAGCTTGCTTCAATCCATAAAAACTCTTCTTTAATTTACAAACATAATCTTCTTGTCTTTCATTTTGAACCCCTTTGGTTGCTCCATATAGATTTCTTCCTCTAAATCACCATGAAGGAAAGCGGTTTTCACATCCATCTGTTCAATCTCTAAATTAAAACTAGCTGCCAAACCAAATATTGCACGAATTGAAGTCATCTTGACAACCAGAGAAAATATGTCTCTAAAATCAATGCCTTTCCTCTGCCCAAAGCCTTTAACAACAAGTCTTGCCTTATATCGTGACCTTGAATTGTGTTCTTCATACTTTATTCTGAACACCCACTTGTTCTTCAATGCTTTCTTGCCTTTAGGTAGCTTCACTAAGTCAAAGGTATGGTTTTCATGCAAAGAACGCATCTCATCTTGCATAGCTTCAATCCACTCATTCTTGTGATCATCTTCAATGGCCTCATCATAACACTCAGGCTCTCCCGTATCAGTCAACAAGATATATCATGCACAAGATATCTATTAGAAGGCTGTCTAACTCTGGTAGATCTTCTAAGTGAGATTGTAGGAGTCTCATCTGCTAGTTGCTCCATATCAGCATCCTCTATTCCTTCATCCTGTATAGGATTATCAATATCAACTGCATCTGGTTGATCATCCTGAATATCATCAACATGTTGATCCTCTCTCAATGCTGGAGAAACTATGTCTAAGTCAATAGACATACTACTACTCAGAGGCTCTGTCACCTTTCCTGTCTGAAAGTCTGCTTTAGTTTGATCTTCCAAAAACACAACATCTCTGCTTCTGATGATTTTCTTGCTAACTGGATCATACAACCTGTAGCCAAATTCATCTTGGCCATAGCCCAGAAAAATGCACTGTTTGGTCTTTACGTCAAGCTTAGACCTTTCATCTTTAGGGATATGAACAAAGGCCCTACAACCAAAAACACGTAAGTAATAATAACAAACTTCTTTTCCAGACCATATCCTTTCTGGCACTTCTAGTTGCAAAGGGATGCTAGGAGAAAGATTTATAACATGTGCTGCGGTACTTAAAGCTTCACCCCAAAAGGATTTCGACAACCCAGCTTGTGAAATCAAGCATCTAACTCTCTCAACCAATGTTCTGTTCATCCTTTCAGCTAAGCCATTCAATTGCGTTGTCTTTGGTGGAGTTTTCTGATGTCTAATACCCTGTTCTCTACAATAAGCATCAAATGGCCCTATATATTCACCATCATTATCTGTTCGGATACATTTAAGCTTCTTTCTGGTTTCTCTCTCAACTGAAGCCTGAAACTGCTTAAACACAAATAGCACTTGGTCTTTTGATCTCAAGGTATAAACCCTATATCTTCCTTGAGTGATCATCAATAAATGTTACAAAATAGTAAGCACCACCTAAGTGACATAGTTGACATAGGACCGCAAACATCAGAATGTATTAAATCAAGTACCTCAGGTCTTCGAGTAGGTGTGCGACTCTTGAAGGAAACTCTATTATGCTTTCCTGCTAGACAATGTGTACACTTCTTCAAGTGCACTTTCTTCACCCCTAGGCAACACACTTTTCTTAGCTAGCTCAATAAGCCCTTTCTCACTCATATGGCATAATCGTTTGTGCCATAACTCAGTTTCATCACCTGACTCAGCTGCATGTACAACATCTTCAATAATTTCAGCTCGAGTTAGGTATAAATTAGAATATTTCTTACCACTAGCTATAACCATAACACCTTTGGTGAGTTTCCAGTTGTCTCCTAAAAAATTGTTGTTATAGCCTATCATCACAAAGCTTGCTAACCGAGAGAAGGTTAAGTCGAATATCAGGTACATGCTTGACACGTCTGAGAATTAATCTAGAACCATTTCCAGTCTTCAAGCATATATCTCCAATACCTGCACATCGTGTCACACCTTCATTTGCTTGTCCTGACATCTCCAAAATCACCCGGTGTGTAGGAGGAGAACAAATCCCTTCTAGCTGTAACATGAACAGAAGCACCACTGTCTATCACCCAACTTGTCTCAATCTGAGCAAAGTTGATTGCATCATGCTCTTAAACTAGTCAGAACATCTTCAGGAGTGACATTGACTCTATCATCATCACTTTTATGTTCAGCCTTCTTTTCTTTCTCCTTGTTCTCTTCTCTTTTCCATTTGTAACAATATTTCTTGATGTGCCCTTTCTTACCACAATAATGACAATCAAGATTTTTGTACCCCTTTCTTGACTTGCTTCTGTTGTGCTCTTTGTTCCCGGAATCTCTACTCTTACTTCTCCCTCTGGATTCTATAACTAAAGCTTCTGACTGTGAAGAGGAACCATGTTTTTTTCTTCTTGACTCTTCATTCAGAACACTGCTTTTAGCAAATTCCATGGAGATAATACCATCTGGTGCAAAGTTAGATAATGATGTTCGGAGTGTCTCCCATAAGTCTGGCAAAGTACCAAGAAGCCACAACCCCTGAATTTCTTCATCAAAACTTATTCCCATAGAAGCAAGCTGATTCAGAATCCCCTGAAAAGTATTCAAGTGATCAGTCATCAGAGTTCCATCTCTATATCTTAAAGCCATCATCTGTTTTATCAAAAACAACTTGTTATTTCCCGTCTTCCTGGCATACAATTGTTCCAACTTGTTCCAAAGTGTCCGTGCATGTTTCTCCCCACTTATGTGATTCAAAACATTATCAATCTACCCTACTGCCTAATGTAACCACACACTTGTCTGTGCAACAAAGCCCACTCATCGTCTGTTTTGTCTACAGGTTTTTCAGTGGCAAATACCGGTAGATAATAATCTTTCACATAGAGTAAGTCTTCCATTTTTCCTTTTCCAAAGAGCATAATTAGAGCCATTCAAATTAACCATTTTGCTGGTGTTTACTTCCATTTTGTAAAGCAAAAACAATAGCTCACTAATTAAAACCGTAGCTCTGATACCACTTGATGAGAAATCGAACGTGAACTATCTAAACCTTGCTTTATTCTTATGGAAATGGAATCAAAACAAACCAACAAATAGAACATACACCAATAGCAAATCAAAATCAAACCACAACAAGGAACAAATATTTTACGTGGAAAAAACTCCCCTTCACTGCGAGTGAGAGAAAAAAACCACGGCCAAAGATTGTAGGATTTCCATTATCTCAAAATCATAGAGTACAAGAGTATTACACTCAACACAGCAACTCATCATCTAACAGAAAAACTACCATCATCATTAATCCAACTTGTAAGCAACAACTCAACAAAAACACAAAATGAAGAACCTGAAATTAGCAAGCCAAAGTACATAATTTTTTGCAGGACAGGGCTGCTGTTATCTTCATTTTGGGTGAGTTCGGGAACCAAGCTAGACAATCAAAACCGTTCTGCCTGAAGAACCATGTGTTGTGAAGAGCTAAATTTCAGCCAAACCCGACTTAAAGTCGCCATGCGATTTGCTGTCCATCAGAAGCAGTGCAGAAGACAAAACAGAGGAGAACATACTGACCCAACGCAGAAAAATATGTCATGTTTTCTGATTTTTGGGTCCCACGAATGCAAAGTGAAAATAATAAGCTAATTTGACATTTTACTAATCTTTAATTTACAAGGGAACACAAGTGGGTTATGAAATTCTAAAATAACCCTATGTACAATCTTCTAATAGGAGTGTAAGTCTAACACATACTCCAAGGTGTCTGCTACCATCTGCATCACCAGCACGGGCAGGTAGATCAATGATGCAACAATATTGTTTCCCAGGATCGTATGCTACAATCGATTGGCTAGCAAAGCATCATATCCATTATGCAACCAATGAAGGATCCCATTGCATGCAACGTACTCAGGTTGTTGGGGGCAGCAAAACTGACTCTGTCCATTTACCACTCTCCGAACAAAAAATATCAACGTTGAACTTGTAAGGGAATGAGTCTGTAGAATTATAAAAATCAGTGAAAAATAAGGAGATATTATATTAAATAATGTTACATAACAATATAATAATAATAATATTGACCTTTTTATAAAACCTACACTACTAGAATATTATATATTTAAGATAATTTCTGTTATAAGAATATACAAATTTATAAGAAACAATTTCAAACAGTACTTAAATTTATAGAAAAACACTTTTTAATTATTTTCTAAATTTTTAATAAGACAGTTTTTAACTGTTTTTAAATAGTAATAGAAGTCGAATGCTATAATAGTCTTCAATTAAAAAACAAAAATAAATCTTTTTAAAATGACTTAAAATATTTCAATGTCATTTAGAAGCATTTTCATGTGCATATAAATAATATATATGCTATACACAATTATTTCACTTAATAATATAAAAAAGCTCAAAATAATTGCAGTTATTCAATTAATTTTTAAACTTAATTATTGAATAAAAAATGAAAAAACCTACATCCATCATAATTTACTATGTAAAACTGAAAATCTAAAATAAAAAAATATTCAAAAGTATATACATTAATTACATAACTACAAATTCAGCCCAATCTTTCCTCATCTCATCCATTAATCTCTTCTTATATATTTTCTTTAAAACTGCATAAGATGTTAGACGTGATGAAATTAAAATAAAACAACATTAAGAATCTTGAATGCATGCATGCATACATACATACACACATTACATACATACATATATACATATACTTATATGAATAATATTATAGAACAACAAATTCAAGTAGTCAACTAATTTTTTTTAGACGTCTCCAAGTTCTCAAATTTGTGTTCTTAATGCATGTGACTTTTCATTTGATATAATAGTGAAATTTTGTCTAAGGTGGTAAGTATATGTAACATAAAAGTGGCTAATTAGTACTGCTTTTTCAGTCAACATAAATGCCTAAAATTAATTCACTATGCTAATGTATCATGTGTTTTCTCCTTAACAGTCCCTATCTCTCTCATATTCCCCAATCTCTCTCTATCAAGAAGCAAGTGGGGAGGAAATACAATAAGACCTTAGTATAAATTAATTCTCTCTAATTAAAATTAATTATGTTACTCAAATTTTCTTTCTAAATCATTGTAGAATGTATAATTTAGTTCTCTTGTTTCACCCTATAAGTTTTCTAAGTGTATTTGCTTTATTTTTTTATTATAAAACAACAAACCTAAATTCAAGAAAAAAGTTTAAAAGAATAACCTAATTTCAATTTCAGTGAAATTTCACATTATCGAAATCAATAAGTAAATAAACCTGAGATTCACATTGCCCAAATCAATAATTACATAAACGCTAGAATTTACTTAAAATAAAATAATAATTAAAAATTTCTCAAAAATCTAATTTTACTGTGATTCAATTGATACCAGATTTTGTCTACCTTGATATCAACAAGTAAACTTTTTATATTGTAAAAAAAAAAGTCCTTTTTTGTTTTTTTTCTCCCTTTATATACTATTGCTTCCCTAATTTTATTAAAATACTTGTTCTAATTGGAATTTTGATTACTTGTCTTACTGGAATTACAACTTTTGGGGAATTATAATTTAATTTATATTGATATTAATTATTATTATTTAACAGGCTTTGTTAGATTATCACTGGTATTGGGCTATGTATTTTATAAATTCCCAAAAGAGGTTAGTTAGTCGTGAATATGGGCCCAAACGTGATAATCAGTCTTGTCAGATGGCTGGGTCAGTTGGTCCTGACCCTGGGTTCAAGTAAGATAATTAGTCTTATAAAAAACCTGAAGAGAATGGATCCAATATAGAGTCCTCCAGTTTCAGTAGTAGCCATTTATGACTACTATCTGAAACTTCAACTAAGTTTTATCCTTAGGTTCGAATGCTCAACTACACGATTGCCTAAATCTTCAGCTATCTTGGTAGTCGGTTCATCGTGTATACTTGCATGAGTTCTTACATATGGAACGGTTAATTACCTTGGCTGTGAATAGGTGGTCGGTTCGCCGTATATGTCTGGAAATGAGCATCTAAATCATGTGAAACTTTTTGTATTAAGATGATTAATTAATTCAGTTAGCTACGTGATCGCGGGATCGGTTAACCATGCATGCAGTAGAAGGACTTAGTTAGCTGCTGACAGTATTAGTGGTTGGTTCTACGTTGAAACACAGGAACCAATATGCATTGGCTGAGGGTGCATTATAAATATTTTCATTCACTGAGGACAATTAATGCTTTTATTCTCATACTTCATACTGGGTCCACTATATGATATTCTAGTATATATGTTTATGAAATAGCTTTAATAGAATTTAATGCCATGCTGGCTTGAAGGATCGCCAGGTATAAACTTAACCTTTATATATATATATATATATATATATATATATATATATATATATATATATATATATATATATATATATATATATATATATATATAACACTAAAAATGGAGCTCACATACTTTTGTTTTTTAACGAAAGAAAAATTAATAAATACCTCGCTTATGTATGAAGTAATAGACAGATACTTCTTGATGTTTGGGGAGAGATAGATATTCCTCTCAAATTTCATCAAATAAACATATATCTCATAAATTACTATGCTATTATACAAATAATTATTTTACCTTTAAATATTTAGAAAACATATTAATTAACTATTTTAATTTAATTATTAATATATAATAATTAATATATCTATATGATATATTTTTTAATAATTATATATTCAAATATTTTTTATAATTAGTCAATTTTCTTTAATGAAACTCTAACTTCCATGTATTATTTTCTAATGACCTTTTAATTCTTATTGATGATCCAATTAATAACTACAAGGACTCTAAACTTTTTTAGTGGGCCTTTTTCTATTGGGTCTGGCCTATTAGAATTGTTTATAAAAATTGAATTAGATTCTTTATCAACTTCTAGGCCCTAACTTCAATTAGGCCCAAATTATTTAATTCTCTTACAAGAGTCCTTCAGTTTTAATTTTTGTATTTCAAATATTAAAACTCAAATTTTATATTCTTCATGTAACCGGAAATCAAGAGATGGGCCAATTTTGAGGTTTCATGAAAATTTTAATCTTAAAGAAGCTTCCAGAGAATTTTACTTGTTTTATTAATGTGTATATATATATATATATATATATATATATATATATATAAATAGTTGTAAATTCATGGAGGGCTTTAGTTGGAATGTACGTCTTGTGGAGTAGATTGGGGCATGGTGAACCATTTATTTTAGAACTCAGAAGGCTATATAGAGTAAGGGCTGGTCCGAAAACGAACCCCGAATTTTTCTATTTGGCAACTTGTTCTAAAGACGAAAAACCTGTACCCGATTTCCCTAATTCAAACAAATCTTGGAAAGACCATTGGTTTTTTATTGGTGGGGAATAGGGTCGGTCCCATGTGATAGATGGTGTTCAGTTCTCGGTTCCCACCTCCTTTTCTGCTGAAGGTTTTTCTTTCTTCTTACTTTGCTCATTGTTTGATTGATGCTTAGTCAGGAATAGTTTCCTTTTCTTCCCTTATGATTTCATTTTCTTTCCTTTCTTTTTACTTAAAAAGTTATAAATTGAAAGTCTCGAGTTCCCCGCGACTTATTTTCTTACTTTATCCTTAAAGCATCAGGGTTGATTTCATCCATTCTTTTAACTAAGCAAAATGGTATTTGTTCAAGTTTAGTTTGAATAAATATTGTTTTTAGTTTACCCTTTTTTATCAACTTTTTGGCATGTGTATATTTTATTTCAATCAATATTTTTTCCTTTTTTCAGGTATGGCCTTAGGGACTTCAAAAAATGACAAGAAGAAAGCTAATTTCAAAGCAACTATGCAACAGTTAACAGCCTTTACAGGTGCATCTGGGTCTATGAGAGGAGGTAAAGAGAAAATAGTTTTAGAAAGTCAAATGGAGAGAAATGGGACAATTCACGCAGCAGAATGGTTATCTGAAAATATTCCTCCCCGGGCTCCCGACCTGGTGGTCTTTTGTATGCGAAAGAAAAAGCGAAAGGTCGGCATGTCGATTGAGGGGGCTTCTTCTTCTGCCCTCCAAGTAATTGATATTAACTTGATGAAACGAGATAGGCATGAGCACATGGTCCCAATGATCAAAGCAATGGAGCGTGTAGTTTCTGGAGACTGAGTAGCCAAGGAAGGTAAAGTTGGAGAAAAGGAGATGTTGAATCTGTGTTCAGAGTTCAGTTACAAGGTAATAAATTTGCTTCTGGGTTAAGTTTATTTATCTATTTGTTAATTTTTAATTCATTCATTTTTTTTTGTGTGCCATATTCTTAGTAGATGTCTTTTTGGTTTTCTGAGCATCGGGATCTACTGTCTCAGTGGATTGATGATGCATACCAGAAATATGATTTTGAGCAGGAGTATGGCGTGTTGAAAAAGGAAAAAGAGAGATTACAGAAACAAATTCAGGAGCTACACGAACAGTATAAAAGGTAGGTTCAAGAATTATTAACGAAGAATGATTCTTTGAAAACCAAAATTTCGGATCTAGATGTTGAATTGGCAGCAGTGATTTAGGTTGAGGACGAAGTTAAGGATGAGGCAGATACCAAGGGTTATGTTAGGGGTTTTTCTGACTTTGTGAGCATGTTTAAAGGCCATTACACTGAGCAAAACCTCGCCTGGCTGGATCAAGCGCTCAAAGTTATTAAAGAAGTTGAAGGCGAGGAATCTGAGAATGAAAACAATGAAGATGCTGATAACATTAGACCTTCGCAGGGCAAGGATTTCTTGGGTGGTGATCCCGATATCCCAACAAGCAGTGGTAGCGTTGAAGCTGTTTCTACTAAGCAACTTTATCAGGACGACCTTGCTAATAACGTTTAATGGACTCATACCTTTCCCTTTTTCTTTCTTTTTCTTTTTTTACTTTAAAAGTTTTTGTATGAAAATGATTAATCAGATCAGCCAGCCGTGTATGCATGACTTCGGTTAGCTATGCATGTACGAAGGGTAACTTAGCTGTGTGCAAATGATTAAAAGATATTGGTGGCTTTGTGTCGGAACATAGGAACCATTATGCATTAGTGTTGAGAATTTTATAAGTGTTTTCATGCACTAACAACAATTAAATAATGCATCCAATTTCATATTTCATAATGAGTCCATTATGTAATAATTGCATATATATTATTCATGCAATGATCGACTAGCTTTACTACAATTTAATGCCATATTGGCTTAAAAGATCACAAAGGCATGGACTTGATTTTTAATGTGAACCACTAGTGTGAGTATATATAAATAAATAATTTTAAAAATGGAGCCCATGTGCCTTTGTTTATTGTAAGATAATTCTTTGACCAATCAAGAAGAAAAATGGATTGTTAGAGTCTTACAGTTTTTATATTAATTTATATTGAATTAGATATAGGCGTCTTTAGCATATGTATATGCTGATTATTGGAAACCCGTGAGCAAGGGGCTATATATATATGTACGTATATATGTGTATATATGTGTATATATGTGTATATATGTATATATATGTATATATATATATATATATTGGTGGGGTATTAAGTCCACTATTGGGTGTGATATACATGTTATGTATGTATGAGATATAAAAATTAAAACCGTAAAGCAATACGGCTTTTGATTTGGCTAAGAATGAATTCACGAAAAGCAAAAACGAAATGCATGGAATTTCATTTCACTAATTCCATCCATTCACAAGATCGCCTTTAATTATATTTAGAAATGTATATGCCGATATCTTAGGTTATGCGTTCCTGTTGTATGAAGTTTAATTTGATTTGATTTTATTTTTCACATTAGAAATACTTTGTATGCTCGTGATCTCAGTTCGACGGTGAATTGCAAGAAAGGCGGCCATGCTTGCATGGAACCATTATTTCTTCTTCTCTCTCTTTTATTATTATTATTATTGTTGTTGTTGTTGTTATTTAATTTTATATTTCCTTGATCATGAAGACCATCTTTTAAAACTTATTGAGATGTATAATTGGCTTGATTAACCACGTGTGAAAATGTGATAACTAAGTTAGTATGCATATGCTGATTCCTAGAGATTCAATCAAATCGTACGTATATCAAATTCACAAACCTGTGTATTACTTTGTATATATATGTATACATATGTTTCATAGGTTGTGTGATTCCTGTGATTTTCAAGATGATGGTTATATTGGAATAAGTAATTTCTGGCATCGCATTGACGCATGTGACTTCTCTAAAGCAAATGAGGTCGGTACCTCGGGTATGATTCGGTCTTATCCAACTCAGTGATTTCTGGCATCACATGGATGCATATGGCTTCTCTGGAGCAAGTGAAGTCTGTATTTCGTGGGTACAATTTGGTCCAATAAGACTCTATGATTTCTACCATCACATGGATGCATATGACTCTTATAGAGAAAGTGAAATATGTACTTCGTGGGTACAATTTGGTTCCATAGGACTTGGTGATACCTAGCATCGCATGGATGCATATTACTCTCATAGAGCAAGTGAAGTCGGTACCTCGTGGATACAATTTAGTCTCTTCGAACTCGATGATTTCTGGCATCTCGTAGATGCATATGGCTCTTATGGAGCAACAGAAGTCGGTACCTCGTGCGTACAATTTGGTCCTATTAGACTCAATAATTTCTAGCATCACGTGGATGTATGTGGCTATCGTGGGGCAACTGAAGTTGGTATCTTTGGGTACAATTTGGTCCTATTGGTCTCAATAATTTCTAGCATCGCGTGGATGTATGTGGTTCCTGTGAGCAACCGAAGTCGGTACATCGTGGGTACAATTTGGTCCTATCGAACTTAATGATTTTTTACATCGCGTGGATGCATGTGGCTTATGTGGAGCAAACTGAAGTTAATACCTCGTGGGTACAATTTGGTCCCATTGGACGATGGTTTCTTTGAATATAAAATGAGCTTATACGCTTAGACATCATTGATAATTACTGAATTTATTGAACTAAATGTATCTGAAAAAATTAGTTATTGAAAAGAAGGAAAAATAACAATAACAAAATAAAATAAAGAAAAATAAAAAACAGTAGAAGGGTCTCTTAGTTTGACCTGATATGGGGTTTCTGTAGACCTGTCAAATATAATACTTCAATAACATGTTGGCATTCCAAGGCTTATCAATCACCTTTCCATCTATGTGGCTTAGTCAATATATTCTTGGTTTGACTGCTTCCACCACTTTGCATGGTCCTTCCCAGTTTGACCCAAAAGCCCCTTCTTCGGAAACTCAGGCCTTTAGGGTCACCTTTCGTAAAACCAGATCTCCCTCCATGAATCTTCTAGCCTTGACCTTCTTGTTATAGTACCTAAAGCTTTTTTGCTGATAGGTCGCAACCAGAACTTGTGCAGTTTCCTTTTTTTCTTTAAGCATATCTAGATTGACATAAAGCACTTCATTATTCCTTTGTTCTTGAAAGCTTAGTGTTTGGTATGTCGGTATCCCTATCTTAGCAAGAATGACCGCTTCGGTGCCGAAAGCCAAAGAAAAAGGTGTTTCTCCTATTGTTGTTATACTAGTTGTACGGTAAGCCCATAAAACATCTGAAAGTTCATCCACCCATGATCCTTTCTTTTCATCCAATCTAGTTTTGAGAGCTTTTTTAACGGTCTTATTAGTCGCTTCAACTTGACTGTTGGCTTGAGGATGAGCTGGGGATGTGAACTTGAGATCTATTCCCAACTCAGAACACCAGGTCTTGAACTTTTTGTCAAATTGTTTGCCATGACCTACAATAATTGCATGGGGTATCCCAAAGCGGTAAACGATATTTCTGCGTATGAAGGCCGTAGTCTTTTTCTAAGTGATTGTTACCAATGCTTCCCCTTCTACCCATTTGGTGAAGTAGTCAATTGCCACAACTGCATATTTCACCTGTGCTCTTCCTTGTGGTAAAGGTCCAATCAGATCAACTCCCCATTGAGCAAATGGCGAGGGACTAATTAAAGACATCAAGCTTTCAAATGGCTGCTTGATTAGATTTCCATGCAACTGGCATTTCTCACATTTATTAACAAGTCGTGCTACGTCATTATGGATTATGGGCCAATAGATACCTTGCCTCAGAACTTTGTAGGATACAGCTTGGGCTCCTTTATAATTCCCACAAATTCCCTCGTGGATTTCCCTCAAGACATAATTCACTTTTTCTAGTAATAGGCACTGCAAATATGGCAGGATATATCCTTTTTGATATAATATCCCATTAATAATGCTATATCGTGCTCCTTGATATTTAACCTTCTTCGCTTAACTTCTTTCCGCTGATAATTCTCCTTTTTCTGGATACCTTATGATTGGATCCATCCATGACTTTATCCCCTGCATTGCTTGTACTTGATGGACTTCTAGTGGATTGATGCTGGATTTTGTCACGAGTTCTATGGGTACTGCTCTGGGTTCTTTACACTGAATGGCTGAGGCGAGCCAAGCTAATGAATCCGCCTTAATGTTTTCCCTTCTAGGGATCTAATCCACTTTAGCACTATCAAACTTCTTCATTAGCTCTTTTACCTTTTTTAAATATTCTTTCATCCTTTCTTCTTTAGCTTGAAAATCTCCATTGACTTGGCTAATCACCAACTGTGAGTCCCCTATTATTTGAATCTTGCTGACTTAGAGCTCTATAGATAATTTTAATCTAGCTATCAAGGCTTCATATTCCACTTTGTTGTTTGTTAATTTGAAGTTAAACTTTAAAGTGTATATAAACTCTTTTCCTTCAAAACTTATCAATGCAATCCCTGCTCCTACTCTTTAGGCGTTTGCTGCTCCACCTATAAATAGTTTCCAAATACATGATTCTGATTCTGTTATAGCCATGTTGATGTCTCGGGTGGTCGATGTTCTGATGTTCGAAGTTTCTAAGATAAAATCTGCTAAAGAGTGAGCCTTAACAGCAATCTGAGGTTTGTACTCAAGGTCGAACTCACTTAACTCTATAGCCCATTTTACCAATCTCCCTGATATATATGTCTAGTTGATGTAGAATTTGTCGTAGTGGCTGATTGGTCAACACAATAATTTTGTGGGCTAAGAAGTAAGGACGTAGCTTTCTTGCTGTTGTCACCAAAGCTAGTGCCCATTTTTCAGGTAAGCTGTCTCAGGTTTCTAGATTTAATAATGCTTTGCTAACTTAGTAGATGGGACAAAAAGTCTCTTCCTATTTCTCGAGTGATTACAACTCTGATAGCATGGTCTGACAAAGCCAAGTATAAGAATAACTCATCTCCTTCCTTTGGAGTAACTAATAGCAAGGCTTAAGTTAGATAGTTTTTTAATTTCTTTAAATGCCTCTTCACACTTCTAACTTCATACCATTTTTTTCCCTTGCCGTATTGCTTTGAAGAATTTATGGCATTTGTCAATAAATCTTGATATGAATCTACTGATAGCTGCCAATTTTCCCGTTAGACTTTGCATCTCTTTGAAAGTTTTTGGTGACTTCATATCGACTATAGCCTCAATCTTTTGAAGGTTCACTTCAATTCCCCTTTCATTAACCATATAACATAAACATTTTCTCGAACTAACTCTGAAAGAACATTTTTCGGGTTTAAGCTTTATTTGATACTTCTTTAGCTGTTCGAATGTTTGTTCCAAGTGATGGATATGATCTGATATGCTGGATGATTTAATTATCATGTCATCCACATACACTTCCCTTATCTTGCCAATTAGAGATTTGAACACTTTATTGACTAATCGCTGATATGTAGCACCAGCGTTCTTCAACTCAAAAGACATAACCTTGTAACAGTAAAGACATTGATCAGAGTAGAAGGCTGTCTTTTTCTAGTCTGCTTCATGTAACCTAACCTGGTTATATCCCAAGAATGCATCCATAAAGCTCAAAGCACTGTGTCCAGTTGTGGCATTCACTAATTGGTCTATCTTTGACAACAGGAAACTGTCCTTAGGTCATGTTTTATTTAGGTTAGTGAAATCTACACACATGTGCCACTTTCTAATCGATTTCTTGGCAATCACTACATTTGCCATCCATTCTGTATATCTTGCCTCCCTGATGAAATCAACTTTCAATAACTTAACCACTTCTTCATGTATTGCATCATATCTTTCTTGGTTAAAGATGTGTTTTTTTTTATTTGATAGGTCGAGCCTTCGGGTCCACAAAAAGACAATGACATATGAATTTAGGGTCTATTCCTGACATTTCTTCATGGGACCAGGTGAATACATCAGCGTTGTCACGAAGAAAAGTGACTAGTCTTTTTTTTTTCATTCGGGCTCAGTTGGCTACCAACTTTTATAACTTTTTCTAGGTCCCTGAGTGAAATCGGCACTACTTCATATACCTCCTCAACTTTTGCAACATCCCCTAGAATAAGTGGGTGGTCAGGTGTGCTTAATGTTGCTTCACTTGATTTTTCTATCTTTTCAAAGTCTTATCGGTTAGGAAGGTTCTTGATACTAGATGTGTTCTTTTCCTTGACGGAAATACTAAATGTTCTTCTAGACATCGTGGCATAGCAGCTACGTGCCTTTTTCTGATTACTTCGCACTATTCCAATCCCGTTGTCGATTCTTAATTTAATCTTCTGTGTACTTTTCAAGAAAGGTCTCCTCATCAAAGCTTTATAAGAGATTTGGTAATCAACTAACAAAAAGTCGATCATTTATGTTTTAACACAAAGACTTGTACCCATCCTCACAGGCAATTTAACTCTACCCAACGGTGCAATATGCCCATTTCTCAATCCATAAAAGGGTGTGTGAAAAGGCTTCAGCTCAAGTTGTTGGATCCCTAATTCATCTAGCGTTTGTTTGAACAAGATATCAATAGAACTTCTAGGATCAATGAAAATTCTATTGATGTTGAATCCGGCTATATTCATACTTACCATAATTGTATCATCTTGAGGATAAATAATATCATTCTCATCCTCATCTGTGAACATTATGGGAGTCAAGAAAGTCTTTTGTTTCTTTTGAGTTTGAACATTGAACAGTTGAGTTAGGTAGTCAGGTCTAGTAGACATCCTTGAGTAATTTTTTCTTGCATTATTTGAGTCACTTGCTAAGGTTGGTCTTCTAACAATTACCATAGTCTGAGGTCATTGATTATGACCTGCTCTCTTATGATCTCTTGGTACGTCCACGAAACAATCAAAATATCCATTCTTTACTAGGTCTTTGACATGCCTTTTTAGACTTATACACTCTTCAGTGGTATGGCCATGGTCCTTATGGAAAGAACACCATTTACTCCGATCTCGCACTTCGAGTGGTGCTGCCATCTTTCTTGGTTCTGTTGCCAACCCTCTTTGCCTAATGTCTTCTAAAATGGCTTCAAGTGGGGCATTCAGAGGTGTGAACTTCTCAACTTCCCTGGTCGCATCCCTCGTATGATATGGGTTTCTACCTTCCCCAGCTTACACAGTGAGTGTTGTCTTCGTTTCATATCTTGGTCTCCTAATATCCCGTTCTCCATCTCTATATTCTTTGCCACGGTCATTGCTTTTTTGTTGGAATTTAAAGGACTGTCGATCTTATCTCCCCCATAAGCCTTGTCATAAGCTTTTGCCTTCCACTGTTCTTTCTGATCCTCTACCTAATCTCGAAGTCTGGCCTTGTTGATGAGAACCTGACCTTTGAGCATTGAAGCACCCATCTTGTTGTCTTTTCTCATTTGCTTCTTGCTTCAATAGTATCACCTCATTTTTGGTAGGTATTATATTTATCCTTTCGTATTTTGTACTACAAGCTACATGTCTTAAGCCCCTTCCTTAACCCTTCTAAAGTTATCTCATTATTGTACGCATCTAATGTAACGATTTTACTGTTGTATCGATCAATAAAATAGTTCAAACTTTCCTTTTCCCCTTGTTTTATCAACAATAGACTTTTCATGTCCTTTGTTAAAAGGAACGCTCTTTAAAATTCTCTTACAAATTCTCGAGCAAGTTGTGAAAAAGAGCGAATGCTTTGCTATTTTAACTTTTAGTACTAGGACCTAGCTTGCCCTTCTAAGGTAAGGAAAAAAGGTCTGCACATTTCATCTCGGTTAAACCTTGAATATACATCATTGTCTCCCTGTATCTCTTCATATAGGACCTGGGATCTGTTTGTCCTGAGTACAGATTGATATGAGGCATTTTAAATCCCCTCCGTAAAAGCAAACTCATGATCTCAAGACTTAGAGGAGAGACTATCTTGTAATCTTTGACTCTATCTATCGGTGGCCTTTCTTTTTTTACTTTGTCTAACTCCTTACGTAATCGTTTAATCTCTTTCATAAAAGAAGAGTCGGAGACTTCTGCATGACGGGAGTCTGTGCGTCGCTTAGGAAGACATGTATTCTCGACCTGGTTGGTTGGATTACCGACTTCTCGGGTTTTACCAATGATTCCATTCGCCTCATTCCCTTCAAGGTCTCCAGATTTGCCGTATAGAGACTCTGTCTGAGGTATAATGTCTCCTTGACGCCTATCACCTTCTGATGATGCGTGGACATCCCTAGTTATTGATAACGGTGGATCCAATAATGGTGATTCCTCCTGCGGCTTTTTTTTTTGCCCCTCTCTATTCATTGATCATCTTCTGCATCCCAATTATCATCCTCCTTTGTTCTTCTATTTTCACCTAGAGTTCCAGTCTTTGCTTTTTTCATCTTCCAACTTTTGTTCCAGATCTGAAGGATTTTTGTTGGTCTGATTCATCTGATTCGCATGATCGGTCTGATTCTTTTGATTCACCTAAACAGCTTGATTCTCCTGATTCACTTGATTATCTTCTCCTTCTGTCATGATTTTTCTTGTTCCCCCAATTTCTTGCTTTTATATCTTCAGGCTTTTTATTTTTTCTCCACAGACGGCACCAACTGTTGATACCAGATTTTGTCCACCTGATATCAACAAGTAAATTTTTTATGTTGTGAAAAAAAAAATCCCTTTTTTGTTTTTCTTCTCCCTTTATATACTATTGCTTCCCTAATTTTATTGAAATACTTGTTCTGATTGAATTTTGATTACTTGTCTTACTGGGATTACAACTTTTGGGCAATTATAATTTAATTTCTATTGATATTAATTATTATTATTATTATTATTATTATTATTATTTAACAAGCTTTTTTAGGTTATCACAGTATTAGGTTATGTATTTTACAAATTCACAAAAGAGGTCGGTTGGTCGTGACCATGGGCCTAAACGTGATAATCAGTCTTGTAAGATTGTCGGGCCAGTTGGTCCTAACCTTGGGTCCAAGTAAGATAATTAGTCTTATAAAAAGCCAAAGAGGACAGGTCCAACACCTTAAATCAATAAATAAATAAATACTATAATATACTTAAAATAAAATAGTAAATTTAATAAGAAAGAAAAGACAAGGATTTACCTGGAAATCACGCATAATTAGGAGTGATAATTTAGGACATGATACGATTATTTGACACGAATTCGATATCATTAAACGGATTTGAATTTAAAAAATTTGATATGAATAATAATCGTGTTGTTTTTGAGTTAGAACAATTATTGTTGGTGTCATATCCGTATTTGACATGTAAAATACAATTTTTCGTTTAAGACACGATTAATTAAATAAATAATCGTGTTTTAAACGTATAAATGAATAATCATATCTTAAATAAATAAATGAATAATTATGTCTTAAAGAAATAAACGAATAACTGTGTTTTAAACGAATATATTTTAATAAAATTAAAAAAATATACTTAAATACGACGTTGTTTACTAAATGTAGAAAACGACGTCGTTTTCTATAGAACCCGTTACACTATCATATATATATAACCTTAAATCACTAACCCTACTTCATTTTCACGGCCAGTAACCTACTTCTCTCCAAAATTAGTCAACGACACAATAACACAACTATCACCAGGCCATGAGAAATCATGTGAGTTGCTAAGGTTTCTTTTTTTTTTTTTAATTTTTCTTTCTTTTTATATGTTAATGTGGTTCATTATTGAAATATGATAGAATAACTATCTTAGAAAAACTTTAGAAATAGCCTAAATTTTAAGATTAACTGTGAATTAAAGTTTGAAAAATTATAATATGTGGCGAGTTTTAATGTATCACCTCATAGTTAAATTTAAGTTCTATAAAGTATAATTAATGAATCAAAGTGAGCATAGACCCAAACGAAAAATGATTTATTTGAACACATATTCGATTTTAAATTATGAAACTATTCTTTATTATTTTGAGCAACTAGTTTCTATTATTTAATTTCTTAAAATTAATTAATTAAATTGTGTATATAATTAATAGATTGAAAATTATGGAAGAAGAATTTGCATATTAAAGCATATAATACATGTGTATTATCGTAGTTTGAATAATTCACTAGTACATCCCTATACTAGGTAATAAATCAATGTTAATTTTATCATTATACAATACATTAACATTATTCTTATATATCAACATATTGCTTCTATTGAATATTATTGAAAGGGAAAACAGAGATTTTCAATTGTAAGTATTGTTAATTATCATTATGCCATTACAAGATGTACATGCATGCTAACGCTCTATATAATCTGATTTTACTTTCATAGCTCAAATGCTTGTCATTTGATTTCAAGATTTGTATGCTAAAAATTATTGATAACATTCCTTGTAATTTGAATTTTGTATGCACTAGTTACTAAAAAATCTCTTAAGTCTGCGTCATTTTATTTTTACTTTCATTTTTTTTAATTTATAAAATCATGTAAAAAATCTAACCATGTGATTTACTTATACTCTAGAGTATTAGAGTAACTAATGGAGTGCAAGGATAATACTGCTCAATTATATTTTTGGTATACTATTTCTGAGATTTTTAATATTTAGTATTACTGGTAATATCAACTTATATTTATATACTTTGGTTATCATGAAAATTCTTAATTTATTCTTATTGTAACTAAAGTTAGTTGTATTTTTGTAGTTTCAAACGACAAATATGTTTGTAAAAAGGAATAAATTTTTTTATTTTATTCTTGCTTTTGGTAAGTATTTTATTAACTTCAAATATTGATTAGACTATTGTTTTTAATTACTATATTTTGTAATTCCTATTTTATTTTTATTTTATAATTTCTTTTGCAGGAAGTTGCCTCAAATTAAATAAAGAGGTTTTTGCTTGATACAATTATTTTCAAAGTGGTAGTGAAGCAATTATTTAAGAATTGTGTGTTAAAAGTTGTACCATAGGAATTGTTTCTAAAACTATGCTCTTTATATTGTTGTATTAAATGTGATAAATTTAGCTTAAAACTTTTGTTAATGAAAATGTTGCCATATTATATATATATATAATTGGTCTATTTTTCTGAAGGTTGTTCTAGTTTAAAAAAACTTCAATTAATTATAAAAATTTAAATGGATAGGATATGATTAAAATAGTAGAGTAGTTTATTTTTATAATTTTTGTTACAGTTTAATTATGTCTTAAATGAATAAATGAATAACCCTGTCTTAAATGAATAAATAAATAATCGTGTCTTAAACGAATAAATGAATAATCGTATTTTAAACGAACAAACGAATAATCATATTTTAAATGAATAAATAAATAATCATGTCTAAATAAATAAATCATATTCGGATTTAAAAAGATTGATACAAATAATAATCGAATCGTATTCGTATCAAACAAATATTAAAAGAATTGTATTCATACCGACTTAAATACGATTCGTTTATCTGAATTGCCACCCCTACACACAATTAAAAGTTGATTAAAGGAAAAAGAGTTTGAGTGGTGCAAAGAGAGTAAAAGTGCAGAGAGTTTGAGTTGTGTATAAAGAGTTAACTGTAAAATGTTTGAATAGTATTAAAAATCTTAACCGCAATAGAATTTGATAGAATTAATTAATTTTTATAAATATTAAAAAGATAGAATTAATTATTTTTTGTAAATATTAAAACTAATTTAAAATATAATTTTTTTGATAGTATTAATTAATATAAATGTTAAAAGAGAATTTTAAATGTAATAAATTTTCTAACAAAATTAATTAACAAAATATTAAAAAAGAATTTAAAACGTATTAATTGGACGTTTGATAAAATTAACTAATTAAGGGAAGGCTGAATTAATTAATTAACGCAAATACTTCAAATTTAATTACAGTAAGTTTCTAAAATTTGAAGGTAATTAAAATATTATAATAATATATGATCCCATATTATATTATAATACTATTTAATATTTTATTAAAACTATATTAATTCATTATTACAAATATTTAAAATTTAAACAATTGTAATACTATATCATTACACCAGCAATATTACAATACATATCATATTACTAAATCACCCCTTAATCTATTTAAAATCAAAACTTTACGAGTACTATTTTAGTCAACTAATCTTCTATTTATAAAAATTGAAGACTGTTTAAAAATAATTAAAAATTATTTTCTGTTGAAAACTAAATATATAAGTCATTTAGCAAAATATATGTTCTTTTTTAGAGCAAACGAAGTTAGTTTAAAAATCGTTATCTGTTTTTGGAATCAAAGGGTTATTAAAACTATTCTCCATATATGTAGTTTAAAAGATAGTTCTACACTAGTTTTCTATTTTATTTATAATTAAAATAATAAATTGTCTTTTATTTAGTGTGCTTTTTTAAGTGTTTTATAGTAGTGACAACAAAAATAATAACAATAACAATAACAATACTAATAAAAATAATAGTAATAACAATATGTCATAGGTAGGAAGTTAAGCATTGTGAGTTATCTTCAACTACCATTCATATTCACTATGGTGAATCTCACCAGTCGAGTGGTAGAGCCTCATATTTTTATGACAAATGTGACAGCGACTCTTATCATTAATGATAATGTTATGATTGATTAACAAGTTATTGGTGACCTTAACATGGAAGAAAATTCTAAACTTGCTCTT
Organism: Melia azedarach; assembly: GCA_028052125.1. NCBI lineage: Eukaryota > Viridiplantae > Streptophyta > Magnoliopsida > Sapindales > Meliaceae > Melia > Melia azedarach. Next base: position 4,479,827 of record CM051406.1, read on the forward strand.
ACTATTCTTCCCCTTTCTAATAACCCAATCATTCTCCATCAATATATTGATGATTGGTGCTGAGTTTATAATTATGATTGTACGTGTTAAAGAGTTAACTAAAATTTATACTTTGAAGAATCAGATTAAGGATATAATTGAGATTAATAAGTTGACTCTTTATCACCTTGGAGAAATGATGCAGGATGATGATATGATAACCAAGTCTGAACCAAACTGATTTGCTTCAAAATTGAACTAAACCAAATTGAAATGATAACTGAATCGTAATAAATTGAATTGATTTGATTGGTTCGATTTGATTCAGCCTTTTTATCCAAGCCTACATATGACATCATATTTTTGGATACTTGGAGCAAACTGTTGAAAGTAGAAACTATTGAGTTCTAAAAGTAGAAATAACTTAAAATATAATGTGCATGTGCTTTAAAAATATAAAAAAAGTGGGGCAATGACATAAATAAATTAACAAATAAACAAATAAAAAGAAACATAAATATTACATAACTCAACATTACATTTATTATCTTAACATAAAATTAAATTATAATATAAAACTTGTGTACAAAATATAACACTTGCAAAAGTTGAAATTAAAAAATAAAATAATAAATTAGCATCAAAAAGTAAAAATGAATATCAATTTCATAAATTTAACATTAAACATATAAATGTGATGAAATAAATGTAAGTTAATATCAAAGTAATAAATAACAATATTATATTTGTATATAAAACAAAAAAATATATAAATACAACATAAAATATATAAATCAATACTGAATTTATTATTTTAGCATAAAAAATTAAGTTACAATATAAAATTTGTACGTAGAATATAAAACTCTTATAAAATTTAAAGTTTAAAAATAAAAATGAACATAAAATCTATGTATAAGAAAAGGTAATTTCTATTTTGTATAATTGTATTCATTTTTTATAGAATAAAGAAAAGTTAAAGGTTTGGGCATTTCGAATATTGAGATATTTTTATTTTCAAATGTATGTTCTGAAAACCAAAATTAGCCTTGGATACATAGTTTAATTGGAATATTTAACTTATAAAATAGAATAATTGTAATATTTAGCTTATAAAATATTATATAATTAGTAGCAACATTTACCAGTCAAGTCAACTAATGAATGGCAACATCATTAAATGTGTAATATTATTTTATTTTATTTTATTTTTTCTGAAATTGATAACAATGGGAATAATATTTATAACCCACATATACTGTATAATAACGTATTACTCTGGTAGTACAAAAGCTGTTATTTAATTAAAAAAAGTATTATATAATGCACTAATTACATAAGCTTTAATTACTAATTAATTCTAATTAACAATTTGTTATTGGAATTTTTTATTTTTTTAATTAATATTATAATAATTTTTCTTTGGCTTCTTTTATTACGGATTAGTCGGCTATTAGCTTGGGATTCAGAGTTCTAATTAAAGAACACAATAACTGAAAAATATTATAGTATATTATATAAACAAGCTTCCAAGTACATCAGCAATTCATAATTAATTATTGGATTCATTTCTATGTATATCATCTTGTATGCTAATTTTAAATGAATTAAAAATACTAATAACTTCGGATACTAATTAAAATATATTGATTAGGTAACGTAAAAGCTGAATATGTAAACTAATATTAATTGTGAAAGAAAATTAATTCAGCTTTTAGGATGAAAATCTTGAGATAGTACTATTACTGTTTGGACAATAATAAATATCAAATGGAATAATAACCTTTTATTTTTGCAGTATTTCTGTTGCATTCTATATTAATCTCAATAAAAAACCAATGCAAATCACAACCAACAATTGAAATCGACAACTTAAACCCCTATTTTATTTCTTTAAGATGGCCGAACTGGAATACTTTGTTCATATCTGAAGAAATTATCAGGATCAACTACTGTCTTCACGCGCACCAATCTGTCAAAATTATTCTTAAAATACTTAATCCCATAAATCTTTCCTTCTTCATAGGTGCCATTGGTACTACTGCTACCGATATCAATATCACGATAATTGAGAAATGCTTCTCTTGGGTTCTTGGAAACATAAGGAGTCATGGCTTCATATAATGTTCTTGTCAAATTTATATAGTGATTTGTGACTTCAATTCCTGCTTTTTTCCAGTTCGTAGAATACTGAATTTTGAAAATGTTACCGGCCCTATGCGGGAATGGCGTTTCTGCTTCTGGAATCTCGCTCATTCTTCCTCCGTAAGGATTCCATTGCATTCCCACATCTCCAAGCTCAATCATCAGCTTCCATATAGATTCCAGGCCTGTTTTTGGAATTGGTTCTTTCACATAATCAGATTTTCGTTTCAAGTAGACTTGAGATTTCGGTATCCTGTTAAGTAGAACTTCCACAGGAGTTCCACTTGGAAAATCAAACCAAAATAAAGCAGATTCAATCCATCTCATCTGTAAGCAGTCTTTTTGTTGTAACCCCAATTCGGGGAAGCTAGCGTTCATCAATGAAAGAAGCCTTTCTGTCTGACCCAGAAACATGGCGATGAAGGAAACTTTTGTCGTTTTCTCACTTCCTTTACTCCCATTCACAACGTTTATAATCAATCTTATGAAGAGATCTTCATCCAGCTTATCCGCAACTTGTTGCCATCTCCAAACCAGTTCAGTGGCGCCTTGCTCTAGGGTTTTCTCTACTCGAAAAACAGTAACATTTTCAGGAACGGAAACTAGCTTAATTTTCCAGGAAAGAACTACTCCAAAACTTGCTGCACCGCCTCCTCTAATAGCCCAAAATAGATCTTCTCCCATTGATTTTCTGTCAAGGATTCCTCCTCCAACAGTAACTATTTCTGCATCGACAATATTGTCTCCTGATAATCCATATTTTCTCATCATATTGCCATATCCGCCTCCGGAAAAATGTCCTCCAACACCAAGAGTAGGGCATATTCCAGCAGGGAAGCCATGAACTTTACTTGCCTTCGCAATTCTGTAATAAACTTCTCCAACAGTAGCCCCGGCCTGAACCCAAGCACTTTCATCTGTCATGTTGATTTTGATGGATCGTAAATTGTACATATCAAGAATGACAAAAGGAACGCTTGATACGTAAGAGAGGCCGTCGTAATCGTGGCCACCACTTCGGATTCTGATCTGCAAGCCAAGCTTTTTGGAGCAAAGGACTGTTGCCTGGACATGGAATTCATCCTTGGCAGCTATAATCACAATTGGTTTTTGGGTTGCTGGTGTTGCAAATCTGAGATTTCTTATGTATGACTGTAAAACGGATGAAAATGATGCATTATTTGGGGTGTAAATCGCTTCGGAGATTGTATTGAAGTATTGATTTTGTTCGAAAAGACATTGGAGAAAGTTTTCTTCGAGGGAAGCTGAATTTGCAAATGAAACTGAAGAGATTAAAACAGTCGAAAATAGAGAAAATATTATAGATTTTGGAGACTGCATTTTCTTGTGGGTTTTTCGGTATGAACATTTTCGATGTGTATTAATATAGAAATTTAAGGTATATATGATTTTTCTTAATATAAGTGTATATCGTATCGAATTAAAAGCTTTGATTATATCTTTATTAATTAAAAATTGATTTTGCAACATGTGGTTGTTCTTTTATCCAATCAGATTCTCATTGATCATGACTGGATTTCTTGTGAATCACTGTCGATTTGCAAATCAACATAAAAGATGAAGACAAGGAACGAAACTGACGCCAGATAACAAATCCGGCAACCTCATTTTAGAATGACTAAGCACAAAAGGAAAGAGGATTTTGTAAATGATAGATATAACTTTTTAATTGTTATTTTAGAAGAAAATCTTGGAGATTCTTTGGGTTTTCCAAAATTGGCATAAAAATCGTTTTACGTAGATTTTGATTTTGTCTACTAATTTCCTAGTCAACAATGATAAGGAGACATTCTAAAATTTCTATATATCATGCTCTGGTATAAATGCAAGATATGTATAGAATTTATGGCCCATATTCGGTAACTGGTACAATATATTTTGTGACCCCTGCACTTTTACAGTATTGTATATGTGTATATACATAAGTATATTGTATAAATTTTACTGTATTAGTCTGACTCGACTTAGTTTTAGTTCTAAACTCGACCCCAAATATGCCTCTCTCTTTCTCCTGTGGTTTTTCCTTTGAAAATTTTCAGAGGTTTTCCATGTAAATCCAGTATTGTTTGTGCTTCTATATTTTCTATTTGGTTTGGTGGCTTGATTTTTCATAACAAATTGATATTAGAGTGGGATTTATCTGCAAACTAAGTTCTCATCATGGGTTCTTTAATTAAGTACGATCTGAAGAAGTTTGATGGTAAAATCAATTTCACTTTGTGGAAGATTCAATTTCGGGCATATATGAAATTTCAAGGGTTATGGAAGGCAGTAGAAAACAAGTATCTAGAGGATATAACGAAAGAGAAGAAAGTTGATTTGGAAGAGCAAGCTCTAAGTGCAATCCAAATGTCAATAACTAGAGATGTGCTGCGAAAAATTGTAAATATAGAGAAAGCTGCAGAAGCATAGAAGAGATTGGAAGAGCTTTATACTGGTAAGTCTCTAACTAATCGATTGTATTTGAAAAAGAAACTTTATACTTTGAAAATGAAGGAGGGAACATCTCTGAAGTCGTACTTAAATGAATTTAATTATGTAATTATGGATATGAAGAATGTGGACATTATAATTTTGGATGAGGATCAAGCCATGCTTGTGTTGTGTTCATTGCCATCATCATATGATTCATTTGTTTACACTTTGCTATATGGAAAGAGTCAATTAGCATGAAAGATGTGTCTAGTGCATTGAAGTCTAAAGAGCTAAAAGAATAATTTTCTAGTAGTGAAAATGTCGAGGGTGAAGGTCTGGTGTTAAGGGGTAGAACATAATATAAGGATAATTTTGAAAAGAAAAAGAATAAGGCTAGTTCAAAATAAAAAAAAAAAAAACTACATTGTTTTGAATATCGTGAGCAGGATCATTTCAAAAGGGATTGTCCTCATAAAAATGCTAAGGGAAAATAAGTTGAGTGTTCTACAAATGTAATGACTGGAACTTTAAGAGATGATAAGTCAGACAGTGCTGGTAAGGTGTTGTCTGTTTCTGCTGGAAAGTGGAAGGACCAATGGATTATGGATTTGAATGCCTCATTTCACATGTGTTTTTATAGAGATTGGTTTGTCACTTTTTCACAAATGAGTGGTAAAATGTATCTTGGTGATGATCGTGTCCTTGAGGTAGTCAAAATTGGAACTGTACAGATTAAAATGTTTGATGGTGTAGTCAGAACATTGGAGTGTTGGCATGTTCTAGGATTGAAAAAGAATTTAATTTCCTTCAGTACCTTGGATTCGAAAGGATTTAGATTTCATGGAGACATTGAAATTTTGAACATTGCAAAAGGCTCAATGGTGTATATGATGAATAGTGTACACATGGTTTATATGTTCTTTAGAGAATGATTGTTCATGGTACAGCTTCAATAACTGTCAGAAACAATGATATGGATAGTACCAAATTGTGGCATATGAGACTTGGGCACATGAGTGAAAGGGGTTTGTCAGAACTAAGCAAATAAGATATACTTGGAAAAGTGAAGACAAGTGATCTCAATTTTTGTGAGCATTATGTTCTTGGGAAGCAGACTAGAGTGAAGTTTAATAAAAGAGCTCATAAGACTAAAGGTACATTAGATTATTTATATTCAGACTTATAGGCTCCATGCAGAGTTTCTTCAAAGGGTGGTGCTAAATAATTTTTTATCATTATTGATGATTACTAATGTGCCTAAATTTTATATAAGTTTTGCCATACTTTCACTCTTATATTTATGTTAGTTTGTGTTTAGTTTGTTTGTTTATTTGAGTTTTTCTTATTTACTTTGTCACTTTGAGTTTATTTGTAATGTTTGTAGGATATATTGGAGAAAAGTCCATCAAAGCCCAACAAATGGAAAGGAAACACAAAGGCCTGTATTTGTTGAACATACTTTGTATTTTTAGTGTAATTTTATACTCAAAAGTTGTATTTAACTAACTCAAAATGTTTTCAAAAGAAGACATAAAGATCTACAATGCTATCTCTTATGGAAAAAAGCTAATTTTGAAGTTTTAAAGTCAAAACGCCAGCTGGAATTGAGAAAATTGGCAAGACATGTTTTCCTTGATAGGTGGGAGTAGTTGTTGACTTCTTTTCTTACCAGAAAAACATAAAGAAAAGCTGGGCTGAAGAGGAAAAATGACCAGAACTAGAAAGGAAGGAGTTTTTCACCATTAGATTGGAGTTTTGAAGCTTGAAGATAGAAGAGAAGACAAAGGGCAAACCAGAGCTTGTTGATAACCGGGATTCTCGATCTGCATAGAGTTTTCTTTCTTAACTCTTTAATCTCTTCTCTTTGTAATGAATTTTAGATTCGGGATGGTTTGCTTTAAATTCATTATGAGCTAATTTTTATTATTAAGGCTACAATGTAGCCTTTCCATGACAATTCTGAATTTTATTCTTATATGATCATAATTTTATCATTTCTTTGAGTATACATCATTGAGTTTAATGTTTTCGTTTATTTAGCTAATACTTGAATGATTTATTGTGCATGTTAATTTGAGAAATGATGCATGTAATTTAGCTTCGCATGATGTATGCCACAAATTGAACGAAAGACAGAAATGTGCCAATGTGATTTGTGCGGTTTTATGTGAAATATTTTAATCTTAATGTGCTCAAATATAATTAAATTTGCATAGACATATTGTGAATTATTATATGTTGGGTAATTCTACTTCTACTCGAGAGAGGGTTGTAGATATTTGGAATGTTTCGTTATCATATAGAATGATAATTGATTGATTGTATGATTAGGATTTGGGATTAGATTGGTTAGGTGAATCGGATGCCTTAGTATTTTCCTAATTGGTGAAAACTTATTCCTTGTAAGTTATTGTTTTATTTATTCTAGCAACTGTTATTTTTAGTTTAATTTAATTTAATTTACTTCCAGTTCCCAAAATCAAATTCCACAATTCATTTAATTATCAAATAACTTAGAACTAGAATAATTTCGATAGTTAATAGGTAAATAGTCATTGTGGGTTTGACATCCTATTTTATCACTATATTACTTACTACGATTCCATGCACTTGCGGATTTTCACAACAATTTCTCTAGGATAGTTTAGGTTTATTTTTTGAAGACCAAGGATGAGACATTCCAGACATTCAAGTAGTGGAAGGCGATGATATATTGAGAAGCAAACAAGTTAAGTGTCTTGGGACGGGCAATGGTTTTGAATATTACAATTATAAGTTTGATGAGTTCTACAGCAAGGAAAGAATAGTGAGACGCCACACTTGTATGATGACATTACAACAGAATAAGGTTGTAGAACGCATGAATAGAACACTGTTGGAGAAAGCTCGTTGTATGCTTTCTCATTTCAATTCATTAAAGGTGTTTTGGGATGAAGTAGTAAATACAGGATGTTCTATCTATAGCTATTGATTGTAAGACTTGTTTTGAGGTATAGTCAGGTACACTTGCTGATTATACTCACTTAACGGTATTTGGTTGCCTAGCATATGTTCATGTTAATAATGGTAAACTTGAACCAAGGGCAAAGAAATGCATATTTCTAGAGCATGCATTTGGAGTGAAAGGTTACAGATTACAGTGCATAGATTGGAAGTCTTCAGGTTTTATGATAAGCAAGGATGTTACTTTTAATGAGTCTACTACACTTGATAGTCTAAAAGATGAGTCAACAGTTGGCAAAGACTGTGGTGTTAGTGAGCAAATGGAGCTTGAGATAGAAGCTTCAACAACAATATAACAGCTTGTAAAGAAGAGGATGAATGAAGTGCAAAGCATTGATACAGATAGTCAACAACATGATGATGTACAGAAACAACAAGATAACATTGCCACCAGAACAAGGCAATAGATTCGACCACCTGAGCGTTTTGGCTACTCTTAAATGGTTTTATATGCATTATCTATAGCTGAGACAATGAGCACATAAAAGCTTACTACTTTTAAGGAAGCGACATCTTGTCCAAAAACTGAATAGTGGATGGATACTATGACGGAGGAGATATAGTATTTATACAAGAATCAGACATGAGAGTTAGTGATATTGCCTAATGGATAGAGGGTAGTAAGATGCAAATAGGTCTATGAGAAAAAGGAAGGGATATCAGAGGCTGAAGCTCCTAGATATAAAGCATGTCTTATAGAAAAAGATTATACACAAAATGAGGGAATTCACTTCAATGAAGTATTTTCTCCAATTGTGAAACATAGTTCTATCATAGTGCTATGGTTGTTGTTTATGATCTTTATCTTGACAGCTGGATATCAAAAAAATATTTTTGCATGGCACATTTGAGGAGCAGATTTACATGAGTCAGCCATAGGGTTTTATCTCTTCAAATAACCAAGACTAGGTTTGTCTCCTTAAAAAATCCTTGTACGATTTGAAGTTTTCTCTTAGACAGTGGTATAAAAGATTTGATAATTTCAAGCTTGATTGTGGATACACTATAAGTGTTTATGGTATGTTGATAGCTATAAAAAGTATGTCGGATATTGATTCATTGAAAAGACAGTTGAGTGATGAGTTTCAGATAAAGGAATTGGGTGCAGAAAATGAGATTTTAGGTATAGACATTCATAGGAATAGGGGATAAAAGACTTTGTTCTTATCATAACAGGGTTACATTGAGAAAGTTATTGAGAGGTTCAATATGAGTAACTGCAAGCCTGTGAGTACACCATTGGCAACCTACTTTAGATTATCTGCAGACTTGTCACCCACAATACAGAAGGAGGCGGAGTACATAAGACATGTTCTTTATTCCAATGTAGTTAGAAGTCTCATGTATGCTACGATTTGTACTTGACATAATCTGGCTCATGCTGTGAGTGTAGTAAGTAGGTATATGGCTTCTCTTAGAAAAGAATACTGGATTGTTGTGAAGTGGATATTGTGGTATTTGAAGGGCACTAGTCATATAGGACTAGTATTCAATAAGGCAACATCAAATATGATTGAGTTAACAGGTTACGTGGATTCTAATTATGCAGGAGATTTAGACAGAAGGAGATCATTTACATGTTATGTTTTTCCTTATCTAGTTGTGTTATCAGTTGGAAGGAAACATTGCAAGCTGCAGTAGCATTGTTAACTACAAAGACTGAATACATGGCTATTACAGCAGCAGTAAAGGAAGCTTTATGGTTAACAGGTCTTGTGAGTGATTTTGAGTTATCACAACAGCAAACAGTTCTACATTGTGATAGTTGGAGTGTCATCCATTTGATTAAGAACCAAATGTTTCATGATAGGACAGATCATATTGATTTCAAGTTTCATTTGTTAGAGATGTGGTTTTAGAGGGTACTGTTACAGTATAGAAGATTTCCACGCATGAGAATCTGGCAGACATATTGACTATAGTAGTTTCTATGGCCAAGTTCAAGTATTGCTTGGACTTGATTTGTTTGTAGCATTTTATGAGCCCTTAACGACATAGTGGAGAGGTTGAGGCAATATGTGCCAAGGTGGAGATTTGTAAAATTTGTGACCTATATTTGATAACCGATATAATATATTGGGGTATGCTGATGCAATTAAGGGTCGAGCTTTTTCTTATTCTTCTTAGTGAAATTGACTCTCTCTCTCTTTCTCTCTCTCTCTCCCGTGACTCCTTTGAAAATTTCACTACTAGAATGTTGTACATCTAAAACTGTTATAAAGCGTTTTAAAAACTCTTTTAAAACGTATTACAAACCGTCTTCTTTTGACGTGTCTTAGAATGTTAAAAACCGTTCTCTTTTTTCTATGATAAAAAGACTGTTTTTACCAGTTTTTAAATTTATTAGAAGACAGTTTTAAATAGTACTTGAATTTATAAGAGATATTTTTTAACAATACTTAAATTTATAAGAAAACAATATTTTACGTGTATATATATATGTATATATACACGTGCATATTATTATTATATATATATATATATATATATATATATAATATATGAACATAGAAATAATATCACTCAATAGTTCATACATATGTATATATTATTAATAGTCTAAAAAATAATACATGAGTTCAAAAATATTAATTAATTACCAAAAAAAAGGTATAAATTAAAAGATTCCATATCATTACAAATTTGGAAAAACAAACAAATATGGAAATATTTACCTAGCAACTCTTAAGAACACATACAACAAGTACTGCAAAGACAAGTTCATGACTAGCTTTCCGTAGTGAAAAAGAGAAAGTAATCCTTACAGTACTAAACATACCAAAAGGCAATAACATAATAACAAATTAAGTTCTTTTTATTTAATTTGAAGCAACATCCTGCAAAAAAAAAAAAAAGGAAAAGTGTAAAAATTAAAAACAAAATAGAAATTAAAACATATAGTAATTGAATAAAAAGTAGAATTAGGATTTGAAGTTTATAAAATACTGACTTATATACTGCGCGAATTTAAAACGTTAAGAATAAAATTGAAAATTTTATTCATTCTTACGAACGTATTTTTCACTTGAAATTGCAAATATATAACTAACATTAGTTAATACAAGAATAAATTAAGAATTTTTATAATAATCAAAATATATAAATATAGACTAATATTAATTACCGTTAATACTAAATATCAAAAATCTCAAAAATAGTACTGCAAACAATAATAGCAAAATCACAACATAACAAAAAGATAATTGGGTAGTATTATCTTGACACTCCATTAGTTACTCTGATATTCTGCAATGATAAAACACATTATTAGATTTTCTAGATTAAAAAAATTAAAGTAAAATATTGAAAATTGAAAATTGAAAATTGACAAATGAACAAAGACCATGCCATTTACATTGTTGTGTGATGATGCTCTTTTCTTATAAAGGCAGATAAATATATGAAAATAAATCGACCTCATTAAAATGATTGAAACAAACATGCATGGATTCATTATCATTTCTAAATATTTTTAAAAACCAATATTTCCTCCACAAATTAAAATGACAAGTGACCTTAAACCATGTAATAAATTCAGCTTATCTCAATAGCAAATATATGGCTGAAAACTGTACGATTTATAGTAGTTACGAATACAAACATTCTCTGACATTCAAAAACTGATGAAGATAAACCCAAAACCCAAAATTATATATTCATTTCATTTTTCTGGAAACAAACAAAACACAACTAACTAAAGGCTATAAAGTTTTAAATTTTAAAAGAAAAAAAAAAAGAAAAATGTATCTTAGAAAGATTTTTCATTCAACAATGAACAAGTAATGTAACTAAAATTAGAATGAAACGAAAAAATTTAAACAATCGTAGGATAAAAATACACTAATCTGTTACTTTCAATCAACATTAATTCATAATGATCTTCAATCCCAATAATCATAAAACTTAGCCTAAAAGTAATATAAATACAATCATAACAATTTGTCCTTCGATACAAACCAAATTAGTGACCATTGTAACAAGTAAAAGGAAACCACCTATGAGATAGAAACAATCTGAACTAAGAATTCATAATTTGTTTCACTTTTTTGCTTCAGTGTTCAATGCATATATGTCCTAAATTCAATCCCGTATTAATTTAAAATTCTCCAGTTCTAATCTTTACCAACAATTTCATAAATACTACTGATACAATCACATACCTGATTCCTGATATGAGCGACGGTTGATATTAGTGCGACCAATGGCGGTAGAAGGTAGAAGTGCAAACAACGAATTGATTTCAAAAGACAGAAATGCGAACGACGGTTTGCGATTTAAGGGTCTTTTTATATGATACTGTAGTAGACTCTGTACAAAATGATGTCGTTTGATCATTGTACTGTAGCATATCACTATAACAAACGATGTCGTTTAATTATTTAGTACGTTTTAATCATTTAGTAAATCAATGTAGCAAAATATTATAGCAAATCACTGTAGCATAATTGGGGAGCTCTAAAAACTGATTTAAGAAGACGGTTTAAAACGGTTCTCTTTTTGTAGAATTAAAGACGGTTTAAAACAGTTCTCTTTTGGTAGAATCGAAGACGGTTTAAAACTATTCTCTTTTACTAAATTTGTCCTCTAAATATGTAAAGAAAGAAGATGGTTTAAAAATTATTTTCTATATTTTAGAATTAAAGTCAGTTTATTAAACCTGTTCTCTAAATATATATTTTAGATTGTAAACATATATTTTAGAAAACGGTTTACAAAAGCCGTTTTTATTTTTTAAAATTAAAAACAGTTTTTATATAAACCGTCTTAAAATATGAAAACTGTCTTTTATTAAGTGTGCTCTTTTAATTATTTTGTAGTAGTGTTTTCAGATGTTTTTCACATAAATTCGGTGTTGTTTGTGTTTTTATATTTTTTATTTATTTTGGTTGCTTGTTTTTTTTATAATAGTACGTTGTACTAGTATAATACGATCATGTCAATTTTGTAATAGGTATCCTTTCTGTGAGATTCCTAGTAAGCCATGTCACATTAGCAAAAATAGATCGTGTTTTAAGGGAGCATATACCAATTTAAGGATGTCATATTAGCCTTAGTTATTTAAGTACAAATAGTCATATTGGGACTAATGGAAGGACATTCTAACAATTTGCAGTACTCTTTAGCATTCTACACAAAAGAGAAACATAAACTTTGTACTAGTAAAGGAACTTTCTACCGTTTTCTCTCTTCTAATTTTCTCCTTATTTTCTTGGAAACAAAACACTTCGACAATTCAAATCTCAAGAAAACATTGCAAGATATCCGATGGGGCCGGACATATATAGTTGTAGGAGCCTTATTCTGCAATTCTTAGTCAGCCAATGCCACTTTGGTGGAAAGACATATAGACCATGTGAATGAATGTGCACCCATGTGAAGATGTTACATTATACTTATTTAATTAGAAATATCCATATTATGACTGATGGAACACTCCACATTCTGCAGTATTTTCTAGATTCTACACAGCTCTAGACGAACGTACACTTTCAAATGGCAAAGAGACTTTCTATTTAGGGCGGAGCTAAAATTTTAATTACAAGAAATTAAAATGCATAGATTCAAATCCTGTAAAGACCTAATCATAAAAAAGTATATTCTAAAAACTCAAATGTTTAGATGTTTGTTTTCAGTTTTTCATATATATTATTATAAAAAAAGTAAAACAGGAGTTCCATGTGTTGATTATCACTTGTAATTAGGTAGGACATTTCATATACACGGATGTAAGTGTTAAAAATAAAATAAAAAATTATATGAGAAAAAGGAACATTAAAAATGAAAACACTAGATAAGATGTTATGTATTTGATATGCTATGACAAGAAAATTATATCAAACACTAAACAATAGTAAACAAGACCTTTCTTCAATAACATTACCAAAGCACATCACAATTAACAATTAAAATGGATAACTAAATTAAGATGAACGAATTGGAATACTTTGTTCGTATCTGAAGAAATTATCAGGATCAACTATTGTCTTCACTTTCACCAACCTGTCAAAATTATTCTTGAAATACTTAATCCCATAAGTCTTTCCTTCTTCATACGTACCATTGTTATTGCTGCCTATGTCAATATCACGATAATTGAGAAATGCTTCTCTTGGACTCTTGGAAACATAAGGAGTCATAGCTTCATAAAAGGTTCTTGTCAAATTTATATAACGATTGGCGATTTCAGCTCCTGCTTGTTTCCAGTTTGCTGAATACTGAACTTTGAATATGTTTCCAGCTCTGTGCGGAAATGGTGTTTCTTCTTCTGAAATCTTGCTCATTCTTCCTCCGTAAGGATTCCATTGCATTCCCACTTCTCCAAGCTCAATCATCAGCTTCCATATAGATTCCAGGCCTGTTTTCGGAATTGGTTCTTGCACATAATCAGACTTTCGTTTTAAATACACTTGAAATTTTGGTATCCTATTGAGTAGAACTTCTACAGAAGTTCCATTTGGAAAATCAAACCAAAACAAAACGGATTCAATCCATCTCATTTGTAAGCAGTCTTTTTGCTGTAACCCCAATTCAGGGAAGCTCTCATTCATCAACGAAAGAAGTCTTGCTCTCTGTCCCAGAAACATGGCAATAAACGAAACTTGTACCGTCTTCTCACCTACTTTACTTCCATTCACAGTGTCTATAATCAGTCTTATGAAGAGATCATCATCCAATTTATCTGCAACTTGTTGCCATTTCCAGACCAGGTCAGTGGCTCCTTGCTCTAAGGTCTTCTCTACTCGGAAAACAGTCACAGTTTCAGGAACCGGAACCAAATTGATTTTCCAGGAAAGAACTACACCAAAACTCGCTGCACCACCTCCTCTAATGGCCCAAAATAGATCTTCTCCCATAGAGTTTCTGTCAAGAACTCTGCCCTGAACATCCACAATTTGTGCATCAATAATATTATCAACTGAAAGACCATATTTTCTCATCATATTACCATACCCTCCTCCTGAAAAATGCCCACCAACACCAATAGTAGGGCAAACACCAGCTGGGAAGCCATGAACTTTACTAACCTCTGCAATTCTATAATAAACTTCACCCACAACCGCACCAGCCTGAACCCAAGCACTTTGATCTGTTAAGTTGACACTGATAGATCGAAGATTGAACATGTCGAGGATGACAAAGGGAACATTGGATACATACGAGAGGCCATCGTAATCGTGGCCACCACTTCGGATTCTGATCTGCAAGCCAAGCTTTTTCGAGCAAATGACAGTAGCCTGGACGTGGGATTCATGCTTGGCCGCTACAATAACAAGAGGTTTCAGGGTGGTTGGTGTTGCAAATCTGAGATTTCTTATATATGACTGTAAAACGGATGGAAATGAAGCATTTTTTGAGGTGTAAATCGCTTCGGAGATTTCATTAGGGGATTGAGATTGCTTGGTAAGGCATTGGAGAAAATTTTCTTGAAGGGATGCTGAATTTGCAAACGAGAATGAGATGATCAGAATAATTGAAAATAGAGATAATATTATTGATTTTGAGGACTGCATTTTCTTGTGGGTTGTTTGATCCGATCGAGCATTAGGAACATTTTCTATATATGCTTATATAGAGTTAGAATTAAATGTTTTTATTATGTTATTGTTTATCAAATGAAGATTCCCATTAATCATGACTTGAATTTCCTTTCGAACGCCTGATTAATTCCATGGACTGCTCCTGTTTCCTTTTCTCAAATGCGTTGATTTCTTGAGGTCCATAATCAGAAAGTGCTTTGCATGAGTTATCCATTGAGCAAAAGTGCTTTCTGATGAGGAAGCCATCAAGAATAAGTGCTTTGACTTTTAATTTCAACTTAAAGCACTACAAAATTAATCCAGACTATATTATTAGCGATACCCAAATCAGCACAATAATATTTACTTTTATAAGATAATAAATAAAATGAGGAGAATGAAATTGAAGTCGGATAGCAAATCAGCCAACCAAATTTTCTGATACTAAGCATCAAAGGAAAAAGATTCAGGAAATCAATACATATAATTTTTTAATTGTTTCCCATTCTAGAAATGAAATGATTTTAATTTCTTTTTAAGATGAAAATCTTGGAAACATGATTCTGTAAGATTCTGAATCAATGGTATCAAAATTGTTTTAGCTAGACATTGATTTGGCCACTAATTTTAACTTCAATAAAATAATACAAAAAGAATAAATACTATTTAATTACCATGAGTTTTTATTTATAAATATTGCATTATTCATCAATAAAATAATAGATATATTTTTTTAAACAACAATCATTTTAAAGAAACTACCTTTTGTGTGTAACACCGTATATCTTAATGAAATTCGATAAAATAAAATACGGTATATTTTTTTATGTTGGAGAAAAAATGATTTAAAAGCTTTATTTAATTTTATGAGTTATATTTTATAAATTGTTATTGTTATATGGTGGTTACAATATTTATTTTACACCATTAATCCTATTAATTGTTTAGATTTAATATATGAGTTACAAAAAGTTATTAATGTATTTTAATATTTTCTTTAAATCTTAAAATATTTTATTATTATATAAAGAGTATTTTGTATGCATTTTTTTGTACTAAACAAAAAAAAAAGAGAAAACTATATGTTTATATGTTTAAACAAAGTTATATTAGCAATCGTAATATTAAAAACTTGACATTTAGCTTCTGATGGTCGTGTTTATCAAGAAGATTGGATGTAAGTATTGAGTTAAATCTTGAAACCATAGAGAACTGTCACTACCCATATGAGAGGAAGACTTTTTGATTTTTGGACAACGCTTTTTAGCGTGTCTCACTATGTTCAGACCAGAATTTTTTTACCCTTTTTTACTTTAATTTATTATTTATTTATTTTAATTACTTTTGTTACAATTTATATTTATAATTGTGATTGTGATATTTGTATATTTAATAGAATATTAACAAATATATCTAACAGTCTAAAACCAAAGAAATTTTGTATATTTAGTTATAAAATTATCTTCTTTATTTAGAATTAATGTTTGCATGATTTGTATATGTGTTTGTCGAAAATTTTGTGTTTGACTAACACAAGTAATATTTTAATTGGTTATATAAATTGCATGATATGTTTGGCAGCTGGTAATTTTTGTGTGCTTAATTGGAGAATTTGTGATGCTGTACCATTTGATTATTTTAGTTTTTTGTCTAATTTGAGGATTGTGAGATTTTGTAACGTTTTAATAAGTTTGCTTATATAGTAAATTGTGAAATTTTAGCACAATTATTGGCTCTTGAATTATGACATTAGTATGATAATTATAACTGTGCAAAGTCAATATCATGTATTCTAAAATAAGTGTTGTGAAGTGTTGATATTCTAAATAGAGGACTGTAGTTTAGAATTAGAATTTTTATGTATATAATCTATTTACACGAAGGCAAGTCGAAATGTCTTAATATTTTATTTCAAAAATTTTAATATTATATTTAATTGATTTATATAACCGAAAGAAAGATTAAGTTGACTCTGCTCAGAATATTTTATTTCAAAATTTTTTATACTATTCTTAATTTTTATATATAACCAATACAAGAGGCAAACTAAGTTTTATGAAAGTTGAAATCCCCGGATGTTAATTTATTTGATATTTTTTACTATTTACTATTTTATTAATTTAAAAGTTTTAATACAATATTTAATTTAGGTATATAATCTGATTCAAGAGATAAACTTAATAATAGGTTTGTTTTTTTTTTTTTGCCTAAAACTTGAATATAAGTGTTAAAAGTTTTTAACTAAATAAATTTTAGAATTAATAATTTTATATTTGTACCTTTGTAAATTTTAAATATTAAATAAATAATAAAATATTTAAAAAATATAATAATTTTGATTTGTATACATATGAAAAATACTATTTGTGCACTTGAATTTTGTTTTAGTTAATGTGATATGAAAAATAAACATATTTACTTTTTAATTCATATTCCTATATACTCCCAACTTTTAGAAAAATACTAGATACACCGAGTTTATAGGATTTATAATCCCTTAGAGTTTTGCAAAAATAGAAAGTTTTCTCTTGTGATTTAACTTCAATTAGTTTGATCTATAAGAATATTATTATTTTAATTACTAAATTTTAGTAAAATAATACAATATGATATAATGTTCTTATAATTAACAATGTAGTCCTCCATGTAAGTCTACGATGGGCTATTTACAACAAATTACTATATTTGTGATTAAAATGTGAAACTTAAAAAATTATTTTATTTTATTATTTAAAAAAATTTAGAAACAAAAATATAATTATTTAAAATACTCCTAACTTTTTTTTAAATAAAATATGTATAACAAGTACTAAATAAATCTACTAAAAAATTATTTTATTTTTTTTAAAGAAATTATCAAGCACATAATAAATATAAATAAATCTAAAAGCAATTTTTTTAATGTTTCAACTTATTATAGGAAACTTGGTAAATAGAAAAATTTACAGGTCCATTGTAAATGATGATGTGAGGCCTGACGTACATGCAAAGAAAATTCAGAGTGACTACAAAGCCGACAGAAAACTATTCAACTTGGAGAAGAAGATAGTAGAGGTCGGAAATTATTTAACAGAGGATAACATTTTTCCGAATGGACACGAGATTTATAATTGAAAATTTTAATTTTTATGACCATGCAAAGGAATAATTACCCATGTGATTAAGAACTTTCCTTCATCAATGTTGCTGATGCCCCGTTTGTCTATATCTATTTCCTCAAATATCATCAGGACTTTTGTCATTCCCTTAAATACTAGGAATATCTATCGTTTTCTCATAATTCAAGATAAGCATATGCATCAATTTTTATATATTTTATTTATTATAATTATTGAAGAAGGATGAAGAGCCGTTAATTTGACAATAATTATTTTATTAAATCATTTAAAGACTATTGAATTATTCTTCTTTAAATAGTTGAGATTGTATCTTTTTAAAAAAATGAAGATATCACCCAAATTTTTTGACAGTCCTAAATACTCCCTTCACTTATGAAGAAACATTATTTTATATATTATTTAAACTTAAATTAACTATTTTATAATTACTGAAAAAGGATGAAGAGCTGCTAATTTGACAATAATTGTTTTATTATATCATTTAAAGACTATTCAATTATTCTTCTTTAAATAGTTGAGATCTATCTTTTATATATGGAATACTGTGTTTTGCTCCCCCAAGTTTAGAAAAAATGAAAAATATCTCTCTAAATTTTTTGTCAGTCCTAAATACCCCCCTTACTTTTAAAGAAATACTGAGATACCTCCTGAGACACTATTTTATATACTATTTAGACTTAAATTAACTATTTTATCCTTCAACTATTGAAAAATCTATAAACTAATTATTATTTTTATTTTACTTTATAATAAAAATATAATTTTATTATATATTTAATATTTTTATTTAAAACAAATATAATTTTATTATAATATTTAAATATTTTTACTTTATAATAACCATATAATTTTATTATAATATTTTTAAATATTTTTTTTTATAATAACCATATATTTTTCTAATATTTAAAATTTAAAAGTGTCTAATATGTTTTAATTCTTCATTTTTTCTTGAAATTTGTTATTAATTTTTATAATATTAAGTATCATGTTTGAAAATGGGAGAACGCCCGATTTCCCCCCTGTCTTTTTGACCTAATGCCCAATACCCCTCTATATTTTTTCTAATACCCTATTACCCCCCCTGAGTCTTATATATTTTTCTAACTTTGCCCTTCAATAATTTACAATTTGAACCATTGAATCAGATCGATTGAACCGAACCAATAATTTGAACCGATTTTTTTAAATTATAAAACTAAATTGTGATATTATAACCTATAAAAATAAATTAATACCCTTACTATTGCACCAAGTATATATTTGTGATCAAATATTTAATAAATAATTATTTTAAACATATATAAAATAAATTCTATTAATAATAAATTCTATTGATAATAAACTTTTTTAATATAAAAAATTTATAATTTAAAAATAATTTTATAATCATTAAAAATTTAAAATATTTCAAATTTAAATTATTATTATCGTAAAATTATAAATTTTTTAAATTAAATTTAAAATTAATGATGATTTTAAAATAACTTTAATTTTACAATAAATTAGATTTATTTCCCTTAATAATTTTAGAAATATTATAAATTGATAAAATTAATGATGATTTTAAAAACTTTTATAAAATAAGTTTATAATTTCAAAATAATTTTATTTTTTATAATAAATTAGATTTTTTTTCTTTAAAATAGTAATATTTCAGAATAATTTTATAAATATAAAGCTATTTTTATTACGTTAATAAAAGTAATTTTCATTTTTAATAGAATTTATTATGTGTTTTGAAAAGAGATATGTATTAAATATTAGAAAAATTATCAAAATAAGTCATTTGGTGCAATGATAAAAGTGTTAGAGTATTTTATTTTGTTTTGAGATTGGAATTCTCACAAGTAAATTTATTTTTGCAAGTATGAGAAATACTAATTTCGTCTCTAATTTATTAACATTTTACCAATTACATCCCTACTATATCAAAATTATCATTTACCTCCCTGGCGTTTATATTTTTCTAATTTTACCCTTCGGTTTAAATAAATAATTTAAGTATAAACCGAATCGAACCAAACCAAACTGAACCAACGGTTTGAACAAGAGCCGATTTTTTAAAAATTGGAAAAATATTGGTTTTTAGTGGGAATCGAACTTGAAAACTAAGTAAAAATTGCCCATGCCTTAACCACAACATCCGCTCTAATTTCATGAATGATTTATACAATCATTATAATATAACTTTTTTTAAACACATATATAATAATTATTAAGAATAAAAATAATTTTAACTACTATTTTTTTAAATAGTAAGGGAAATTTTAATTAATATAAAAGATGTAATTTTAAAAATCAAATCAAAATAAAATAATAAATATTTTAAAGATTATAAATAATTTTATTATTATTTTAATTTAAATTTATAATATCCCATATAATAATTTTATTTTTTATATATGTAATTAGTCTGAAGTGATTATTATTAACCATAATAATAAGAACTTTAAATTTAAATTATTTTAATAATTATAAAATTATTTTTAAATTATTACATCATTTATATTAAATAATAAAATTATTTATAATAATTAAAATATTTATCATTATTTATAATTAATTTTAATTATTAATATTTATATTTATTATTTTATTTTGATTTTTAAAATTACATTTTTTATATTAATTAAAATTTTTCTTACTATTTAAAATAATAGTAGTTAAAATTATTTTTATTCTTAATAATTATTATATATGTGTTTAAAAAGAGTTATATTATAATGATTGTATAAATTATTTATGAAATTAGAGCTGATGTTGTGGTTAAGGTATAGGCAATTTTTACCTAGTTCTCAAGTTTGATTCCCACTAAAATCTTATATTTTTCTAATTTTAAAAAAAATCGATTCTTGTTCAAACCATTGGTTCGGTTTGGTTCAGTTCGGTTCACACTTAAATATTAGAATAATATTATATTGGTTATTAAAAAATAAAAGTAAAGTTAATATGTTTATTTTATATATTTTTTAATAGTAGATAAGTAAAATAATTAATTTAAATTAAAAATTGTAACTCTAGGGGTATTTCAATATTTTCTTAAACGTTAGGGTGTCTTGACTCATTAAAAATTCGGGTATATTACTTTTATGAGATAAAGTAAAATATTTATAAAGTTAAAATATACAATATTTAACATGGACCATAAAACCCTAACCCTCGATATATTACTTTTAGTTCAAAGATTAACAGAACTGTTTAATTGATAAGATTGAATATTATTTGAAGTTAAAACAAAAAGAAATTGTGTTTACATATATCAAGAGGAGTAAGGAGTAGCAACCAAGTACAAGTCATTTTTTCTTCCCACAATCGGACCAAAAACTTCAGTCATATCAAGTTCTTCTGGTTTAATCCCATCAGGGAGTTTCCAATCAAAATGGTAGAGCATTTGAGAAAGAGGAAGCTCCAAGTTATGCACCCCAAATAACAAACCTGGACACATTCTCCTTCCTGCTCCAAATGGAGTGTATTCGAAATTACTTCCCTTAAAATCAATGGAACTCTCACTAAACCTTTCTGGTATGAAGCTCTCAGGATTTTCCCAATACTCAGGATCTCTTCCAATTGCCCACACATTCACAAACAGCTTAGTTTTGATGGGTATTTTGTAACCATTGATCTCACATTGTTGTCTGCATTCTCTAGGGAATAATAGGGGGGCAGGAGGGTGTAATCTTAGAGTTTCTTTGATCACTAGTTTTAAGTAACTTAATTCTTGAATATCTGCCTCACTTATTTCTTTCTTTCCTTTCAGCTTTTCTCTGACTTCCGCTTGTGCCTTGTGAAGTACCCGTGGGTTTCTCATCATCTCTGACATAGCCCATGTTGCTGTGGTTGTTGAAGTATCTGTTCCTGCTATAAACATGCCCTAGATAAAGGTTGCAAACACTCGTTTTAGAGTTCTCTGTTTCGGATGTTCACATTTTACAAAATACGACATCGTATAGAAATAGTGGTGTTTATGAGGTCATCCAAAAATAATAAATACATATATATAGATATAGATCTACTTACCCAAATGACAGCTTTGACATCTTTTGTAGCAAGAGGAATCTCAAGGCTTCCACTATTCTGAAGCCTTAGCAGAACATCAATCAAGTCTTCCTTCTCCCAATCTTTCCCATACTCTGTGTTCATAATTTTCTTTTCATGCTGATGAATGATGCTGTCGAGAATTTTCCCAGCTTCCTCGTGAACCCTTACAACTTCGGCTTTCATCCCACTAACCATATGAAGAAATTTCAAAGTAGGAAATATCTCAGATAAAGTAAAACCTCCTGCGAGCGATAGCATTTGATTAGTTAACCTTATAAATGCAGGTTGGTCTTTGAATTTGTTGCCAAATGCTGCTCTACAAAGCATGTTACTAGTAAACGAGTAAAGCTTTTCCGTCAGATTAATCGTAATCGCGGATGCCGATGATTCGCGAATAGATTCAACAAGATTCAATGCCTCCTCTTCACGAAGAGAAGAAAATGATTGAACCTTTTTGGCACTCAACAATTCCAGTACACACAGTTTCTTCATTTGTCTCCAATAATCACCATAAGGAGCTGAGACAATATCCTTGCCAGCATCATTAGGCAGCATTTTCGTGATCAAAAGTTCTGGCCTCTGCGCAAACGCGAGATCGTGTTTTTTCATAACTTGTTCAGCCATTTTAGGTGAAGACGCCACAACTATCGACATTTTACCAAGTTTTAGGTGCATTAACGGCCCATATTTCTTGGCTAAATCACCGAGTGCACGGTGATACAATTTGTGACCTATCAAATTGTACAAGTTTCCAATAAGAGGTAGCTTTGGAGGTCCCGGGGGCAATTGGCCAATATTTTTGGTTTTTGATTTGGCTATTTTGCTTGATCTGCATCTGCATACTGATAAGGTTTTGAAGAGTAATACAAGGAAGAGAAGGAAAATGGTGAAAGAGAAGAAAATTTGGAGCTCCATGACTTCGGAATCTTGGAAAAAAATGGAGATAGATGACTGTGTTGTGTAGGTTGTAGCTCTTAATTAGTTTCGCCTACTCGTATAAATAGAAAAACGACTTGCATGGCTTTTAGATTTGTTTTAGTGTACTAACTAGTCCTAATAATTTTAAAAATGTCTATTAAGGTGTGAATGTATTAAAGATAACATTACACCTTTATTTATTAATATAATTAATTATGCATTAAAAATAAAATAAAATAAATATCAATTTAGTAATTAAATATAAATTTATAAATAAAATATATTATAATATAATATTTACGATGAAATTATAATTTTAAATAGAATATATCAAGTTTTAAATTAAATAAATTTATGATATATTAATAAATATAAAATTATTAATGTGCTATAAAATAATATTATTATTTATTTTATTAATATATTTTAAATATTTATATTGTATCTTATCAAATTTTAAAAATTTAATAGTCATTTTTTTAAATACTTATTATTGTATCTGGGTATAATAGTCACTTTTTAATATCTTAAAAACTTAATAAGTATTTTTGAAATAATTCAAATTAATCATAAAACAAAATTTTAGGGGCTTCTAAATCGTCTATCTTGTAAATATGAGTGATAGCAAGTAAGTGGTTCTTTTTTTTAATTTTTTCTAATTCCTCGTACTTTGCTCGATTTATATATAAAAATTTAAACAAAAGCGTATAACATAGAGTTTCTGACGTTGAATTAATATTTTTAATTGTATGGAGGTATGATTGACCTTGAATGTTGATAACTTGTAAAAAGAGAAATATGGTCGTTTCCCTGATGACGATTCTCAATTATTTAAATAAACAGTTCCTCGCCATTCAAGCCAGAACTCCAAGTCTGCAACAATATTATCATACGATTTTTTTTTTTGTAGGAGTTATATTTTTAGGTTATAATATATATTTAAAACTCATTAGGTTACAAATATTTTGGTATAACAAACTAAGTTCTTAAATTAAAAGCAAAAAATTAATTAATCCTACGTATTATTAATTTGATTTCTTCAAATCCACTCTTTAGATTTGATAAATAATAAAATAAAAAGTTAGATGAGATTGTAGGAATAAAATTTATAATAAATAAATTGGTTTGAGACTATCCAAAATAGCTTCACCTTTCAACAATGCTATATAATATTCACAAACTATAATATAACTTACCGCATTCAAATTGACTTTCCATAAAATATTGATCACGTGTAAACAAAATAAATAAACAAACAAATAAAAAAATATGAGAGAATTGCAATAAGCTACTTTGATAGTAAATCGTATCAAAAAAATTATTAATAAAACGACACTACTTTTTTGGATGCAAGTTAACACGCTTTCGTAGATGTACTTTTGAAAGGTCAACTTATTGAACTTTTAATTGAACATATAATATTAAAATTTAAAACGGAATCCAAAATCATTTATGATAAATATTGCAAAATAATCAAAAGTAAATTAAACGATCTTGATATAAAGTAAGAGATCTTTCTTTGATTTTTTTAAGGGATACTGTAATATTTCCCGTATCTTTTAGAAAATAAGAAGTTACCCTTAACTTAAGTTTCTATTAGTTTAACCTATTAGAATATTATCATTTTAATATTTAAATTTTACGAAATTAACAAAATTAAATATATTTTACTTATTATTAATCATCAAATCCTTATTTTTAATATATTTGAGATTAAAATATTAGACATAAAAAATATTTTATTTAATTATTTTTAAAAATTTAGAAATAAAAATATTATTCATTCAAAATTTATATTACTTTTATTTATACAATAATAAATTTAATTCACTTATTATAATTTATTATTCTCCTTCATCATAAAATACTTATACAAATTTATCCCAATTTATTTATATATTCCTATACACATATTCTCCTGATTTTTAAAAAATATTAAATTCTTTATTCAAGTTAAAATACTAAAAATAAATAGAAAAAAGGTAAATAATTATTTGACAAGAAAATAATTGGGTAAAGTGTATTTATAGTATATTAAGATTTTTTTAAATCAAATAAAACTAATAAATTATAATATATAAGTTAAATTTAGTGTTGTGTAAATACTAAAACATTCATATCTTAATTTGTAATAAATACTAAAAAAGGTTAAAAAAAAAAGAAGGTTAGTAGCATTATAGTATATAATTTTATCAAAATTAATTGTTAATATTTTACTTTGAATAAATAATTTTTTATTTCTAACTTTTTTAAAAATAATAAAATAAAATAAATTTTTTAAGTTTAATATTTTAATCCTAAATATATTGAAAATAAAGATTGTATTACTAATAATAAATAAAATATATTAAATTTTGTTAATTTAATAAAGTTTAAATATTAAAATTATCATATTTTAACCGGTCAAATTAATAAAAATTTAAGATTAAGAAGATATTTTTTTATTTTTTAAAAAAATTAAAAAAATATTTAATACTTTTTAAAAATTTAAGGAGATATTTGGGGGTATATTATAATATATATATATATATATATATATATATATATATATTAATTCTTGCAAGAGCAGAGTAATTGGGAACATTGACCCACAAACCATACACCCAATGACCATAGATCCAACGCATCCAATTTTCATAATGATGGTTGGCTGTTCACGAATTAATTGTACGTACTGTTTTCTTTTTTAAGTCAATATCAACAATAAATATGAACAAACAAAATATTGAATTGTACCGAATGAGTCTTTGTTGAAGTTATTACTCATTTTTGTATTTGTTATTTATTGATAAGAAAAAGAAAAAAAAGAGTGTTGCATGTAAAATTAACTAATATAAATATATGTATCTTAATTAAATAATAAAATGATAAGAAAATATTGATTTTATGAAAAATATTAATCCTATAATTACCGAAGGTAATTAATTTATAAATTTATCTAAAAAAATCAAAATAATATTAATTTAAGAAATTGAAATTAACTATTAAGTAAAATACTTTAAGGATTAAATTAATAAAAATGTCTAAGACTAATGATTTTATCGTATTTGGTCGCATTTACTTCTTCAATCGATGTTGTTCTAATTTAAAATATGTGTTACTAGTTAATTATTCTAATTTATTTGATTGTCTCTCTCAAGATCACTCTAGTGTACTTCGCATCTAAAATTTCACTATATCTCTATGTGAAATTAATTAAATGGAAGTACATTACGAATAGTGATAATAAAACTATGCAAACCATATTAGTAAATCTTTATCTAACATATAATTTACGGTATTTATCACATGGTCTATATATGTTTCTCATTTCTCAAATCCTATCAATTCACAATTCATTCAAATATTGGCCAAATATTCAAAAGTATTAATTATCATGATAAATACTTAATACACAATCTCAAATCAATTGAACAACACAATATTAAAAATGGATGCTTCAAATAGATTAAATTATTGCCCTAAAAAATGAGTTTAGCCACATATTGAGTAGAATTCAAATCCACAAATTATAAATTCAACAATTGATAGCATGAATTCGAAAATCACAAAATTGTTCAATTCGCAACAATAATTTGAAATAAAGAAAAGAGATAAACCAGAATATGAGAGCTTTAATCATCAAAATTCGAACTTGATGCTTCTCCAAAATTTTCTTCCAATCTCCTCTCTTCTCCTCTTCTTTCTCTCTCTTTTCCTTTCAAAAACTATCTCTAAACATGACCAACCCTTTCTCCTTCCTTCTCTTTCTTTTAAGTCCCAAAAATCGACCATTTGTAGGGAACAAGGCATCGTACAGTCACGCGACTTCGCTGTGCAGTCGCGCACCCAATTTTGCCAAAGAATTCATTTTGGTTGGCAAATATCAGTTAGATCCTTTATGTATGCTTAAGCAGACATTGAGCCATAGTTAGAGATTATATTTCATTTTAGTCCTGATTTGGTTGCAATTTAATCCACCTGGGCAGATCGCGGTGTGCAGTGAAGTAGTAAGGCGCGCGATTGGGCACCTCCTTCGGCCAACAAAGCTAGAAAATCTCACAATTATCGAATGGATCCCCTTTCTCTTGTGTATTTGACATTTGTCACTATATTGTGATAGTTCTTTATTTTAGTCCTCATTTTGTTACATTTTGGTTCACGTCTTTCTTATGCTTCGGTCTCTTCTTTTTTCAAGCCAAATTATTCCTTTTTGAACCCAATTCACTTTAAAAGTTAAATCTATCATTTTATGTACAAAACAACCATAATACATCAATTCCAAAAAAAACTTAAGGATTAAACAAACAATTAAAGTCTAAAAGTAAATGATTAACGCGTGTTTTACACATTTATCAAATACCCCCAAAGTTAAATATTTGTTTGTCTTCAAGTAAATCAAATCAAATCAAAGAGAAGGGAGGTAAAAGACTTATCAAAATTATTCACAATTGAGATTAGATGAAACATTTGAACATACTTTTAGTTAAAGTAAAATAAAGCCTCATAGATTAAATTACATACTCAAATTAAAGAAAACTAATGCTTTGAATTTGTCCCCAAATCTGAACTTGAAAAACAAATGTCATTCTACTCAAAGATTCCTTCTTGTGTTCGTGTGTAAAATGCTACAAATATTGGGTTTTGATTCAATTCGGATAAGTTTATACACAATTTAAACTCATTTTGAAAATTTAGGAACTCCATAAGCTTAATTTTCATGTCACTCTCCACTAATGTAGGAAGAAAATCATATCAAGGATCCTTAGGACTTCATTAAGCTTGTAATGATAGGCCAAAGTTATGGTGGGGAAAGCGAATTTTTTTTTAAGTGAGGTTCAAACACCCTAACTATCTCAACTATCATAGAGATTTTCTTCAATCCTTTGATCAATATCCAATTTCACTTTTTCCTCTTTATTTACACCCATCAATTGATGAATTGAACCTGCATCTATGCACCAAGGATATGTATACCCCAAAACTCATTTAATTGCAAAGGTTCATCATTCTTTTTTTTTTTTTAAAAACCTCACCCTACCTTTTGACACGAGTTCTCTATGCTTATCTAGGCATGAGACCCGATTACTTGATAAGAGTTCGGCTTATTTTTCATGCTTTCTCTCATAATTGGCCTTGCTTTTTATCTTTTGACGCGAGTTCTCTATACTTACCTAGGCATGAGACTTGGTTACTTGATAAAATTTCGGCTTACTCTTACACTCCTTCAACCTCCCTTATTTTCAAAGCTTTAGCATGGTTGGAAATTTAGGGTGCTACTAAAAAAGAAGGTATTTTTATTTCATGTTAGCTATTGTGTGAATGATAAAACAAGAAAAGAAATTTTTGGCTCAAAGAGGGGTAAGCTAAGGATTGATTAATTCTAGGTTGGATTGAAAGGGTCAAACATAATAAAGAATGCCTAATTCATTTCCTTAATGGATTCTCTTCTAGGATTTCATCTCAAGTGACAATCAATCAAGTTCCAGAGTTCATTAGGACTTAATCCTTACAAAGCTCACACAAACCTTCTCTAAATTTGCATACACCCAAGCATTTGTGACTAAGTGCTAAAATTTATTAAGGAACTATCAAGTAAAATAAATTTGTCAACAAATCAAACCTAAGGATTATAACAACATTTATTATTTTTCACAATTTAAGCACTCACAATCACAATTATATCATTAGCTTTCTATGTAGCTCAAAAGCATGCTCAACAAACAAAAAGTTCAATCTCAAAAGGAAGACAAAGAAAAGACACGACTAAAAACAAGTAAGCATAAAATTGCCAACACATAAACATACACATATCATTTTCGACAAAACTTAAAACATATCCTAAAAGTTTCTTGATACCCCCAAACTTAAGGAATACATTGTCATCAATGATGAAAGAAAAAAAAATGAAAAACAAAAAGGGAAATAAGGAAGAACATACCTCTCATTGGTCATCATCATTGTTGTTTCCTTGGGGAGGTGGAAATTGTGGTAATGGTGGAAATTGTGCATCAAGTCATAATTGCTGGAAGTATGAAGCAAAAGTATTGAAACACTCAATTTGATATTGTTGCATTCTGAATTATTCTTGCCGGATTTCATTGATCTCTTTTCCTTGTTGAATTATTTGTTGGTGCATTGCGGCTATCCGAGAGTAATTATGGTCATCTTGTGATGAGGACAATGGGCTGGTTTCATCATTGGGATTGTCATGTATGAGAATTAATTGATTTTGTTGAAGTCTCAATCTTTCTTGATAGGCATAGCCCCTGGTAATTGTTCTGAATGCTTTTGTTATTGCTGAATTTTTTCTGAGATGAGGTAAAAGTTGTCGTGGAGGTGGAGTTTGATTACCTTGATCTACATTAAATCCTAAGTCGGATTGGAGAAGAGCACCTCCTTCCCAACAAATGTGTTTGGAAATGGCTAAGCTGTCAATCGGGGCCGCTAGGTTCACTCTAAACGCAATTCTTTAATTGTTACCCCTGCCTTTAAACATAAGGCGGTGATGAGACAATGATGTGTGTGTCCGCCAGTTGTCTTAGCTTCAATTGATAGCATTTGGATCTTTATTTTGATGTTTTGCACTTTAGTCCTCGTTATCTTATATTTTGATCCTTAAGAACTAGAGATAGCAATTTAGGACATGATACTATTATTCAATACGATTATTCGATACAAATTCAATACTATTACATGGATTTAGATTTGAAAATCTTGATACAAATAATAATCGTGTCGTATTTGTATCAATATGATTATTCGTGTTATATCCGTATTTGACATATAAGACATGATTATTTATTTAAAATATGCTTAATTAAATGAATAATCATATCTTAAACGAATAAGTGAATAATCGTGTTTTAAACAAATAATTATATCTGAAATTAATATATTTTAATAAAGTTTAGAAAAATATATAATATAAATTTATTTATGACAATTAACCCCTAATATAAGGATCTAATTATCAAATATATATTATATTTGATAAAATGTACTATATTTAATATTTGAAGGACATCAATGATAATTACTAAATTAACATAACCTTAATTCACCTAAAAATGTCATTTTCAATTGTCTGCCAATTCTATCCCACCCACATCACCGAAATGAAAACCCAGAAACTGATTTCGTCTTCTTCGATTAAAGGTTAATTGGGAGAATAAATCTTCGTCTTCTTGATTTACAAGGTTAGTAATTTGTTCTCAATACTTATGTTCTCTTTTTTCTTTTGTATTTTAGCAGATTCTTCCTAATATATTTGTATGTCACATGCCAGAGTTAATTAAATTAATTTGGATAATGATGACTATTTTTTTTTCTTGCATATATGCGAATTAACTTGTCTTCCATACACTTAATATTAACTCTATTTTTTATTTTGCAGAAAAAAGATGGATTCAACTAAGACTATAATATGGTTAATAATTTTACAAATGTTTATGCTGTTTTTGTTATTTGGGAGAATTGAATTGAATATTTGTTGTTTAGTTTTAATTGTTGTTTATGTTTGTTTTGTTATTTTTGTTATTTGGGAGAATTGAAAATTGAATTTATGTTATTCTTTAATTATTTATGAATGATACAAAGCATTATTTATACTGTTTGTTATATTTTTAATTTAAGTGAGAATTAAGATTTATGTTTTGTCATTTAGAAATTTAAGTGGATGGTGTTTAGTTAAAAATGTCAATTAGTTTGTTTTTATTATTTTTGTTATAAATTAATCGTGTCTTAAATGAATCTACTTGTGCCTTAAATGAATTGTATTATGTCTTAAAACTAATCATATTTGTATCTTAAATAAATTATGTCTAAACGAATAATCGTATTTTAAACGAATCGTGTCTAAACGAATAATTGTATTTAAATGACTAAATGAATAATCGTATATTAAACGAAGAATCGGATCTTAAACGAAGAATCGTGTTTAAAAAAATTGAATCTAAATAAATGAATCGTATTTGGATTTAAAAAAATTGACATAATAATAAACGAATAGTATTTGTGTCAAACGAATACTAAACAAATCGTATTCATGTCGAGCCAAATTCGATTCGTTTATCCGAATTGCCACCGTACCAAGAACAAAACTTTGTAGTTTCTATATGTGCTTTTATGCTTCATTTTCATTCCTTTCATGTTAAAACACGTCAACACCTGCAAAATAAAATTAAAATGCTTAAAAAGAAAAATAATTACTCAAAACGGACTAAACAATACTAAATAGGCTATTTAGTGATAGATAATTGAAGTATAATCATGTAGCAAAACTTAAGATATCAAATACCCCCAAACTTAAAGTTTCCTTGTCCTCGAGCAAAAGAAAAATTAAAAGACTCAACAATATAAATTAACTTCCTTACTTAATGATTTCATGGCCAATGAGAATGCAACAAAATATAAACTCAATCATTAAAGTATCTTAGTATTAACAAGATTTCAGTTGATATGCTCATGTGTAATGTTTGAAAGTCATAAATTGGTCATCGTCTATCATATCATCCTTTACATTATCAGAGCATAGCATGCATAGAAGTCTAGAACTCTAAATCTCACTAAGATGGTCGCCCTCAAGCAAGTACACTTTTGAAATTTGGGTTAACACTCAAAAGTATAAGAGACAAATATTATGCTTAGATTTTTAATGAAATAATAAAGCTCACATACAGTTGAAAGAATACGCTATTTCTGATGTGATGATGATGGTGATCTTATGCAAGGAATACTACTAACTTGATTTTCATAGAAATGGATGCAAACCAATGAAACAACATACAAGATCATTTTCTTCTAGGTTGTAATGAAGGTAATGAGTAAGAAAGTTACAAGAAAGAATGGATAAAAAACAAATCAAAGTTTTGGGAACTTAACAAATATTTTTACTATCGACCTTCAAATTTTACTTAAAAACTGCTAATACCCCAAATTATGATATTAATGAAATATAAGTGTATAAATATATCTTCAATATAGTATGTGAAGATATAGTATTTGGGAATTTATAAGATGAATATATTTATTTTGGAGAAATTATTTAATTAGGATGAATATGTTATACTGTGAATAAGAATGGAAGTATTTGAAAATATGAATATTATTATAAGGTGAAAAGTAGGAAAGAAGATTGAAGGAGGGTTCAATTGACAAAGAAATAAAAAAATATTAGTCTTGGCTTTGTTTAATTCGTTGGAATGAAGTGGAGACAAGTGGAGGGAGACATGGAGGAGACAAGGCAAGTTTTAGGGAAAAGGAAAAATGAAATGTTAAAATATATATATATATATATATATATATTATAATAATAATGTTAGTTGACGGTAGGCTTGTATGTATATAGGAGGTCTTGCTTCTTTCTTTGTTTAGATAAAGAAGAAGACGAAGAAGAAGAAGAATAAGAAGAAGAACAACAACAACAAAGGAAGAAAAAGGAAGGAAAGAAAGGAAAATAATTTACATCCGGTTAGAATTTATATATATTTTGTAATGAATTAGATTTAATTGTTAGAATGCATATATATATATATATAATTAAATTCATATTATTATTATTATTAGTATTATTATTGGATGATTATTTATTATTATTGTTAAATTTATTTAAGGAGAAATTTTGGAGGAAGTAAGAAAATCATCAAAAGTTTAAAGATTGAGATACAGTATTCAGGTAGGTGTTTATGTGCAATTAATTAATTTTGGTTTTAAAACTGAAAAGTAGGGTGTTTTGTTATAAATTATTTTGTAATTATTTGTGAAATTTGATTTATGGATTAAATGAATATATATGAAATTTGGTATTTTGTCAATTTAAGATTAAATGAATTTTTATGACATTTGATAATTTGTTTAATTTAAGGATTAATTGAATATTTACAAAAATTTGTGATTTGTTACGTGTTATAAAATCAATAATTTTTATGATCAAGTTAAATAATATTTTTTGTGGAGATTATTATTTTTATAAATATAATGAAAAAAGTATGAAATATGTACTGTATTTATGCAAATGAATGATTTCAAAGAAAATGTTATGTTTATGAAAATTTGTAAAAGTTGTTATGAGTATAAACATAGAATTGAAATAATCTGAGAATGAAAATGTGATGGTCATGGTTGATGGTAGCACCGGTGACTTTGGATGTAATTTTAGTTCCACGGTTAAAGCCCGTAAAGACGAAATATAGATGACGGTCCTTGGGAATAGTGCCCCTAAAATACATTGGTTATGGATGATAGTCTCCGGGAATAATGCCCCAAAAGCACGTATGGCCAATTATGGGCTGCGGTCCCTGAGAATAATGCCCTAGAATTACGTATGGAATGAATTAATAGAAATTGGATAAAATAAAGAAAATAAATGGATTTAAGTTATTTTTATGAAAGTTGAATTTTGAGATGTTATTTTGATATTTTACTAAATTTATGGTTGAGAATTAAAAAGTATTTATGTTGATAACAAATAAATAAAAATGTTTTAAATTATTTGATTTACATTATTTTGAAATATCTTTGGGATATTTTGTCGCGTGAAATGAAATAGAATTTTATACGAATATTTGCCTTACTTTTCAAAAAGTCGCCTTTGTATGTAAATATCTACTGGATATTAGCTTACTCTTTTTTTTTCAAATATTAGGTAATGCTTAAAATAAGATGTGTAAAGAATAAGGGATTACTCGAGGAGGATGATATTACTATATTCTTGAATTTGTAAGATTATGCGAATACATATGTAGTTGTGTAATTATATATGTATCATCGTACTTGTATTGTATTGTTTTAGTACGATCGTATAAATATTATTTTAGTAATAGAAATTTGGTGTCGATTGTAATTGTTAACATCTGTAAGGAAATAGTTGATTGATGTGAGTTTTAATTTGGAGTATTTAGTACAAGATTTAGAAATTGAGGATTTTAAAGAAGATGACATTTGGTATTAGAACACTATATTTCCTTGAGGTAACGTTTGGAACTTATATTTTTTCAATAAATTTTCTCTAACACCCTAATTTACTATTACTTTAGCATATGCCGAGTCAGGGTCGTTACAACAACTAATCTCACTATAGCTCATTCATTTTCACCTTTCTTTTCTTTTCAAAGCACAACTCTCTTTTCTTTCTTTCTTTTTTTTCCCACCTTATTTTACCTTTTGACGCGAGCGCTTATTGCTTAGCTAGGCAAGAGTCCTAGTTACTCAGTAAAATTAAAGCTTTGTATTTCTATCACCTTCTTTTCTTTTCTTCTTTTTTTGGTGTGTATCAATTAATACAACATTTTGACAGCAAGCACACAAATAACATGCAACACCCCCAAACTTATTTTGAAGCATATATCATTACAGTTTGAGGACAGCTCAAGAGTTCCCCAAGGATAAAAATAATATTTTCAACTATCGAGTTTGGGTGTTGTTTTATGAAAGAAAACGATATTAACTTGAGGCTCAAATTGGTTAGCCAGGAAAGCATGCATAAGGTTGTATAAGAAGGTCAAACGGTTTAAACAAGGCCTAAAATCCCTTCTCGTGTGTCATACAATCAATCTTACATCCAAAACATGAAAAATCAAGCTAAATAACCAAAGAAAAATATAATGAGTTTATTAGAACAAAAAGATAACAAGAATAGATATAGAATAGTTATATAAGGCTCAGGATTAACACACAAAGGCTCGAAAGCTCACTAAAAAAGTCATATGAGTCTATATTATCTTGCATATTATATTCTAACTATATGAATTCATCAAATCAAGATTCTGGTCAATTTTGACAAGAAATACGTATGCATTGTGAGCATGGACAAATGAAAACTAGTTAAAACAAGGATAAAGTTATGATATTTGCTTAATATCTTATCACTCCAAATTAGCCATGCCTAATTCATTTTCATAAACTTCCCAGAAAGCAAAGAAGTGACTGAATACAAGAAAATAGACATGAAAGAAAACAAAATCACAAAAACAAAAAAAAAAGGAAAACAAATTACCACAAAAGCTATTGCAAGTCCACCTCCAAGCTTAAATCTAACATTATTCAAAATTAAAAATCATATAATGAATAAATTAATTGGGAAGTGGAATAAAATATTAAGAATATAAAGAAAAGAAAAAGGAAAAGATAGCACCTAATTTGAATAACTCCTTCAAGCATCGTAAAGATCATTTTCTCCTTCTCGAAAATCTTGAGTTGGCTCTTAGGTAGCGCTAAAATTAACGTCTTCGATCGGATTAAGTTCTTCCTCAATCAAATTGGGCCTTTTGAGAAACTTTCACTTTACTCTTTTCTTCTTCTCTATACTAGTACTTCAAATTTTGGGTGATGTCTCAAAAAATATGTCCATCTTCTCTTTCACTTCAAAGTAATTTCTCAATCATGAATGGATCCGACCATCTTGACTTAGTTCAAAATCAAAAAAATAATGTGACCTGAGAACTGGCAAATTATGCTTTCTGCCTACAAAGGCAAATTATGTGGCAAATGTTAGTTAGACACCCATACTTTTAATTATTTCGAATTGTGGTTCTTTGTTTTGACGTTTCTGCATTTTACTCTTCATTTGCTTGCATTTTGGTCTTCATGAACAAAACTTTGTAGTTTATATGGATGGTTGGCAAACTTGCTTTTATGCTTTGCTTTCATACCTTTCATGTTAAAACACATCAGCATCCGCAAAATAAAATTAAAATATTAAAAAAATTATTCAATATGGACTAAACAACATTAAATATGCTACTTATTAATAGATAATTTAAGCATAATCATATAACAAAAATTTAAGATATCAAAATCTATTAGATTTTCAATAAATCTCTGTGGAATAAAACTCTTAGAATTTTTCTTAAGTTCAAGAGCTCTTATTACTGCCATGCATTGAACAGAATTTCGGTCTTACATTCCCAGCTTGCACCTTCTTCATTAATTACTTCCCGATTGCTCATCAATTCTGACAATATTGCTGTTGATGATGTATCCATTCTTCCTGCAAATAAACTCTGTAAAGGTTATATATAATAATAATAATCGTCAGAAGAACTCTAGCATTTGAATCTTGTTCACATCGGCTTTTTTTTTTCTGAGAAAGAATTAATACAGAAGAAGAAATGTATTCTCACGCAAATGACTGCTTAGATGACTTGAGTAGTGATGGGGAATTCAAGCTCATTGGTTTTCTCAAGCCTGATAAGAACATCTTCCTTGTTGGATTCCTTGCCATTATAATCTTTACTCTTGGCGTTCTCTGAATATGTTCATCAATTATGTAATCCAAGATCTTTTTAGCTTTCTTCCCACTACACAGGAATAGACCATGAAGCAGGGAACATATCCGACAAGGTACTGACTCTGGGAATTTTATGTATAAAGATAAATTTATGTAAGAATATCATTACATTTCCTATTAGATTGACATTATTTTATATATAGAGATAGCTATATTGTATATATTAACAAATTATTACCACGTTAAAAATTCTCTCCATTAATCAAACAACATAAAGATCTTTCATCATTATTTCTTACATATCTTAAAATCATTTTCAACCATTGAATTCATTTTGAAGTACTTTATTGTCATCTCGGAATTCTCTATGTCCGATATTTTCCTTTAAATAATATTATATATTTATCAAAAAAACTGTTTGTTTATAATTTTAATATTCGTCCCTTATAAGCTTATACATTATTAAAATACTTTATATTAAAAGTTTTTTTAATAATATAATTAAGCAAACACTCTATCGTTATTTTTTTTCATCGAATTGCTCTTTTCTTTTAAGTAGATTATTTAATAAACACAACTAATGATTTACATAGGTAACTCCCTGATCCTTATCTTCTTCATTCTTCGATGGAAAAATTGGAGTACTTTGTTCATGTTGGAGGAATTTATCAGCAACAACAATTGTCTTCACGCTCACCAATCTGTCAAAATTACTCTTGAAAGTGGGCTTATGTTTGGAGATCCAATCAGGTTATTTAAGGCATTCCCATCGTACTTTCATGTGTTAGAGGATAAAAATTCAGGGATGATGACAACTATGGAAAAGGATGACAATGATCATTTCTTAACTTATTCATGGCACTTGGCTTATGTAATCAGGAATTCTGCAACACCATTCGGCCTATTATTGCCATTGACAGTACATTTGAAGGCTACATATACAAAATCAATTCACCCAGTTGGTAATGAGGCAAACTATGTAGTTCTAAACGAGGTGATACGAATGTCAAGATGCCTACACAACGTGCTCCTTCTGGTCAATATAAAAAACAACTAATTCCATCTATAAGAAATGACATGGTTCGAAAGACATGTTCCTAGTGTCAGGGAGTCGGGCACAATTGTAGGACGTGTAGAAATTCAGTTCCCCTCTACTTGAATTAGTAAAATGTGTTGATCATTGTCATCGTTGTATGTTTGTGACCTAAGAATCAAACTAACTAATTTATATATATCATTCAATTATGTATTATTTAATGTTTGTTAATAAAATTTGATTTCAATATTTCCTCTTTCAAAATTTATGGTTGCACTTTGAATACATTATTATATGATTATATTACACATTTATATATTTGCACTCATGTGTTTGGACTGCATGTTATCTTTGTTGGATCTAAGTTCCATATGCCACTGTTTTAATGATAATAAACATTAATATCCTTGATTAACCAAAATTTCTTATAGTATTATTTGCGATATTTTTATAATGAAGATTTGGAATACAAACTAATCATCAAAATGATGTCCAAAATCAAGACATTCATGAAGAGAAAGATTTGGAAGCCCGAAGAGTAAATTAAAGAGAACACTTAAAGAATTAAATACACATATTTTATGGGATTTATTATTTGGGACATGTCTTTGAATAGATTATTGATTTGCACTTTAAAGCTAAATTTTATTTTTATCAAAACATGTGCTTTTAACGCTTTTTAAAAATTCACATGGTTATATGAATTTGATACGAATATTTTGAGTACGCGAAAAATAGCCAAAAAGTTTTTGAGAACCAATTTGCAAATTTCTCAAACTTGGTTATGACCTAAATGCATATATTTTTAACCATTAGAAAACTTGGTTTTATGGTTGGTTCAACTTAATTGTTTCAAAACCTTTTAAGAGAAAAGTTAAAACTCAATTAAATTAGTTTACTATTGTTTTTCAGTTTGGTTTAGTCAAACTGATCCAAATCGGTCAAACAAGTTCATATGAATTAAAAAATTGTGAAATTCGAGGCAGACTAGTTTTCAAATCCGGTCGATCAAATTGGACCGATTGGTCAATCAAATGGTCATTTTCAGTCGATTGAACTTTATAATTTTGATTCTTACTTTTTTTTTCCAAATGGCTAGTTTTCAATGTTTGACTATAAATGCTAGTCTACACTCATTTGAAATTAGTTTTTGTATGTTTTAAAAAATTTACGAACATATTTTACAAGTGCATTACTAAAGTTTGAGCTTTTATTTGAAAATCAAGCATTCAATTTATTATACATTCTAACTTTCATTATTAACATCCAAAAGAAAGTGTTTTATGTGAATGTGAGTGTTTTATAAAGGTTTGAGTAGTACCCGTAAATTCATATTTTGTTGTAGAGGTTGGGGAGGTATCCGTGAAGTCCTCTTCGTGTAATATTTAGGTGGCACCTACTTAGTCCACTTGGAGTTGTTTCGAGTGAAAACTATTTGGGTTGTTCACTTCTAATTTCAGTCTTGGCTAAAATTGTCAAAATTGGCTGATTTTGATATAGATTCCAAAAACTTTGAAAGTGTTGTTTCGAGTGCAAACTAGATAGTTGAAAAAACCAATGTGCTCGAAAGCATGATATCGAGCATGTCTTTTTTTCTTTCAAGTTTGCACTTGAAAGTCTAGAATTAAAAAAAATACTAAATTAATTCAATTTCGTGAACTTGAATTTCAAGTGAATTGATTTCAATCCAGTCGTTCAATTTATTTTAGTTAAATCAATTAGTTCATTTTGATTTCAATAGAATCAATAACTTAATCACTTAATTCAATTTGATTTTAATTAAATCAATAACTAAATCAATCAATTTAATTGAATTTTAATAAATTAATTAAATTTGATTTCATTTGGATCAATCCCTTAACCAATTAATTCTGTCACGCCCCGACTTATAAAAAATCAAAGGGTGATTTATCAAACGCATATCATATATATATAAAAAAATACATTTCATTAAGAAACTTCATCAATATTCATTAATACAAAAATCTAATCAAATAACCTTTAGTATCTAGTCTCCAAGTCATAATGTTTATTAAACTAAGAATAAAATACAAGCCAATATCCTAAACTTAGGGAACCAAGGGACAATTGAAGCTTCGTCAAATTCACTATGCACACGATCATTTATCTGAGAATCACAATAAACTATAATCAATATAAACTCAGTAAGTATACTAGTTTTTCATAGACGAAAATACATACATATATAAAAATAAATATACAATGCATAAGATGAATATGTAACATGATAATAACCATGTTCATTTCAAAATACATAATACAAAATCACATCAAACTTGTGCATGTCACTAACTTACTTTTAAAATTTCATTAACATTTGGCTAGAAATATCTTCATTCAATTACTATTTAGTAGGACTTCACATATAACATATTACATATTGAGCCTGAGTCACTCGTCGATGACTTTTCGTATATGGGGTAATAGCAAGTGGGGCACAAAATTTCATACACAATAAACACTCATGCCCGAAGGTAAGAGTCACACTCTCGCCCTGATCATTGACGAGTCCTCCCACATGCACAAATCCGTCAACGCACAATTGCGAAGACTCACAAGTCCTAAGGGTACCCAAAGCCTTCCCATGTTATACGGAATACATAACACATATCAAATATACCAAACCCAAAGGAGTGGCCACACATATCAAAAGGCTCCAAACACTTATAATTGCCTACTAAGAAAGTAATGAATTCGGATACCCTAAAAAAATACAAAGTCTTAACTTTTACAAATATTTTTCTTACAAGACCACTTTCTCATTTCTTAAAATCACTTATACATGTGTACACGCTAATGTCAATGCTCAATGACTCATGCACAACACATAAACAAATATTTTGACATATAATCATAAGCAAATTGATACTTGCATATTAATGCATAATTCCAAAACATTTGTAACATAGTCACATATAAATATATATGTTCATTGTGATCCCATTTAAAAAGTCTAGTATACTTACCTCTTGATATTCCCAACAAGATAACACAATCACATAAATCCTAAAATCAAAATTAATCTCATAAGCCATATTACACAAAATCAAATATACAACATTTCATCAAACAAGCATCCTAATTCTGTCCTTAAGGCCATCAACTATTTTTCTTATATCCTAAATGATATCATTTTCTCATGAAATTAGAATATAGTCATAATGAAACATTATATAACCTCATATAAAAATATAAATCCTTAATTCAATTTGAAACTATTTGTTTTGTCACTTATAACACTTAGCCACTTGGCCCCAAAAATAGAGCACTAATGCGTATATCTAAGTCTCTGATTTTTAATAAATCAAATACTTATCCAATGGCTATGAAACTTTCCAGAAATCATATAGACACATATTCAGTACCATGATAAAATGTGGAAGAATTAATTCATGTCCAAACTAATTTAAACAAGTTTTAATTTACACTTTGCAGATTCTATAAACTGCACATTTTCAGGGATATAGACTATTTCAAAAATTCATAACAAATTATATACATAGAAGCAGGACATGACATTTTAATATGTCATAATAAACATAAGTAGAAATCATTTTGTAAAATTTCATAACTTTTGGAGACCATTTGATTAACTCAGAAAATTGTGTAATTCATGTACTCTGTAGAAATCAACATTTTTCAGCATCTCAGAGTCAGATCGAAAAATTCATATAAAATCGAAAATTCAACATTTTCAAATGAAATATTTATCATGACCGATTTGATGTCTAATATGTCCAGTTAAATCAAGTTTCCAAACTAAGATATATACAAATTTATAAAATTTTCGGATCAAGCTATAGTACAAGGTCTAAGTTCTGCAAAAGTTTCCTTTGACAACAATAATCATCTTCTACCAATTCCTTCATCAATTCCACCACAAAATCATATTCATAACCACAAATGATTCAAATTAATACATACTCAATATATTCATGTAATATTTATACAAAATATACTTTCATAACACAATCCAATCATACATAACACAATAAATCTAAAAGAGAAGAGAAAATTATCTTAAATCTTCTTAATTTCTCCTTGAAAACTAAATTTCCTCTTCAAATTCTTCCCTCTCTCTCTCTTAAAATCTGCAAAATGATGTTTCTCTTTCTAAAACAAGAAATAGGATGTATTTATACTTAGGATTAGAATAGTAATTTAGGTCTTACTAAGTACACCAACACTTACTACTAAATACACCCATGTATTGATATTCTAATTTTACATGTAGACATTTCTTAAGTAAACTCTTATTTAATACTAAATACACCCATATAATATTTCAAAAAAAATACCTTAAGTTTATTAAGCTACTTACGTACAAATTAATAGAAACTGACGTGTATATATACATAATATGTACCACTTAAGGATGTTACAAATTCAACTTGATTTCAGTTGAATCAATAACTTAATCAATAAATTCAATTTGATTTCAACTGAATCAATCACTTAATCAATTAATTCAATTTGATTTCAACGAAATCATTCACTTAATTAAAAATTCAATTTCATTTCAATTGAATCAAGAACTCATAATTGAATATTTGATGATTCAATTTCATTGATTGAATTGACTTTATTAATTGAATTAACTCAATTAATTGTTTTTGTTAATTGAATTGATTTCATGTTGTAATAAATTGTAATTTGATTACTTGAATTATATTCATGTTTTATTTTTATAACTTGCCTTAATTTGATACATCAAATTAATTTGTTGATCTAATTTAAGGACTTAATTTGGCAAATTAAATTCATTTATTGATTAAATAGGACGAATTAATTTGATTGAAATACATTAATTTGATTATTCAATTTCATTTATTGATTTGTTGAATCAATTCAATAAACAAGGTTAATTTTATTATTCAATTTGATGACCTAATTTGATTAATTACATAAATTTGATTAATCCTGGTAAATTGATTTGAATTTCAATTGACTTCTAATATTAACATGTGAAATAATGTAGTTATGAAAATATTAAGCTCAAACTAACATTGAAAAAAATAACAAACAAATGTAATGAAAACAAAATGCATGAAAATATAGACACGAACATATAAATAGGGGGTAGGCAAAAAAACTCAAAAACCGAAAAATCGAATTCGACCATATTGAAACTGATAGATTTAGTTCGATTTTGGTCCTACATTTAGAATACCAAATTTTTGGTTCTATGTAGGTATGGACATAAAAAATTTAGACTGAGTAAATTTTATTTTTTAATCTTATAAACAAA
The DNA here is from genome assembly GCA_028052125.1 of Melia azedarach. Classification (NCBI taxonomy): domain Eukaryota; kingdom Viridiplantae; phylum Streptophyta; class Magnoliopsida; order Sapindales; family Meliaceae; genus Melia; species Melia azedarach. The sequence continues at coordinate 4,522,497 of CM051406.1, forward strand.
ACGTCGTCATTTTGTTATATAAAACGATGTCATTTTCTAGAACCTAATAAAAAAAGTAGCCTTATCTTTTAAATTAAAAAATTAAAATCGAATTAAAATAGGATACCAATCAATTTGGTACTGGTTTGATTTCACATATACATTCTATTAAACTGGATACCAATAAAAGAGACTTAAAATGGCAACCATCATCTCCTCATTAGAATACGTAGATGGGGTAGAGTCCTACACCATGATCAATCGCCTTTAGAAATTTACTGCATACGCCATCCAATGATCGTTATGCACATCAACAAGAATGTACATAGCGTTAACAATCATCTAAGGCCTATGCAAAGTGCTCTTCTCACCCTGCATATATGACTCTAAGTCAATGTTCGGTATAAAATGTAATCGGCCAGCTTTCTCGCTAAAGTAGCCTCCAACCTACACATAGTGACGACTATAAAATAAACAAACACAAGTATAACAAGTTATAAGTAAGAAAGCAAACAAACATATATGTTAGATGGGCAACAAAATTTGGGTACATGAAACATACGTATAAATGTGTGAACACAACAATCTAGCACTGCGACACAAGTGTTTAGCACACCATCTACCGAGAAGCCAATATATCTATATTCTCGTTCACGTGTTATCAGAGATGCATCAACATATTTGCTATATTTTACAAATTAATGAAATAATGATGTAAACTAAATTAAATTTTGATATATTAATCACTTACGATGTCCTTTAGCTATAACTCTAAGTCCGAGACACCCCTCACCCATTGTAGGTTCAATCTAACGATCTTGCCCTCAATCTGTCCAGTCAATAACTATCCATAGCAGGAACTAGGTGTACAAGTCATCACCTAGAGTTCATTAAGGATCAATGTTATATGCTAGCTAATACTATAGCCTTGCCTTTCTGTCATGCACTTGCACCTTTTTAGCATTGTTGTATAGGCTTAAAAAATATGGTTTTTTTTTTTTGTACTTGCGATCAAATATGCTTTCTTCATCCAATAGAGGTCTAGATATTACACATACATTTGCATCACCTATGTTATCATCTTTAACGAAAATGTAGAACAAATAAAGTTTGATAACTGCATTTGAAAGTAGGGGAATGGGGGGGGGGGTTGGGTGTGTGAAAGATAGCCCTAAAAAGAATGGATAATCCAAAAAATAATTTACACTGAAAAAATCAACCACTTAAGATATAATAACATGAGGGTCTCAAACCACCACTTAAACCATCACCTACTAACCTCAACACACAAACAATAACAATAATGCCTGGGCACTCTCAAACTAAACACACAAACAATAGTAATGAGCAGACGTGGCAGCTTGAGATATAACATTATTATTTGATACGAATTCAATGTCATTAAATGGATTTGGATATGAAAAATTTGAGATAAATAATAATCGTTTCGTATTCATGTTGAATAGTTAATAATTGTATCGTGTTTGTGTTTAACCCATTTGTTTGTTTAAGAGAATATTTATTAAATCAATAATTGTGTCTTAAACAAATAATTGTGCATTAAACGAATAATTATGTCTTAAATAAATCATGTACAAATGAATAATAGTGTGTAAATGAATAATCGTGTCTACATAATGGATTGTATTTGGATTTAAAAAAAAAAGCGACACGAATAGTAAATGAATTGTATTCATGTCATAGAATAATAAAGAAATTGTATTTGTGATGGCCAAAATATAATTCGTTTACCTAAATTACCATCCTCAGTAATAATGCCTCAAACAACCTAGTACAAATATTTCATTTACAGTTTCATTTATAGAAACCAATATCATCCTCTTACTTTAACAAGATTGATTGAATATCCATCCATACTTGAATAACAAATCCCCCACAATGATTCTTTCCAGTCCTATAAACTTTAGACATAAAGTTTGTTAATGACTCTTTATGACAATACAACGCCCCTTTTTGACGACTTGAGCTCTTCTTTTGGCTCTCAAGTAATGAATTAAAATTACATGTACTGAACAGAGCTCTAGCCATATGTCTCTGCCCTCTGACTATATTGCTAGAATCTGCATATCATCATCTTATGTCAAGCCAAAGGGCATATATCTATCTCTGCCATGGTTGATCTATATCTAATTTAAGGCTAAAGGTGTCTAGGCTAAAAGAATGTCATCACATAGATCCATTGCCTGCAGGACTAGACTAGGACATATGCTATATGAAGTTTTCAGCAAGGTCTTTTAATTATTGATAAGTGTATAGAATACGCACTTATCAGTTGCTTCAAAATTCGAATTATTTTTTAAATCCTTAAGTTTAGTTAATATTTGATGAATTTTAGTGCTTTATATAGAAAAGATAACAAACAAGCATTCAAGATGAAATCGGCTTGAGAAAGAAATGTCAAAAAAGTCAAACAAGAAACGGTGACCAAAATGCAAGAAATCTAAAATTTGAAGTTCATGGGTTGATGGCATGGAGCGGCCATGCCATGTCTACAGACAAAGGCCATTTTGGCCAAGAGTGTGGTATGGTCGTGCCACCCATTTTGGTCCATAGCGCCCTCACGCAAATTTGAGCGCTTTCGTGCCTCTTAGACATGTTTGGATAATTTTTGGCCATATAATGAACATTTTATAGCCTGATTTAGGTATCTTTTAGGTTTATATGTTTTTGAGATGGACAACCACCATAACCAAGTAACCAGGAATATAAAATTTAGTTTTTGAGTGAGAAAAGAGAAAGAACAAAGAGAAGATTCTACAGATAGAAGTGGATTGATTCAAGTTGGAGCCTTTGGAAAAGGATTTTAAGGAGGATCATTGAAGCTTGTATCTCTAGTCTAGTCTCCTAAACTTTACCAATCTTATTTTGTATTTCATTTGAACTTTAATTATTGAAATTGATGACTATGGAATACATGATAATTATGGCGTTAATAATTGTGATGGTTAGCTAGTTTTCTTAATCTAGGGTCTTGATGTAACTTATCCAAACTATATTTTAGTCAATTGACATGTTATTAATGTTATTATGGTTTGATTCACTTGTGTTTACCTTGCTTAATGTTCTAATTTGTTAATTATTTGATGAATTAGTTAAGTTGGAGATGGATGTATTAATTCTTGGGAAAGATTGATTTTTTTGTCGAACTAAGAAAACATAATCTAGATAGTTGTGAGACCAAAAGGTAATTGACATGTAGATAATCTGATTAACACTTAATATTTTAGAAAATCGGGAGATGAATTAGGTTTTAAACATTAAACAATAAGTAATACATAATAAACCTATAATTGTTTGAGTTAGATAGGGATATCAATTTGAGTCATTGTGCGTAAAACCTTGATTTACGCTCAGGAGAGGTGTTAGAGTTTGTTTTAATCTTGTAATTAGTGAATTAGACAAAAACATAATAATAACGACCAATAAGGAGAAACATAGTCATAGATAAGCGAAATCAAGACCCTTGGTAATTCATCCTTTTATATTTCATCCTTCATTAAACTCTTTAATTCGATTTTTATTCTTTGTTAGTTAATAGTAATGTTTTAGTTTATTTATTGTTACAATTAATCAGTTCTAGTTTGCTTAGATAAAATTGTTCTTTCAAACTATAGTACTTAATAGTTAATTTGAATCTCAATCCTCGTGGAACGATATTTGTTCTCATCACTTTATTACTTGATATGACTTGTGCACTTGCAGTTAGTGTAGTCGAGATCAAGTTTTTGGCGCTATTGTCGGGAATGGAAAACTTGAATTATTACTAATACTATAGTAATATTGTTCAATCTTAATCTAGAATTTTATTTTCTTTTGTTTTCATTTAAGTGTTTGTTATGTTTTTGGATTGTAGGAGTATGCGAAGAACCTATAGCCTTGAATTAGTTGCATTTGATTTGAAAATTGAGCGAACACTTCGACATTTAAGAAGAGAAAAGAAAAACCAAGCCATAACCATGGCAGAGGAAATAAATCAAAATCTTCTACCACCTCAGCCATAACAACCACCAAGAGCACTCCGTGATTACTTCCGACCGGTGATTAATGATAACTATTCATATTCGTCGACAAGCAATCAATGCTAATACTTTCGAGCTTAAACCCACATTGATAAACGTAGTTTAGAAAAATTAATATAAGGGCTTATCCTATGACCTAATATTCATTTGGCTGTGTTTTTAAAGGTGTGTGATACTGTAAAGATAAATGGAGTAGACCAAACCTTGATGCGAACGAGGTTGTTTTCGTTCTCATTAAGGGATAAGGCTCCGGGTTAGTTGGAATCCTTACAACTACGTAGCATTAGCACATAGGAAGAATTGGCATAGAAATTTCTTACTAAGTTCTTTCCACTATAAAAAACTTCATAATCGAGGGGTGAAATTACTCAATTTAGGCAATTAGACTTTGAGCCATTGTATGAGTCTCGGGAGTGGTTTAAGGACTTAATCTAGAAGTATCCTTATCATGGGTACTAAATCCATATTGAACTCTTATACAATGGATTCGATGGGCAAACTCAAACAATTGTAGACATTGTGGCTGGTGGTACTTTGTTGTCCAAGAAGGCTAAGGAGGCCTATGCTTTACTTGAAGTAATGGCGTACGACAATTACCAATGCCGAGTGAGAGATGAATTGCAAGAGAGCTACGAGAGTTCATGAGGTAGATCAAATGGCAGCACTTTCTGCCTAAATTGCTGCATTATCAAACCAAATTAAGAACTTTACTCGAAGGAAGGCTTCTTCAAGTCAAAAAAAGGTGATGGTTGCAAGTTCTTCATGTGTTGATGATGGTTTTGAGCGAGATTAGTGTTAATATATCAACAACCAGAACTACAACTTCTAGCCAAGTAACAACTTACCAACTCATTATCATACCGAACTTTGCAATCATGAGAATTTCTCTTATGGAAATCAGAGGAATGCTTTGCAACCACATCAACAATCGATGGCGGAAAAGAAACCATCTTTGGAGGATCTCATTTTTGGATAATCCTCCAATTATACACCACCGTTGCTCTTCCCGCAAAGATTTTAAAAGAAGAAGCTTGATGCTCGATTCTCTAAATTCCTTGAAATATTCAAAAAATGCATATCAACATTTCGTTCGCTGATGCATTGAAGCAAATGCTTAAATACGCAAAGCTTATGAAGGAAGTGATGTCAAAGAAGAGACATTTGAAAGAATATGATACTGTTAAGTTGATATAGGAGTGTAGTTCAATCCTTCAAAAGACGTTGCCGAAGAAGGAAAAGGATCCGGGTAGCTTCACTATTTCGTGCATTATTGGGAATTCAAACTTTAAGAAGGCATTGTGTGACTTAGGAGTAAGTATAAATTTAATGCCACTTTCAATGTTTCAAAAGTTAGACTTAGGAGAAGTCAAACCGATAACCATTTCACTACAAATGGCATTATAGAGGATGTGCTTGTGAAGATGGATAAGTTCACTTTTTCAGCTAACTTTGTGATTTTGGATATAGAAGATGATCGTGAAGTTCCTATCATACTTGGAAGACCATTCTTAGTAATTGGTAAGGCTTTGATTAATGTCTATAACAAAAAACTCACTGTATGAGTCAATAAAGAAGAGGTAAAATTCAACATTTACAATACTTTGAAATATCCGAATAAGGTACATTCTTGTAACTGAATTAATTTAGTTTTAGAATGTGTTAAAGATATGCTTTGTGATGTAGTGCCTAAAGATCGGTTGGAAAAATGTCTTGTGAATTATTTATCCAAAAGTGAAGTGTTGCATGATTTTAATATTGATGATTGTGATGACGATTATGGAGATTTGATTGATGAAGTTTGTGCATTAGAAGGTTTATCACTTGACGAAGTTGAGGATGACACTTTGGTTGGAAGTAATTTGAAAGATGAAGGGGTGGACTTTAAGAAAGCTGCAGAGTTTTCTCACAATAGGCTAGTGCTTAAAGAATTACCGAAACATCTTAGATATGCCTTTTGGGAGAGAATTCCATATTTCTAGTAATTGTTTCGGCATCTTTGAATCAAGATGAACAAGCAAAATTGCTAGAAGTTTGCTTTAGGGTGGTCCATTGCAGATATTAAAGGTATAAGCTCGACCATTTGTATGCATAAAATTCTAATGGAATAGAACTACAAACCAACCAATGAGCATCAACATAGACTTAATCCAGTAATGAAAAAAGTAGTGCAAGCTGAAGTATTGAAGATGTTGAATGTCGGAATAATTTATACTATTTCACAGAACTCATGGGTTAGTACTGTTTAAGTTATACCTAAGAAATGAGGGAATATTCTTGTGAAGAATGATGACAATGAGCTAATTTCTATAAGAATGGTGACTGGTTGGCGTGTTTGTATTGATTATCAAAAGCTCAATAAAGCAACAGGAAAGACCTTTTCCCACTTGCATCCATTGATCAAATGTTGGATAGGTTGGTAGAGTATCAATATTATTGTTTTCTTGACAGATATTTTGGTTATAATCACATTGCTATAACTCTTTAAGATCAAAAGAAGACCACTTTTACATGCACATATGTTACTTTCGCATTTCGGAGAATGCAATTTATTGTGTAGTGCCTCTACCACTTTTCAAAGATGTATGATGCGATTTTTACGGATATGGTAGAGGAGATAATGGAGATATTTATGGATGGTTTTTTCATGTTTGGTTCATCATTTGATATTTACCTTCACAATCTTTCTCTACTTTATGGTGAAAGAGGGGATTCTTCTTGGACACAAAATTTCATCAAAGGGAATTAAGGTCGATCGTGCCAAGATCGTAGCAATCGAAAAGCTCCCACCACCCAAGAACATCAATGGAATACTGAGTTCTCTTGGACATGCAGGTTTTTACAGGAGATTTATAAAGGATTTTTCTAAAATTGTTAAGCCCTAGTGTAATTTACTTAAAAAAGATGTGGTGTTTGACTTTGATGATGATTGTTTGTAGGCTTTCTAGTTGATCAAGAAGAAGTTGATAGCAACCTCAATAGTGGTTGTTTTGGATTGAAGTCAACCCTTTAAATTATGTGTGATGCTAGCGAGTACACTCTTGGAGCGGTGTTGGGACAAAGGCGAGAAAGGACATTTTGGGCTATATATTATGCAGGCCGAACCTCTTAATAGTGCTCAGCAAAATTATACAACACTAGAGAAAGAGAAGCTTGTTGTAGTCTTTGCTTTTAATAAGTTTAGGCCGTACATCATTGGCTCCAAGGTAGTTCTGTTCACGAAAAATGTTGCCATTCATCATTTGTTTGCAAAGAAATATGCAAAACCTCGACTTATTCGATGGATTTTATTGCTTCGAGAGTTCAACATTGAGATAATAGATAAAAAGGGCAATGGAAATTTAGTAGCACATCATCCTTGAAATATTTTTGGACTAGCAGTTGTTTGCAATGGAATCTAAGCTTCCTTGGTATGCAGATAATGTCAATTACTTAACATATACAGTGCTACTTGTTAGCCTTAAGGCTCATAACCCATTGTTTTGATGATAACAAATATTGATGTTCTTAACTAACCAAATTCTTCTTTGTATCATTTATTGTTATATTTCTAGTATGAAGAATTGGATTAGAAATGTAAAGATTCAAAGAACATCCAAAATCAAGGCATTTAAGAAGAGCAATAATGAAACCCCAAGAAAGAATTGAAGACACAAATATTAGGTGATTTTTTATTTATAATGTGTCTTTGAAATTGAATATTAATTTGCGCTTAAAAGCTCAAAATCTTTTTATCAAAATACATATTTAATACTTTTTAAAAATCTAATATGGCTATATAATTTTGATGTGAACATGTTGAGTATATGAAAATAGCCATAAGTTTTTGGGGACCAAAATGCAAGTGTTTGAAACTTAAAAGTGGACCAAAATGCAAAGTTTTCAAATATGTAAATAGTGCCCATGAATAGTATGTTTCATGTGACTAGTGGTCGACCTGACTTAGGGCAGAATACCTCCGTTGAAAGGCTAGTCGGTCGACCGACCCTTCCAAACTGATTAACTAACTTAAGGTAGAATGCCTCTCAAGTCAATTTGAAGCACTTGGTCAACCATCTTGAGCTATCCGATCGACCAACTTCTTGAAAATTTGAATTTTGGCAACCCTAACGGCTAGTTTTCCATCTTTCACTATAAATACTAGCCTAAACTCATTTTGAATAAATTATGCACCTTTGGAAAACTTTGTTACATATCTTATAAGTGCAAAATAAAGAATTTGAGCTTTTATTTGCAAATCAAACATTCAATTCATACACATTCTAACTTTCAATTGTATCATTCTTTAAAGAGAGTGTTTTCTTACTTTCATTGTATCTTCATTATAATTCTTGAGAGATTGAGTGTGAGGGAAACACACTTGGAGTAAGGTTTGAGTGACCCTTAAGTTACTTGGTTATAGAGGTTGGAGAGGCACCCGATCAAGTCCTCTTGGTGTAAGGTTTAAGTGGCACCCGAAAGTCCACTTGATGTTGTATGTGATTGCCTTGGGTTGAAGGCATATTATTGGAATTTGCTGAACCACGTAAAAACTATTGTGTTTGATATCTCTCCCTATACTCTTTCTTATTGTTTATATTTGTAATTATTATACACATTGCTCTCACACACTTGAAACTTAATTTGTTAACATTTACATATTGGTGGTTAGGAATTGTGTATTGAACTTATTGTATTGCACTTAAAAAGAATTTAAATTGCCTGGTATTTATTGTTGGGTTGTTTAAATTATTAAAAATCATTAAAAACCCAATTCATCCCCATTTTTAGGTTGCCTTAATGGTATTTCACTATTACCAGATCTTTTATTTCATCAAAAGAAGAAGTTTTTACATGATGTGAAATCATTCATGTGGGAAGATCTATTGCTAGTCAAGAGAAGTCCAGATCAAGTCATCAAGAGATGTGTTCAAGAAGATGAGATGTTAAGAATCTTAAAGCATTGTCATCCATCAGAGTATGGGGGACATTTTTGTACAACAAAGACGGCTGCCAAGGTACTTCAATCGGGGATTCTTTTGGCCAACGCTATTTAAAGATGCCTATGTATTTATTGCTACTTGTGATCGTTGTCAAAGAACTAAAAATATTTCTCAACAAAATGAGATGCCTTTGAAGAATATATTAAAACTATAGCTTTTTGATATGTGGGGAATAGATTTCATAAGACCATTTCCATCATCCTTCTTTAATCACTACATATTGTTAGCCGTGGATTATGCTTCGAAATGGGTCGAAGTTGTAGCTTGTCGTACAAATGATGCAAAGGTAGTCACTAACTTCTTACGTAACTATATTTTCACTTGTTTTAGAACCTTCGTGCCATTATCAACGATGGTGAAAAGCAATTTTGCAATTGTCAATTTGAATCTCTTTTAGGAAAATATGGTGTTAAACATCAGATTACTACTCCTTAGCATCCTCAAACAAGTGGACAAGTGGAGATCTCGAATAGAGAAATGAAAATTATCCTTGAAAAAAAAGTGAACAATTATAGAGAAGTTGGATGATGCACTTTGGGCTTACCATACGGCATTAAAAAACCCCTATCGGAATGTCACCATATAAGCTAGTGTTTGAAAACGTATGTCACCTTCTAGTCGAACTAGAACACAAAGCTTATTGGGCTGTAAAAGCATTAATTTTGACATTGAAAGCATCAAGAGAGAAAAGATTGCTTCAATTGAATTAGAAGGAAGAGTTTAGGAATGATGCTTTCGAGAATGCCCGGATATATAAGGAAAAGACTAAAAAATGGCATGATAATAGAATCTTGAGACGGGAATTTAAGGAGGGAGAGCAAGTGCTTTTAGTTTAATTCTAGATTGAAACTATTTACAGGAAAACTAAAATCAAGGTGGTCGGGGCCGTTCTTAGTCATAAAAGTCTTTTGTTTGGCGTTGTTGAATTACAAAGAAATGATAGAAGGTTGTTTCGAGTCAATTGACAAAGACTTAAGCATTAGTTGGTAACAAAGAACTGGAAAACTTTTCACCCAAAATCTGTTTAATAAACTCGCAGCCAAATCTAACTAAAGACGTTAAATCTAGCGCTACTTGGGAGGCAACCCAAGCTTTTTATACTTTTCATACACTGAGGCAACCCAAGCTCTCGCATGCCATCATGTCCCTAGCGCCTATAGCCCGTCGCCCATTTTTTTATCGAGAGTATGGCGCGGCCGCGCCACATCCTCGTGTGCCAGTGCCATGCTCGTGCAACCAAAAGCCCCCCACGGACTAAGCTCTGCACCTATTTCACTACAAGCATGGCACTACCGCACCATTCCAATGTACGACAGGGCCTAACCAAACCAAGTCCCCCTCTATTTTCCCAAGAGTGTGGTGTGGCCATCATTCCAATGTACGGCCGCGCCCAACCAAACCAATCCTCTCTTCCCTCACACCATCACGTTTACATACCCCTCACACTTTTTGTTTTGCTCATTACTTACCTTGGCTGAAATTAAAACATTATCTTTACATGTCTTTCTTACATCTCAAACACAAAAACACACACTCTTACTCTCTTAATCAATATTCACTCAATTCCTTTACCAAACCATAATAATTAAGTAAGTTCATCTTTGCTTTCCAAGTTTTTCCTTATTAGTTGCAATATTGGATGAGTTGTGGAAAATGGTGATTGGAGTCAATTGGAAAAGTGAATGTGATCTTTGTGTTAATTGAAGTTTGGGGGAAACTAATTGAATTATTGTGAAATATAAAAAAGCAACCTAAGAGGGGCAGTGAATTGGGCTTCTTATACAAATTTCAATCAATTCGGTTTTCTACCCTAAACAATTAAATCATTCAATCCAAAACACAAATAAAGGAGTTTAAGGGCTAGAGAAATAAACGCACGAATTTATAATGGTTCAGCAACAACCCGCCTACATCCACTCCTTCTAGACTCTCTTGAAGTGTTTACTAACAATAAGCCTTAATTTCACAAGACTTCATAATTTTACAACTTAGAGTTTGATAGTCTACAACCCTTACAAAATTTGGCTCACCCCTAAACACTCATAATCTCTCTAACAGTGAAAGACCCACCTCTTTCACTTTCTTACAACAAAAATAAAATTGAATATTGAAGAAAGACTTACAAGAATAATCTTCTCAAATTGTGGATAATGAAACTTGAGATCTCTTAAAGATTTTAATATGTATGTGATAAAATGTAGCTCAAGCTTATTTTGTTTGATGTTGTAGTGACTTAATGTACCTCATAAACATTTTTGCAAAAGTATTTATGGAATTTTGAAGTCCCCAATTAATATTAAGTTGAAAAACTAGTTGTTAGAGACATAAAAACTGTAATTTTCGTACATGTTGATTGACCAGGAAAAATGCAGAAAAGTTAATTTTGAAAACCCAAAAGATCGGTTGACCAATTGGTTTGATTCGTTCAACCAACTAGTTTGATTTGGTGGACCAACTAGTTTGATTTGGTGGACCAACTAGTTCAGTCAACCAACCCAAGGCTCTATCATTCTGCTACTTGTTCGATTGATCCGATCTGGTCTAATCCAACTGACGAAATTGATCTGATCTGGTTCGGTTGGACCAAGGTATTATGAACCTAGTTTTTTTGGCAGATTGTAAAATTTTTTATTTTGGTCCATTTGCAAGGTTTGAAAAACTTGCAATTTGGTCTAGAATTCAAATTTCAAGCTTTTTCAACTTGATATAACTTTAAGGTTTGAAAGACTTGGATTTTGGTTCAATTTGAAAGGTATAAAAATAATCTTGAGCTTAACACTAATCATCATGCGATAATTAATATAAAATAAAAAATATATTTACTGAAAACACAAGGAAATACTACACTTATATCTTGATTTGTTTTTCCTTTTCTCGAATTAGACGGCGTATTTTGTAATCATCAAAATTCAGGGTCAACATATTAGAGGTTAAGAAAGGTTTGGAATTATGATTGGGTTGATTGAGCCATTGAAGGAAACTGGACATTCCAACATTTGGTGGGTAGCACAATTTGCTCGTCAAGTGTTCGATATAAACACTTAAGTGACAACGTTTGACAAATTCTTCAGTTTTTTTTATTAGTAATCACTTAAAAAGTAGTTGGGAGGTGTAAGAAATACTTTAGGAGTTATATAGTGAAGGATGAGGTGTAGCACAAGTGCACACACCATGTTCGAAGAAATTTTTCGAATTGAAGCTTGTGTAGTATTTATGGCTCCAAATAAGGGTAGCTCCCTCAAACTTTTCAACACAATTTGATCATAAGAAATTCATTTCATTTGAAGCTGTAAACACGTTTGCAAAATTTATGGAAGATGAAAAGGCAATAGTTAGAAAAGAGGGCTTTGAAACTGAACTTGGACGACAGAAAAATCTTAGAATTAATTCGTGCTCACAATTGGGAAAAGCTCACTGACTTTCCACCAAAAGCGGTAGTTTTCTTGGTAAGAAAATTTGATGCCAATGCTTCTGTCATAAGGGAGAATGAGACTATGTTTTTTAGAGGGAAACTAGTATCTTGTAGTCCTCAAGCTATAAATGCATACTATGGTTTACCTTCTATAGAAGAAGATGAAGACCTATATGATAAGCTTAGAAAGGATACCCTAAAATTATAAATGATTATTGAGAAGTTGTGCATTCCGGGAACAAAATAGGTGAAAAGTCGAGGCAAGAAATAAGAAGTTTTTTTCTTTCCCGAAAAAACATTGAACAAATAAGACAAAGCATGGTTAAGTTCACATGTTCAAATCTTATGCCTACATCTCACCACCATGAGGTCACAGCATAAAGAGTTGTATTATTGTATACTATTTGCGCCGAAATCCCAATTGATATTGGTTGGGTAATCCATGAGAATTTGATTAAGACTATTGAAGCAAAGACAACTGATGGACATGCACACCCTTGCCTAATCACTAATCTATGCTTAAAGGTATGTTTAAATGTAGATGACATGGACCACAAAATATAACTTGATTTCGCTATAGATAGCCTATGTATTTCCAAATTTCTCTGTTGGGCTGGAGTTGATTACATAAGTTCGGGTTTGGGATTTCATGTGCACATTGAGAGGAATATACCGCCACCACTAGAACCTTTGCCTCGTCTTCGAAAAACTGCAACTAAGTCCATAGCACCTGCATATTTCCTACTACTTTATGCAAGAATTTAATGAATAGAGAATCCGGTTCACGGAAGATCACCAATGCACCCATTTCCTCAACACGACACTACCGATTCATCATCCTTCGCAAATAAGAGTCTCAACAACTAATTCTCGCCATATTGCAATAAGAAAATTTTTAGAATTGGCGAGAAATTTGAGGATCTCAATAACACCCTTGGAGCATACTTTTAACACAATCAAGCCAACTTGGGATTACCTCAATTTCCACAATACTCAGATAGACAAAGGCACGAAAATGACAACAAGGATTAAAAGCTGAGATCACATATCTCCCTCTCCAGTATGGTTTCTTTCCATCAATTTTTCTTTCAATACAAATATTAAAGACAATGTTTAATTTACATTTAGGGGAGGAAACTTATTTTATGCATTGCTTGTGGAGTTGTGGATATTTCTTGTGATATCTTTGTGAACAAATCTATGTTTCTATACATTTTGGTTTTGTATGTGAGTTAGTGGTTTTCTTTGATTTTGTGTGTTTGTTGACTTTAAGCTTCTTATTCTCTTTTTAGTACTATATGCATGCAATCTTCTATTGTCTTTTGAGTTGTTTTTAATTGTCTTGTGAGCTTGCCTTTATCAATCTAAATGAAAGGCTAATGATATGATTTTGATTGAGAGTGCTTAAGTTTTGGAAACTGATAAATGTGGGCCTAATCCATTTGCTTAACTTGTTGCCAAATTCATTTGACTTGATCATTTCCTAAAATTTTATCTTTGATATCATGATTACTTGATTGTTTAGAAGCTGAAACAAAGTTTATGTAAACCAAACAAACTTGTAAGACTTTATTGAGCTCTAGAACTTGTTTGATTGTTACTTGAGGCAAAATTCTAAGGGATGCTTTATTAGGGAAATGATTTAGGCCATGCCTTTCGAGCTATCCTAGGATTAAATTAATCCTTAGTTTATCCCATTGTACTTGAATACATTTTTCTTTTGTTATCACCCTTTGTTGATTTGGATTTAGAATAAAGTTTAATAGTCCTTCGTTTAAAAAACCATAAGTTTTTTATTATTATGATGTTTTTTGTATATAATGGAGGATGGGTGGAATATATATATATATAAACTCAAACCAAGCTTTTACTGAATAACCGGGTCTCATGCCTAGGCAAGCATAGAGAACTCACGTTAAAAGGTAGAGTGAGGGGAGAGAAATAAAAGTTCAAGTAAAAACTTTACTGAGTAACCAGACCTTATGCCTAGAAAGCATCGAGAGTTCACATAAAAAGGTAGAATAAGGCTGAACTTGAAAAAACAAATCTTTGATTTATAAATAAATGGGTGAGAAAGTAAAGAAAGTTGTGACGAATTGATGATTATGGGAAAGAATAGAAAAGATTGAAAGAAAAGTTCTAACATGGTTTATGGTTTTAGGGTATTTAAACTTCACTTAAATATCTTTTTCCTACCTTGACCTATAACCTATCATTTCAAACCTCATTAAGCCATAAGGATCCTTAATGTGGTGCCTATTGCATTAATGGAGAGTGATATGAAATTCAAGCCTATAAAATTCCCTAAGAAGTTCTAACAAGCCTATCTATTTATGTAAACTTTTCCAAGTTGAAAAATTGGTTAAGTAGCAGCTCACACACTTGCACAAGGAAACTTTTAGTAGAGTGACATTTGGTACTTGAATTAAATTTTTAGATGAATTGCCAACATTTTGAAAGTTTTCTTAATTTAAGTAACTACTTTATCTATGAGGCTTGATTAAGATTGACTAAGAATAAGCTCACGAGTCTATTTTATCTTTGTGTGGTAATCTTGGTTTAAGTTCTCTTAATTAGTGTTTTGTTGAGGACAAACAAACCTTTAAGTTTGTGGTATTTGATAAGTGTGTAGAATACGCACTTGTTAGTTGCTTCGGAACTCGAATTATTTTGTAAATCCTCAAGTTTACTTAATATTTGATAAATCTCAATCCTAGTGGGACGATATCTATTCTTATTACTTTATTACTTGATACGACCTGTGCTTTTGTGGTTAACATAGTCGCGATCAATTACAACCAACTTAAAGATCAATTTAGAGAACACAAGCACATGAAAAAAAATCAAGAATTAAAAGTAAACTAAGCTGAGATGAAATGAGAAAGAAAAGTAACAAAACAAGATTTAAGTGGTTCGGCTTAAAAAGCCTACATCCACGAGTGAAAGAGGTCAGGGGTAGCTTTAATTATCCATGGAGAAAGCTTAAGATACATTGGTTAGCCAAGAAAGCTAGCATAACCCTTAAACTATAACTACACAAGCTACAATCCTTGTGAATTCAAAAAACTGAAAAACAGTACAAAGAATGACCTTCCTTAGAACTGATATTCTTCTAGTTTAACTTGATTCTACCCTGTGAAGGAATCAATAACTAACTATTTTAACAAAATTCTAAAATCTTTTATGAACACTTGTAAGTTCTTTTCCAGCTCAACTATGCTCTTCCTAGCTCATCATCTTTGCTTCATGAATTAATCACCTAACTTCTCCAAGTAACTTTAGCTGATTATGAAGCATTCAGGTTTCACTAATCTCCACCTTGATTCAGATCAGCTAATATGATATCTCTCACCAATAAGGCAGTTTTCAAGCTGCCTTAACTCCTATCAAGTTCAAACAGAGATTGAACTTGACAGAAGATAAGGATTTTGTGAAGGATATCAGCTGGATTCTCAGCTATTCTGATCTTAATCATTCCAACAGCTTCTTTTGACACCACATATTTGATAAAATTGTAACCTTACATCAATAGGTTTGGTTCTTTCATGGTACATTTGGTTTTTGGTCAAGTGCAAAGCACTTTGGCTGTTATAATGAACATCAACATGGCTTTGATATATCCCTAGTGCATTCACCATATCTTTCATCCGCAAAGCTTCCTCTATGGGCAAAAGAGCTGGCACATGCTACAACGACATTTTCCAGTAGAGTGAAATAAGGTAGACACATAACTAGATATTGATCTTCTCCTATCCATATCCTCAACATAATCAAAATCTAGCCTACAACTCCTTTAGTTGATGCAATCATTTCCATATATCACATCATACTTACTTGTCCTATTCAAATACCTAAGTATCTATTTCACAGCTTTCCAATGTTCTTTACTTAGGATTTGCCATGAATCTACTCACTACACTAATAGTATGAGATATATTAGGTCTTAAGTAAACCACGGCATACATAATTCAACCTACTGCATTTGCATATGATATCCTAGGCAGTTTCAGTTTTTTCTTCATCAGTTTTGGTGCTTGAGCTTTAGAAAGCTTGAAGTGTTATGCTAGAGAAGTTGAATCGGTTTGAACCTTTCATTCAAAACCTATTAACTATCTTCTAAACATACTGTTGTTGTGTTAGAAATAATGTCACTTGATCTCTATTTCTATTAATTTGCATGCTCAAAATTATATTAACATCCCCTAAGTCTTTCATTTTGAAGTCAGTATTTAATTGATCCTTCAAAGTTTGAATTTCATCCTTATCTTCACATAGGTGCCAGCATATCATCTATATAGAGCAGTAGATATATATAGCTTCCTTTTGAAAGCTTTCTGAAGTATACATAACTATCAAACTCATTTCTATAATAGCCATTCTTTATCATAAATGTATCAAACCTTTTATACCATTGTCTAGGTGATTGCTTATGTCTTATAATGACTTTCTCAACAAACATACTTTTTTTCTCTTCTCTTAGTGCCTTAAACCTCTTAGGTTGTGCCATTAAAATTTCTTCATCTAGTTCACCATGTAGGAAGGCTAGTTTTACATATAGCTATTGCAATTCAAGGTTTCTTTTAGCAACAATAGCAAGCAATATCTTTATAGAGCTATGTTTAACTACAAGTGAAAATTCCTCAGTAAAATCAACTCCTTCTTCTTGAGTAAACTTGTTTGCTACTAATCTAGCTTTAAATCTTGATGGTTCAAAACCTGGAATACCTTCTTTTATTCTGAAAATCTATTTACAGCAAAAATTCCTTCTATTTCTTGGTTTATGCACTAATTTGTAGGTTTGATTTTTATATAAAGAGGTTTTCTTCCTTTATGGCACGTATCCATTTGTCTTTATATTTTCTTGACATGGCTTCTTTGCAAGAATTAAGTTCATCACCGTTCAACTTTTCTGACATTACCAGTGCATAAGAGATTAAATCAGCATAGCTATACCTTATGGAAGGTCTAATTTTCCTTCTCTTTCTATCTTTGGTTAATTGATAATCTTGCAAATCATATTATACATCAGGTAACATTTCTTATGCACTTAGCAAGTCTAATACTTAAGCATCAAATCTTGTGGCCTTTCACCCCTTCAGGATAACCAATGAACACCTTTTTAATAGCTCTAGGTCCAAGCTTCCCAATTTTTGCATGTGCATATGCTGGACATCCAAAAATCCTTAGATTGCTCGAATTAGGTGCTTTCCCATACCATATTTCCTCTGGAGTTGTAAGCCCTATTGCAACTTGAGGGCTTCTATTTACCAGATAAGCAGCAGTAACAACAGCTTCTGCCTAAAGCTGTTTAGGTAGATGAGCATGAAACAACATGCATCTTACCTTTTTAGTTAAAGTTCTATTCATGTTTTCAATTAATCTATTTCGCTGAAGGATGTGTGTTACTATTTTATGCCTTGCAATCCTACACTTCCTACAAAGATCATTAAACTTTTCATTGCAAAATTCAAACTCATTGTTAGCCCTAATTCTCTTTTCTCTTTTCTCTTTTCTCTTGTGGATTAATGGTTAAGTTGTATATGAATATTTTTAAGCTTTTGAATATGAACTAATTTCTTAGTAGCTAGAGTTGTTGATGAATCCTTTAATATGAATTGGAACATTTTGCTGCAAGGAATGTTAAAGTAGTTCAGCTTTGTTCAATCTTGTGAAAATATTGATTAATGCTTGCTTATGTTTAGCCATCATTAGTGAGTTGCTGAATTAAAATTAATACTGGAAGGATTAATTTTAATAGACTAAACTTGATTGATGCAAGTTCATTTTTCTATTTGAAATTGATTTGTGATAATATAGGAATATATTATTATCTTGTATGACCGAAGGGAGTTGAAGCTTATTACTGCATTCTTGAAATTAAATTGGCATAGGAATATGTTAGTTTAACGAAGGAATTAAATCATAAACACTTTGGAAAAAGACTATGAACATATATAGAATTCCGAGTTAACAAAGCCTAGATTGTTATAGCATTTCTCTGCAGCATTTTTACCAACCTTGCATTTTAGGGGAATTCACGACTCTAGCTCATTGCCATCATAATCTTTACTGAAATTTGGGTAGTTTTAATTTGAGTTCTATAGTATATGTTATTTTTAGTCTTAAATTGATTTAATTTTCATTAGATCTCAATTGACTCATTGGTTACTTCCAAATTGTTTAAAGTTGATTTTGACAATTTATTACTTGAACAATCCTTGAGGAGACGATAACTAACTTATCACTATATTACTTGTATGACTGTGCACACTTGCATATTATATACAAAATATCATGAACAATCATTCCTTCTTTCACCTTTCATGATTAATGATCATTTCACCACCTTTAACATTTCTTTTTCTGCCTTAAAAATACATAAAGACTTATCAAGTATTCCTACAGAAATCAAGTTTCTCTTAAGGTCAAGAACATATCTAACTTCTTGTATTAGTCTCACAACACCATCAAACATTCTTATTTTAATATTTCTAATACCAACAACTTTGCAAGCCATATTATTTCCCAGTTAAAACTTTACCACCATCAATATAGTATAAGAAATCAAAATGTTTTTATTACGATTCATATTAAATGAGAAACCATAACCAAAGACCTGCTCACCTTTAAATTTGTCACCAACGACAATCAACAAATCAAAACTGAGATAACCATTATCATACACATCAGAGGCTATAGTTGCATCACCATTCTGATTTATTTTTTCCTTCTTTTTAGAACAATCTTTAATTGGGTGTCCTTTTTTATGGTAGAAAAAATACTTCCTCTTCATAGTTTTAGACTTTGATCTACCCTAATTCTTATTTCTAGTTTTTCCCTTTTTTGGTCTTCTTCTTACATTTAGTCCCACTTTTCCATCTCTCTCTTTTTCTATTCTTTTATTCAGTTCTTTTGAGTTCAAGACAACATTCACATCCTCCATTGTAATGTTATTTCTTCTATATAGCTAAGTGTCCACAAAATGCTCATAAGAGCTTGGCAATAAACATAACAACAACAAAGCTTGATCTTCTTCATCAACCTTTGTGTCAATGTTTTCAAGATCAATGATGATCTTGTTAAACATATCCACATGTTCATTAAACAAAGTTCCTTCCTCTATAATAAGTGTATACCACATTCTCTTCTTGTATAACTTGTTGGCAAGAAGCTTTTTTATATACAAGCTCTCAATTTTTGTCCATAATTTTATTGTTGTCTTCTGTTTTGAGGCTTTTCTCAGCACCATATCACCAAGACTCAACATAATTGCACTATGAGCCCTTTTAAGTATATCTCTCTTTTCTTTCTTAGTTAATGTATCAGACATCTCATCTACACCTTCAAGAGATTCTTCAAGACCCTAATGCACTGGCAAAGCCCTTATCTTAATTCTCCATAGATTGAAATTATTCTCCCCTGTGAACTTATTTATGTCAAACTTTAAAGTTGTCATCTTAGATCTCACCACAGCTCTAATACTGCTTTATAGAGTTTTTAGCAAGTTTTTCCAATTACAACCAACTTGAAGATCAATTTAGAGAATATAAACACAGAACATCAAATCAAGAATCAAAAGTAAACTAAACTGAAATGAAATGAGAAAGAAAAGTAGTAGAATAAGATTTATGTGGTTTGGCTTACAAAGCTTGCATCCACGGGCGAACGATATCAACAGTAGCTTTTATTATCCATGGAGAAAGTTAAAGATACACTAGTTAGCCAAGAAAACTAGCATGACCCTTAAACTATAACTAAAACAAGCTACAACCTTATGAATTTAGAAAACTAAAAAACAATACAAAGAATGACCTTTTTTAGAATGAGTATTCTTTTATTATTACTTGATTCTTCCCTGTAAAGGAATCAATAACTAACTGTCACAACAGAATTGTAAAATTACAACCAACTTGAAGATCAATTTAGAGAATATAAACACAGAACATCAAATCAAGAATCAAAAGTAAACTAAACTGAAATGAAATGAGAAAGAAAAGTAGTAGAATAAGATTTATGTGGTTTGGCTTACAAAGCTTGCATCCACGGGCGAACGATATCAACAGTAGCTTTTATTATCCATGGAGAAAGTTAAAGATACACTAGTTAGCCAAGAAAACTAGCATGACCCTTAAACTATAACTAAAACAAGCTACAACCTTATGAATTTAGAAAACTAAAAAACAATACAAAGAATGACCTTTTTTAGAATGAGTATTCTTTTATTATTACTTGATTCTTCCCTGTAAAGGAATCAATAACTAACTGTCACAACAGAATTGTAAAATTGTTATGAACAGTTGTAACTTCTTTTCCAATTCAGCAGTCCTCTTCCAACTCATCAGCTTTGCTTCATAAGCTAACCACCTAACTTCTCCAACTAACTTGACTGATTATAAAGCATCTGGTTTCACGTGCTAATTCAAAAATATTGTATGCTATAATTTCTTAAATTATACCTTCTAATATCTCATCGCTCTCGGTGCTGTTAAAGCATTCTTCCTACTCTCGTGGCCATGTTGACTATCGATTAACTCATTTGCAAACAAGTTGTCCCATATTCATCCTCTAATGTGTAAATTTTAATATGCTCGCAAGTATACGAATCACTAATATTTAATGATAAGTTCACCCCAAGGTCGATCTCTCAAAGAATTATAGTGGTTTATATTCTCATTTGTTTTCTTAATGTTACTAAATTTAATAAACAATAAAGTCATAATACTTACTTAATTGGTAGTTTGATACAATTTTAAATGAAATGAAATTAATATGCAAAATTTAAAAAAGAGAAGAATAATTAAAATAGATTAAATCCAATCAAATCAAATGAGAGTTGGCTAGCTATCTACTCATGTATTGAAATATTAAGTGAATTAAATAATTATCCCAAAGTTTAGATTATTGGTCTTTCCACTATAGCAAGAGAAATCCAATGATCACAAAAATTCTCACTTCCAATCAACTATAATGTGAGGCTTCTACTTAAGAATTAATTACAAGGAAATGATATGACCATTTAAATTAAACCAAATCAATGGATCCAATTTAAACACTTGTTAAATAGAATTTAATTAAGGTAAGATGATATTTCTAACACCTTAATTCTCATTTAGTTAACTTTAATTATAAAAATTAAATGATTAATCTATAATTCATAATCTAAGATATAAAGAACAATGAACAAGTAATAATCTTAAACATTCATTAAACATAATTCACAAAATAACCATGCACAATCATAGTAGCTAAGCCAAACTCCCACTATGTATTAGCCTTCCATTATCAAGTTTAAATCAATGAAATTGAGTATGAAAGTACAAAACACATATAAGAACAAACAAAGATTGAAATAAACTTATCTTTGTCAAAGATTTCCCTTTGGGTTTGAAATAATTGATGGTCTTCTTTAATCCTTTGGTGGAAATTGCTTAGTGAAGAATGACAAAAACAACATACACTAGCTACGAATTTTTAAGTAACAACATTTAAATTACATCAAGGAAAGAAAAGAAAACAAAGAGAAAACTCTCTAAGAGAAAGAAACTCCAAAATAGCATGTCCCCATCTTAAAACCACCAATTATATAAACTAGATAAAGGATGTTTTATATATATAGACACATGCATGTTATTGTTTCATCATATCTCTGTCTACCAAATTGTAGCTCACTTCTAACTATCTCCCATGTCAAATTAGAGAATGTAGTCTTATATACTTTGTGCATAATTGAATAAGCTTTCTCAGGCTTTATGAATCGTGTCATTTGAATATCTTTAGCATGAGATATAATCAAAACCGTAAAGCATGCTCAAATTGCAATGTTTACAGTCACTGTCTGAATAATGATTACTTTAGATAGGCTAGATGTAGGAATTTGAAATTATACATAACATACAAGTAGTAGATGGATTTCTCGTAGTTACATTGTTTTCAGAATCAACTCAATTGATGGAATATACAGAAATTTATGGCCAAAAGACAAAAAGGTGTTTACAGGTCCAAGGTGCACATAAATGAATAATGCTTCATTACATTCCTTCACACTTTTTACGCCTGTCCATCCTGAATTTGCAACCTTGTCTAAACATTAATTATTCATAATTGAGTCAACGTTTACTTGCAATAAGAATCATTTCATTTGAAGATGTCTACACAAAGTTGTAGTCATGAAAGTGATTTATACTCAAGTGAGTTGTATGCAAGTGGATACTTTATATCTTTAATTGCAACTTATACTCCTTTAATGTCTTGTGAAATATATGTAAATCATATACTTTTAGGTACTTATCACCTTAAAATCCAAATATAGATTGTAATTGAGCGACTTAAGGCTAACATATCTCCTCGATGGTAGACTCTAGAGTGCGTAGAATGGTGAGCGACTACAAAAGACAAAAACAACTAATTGGTAGTACATATGTCAATAACCAACCATAAAATAATAAATACAAAATAAGTCCAATGCTTATTGAAATAGTGCCAAAAATATGTGTGGTATATTGTCCACATTCTTCCATTTGGAAACCTACTTTAGCATAAGGAAAAGGCAAATGTTAATGGCACACTCTAACTGAGATCTAACACTCAAAATAATCTCATACATCCAAATCTACAACAATAAATGCAGATCCAATAAAGTTAAGTATTCAATTGTTTTTTTAGTATCATTAAATTGAATACATAATAATTCTATGATACCCAAATGCAATATAAACCTGAAAGGCTATGGTGAATCGCTCTATGTTAAACATATTCATGTGCGCTTTTCCCTGCACTTTTGCCTTTATTGCTTTCTCATTATAATGCATTACTTATTCTAAGAGAATTCTACTAAGACATTAGAAAATGCAGCACCATACAACTTATCCTCATAGATACTAGTCAAACCCTTTCAAATCATCTATTGTCTATAATAACAAAGGTTTGAATGGTACTAGTGACACTTCCCCCCTCCTCCCAAACAACAAGTGCTTCAATAAAAAGTGCAATGATAGCTTCATCACGTCCATGTCATCAATCGTACCAAAGTGGAACTCAGCATATGCTCTATCTACACTCAAAGGGAATTACAATCATGTTGTCAAAATAGACATCCCTTAGTCGATTACTCCCTCCCAACATTGCTCGAAAAGGACCTAAAACTTAGACCCATGATCAACCCAAAATCAATCTGCAAAAATCATATGGGAGTTCCACCCACAAAAAACCCCATCTCTTACTCAGCTCTATCTATTACTACCTTGTGTAACAGAATGTGATGTGCAAGATTACCTAAGAAATGGTGGTCATGTAATATTATTGTTAACTTTGACTTCCATCTAAATGAGTAAATGTCTGAATCATTTAAATTTTTTATTTGTCAATAATACCCCTAATTTATTACTTAATGTTTATATATATTAATAATTTAATATATTAGTTTAAGATTTTTATGGAATATATGTCAACATATCAGTTTCAAATTTTTTATTTTTATAAAATAAACAATCTGTTATTTAAATTCAAACATTCAAGGTGAAAAAATAAATATATTAATGAGATTCAAATTTTAGTAACATTATATTTCAGTCACATCCAAACTTCAGACAGAAAAAATAAACACTACCTTAGAGTTTAATTTTTTCCAAAATTAGGGTGTTTATTTAGGAATGTGAGAGAAAGAGGGAAATTTTGGTGTGTTTTCTTAGTGATAAGCGTGTAGAATACGCACTTATCCATTATTTTCGATACTTGAATTATTTTGTAAATCCCCAAGTTTAGTTAACATTTGATGAATTTTAGTGCCTTGTATAGAAAAGATAGCAAACGAGTATTCAAGATAAAATAGGCTAGAGAAAGCAACATCAGAAAAGCCGGAAGCAAAATAAGGACTAAAACGCAAAGCTAAAGGAACGAAATTGCAAAGAAATCAGAGCTGAAGGCATGGCACACCAGCGCCATACCCACGCTCCAAGACCATTTTGGCCGCGAGTGTGGCACGGCAACACCATGGAGGTGCACAACTACATCACCCATTCTGTCTCATGGCACCCTCATGGAATTTTGGTCGCCCCAGAGCCTCTTGGACGAGCTTAAACGACTTTTAGCCGCGAGATCATCATTCAATGGCCTAATTTTGGTATCTTTTAAGTTTATATATTTTTGGGATGATAGCCACCAGAACGAAGCATTCAAGAATAGAAATTTTGGGTTTTTGAGTGAGAAAGAGGAAGAACAAAGAGAAGATCCTAGAGAGAAAAGTGAATTGATTCAAGTTAGCCGTTGGAAGAGGACTTGAAGGAGGATCATTGAAGCTTAGATCTCGAGTCTAGTTTTCCTAAACTCTTAAACTCTCATTTTGTATTTCATTTGAACTTTAATTGTTGAATTTTATGATTATAGAATACATGTTGATTGTTATGTTGATAATTGTGATCGTTGGCTAGTTTTCTTAATCTAGCATCTTGATGTATCTTGTCTAAACTATGTTTTAATCAATTGGCATGTTATTAATGTTATTATGGTTTGATTCACTTATGTTTATCTTGCTCAATGTTCTAATTTCTTAATTAATTAATGAATTGGTTAAATTGGAGATGAATAAATTAAATTTTGGAATAGATTAATTTGTTTGTCGAACTAAGTAATCACAATCTAGATAGTTGTGAGACGTGGAGGTAATCGACATCTAGATAATCTAATTAACACTTAGGATTTCAAGAAACCGGGATTTATTGTATTCTAAGCATTAAATAATAAGTAATACATAATGAACGTATAATTATTTGGTTAGATAGGGATATCA
This sequence comes from Melia azedarach, assembly GCA_028052125.1. NCBI lineage: Eukaryota > Viridiplantae > Streptophyta > Magnoliopsida > Sapindales > Meliaceae > Melia > Melia azedarach. Next base: position 4,547,691 of record CM051406.1, read on the forward strand.
ACTTGAGTCATTGTGCGTAAAACCTTGATTTATGCTCGGGAGAAGTGTTAAGGTTGACTTTAATCTTATGATTAGTGGATTAGACCAACATACATTAATAACGACCAATTAGGAGAAATATAGTGATTAATAAGTAAAATCAAGACCCTAGGTAATTTATCTTTGCATATTTCATCTTTTATAAATTCTTAAACTCAATTTCTATTCCACATTAATTCATATTTGTGTTTTAGTTTATTTTCTATTACATTTAATCAATCTAGTTTGTTTAAATAAAATTTACATTTAATTTGATTCTTAATTATCGAGGGATGATATCTTTTCTTATCATTTTATTACTTGATACGACCCATGCAGTTGCGGTTAGCATAGTCGCGATCACTTAGTCAGTGGCTAAAGGAGTATTTTGGTCCGAACTTTAACTATAAAAAAGTTCTTCTTACATAGTTGTTTCTAAAATGTGAGTATAAAACATGGCTAAAATGAGAAATTTCCCTTCAATTTTGGGTCTTGTACTAATTTGATAGAATATTTAAAAGGGTAAAAGCCTTTTTAGTCCCTAACATTTGACTAAATACTCTCATAAGTCCTAATAGTTTTGAAAATATCCTTAAAAGTTCTAATTTCATATAAAATAACTATTATACCCTTATACATAATATTTACTAAAAATAACTAATAAAATCTCTAAAATTTGATAAAATATAAAATATACTAATAAATAAATAGAAATATTATTTAATAGTATATTAACAAAATACTTTTACTGTAATTTATTATAAGAAATTAAATAATAACAAATTATGTATTTGTAATTACTAAAAATTAAATACAACTAAAACATAAAAGTTTATGATTGTATTGTAACAAAGGTATTAATTAATTAATAAAATATATATTAATAAATCTATTTATTTTACAGTATAATAAATATTTATGATTATATTGTAATTTATATAAAATACATATATCTAAAATATAGCTAAAATAATAAAACTAAAATAATAATAAATAATAATTATAATATGTTAATAATAATTATATAAAATATGTACTATAAGATAATTATTTTATTTATTTATTAATATATTTTACATAAATATAATGTATTTTATCAAATTTTAAAAATTTATTGGTCTTTTAATAAATATTATATTAAGAATATAATAGGTATTTTATATGAAATTAAGACTTTTAATCAAACATTAGGAACTAGAAGGGCTTTTAATCTTTTTAAAATAAAGCTTTTAGTGCAGATGTTAAGTAAATCTTTTGACAAAAAATATTAATTGGTTGTCTAACATACCTTCTAGTAAAAATTAAATTACACCATTTGAAGACGTATTACCACAATAATAAAGGAAAGTTTGTAAAATAAAGTAATATTTAAAAAAATAGTTTTTAAAATGTTTCACTGCCAAAAAACTAAAAATTTGAGTTCTCAAGTGCATGATAATTTTTTCAAGAATGGACAAAACTTGTGACAATAAAACTCTTTTGATAAGTAAAGAAATCATATTAAATCGACACTCAATCCAAAAAGAGAAATGCTAATTGATCTAAAATTCCTTAGTTGATCTAAAATTCGATGACTTAAATATTTGACCTAAATAATATTATTGTTAATTTTTCTTAATACTTAAATGCCAGTATTCAGTTATTTTTAAAATAAGAATAAAAAAAGAATTAATTTTTACATTTGTACTCTCAGAAATGCTAATTGTCAAACCAATAACAAAATACTTTAAAAAGAGCATAAATATGATATATTTTATAAAAATAACATTTACCTGTGAGCGAAAATTGACCGAAAAAAACTGTGATAGATTTAATCTTATTTTATTTTCACTTCTAGTCATAATACAATGTTTTGATACATTTGAATTACAATAATTAAAAAACGAAATTTTTTATTAAAAAATATTGAAAAATATTATAATTAATTAATAGATATTACTAAGACTCGAGTTAACTATATTTTTTCAATCTAAATTTTGAATAAATCGAGCTACGTCTTCCATGGATTAGAAAAAAATATAATATTTTTATGAAAGAACATTGAAATTCTACTAGTTAGGTTTTGACTAGGAATATTTTATCATGTTTTAAAGGGAAGTAGGTGAAGTTTAGCTGAGGTAAAGGATGATAATTTGTATGTTTGAATATAAGGTTAGACAAGGGAAAATATTCATATATATTATATATTCATATATATATATATATATATATATATATAAATATATGCGATATCTTATAATGGTATATATGTCAACATGTTAAGTTTTAGATGATTTCTTTTTATAAAACTAACAATTTAATTATTATATTCAAACATTTAATAAATAAAAAATATATCATTTAAATTTAAATTTCAATTAAATTTATATTTCAATTTCATTCAAATTTTAAATAGAAAAACAAATGCCACTTTAATCTAATACAAATATTTATAGAATTTAACCCTTACATATGCACGAGAAGATTTGAAATTCCAACCTTAAAGGATGAGGTGATGACGGGAGTACCACTAAATGATCTTATTGATTTTGTTTATACCGAATAGTTATTTGTTTGTTTTAATTTAACACTAAAATATTCATAGTTATATTTGAATAAAATTAAGTTAAATTTTATGTTTAATGCTAAATACAAATATCTAAAATAATTTCATGTAATTTAAAAAAATTCTAATAATAATTAAATTTTATTTAATTTTTAATATATAAAGTTTATTCAATCATCTATAAAATAAGTCAAATAAAAAAATTTCAATCATTTATATTTTATATTCAAATGCTATGAATAAAAAACAGATACGTTATTTAAATCATTTAGATTTATATATTTATATATCCAAATTTTAAATAAAAAATAAAATGATTTTCTAAAGGATAAAAAAATTTTTACTCCCAAAAATTTAGTTTAATACTTTGAATAAGTTCTAATAGTTTCAAAAATAACTTTAAAAGTATCAATTTATTGAAAAATAGTCATTATACCCCTATTTAATAAAATACAATATATTTATATAAAATACATTAATTAAATAAATAATAATATTATTTTAATAATTTCATACTATTTTGAATAATTATGAAAATAATTAATTATACATAATTATAAAAACAAGACTATTTTAAATAAATGATCTATTTTTAAAATTGTATATAATTAATATTGTCAAAATTTTGATAATAAAATTGGAAGAAAAAAAATAATTAATAATAAAAAAATTATTATTATTTTTAAATTTAAATCTTAGAATAAAATTATATTATAAAATAAAAATAAGGACAATATAATATTTTTATATGTTAAAATGTAAAATAATCAAAATAAGAATAGTAGTATCAGGATATCTTAATATATTTTTTTTAAATCAAGAATATCTTTTAACTTATTAAAATTCAGAAAGCAAACTACTTTTTTTCTAAAACTTTAGGAGGTAAAATACAGTATTTCTTAAAAATAAAATTCTAATGATACGTAATGCGATTGAAATGATAATTAATTCAGAGATTCCATGGGGCACGTCACCTAAATATTTTATTTCAACGATATAATAATGCATGAATATGCACATTAAATAATTAATTAAAATTTCAATCAAAATTTTAATTACTTATAAAATCAAAATCAAAATGAATGATTAATTTGATGACACTGACAAGTATAACGACGTCATTGATGGTTCCATTTAATACAAAAATATTGCTTCTAATCAATACGAGTCAAAAAATAATAATAAAGAAAATTCTTTGCAAGCCTAATCTTTTCGGATAAAATTATGCTACAATTAATTTTATTACGTAATCTTTCTAATTTATTTGTTATTAAAATTTCTAGGTTGTTATTCAAATTTCATGTTAACCGTATTTTTATTATTCATAAAACTCTCACTTAAAATATATTTTTTCATTTAAATTTTAAAAGTCTCTCACAACAGAGAAGAAAATATACATCTAATAAGATTTATACTACGTGAAAGTTTAAAATTTATAAATTATATATATAATAAGTGATTTTAATAAACGATGTTTAACAAAAATTGAATTATATGAATTTAATTTAATATATATAATTTATTAATTTAAATTAAATTTTTAATTGATGATATTTTAACTTGACCATTTTAATTTATATTTGTTAAAATTAAAAATTTAATTAATGATAATTTAATTTGATAATTTAATTTATATTAATTTAATATTTATTTAAATTAAGAATTTAATTAATAATAATTTAATTTTTATTCCTGTATTATATTTATTCAAATCATAAATCCTAATATGCAAAACAACCACCTTTCTAATTTGACAATTTCAGTTTTTAATTATATATCATATTTAAAATTTATTCAAAATTAAATTTCTAACTTTAAATAAATATAAATATAAATTATTGTTAATTAAATTTTTAATTATTTTAATCTTCAAATATTATATAAATTAAAACTGAAATTTCTTAAATTTTAATTTTAAATTAATTAAGAGTATTATAATCATTTAAATATAAATGAATAGTCAACTAACGGTCTAAGAAAAATAAATGTTTATTTTTTCAAATATTTTATTTAAGTGTTAAAGTTTAAAACTTAGAGAAGTATTTATTAAAACCCCGAATTTAAATTTATTAAGAACACATGGAATATGTTACTTAGTGGTAAAGCACAATATCTCTTAAAACGAATGAATTATTTAAAATAGTCTTAATTTTAAAATAAGATACAATTAATTATCTTCATTAATATTCAGAAAATACGAAAAATTATGATAATAATAATATATTTATTTTATTTTAAAAATATTAATTATTATGATTTAATATTATAAAATAATATAATTTTTAAAATAAAATTATTTTAAAAATTATATCTAATTAATATATTAAAAAAAATTGATACTCAATTTAGAAGGAAAAAAGTTTATTAATACTTTTAAATTTAAATATTAGAATAAATTTATATTAGTTATTATAAAATAAAAATAAGAATAATATAGTTATTTTATATGTTTTAATAATTAAAAGATAAAATAATTAATTTAAAATAAGATTATTAATATTAAGAAATATATTAATATTTTTATAAAAATTAGGAAAGAATTTAAATTTATTAAAAATTCACAGAATATATAGCTTTTCTCCCTAAACTTATCAGTCTTAGAATAATTATAAGCAAGAGGGTACTTTAATATTATTAATAAATGGTTCCTTTATCTTTTAATTAGCAGTCGTTGACAAGTTAAGCTGTTAAATCCTTGATTGATTATCATTGTTTGACCGCTGGCTATGAAGGATTATGAGATATTGACATTCCAGATTTGTTAATGTCAAAATCAAGCCATTAAAGAAATTTTGAAAAATAAAATCCATTCTAGAAGCGTTATTGATTGGATAATCCGACCTCGATAACATTGATATAATAATGTTTATTATAATAGTTAAAATATTCTCTTTTTTCATTCAATTTTAATTTAATAATTCTTAATTATTATAAAACCATAAAACATCTTTTTCTATAACAACTGATGTTAGGGTAGATACTAACTGAATTAGGTGCTAAATTAAAAAATAATACTATATCATATTAATTTATATGAACAAATTTATGTATATTGTCTATATGTACATAAATGGTACATAATATTGAATTCGTTAAACCTTATTTTTTAGTATATTTGCATTTTCTGAAGTTCAGATTCAACAAAAATTAGTGGGTTTTGATGCAAATTAATATTTATTTAACTTGAATTGGGAATGATTTGCATTCAATCTAAGTTTTGAAAAAAAAATTATATTTGTACATTTGATAATTCTATTCAATTTTTTTTATTTTTATAATTTTACAATCTATTTATATATCTTTATCAAATATCTATTAGAACTTTGAAATTTGACAGTTGCTAATTGTCTAAATATCTACTCACAATAGGTATTTTGTTTACTTGTATTATAAGAATATCTACACAATATCGTGCGGGAGAATCTTGTGCCGTGAATAGGACTAGAAAGAAAGAAACACATTTTTATCATCTATCTTAAGGTGAGATATCCATCAAAAGTGTTTAAATTCATGTAATTACAAATAATATAAGAAATCATGTAAAATTAAAAAAATATTAATTTTATATATATATATATATATATATTAATTATGTGAAATCGGCATAAGTTGCACTTTGAATTTCAAAAAGAAAATTCAAAAACGTAATTCTAACTCGACGGAGAAAAGTTATCGTGCAAGTGAATGTACTTAATGCAATGTCAACCTCTGAACTGAATAATATATATATATATATATATATATATATATATATATATATATATATATATATGAGCGACATATAAATTAAACATAAGGAAATTAATGGTAACAAAAAATAATAGAAATTAATATTTTACTGAATTTTCTCTGTTTCCCCCAAAAATTAAAATAAATAAATATTGAGCAAATTAAGATCCAACAGCTTACTGTTGTTTTTTAATAATAATTCCAATAACAATAATTAAAAAAAAAAAAGAAGATGCGGGTGGATCGACTTCTTCAACCTTGGCTGATCTTCAATTACTTGCAAAACAACAATGGATATATATTCATACATGCCTCGCTGTATATTTGACCATTAAATGCACGTAACTTCATCATTAATTAATTAAATTCCAATTATGGGTTGATCAAATTTTCCTTCAAATATAATAAATTCATCAATAGATTTTTAGTTCTTCTGTTCTTGAATGAGTCTACATCCACACAATCATCTTAATTAATTAAACTACTACAAAAATTAAAGTGATCAATATTAAATAATCTAGAAAAATTATTCATTTTGGTCCATATCTTTAATTTTTTATATATAGCTTTTAAAATTCTTTTCATAGCTAGCAAACGACACATAATTAAACAAAAATGTTCAGACAACCATAACACACTACAAACCAAAATAAACAAAGCAGCGTACTCGAACGAATAGTTGTTTCAAATACTTGAGAGTTTGTACTTAAAGATATAAATGTTTATTTTGAATTTATGCTTGAAACAAGTATACATTTGTTTTAAGTACACACAGTTTCTATTCGAAACAAACATTTTAAAATATTGCAATATAAAAAATATGTGTTCCATACTGTAGTTTTGAGTGCAAAGGAATATATTCGAAATAAAGTATACAGAATTCTGTGTTTGTTTAGCTATGGGGTAATTTCGCATAATTTTGTATTTTTTGATTAATTATAAAAGAAATTTATGAAGGTAGCTTTATATAAAAATTATTTACAAATATAGGATATAAAAAAAAAATTCCAATAATTTAATGGAGGTTAGGTCTAATAGCAATTTAACACTTGCAGAGATGACAATGGCAAAACGTATGCATAATATGAAACCAATTATCGATAAGAATTTAAATCGTGTGTTGGTGTTTGAATATATATATCAAACTATAACATTAAAATAACATTTAAGGCTCTTTCACCTGTAAAAACATTGACAATTATTTGGCCCGAATGTCAATTCCAAAGGATAATCTTTCGTTTTGTAGTTTGAATTTTCTTGGTCAAAGTGTGACGAGATGACTTGCTTAATTGATCTTCTATAATATTTTTTAATAAAATAATATTCTGAAAGATAATTAAGAGCTTAGATGAATTCTGAACCCAAAGAAAGGATTGGAAAGCCAAATCAGCCAAATCATGATCTGTTTTCTTAGGTTCTCGTTATAAATATCAAACAACCCTTGAGCCTAATGTCTCCCCACGCACCGAAATAAACTAGAAATGGAAATTTTGAGATTTACAAAGCTTTCATTTCTCTCAATTCTTCTTCTCTTATCTATAACTTCATGGACAGCAACAGCAACGTCTGATAAACTCCATGGAGATTTTCTTCAATGTCTTCTCAGCCATTCTCAGCCTTCTCATCCGATTTCCCCAGCTATTTTTACTCCGAAAAACTCGTCGTATTCCTCTGTATTGCAAGCTTACATTCGAAACCTTCGCTTCAACACAACTTCAACTCCAAAACCTCTGCTTATTATAACTGCTTTGCATGAATCTCATATCCAAACTGCAATCATTTGTGCTCGTAAGCATGGCCTGCAAATGAAAATCCGAAGTGGAGGGCATAACTACGAGGGAATATCTTACGTTTCCGAAGTCCCATTCTTCGTCCTGGACATGTTCAATCTTCGCTCCATTGATGTTGACATAAAAAATGAGAGTGCTTGGGTTCAGACTGGAGCAACCCTGGGGGAACTTTACTATCGCATTTCTGAAAAAAGCAAAACTCATGGCTTCCCAGCTGGGGTTTGTCCTACAGTAGGCGTTGGTGGTCACCTTAGTGGGGGTGGCTATGGCAATCTGATGAGAAAATATGGGCTGACAGTCGATCATGTTGTCGATGCGAAGGTTATCGATGTAAATGGAAGACTTCTGGATAGGAACTCCATGGGTGAAGATCTGTTCTGGGCCATCAGAGGAGGAGGAGGAGCAAGTTTCGGAGTTGTTCTTGCTTATAAAATCAACCTTGTTCGTGTTCCGGAAACAGTCACTGTGTTCCAGGTTAGAAGAACTCTGGAAGAAAGTGCCACTGAGATTGTGGATCAATGGCAACACGTTGCGGATAAGCTACCCGAAGAACTCTTCATCAGGCTCGTACTCGACGTTGTAAACAGCACACGGACCGGGGGGAAGACTGTAAGAGCCACATTTATTTCTTTGTTCCTTGGCGATTCTCAGAAACTTCTGTCCATCATGAATGAAAGCCTTCCTAAACTGCGTTTAGTTCAATCCGACTGCATCGAAACCAGCTGGGTTCAATCAGTTCTGTTTTGGACAAATTTCGCTGTCGGAACTCCTGAAGAAGTTTTGCTTGATCGAACACCTCAATCACTGACGTTTCTGAAGAGAAAATCAGATTATGTTAAGAAGCCAATTCCGAAAGATGGCCTGGAATTTATATGGAAAAGGATGATTGAACTAGAGAGACCAATGATGACCTTCAACCCTTACGGTGGCAGAATGGCTGAGATTCCATCGACGGCAGTTCCGTTCCCGCATAGAGCTGGAAACTTATGGAAGATTCAGTACGCAGCAAATTGGAATGAATCAGGGGACGATGCAGCAAATCGTTATATAAATGCGACCAGGAAACTTTACAATTACATGACTCCTTTTGTGTCGAAGAATCCAAGAGAGGCATTTTTCAACTACATAGATCTAGATTTGGGTATCAATCACAATGGGAAAGACAGCTATATCGAAGGAAAGGCTTATGGGATCAAATATTTCTTGGGTAATTTCAACAGATTGGTGAAGATCAAGACCGAGGTTGATCCTGGAAACTTTTTCAGGAATGAACAAAGCATTCCAGTTCTTCCACAGAAAGTGAAGTAAAATAAATTCCAGTAAGTAATAATGTTGTATTTGATCGCTTGTAAGAAGAAGAAAAAATAAGTTTATTTGATTTGTTGAAAAATAATGCAAATCATATATATATTGTTATTTGATTAGAATCTGCTTGATATTCTTATTTTCCAATAAAGCAAAAGCTTAGCTAGCTACCAGAGACTTGAGTAAAAGATTAGTGGATTTTATTTGATTAATCAACGAAAATGTTACTGTCCATGTTTCTATCTTTGAGGCCGGCAGACCGTAATATACAAAATTTTAATAATTCAATATATCAAACTTATAAAAATAATTTTATTTTGGTCCTTAATGTTTCAATAAATGTTACTTTGATTGGCATGTTGCATATATTAAATAAAACAGTTCCTAACTTTATTAGAAATTCTAATTTCACAATTTTAGTTATTAAAAGATAATAGTTAATATGTAGGAGTAATATGATAATTTTTATAAATTTTGATATCGAATTGAATAATATTAAGTAGATTAAATTAAAAATTACCTTACCTCATTAACAAACAAAATGTTTGATTAAGGGATTTAAGTATTATTAATCCGAAATAATTTAGGATTTAAGTGATGATTTCTAATAAAATTAGAACCTTTTTATATAATAAGTGAAATATACTGACTAAAGTGATATTTTAAAAAAATCAACGATGAAATAGAATCACTGTAAATTTATATTTTATTTCTACATGGTATATTTATTAGTATTATTATTTTAAATATTTTAGTTTCATATTTAAAATAAATGAACAATTAGAATTTTGACCATTAAAATTAAAAATTATTTTAAATATTTGTAAATAAGAATATAATTTCTCAAGTGCTTTTCGGATAATACTTTTGTAAAATTATTCTGCTGCACGTTGTTTTCAGTAGTTCCTGTGTTGTCAGCTAATTAACTAGAAAATCTATATAATTTATATGGTTATCCAGGAATTGATGAAATTACTAGAAAATCTTTTTACTATATTTATAAAACACAAAATATTTATCATATACATTACAAAATAATCATATTATATCGTTTTTCACTACATGACCTCTTATATTACATGACCATCTACATGACGCACAAATTTTCAATAAACAACTCTCAACATTACACTATTATATGTCTTTTGTAATCCGTAAAAAAATATTTATAAAATTTTAAGTTGTATTTTATTAATATATTTTATATACATTTCAATTTTAGAAATGTAATTATTTTTTTAAATATAAATATGGTTTTGTTATGAAATTTAATTTAGAGTATTGGAATAAAAAGAAAATGCAAGTACAATTTTTTTTTTCGTTAAGCGTATTTATAATAATGATACTGAATCTGTTCAGTTCAATTCAGGTTATTATAACAATTTAGTTCCATTGATGTTGTTAGTTTTTGAAGCTGAATCTGAACTATAAATAGCTGGCATCGAATGTAAAATTTTACTTTAAGTCTTTAACGTTATAAAAATCACAAATAAGGATAACGTTTATAAAAATCTAAATAAATTCTTATAAAAGGGAGGAGATATTCTTATAAATTTTACAAACTTTCTCTGCATATATAATTTTTATAATTTCTCTATATTTATAATTTTTATGAACTTTAAGAGTTTATATAAAAATATTCCTTAAAATTAAAGTCGAAAACTTGAGGCTAGAATTCAAGTTATCGTAATGTGGAATAGAATCGAATTTCAATTTAGTTTGATTGTACAGTTCGATTATGTTTGGTTCTAGTCTTAGATATCGAACTCTATTAAATTCAATTTGGTTCTATAAAAATTATACTAAACCCGATTCTGTCTAGCTCTAATATTTTATATAAAAAATTGAAAAGAAATATATATGTAAAATTTATGAGTTTTTGGAAGATATTTAAATAATAAAAAAATATTGCTGCTGGTCGATATTTTTTGAACTTTTAGTTGGTTTCTATTTTTCATATCTCCGTTTTGTTACTCTAATTGTTAAATAAATTATGACATATTTTAAATATCTTAGTATTAATATATGTCATAAAAATGTTGAGTAGGAGTGGGCAAATCAAATTCGGTTCGATTTTTTAAAAAAATCGAACCGAACCGAGTTGAGTTCAGTTTTATAAAATCGAACCGAACAAACCGAACTTTAACCCGAACCGAACCAAAATCTGAACCGAACCAAAACCAAACTAATTAAGTTCGGTTTTTTCGGTTCCTGAGTTCGGTTTCATAACATACTCACATTCAAATCTCTCTTTCCCAATTTTCAAATTTTCACCTTTAAAAGTCTAATTTTTAATTTAAAATACACTATTAAATAATATTATTTATATTATTTTTAAAATCCAACAAATTGTATTAATAACTAATTAAAAATATATTCAAATAATATCTAATATAATTATCATCATAAATTTATAAAACAAATTTAAAATAATGCATCTGTCCTCCATTATATACAGTTTCAAATAATGGATATTCAACAAAATGTCTTAGCCTTCTAGATTGTATTGTGTGTATGAACCTCAACTCCATGTTTTCATTTTCTCACAACACAATCATTAACTAGGCTAGTTGCACTTGGTGGTTGTTGGCTTGTCATTTCCAGACCCTGTATCTATCTGTGAGAGACTATAGTGATGAGAATTACTACAATGAATGAGAATTATAATAGCTGTCTTTGAAACTACTTAATCCCAATTTGTAAAACTTATCATTACATATTACAGGGAGATTTGAATGACATAGAACAAAATGATATGATTAAGCCAAAAAGATTCAATTAACTGAAAGTATCCCAAGCTGAAATCATAACAAACATTTCCAAGCTCTAATCTAGGCTCTCAAGCAGCAGCATCACATATTTGAAAACATGGCCAACTAACAAAAAGACATCAATAAGCAAAGCTACACAAGCTTTTCTTCTATGACCAAGATAAATAAAACTGGCTACACTCAATTGCAACAAAACTCAACACTCATCTAGATATCAAGTACTCCCATATTTACTAGTATGAGAAAGCAACATAGTCAAAGTAAGCAGGCCCTGTATTGTAGCACTGTATAAGAGAGAAAACCTAACATAAATATATTATGGCCTACTAATTACTTGAAACAGGAAGCCAACACGAGAAGATTTCATTTTCAAAACCTGAAAGTATTAGTAATCCTTAATCATAATACAACTCAAGTAGAATCCAACTATACAAGGAAAATGTTAGGGCAATGCGGATAGTAGAGAAAGGAAGATAACATACAATTAAGTCTTCATACAATTCTTGTATGCTCCGTCAGTGTTGATCTCACAAACTCTACATGAAAATAATTATAACAATTAGGTATGTAAAATTATTAAATTCTTTTATGAGTTACAAACTTAAGAATTAAGATTATTTAAAACAGTACCTGATTCAAGCAACTCATAAAACTCTGTTTCTTCAACCAAAGTTGTATCTTTTATCACACTCTCCAACACAAGCGAAGACCGTAACCAATTTTGCACACATATTAAGGCTTCTACCATTTTAGGAGTCAATGAACTTTGGAATAGATCTAGAATTTGTCCCCTAGTGCTGAAGGCTGACTCGGATGCCACGGTAGATATTGGAATTGTAATTATATCTTTTGCTATATGTGACAAAATTGGATATCTTGTATAATTCAACCTCCACCATAACAAAATATTAAATCCTGGATTGAAAAGATCCTCTACTGGCTCAATCAAATATCTATCTACTTCATTTGACATCTTTGTGCTTTGTTGAGCCTTTGCAAGCTTACTGTATTGCATAAAAGGTGAAAAATCATCTTCATTACTACCCAAATCTACTAAGGCCAATTCATTGGAATGTTGTGAAGATTGAGCATCACTAGTAGTACTACCACCGCAATCTTGTTTAGAGTATCGCATCCTTGTATGTCTCATAAAGTGTGTACAACAACTGCTTGATCAATTTTTTCATTTCCTCGATTCTCACAATATCATCATATAAAGTACCCAAACAAAATGCCACGAACTCTATTTTGCACCGTGGATCAAGCAAAGACGAAATAATCAACAACTTGTTTGTCTTATCTCCAGATTCCCAATACTTGTCATATTTCTTCTTCAATGTTACTTGCCATGATACCTAGAAGTGGATCTTTACTTTGAGCTAACAAAGCCAAACTAGAATTAACTTTACACGCTTCATTAAAACAAAGGTTAGATGTCACACTCAAAGAAGCACTAAATTTTAATGTCACATCATAAAAAGTCTTCAAAACTTCACAAATCGATCCGCATTTTACCAATCAAAACCCTTAACCCACAGAAGAGAAATAGAGAAAACAAGTCCCTATTTGTGTTGTGGATAAATCAAAATATGATCACGAAAACTTCACGAAAAAGATAATTATTTTTAATTTTTTTCTGTTTTTCACTAAATTCGGATGTACACATAACAAACTTAGCTATAACAATGGCGGAGCGAACCAGAATTGAATTAAATTAAGATTTACATGAATTTAGGACTCAAAAACCCTAGGTCTACCAGTAATTTAATAGAAATAAAGAAATCGCAGGAGTAAGTACGTGTAAACTGACAAACCTGAGAGAATTTGAACACGAACAAAAATCTTTGAGAAGAAGAAGGATTAGAGCAAACAATCAATAATAATGCTTACTTTTTGTTACTTTGTTCTTCTTTGATCGGAGAGAAACAGAGAGGAGAAGTGAAATGAAAACTTCACATTATTTTTATTTTTAGTTACTGTTTGGGTTCGGTTTTTCATGTTCAGGTTTGGTTAAAAATTGAACCTGAATCGAACCCGAATAGATCCAATGCATATAAATCGATTTGAACCGAAGTAGGTAAGATAACCGAATCGAAGTAAACCGAACTATTCGGTTCGGTTCAGTTCGGTTCAATTATACTTTTCTGCCCACCCCTAATGTTGAGTATAATTTTCAAACATGAGTTGATGCTTAATAAATTTTGTTATTTATAGAATGTCAGCGGATATGATTTGGTTCTTTGCTAGCAATTTTATGGCCTTACAATATAAGTTTAGGTCTGTATTTATAAAAGAAGATGAGTATATTAATTATCATATGTTCAAGAAATTAAAGTTGTATCACGTAGCAAAAGAAATGCATCATTGATAAATGTTACTTATTTTTTATTTACAGATAAATTTTTGCTTGCTATAATTCATGGTTATAAATAATATTATTGAAATTAAGAATAGTATTACATATTATTTATTATTCAGCAATTGAATAATAGTAATTAAGACAGTTTTTTTTTTTTCTTTAAACAAGCTTCTCTTGTCGCCACTTTGGGCTAAAATTGGGCTTCAGAAGAAAGGGTATTGGACCTAAGTGGGTGGATAGCAAAAGGCTTTAAGTATATAGCAACATAATTGGGTTTTCGAATCATATAAACTAGTAACAAGTTTTGGTTTAATGAAATTTCGGTCATTGCATGAATTTTCTTTTCTAAAAAAGAGTTTATATATATGAATTTGTTATTAATAAACTGTTGAGATATAAAATATTTAAATTAAGCATACGGCTTTATATAAATAAAACCTTAAATATATTAAAAATGAAAAATATAATGCAAGCCTTTTATAAACTCTTTAAGGCTATGTAATATTCCATTTCTATTGGCCTTGAATTGAAAATGGAATTGTATACATTACATTTGGTAGTAGTATACATATATATAGGAGTTGCTAGGAGGAGTTCTATGTTATAAGTCCCGATGTAGGATTGCATTGAGGCGATGGAAATTCAACAATGTGCGACAAATATTGTAACAGAAGTAGTTCTACTCAGCCACATTAAATATTATGAAATTTTCAATCTTAGCCGTTATTTACATCCATTGTAACCAAACATATTAAATTTTGACGAAAACACTTCTGTAGCCACCTTTAACAAAGCTTAACAAAATTTCTTCTATGTTCATGTTAGGGATAATACCCTAAAAGCATGTAATTTGTACTTTTTTTGGAATAAATAAAATTAGCATTTTTTTATATTTAATTATACTTAATTTTAATATCAGAAAAATCCTAGTTTATTTATTTAACCATAATCTTAGTATATATAAATCTTATATATACAAGAGGATTAAGATTATGGATAATAAACTGAAATAATCCGTAATAAATTAATTAAAGTTGGATCTTTTAATTAAATATTACTAGTGCGGTCTACTAACATTAAGAATGTGATAGTTTTATCCGGACTGTCAATGTAGCGACATCACGGTAGAGGCACTTTATATAATATGAATTATATAGGACTGGATTAGACATAGTTAGAATTCTCATATAAGTTCCGTTACTAATTGAGAATTCAAACAATGTCAATAGATGATCATATGTAGATCAATCTTAATCCTAAGTAGTCAGTAAACTCTTGTTTATGTTATTGAGTCTTTTAAGTTACTTGTTAAGGTTTGTTTTAAGAACAAAGCTCAACATTTGTTTCTTGGAGATTTAATGGGATTAAATAGCTGGGAATGTGACATATAGATATGGAATCCATTCCTTCCTATTGGAAGTCAGAAAGATGGTTCTCTTAAGTGTTAATTTTGGAATTAAGCAGTTTGAGCGCTCAATTTATAACTGGTTTATAAATTAACTATTCAATGGTGAATTAATGGAACTTAAGGATAAAAATGTAATTAGAGAGGTAAAACGGAAAATTGACCTAGCTTTAATTATGAACCGTTTATGGAGGGTTGAACTGCATGTAATGATTATATCAATGGACTGCTCAAAGTTTTCTAAATAAAAAAAAAATATCTATAATTTCAAGAGTTCAATTCTAGATTTTTAGGGGAATAATGCTAGAATTAATAAATTGGATTAATTAATTAAAGAGTTTAATTAATTATCTAAATTTATCAGAGCTTGAAATTGTAGGTCTATAGGTCCCCAATACCATCTTTAATCTCAGTGCCATAAATAATACAATGGATAATATTATTACACTAATTATTTTTATATCCAGAAAATAGTTTTCTAGAATACGTGGTTTAATTTGAATATTAAATTAATTAATAAAGAATTAATTAATAAGATATTTTAAGATAAATATCTTTCATTAATATCCAAATAATTTAATTTAAGAAATTAAATGGATAAATTCTCATTGAGATATTTATCCTCATTATCGTTTCTTTTAAATATTAATTTTGAATTAATTAGAGTTTCACTTCTCCTAAAAGTTGTTTAACAAATTTAATTATTTAATAAATGTTATTAATTAATTAATTTTTTTAATTAAAATTGTTTTAATTAAAGTAGAAGTCGTATAAAAAAAACATAAAGGGTGGAAACCCTAAGAGAGCAAAGGTGAAAAATAAATATTTTTCTTTTAACGTGTATTTCAGAAAAAAATCAGTTTTTCTCTGAACCACCATTGTATTTGAAAAGAAGTCCCACTCTTCTCTTTACGGCAACTGTTGAAGGATTGGTTTGGAAACTATTGGTGAAAAAAAACCTGCAGCAAGAATATTACTGACAATATAGAAAGGTAATTTTTCTATACTATCTTATTTTTAATTAAATCCGTATACTCATATAAATTTTATAATTTTCCTGGTTTAAATTTCCACTATTTATTTGATAAAATTTTCCAACAATTGATATCAGAGCCAAGGTTATATGAGTATATGGTTTTAATTTTGATGTATGCATGAGTGGGTATTGCATTTTTTCTATTTATATGCATTGATGAATGGTATATTTTATCATAAGATGAGTTTTGTGTATGGATCCTTTGGTCGTTAATTGTATGGTTCCCTAGAATTTGATATTTGATTAATTTTATTTTAATTAGATTAAAATTTTGTAAACCCATAAAGGGTATAGGTTCAATGTAATTTATTTTTGTTATGTAATTAATTGGTGAATCTTGGAATTGGAATTCACGAAGAAATAGAAGAGAAGATGTTAGAACAGTGAGTAAAGTACTCACTGCCATAAATTGCAAGATAATTACAAATAGTTAAAATCAGCCCCTGGTGAAGTAAAATTAGGAAAAGAAACGTTCCGCCAGGACAAAATTTGCTTTACAATTTTTTTTATTAAATATTAATTAAGTCCATTTGTCTTTTTTCATTAAAACCCTTATAACAGAATTTAAAAATGAATTAAATTTTATTTTTGGGTTTTCTGAAAAATTTTATTTTAATATATTATTTTTGGGCTTTATTGAGTTATTTAAAAATAAAAGGGTCCAAAAGTTGGACTGCCTTGCAATAATTAACCATTGGGTTTAAGAAAATGTTTTGAGTCCATATGGATATTTATTTCTGAAGACTTGTCAAGATAGGTTTGCTGTAGACTTTGGAAGATTATTTTATTGGGCCTGCGAGCCTATATACTTTTGTAATTTTAATTGATTATTTGGGTTTGTAATTAAATATCCTAGGGGACCCGGCCAAAGTTAATTAACTGTTAATTATTTTTGTTATGAGATATGTGATATGATAACATGACCATGCATAAAAACCATGCCATTCATAATACCCACTCATTGTCATTATTGAATGTCATGCATACATGTTATCATTTCTATTTAATAGTTAAATATGAATATGATTATAATTAATTAGATTAATTGAATAGAATAATAAATTAAATAATGGGTAATTAAGTTTTATAATCAAACTTGGTAATTATCTCATTTATTTAATTTGGGCTTATCTAAATTAATTGTTAATTTTTAAAGTTAGCCTATATTCTATTTTCTTAATAATAAAATGTGATTTTATTACTTTAAGTGGTAATTATTTAGGCATCTATTAATAGAATTAGGTTATTCTAACTTGTTAGCAATTAGATTGGACTCCGTTAACCTAAATAATTAACCAAAATAGAATTATATTTATCTAGTAATTATTAATATGAGATATAAATAATTCACTAGGGTTATAAAACATCTTATGTTTTATAAACATAGTTTTTAAAAACAATGAGTGGGAGAGGGATATATGACTATATACCCCATAGTCTCCATTGTTAGTACAATACCGTAAGATATAGGTAGCGCCTCGCGACGCTTAGATTTCGTCCTCCCTATGGAGGGTGTCTATCTATATTAATATCAAGGCTGGCTTCTTATTGATAGGATTCAAATAATGTATACGACAACATTTTTGAGTTAAGTTGTTAGAATCCAAAACAATGGGTTACACTCATAAAGATATATATTAAATTGTTAATGATATCTTGACAAAAATAACGGTAATTAATAAATGAATGAAAATATGAGATATTTTGAATTTCATTTACTAATTGAGATAGTCTCGATTCAATTATATTAATGTGACCTATCCTACGGCGGCACATTAGTTATAAGATTGAATTATCGTGGTTTAGTAATTTATCATATGCATCATGTTTATTATTCTGAAAAATGTTTTGATATTATGTTATGTATATTAAATGCTATATCTATTTATTTCAACAATCATGTCTGCAACCAATCCTATTATCGCTTTACTTGCAAACGAAAAGTTAAATGGTGAAAATTTTATAAAATGGAAGAGTAATATGAATATAGTGCCGATATGTGAGAACTAAGCTCCAATAAATTTAGATAATTAATTAAACTCTTTAATTAATTAATCCAATTTATTAATTCTAGCATTATTCCCCTAAAAATCTAGAATTGAACTCTTGAAATTATAGATATATTTTTTTTATTCAGAAAACTTTGAGCAATCCATTGATATAATCATTACATGCAGTTCAACCCTCTATAAACGGTTCATAATTAGAGCTAGGTCAATTTTCCGTTTTACCTCTCTAATTACATCTTTATCCTTAAGTTCCATTAATTCACCATTGAGCAGTTAATTTATAAACCAGTTATAAATTGAGCGCTCAAACTGCTCAATTCCAGAATTAACACTTAAGAGAACCATATTTCTGACTTCCAATAGGAAGAAATGGATTCCATATCTATATGTCACATTACCAAGCTATTTATCTCATTAAATTTCCAAGAAACAAGTGCTGAGCTTGTTCTTAAAACAAACCTTAACAAGTAACTTAAAAGACTCAATAACATAAACAGGGGTTTATGACTACTCAGGATTAAGATTGATCTACATATGATCATCTATTGACATTGTTTGAATTATCAGTTAGTAACAGAAACGTATATGAGAATTCTAACTATGTCTAGTCCAGTCCTATATAATCATATTATATAAAGTACCTCTACCGTGATGTCGCTACATTGACAATCCAGGATAAAACTATCACATTCTTAGTATTAGTAGACTGCACTAGTAATTTGTAATTAAAGGACCCAACTTTAATTAATTTATTATGGACTATTTTAGTTTATTATCCATAATCTTAATTCTCTTGTATATATAACATTTATATATACTAAGATTATGGTTACATAAATAAACTAGGATTTTTCTGATATTAAAATTAAGTATAATTAAATATAAAGAAATGCTAATTTTATTTATTCCAAAAAAATATACAAATTACATGCTTTTAGGGCATTATCCCTAACAATCTCCCTCTTGCCCTAAAGCAGGTGAGATATGTCTCTCAGTCCCAAGCCCTCTATGTGACCCTCAAACATTTTGGCTGGTAACGTTTTAGTAAATGGGTCCGCAAGGTTGTGTTTGGACGCTATCTTCAAAACTGTCATGTCACCTCGATGCACGATCTCTCTGATTAGGTGATACTTCCTCTCAATATGTTTCCCTCTCTTGTGACTTCTTGGTTATTTCGAATTTGCCACTGCCCCATTATTGTCACAATATAGGGTCAATGGTTTATCCATATCTGGAACTATTTCCAAATCAGTAAAGAACTTTTTAAACCATACTGCTTCTTTAGCTGCTATATATTCAGCCTCTATGGTTGAATCAGCAAGTGCTGGATTGTTTTACACTTCTCCAGACTATAGCTCTACCACCAAGAGTGAACATTGACCTAGACGTCGACTTTCGAGTGTCTTTATCTGATTGAAAATCATAGTCAGTATAACCAATAGGGTTCCGGTCTCCACTTGAATAAACAAGCATATAATTTCTCGTTCTCCTAAGATACTTGAGAATATGCTTTACTGCAATCCAATGACTCAATCCCTGGTTGGATTGGAAACGACTGACTATTCCCTACTGCATAGCAAATATCAGGCCTAGTACACAATATGGCATACATGAGGCTTCCTACTACTGATGCATAAGGAATCTTTCTCATATCCTCTTCCTCTTGAGGTGTCTTAGGACATTGCTCCTTGGAAAGGACGACTCTATGTCGAGTCGGTAAATGACCCTTTTTAGAGTTTTACATTGAGAATCGTATAAGCACATTATCGATGTACAATGCCTGAGAAAAGTGCCAAGAGTTTGTTCTTGCGATTCCGAATGATATGGATCCCAAAGACATAACTCGCTTCTCCCAAATCTTTCATTTGGAATTGCTTAGCTAGCCATTTCTTTATGTTAGATAATATATCCACATCATTCCCAATAAGTAGAATATCATCTACATAAAGTACCAAGAAGACCACCTTCTTTTCTTTGATGTACTTGTACATACTGAGGCTCATCAATGTTTTGCTCGAAACCATAAGTTTTGATTGTCTCATCAAATCTTAAGTTCCAAGATCTGCAAGCTATTTAAGTCCATAAATAGACTTAAATAGCTTGCAGACTTTCTACTCTTGGCCTTTCACCACAAACCTTTCCGGTTGCACCATATAGATGTTATCCTCAAGTTAGCCATTCAAAAAAGCTGTCTTAACATCTATTTGCCATATCTCATAATCGAGACACGCAGCAATGGATAAGAGAATACGAATGGATTTAAGCATGGCCACTTGGAGAGAAAGTCTCCTCATAGTCGACTCCCTCATTTTGGGTATAACCCTTTACCACCTAGCCTTGCTTTGAAAGTCTCCACTTTCCCATCCACACCTATTTTTCTCTTGAATATCCATTTACATCCAATGGGCCTGACATCTTCAAGGTGGATCTATAAGTTCCCATTTCTTGATTTTCATAGACTCCATTTCTTGGTTCATGGCTTCTTGCCATTTTTCCTTATCAAAATCCTCCATTGCATGCTTGTATGTCAATGGATCATCTTGGTTTGTATCAGATACAACAACTTGTGCTTCTCCGTCCTCTCTGTAGCGAGTAGGTAGTCTCACAAGCAAGCTCCCTGGAAGAACTAAGCATCTGCAATGAAGAACAAACACTGATTAGTGGCTCATGAATCAACTATCCAAGGAGATAAATCATCTTCCACTAAACAAGCTTCTAGAACTAGTAAATCGAATTTACCTTTCTTCTTGTCCTTCAGCTCAGAGAGATACTTTTTGTAGTTTCTCTTCCAGTGCCCATCAACTCTACAGTGGAAACATTTTCCTTTCAGGTGTTTTGTTCTTGCTGCCTTTGGAGCCTTTCTTGGCTTTCTTGAATTATGCTCCAGAACCAATTTTTTAATTCTTCCTCTTTTTGCTCTTGTTAGAGGAAGCAAGCTTATCTTAGACAACATTTGCCTCACCTTCTTTGGGCTTCTCTTTGGAGATAGCCTCAAAGGTTTGCAGTTCAATGAGTAGCTGAGTCATGTTGTAATTCAGTTTATTCATAATATAGTTTGTCTTGAACTCTGTAAAAGTCGGTGATAGCGACTCAAGAATAATGCTGACTTGAGTCCGCTCATCAATAGTCACAGCATGGATCTCTGCCTCATTCATATAATTCACCATGTTCAAGACATGCTCTCTAACTGAAACACCCTTTTTCATCTTCGCATTCATGTAGTTATGAGTAGCTTCATGACGCGATTGATCCGAGGGTTGCCCAAACATGGCCTGGAGGGACTCCCATATCTCATATGTAGTCTCCATCCGTTCATGATTATGTCTAAGCGCATCATTCATACTAGCTAGCATGTAGCAGCTGGCCTTGTTATTGGGTTGAATCCAATTATCATATCGCTCTCGTACATTACGAGGTGCATTGGCAGCAGGTTCTGGAGGACACTTCCTTAAGGAGAACTAAACTTTTATTTTTATGTGCAGAAAATAGTTTTTTGGAATACGTGTTTTAATTTGAATATTAATAATTAATTAATTAATACGATATTTTAAGATAAATATCTTTCATTACTATCCGAATAATTTAATTTAAGAAATTAAATGGATAAATTCTCATAGAGATATTTATCCTCTTTATCGTTTCTTTTAAATATTAATTTTGAATTAATTAATTAGAGTTTCACTTCTACTAAAAGTTGTTTAACAAATTTAATTATTTAATAAATGTTATTAATTAATTAATTTTGTTTTAATTAAAATTGTTTTAATTAAAGTAGAAGTCGTATAACAGAAACATAAAGGGTGGAAACCCTAAGAGAACAGAGGTGAAAAATAAATACTTTTCTTTTAATGTGTATTTCAGAAAAAAAATCAATTTTTCTCTAAACCATCATTGTATTAGAAAAGAAGTCCACTCTTCTCTTTACGGCAACTGCTGAAGGATTGGTTTGGAAACCATTGGTGAAAGAAAACTTGCAGCAAAAATATTCTGACAATATAGAAAGGTAATTTTTCTATACTATCTTGTTTTTAATTAAATCCGTATACTCATATAAATTTTATAATTTCTCCCGGTTTAAATTTTCGCTGTTTATTCGATAAAATTTTCCAACAGTTCACTCTTTACACTACACTCTCTCTATATTTTCTCAACACCTCAACCCAAAATCTCCTTGCACTAATTATTCTTACAAGATCTCCTATCTACATCCTTATGTACTCAAATTACAATCAATTAATCAATTTGAAAAAAAGTAATTAGATTCAGGTGAGATTTTTAAGTTGATATTTTTATATTTAGAAAAAATAATATAAACTATTTGAATTGTTTTTTTGTGTGTGCATAATTAGGTAAAGTAATGGTAGAAAATGTTAAATGGGGTATTCTTGATGTTTGAATGCATTTTGTACATATTTGTGTGAAAAATTAAAAATTCACATAGATTGAAAACGATTTACAATCACTTTCGAGTACGAAGAAACTTTTTTCAAAACTTTCGAGTTTAATGAATTTGAACTTGAAGATGATTTTCAAGTTTGAAGAAAATTTCTTCGTACTCAACAATCACTTTTGAGTTTAAAGAAACTTTAAACTCAAAAAAATTACTTTCGAATTAAAACAACTAGAAAGCTACATTTGGTTCTTAGAAAACAAAAAATTGTACAGTAAATTGTCAATATTTGTATTTTAGGCGATTGATACATTTAATTTAATGCAGATATGGCTGAACTTCTTATAATAGTTATTCGGTATTGAGATTCATAATACTCTAATGTTCATTACCATAGAGTGTGTAGATGGTGTAGAATATATAATGCCACATATTTTCAAGCATCCTATCACCGATACAATTCTTGTACATTTGTTCATGTCTTTTAGTGGATGCTAACACAATTCTCATACACTAGTCCAAGGGTTCTAGAACATTACTCTCCACCTCAATACAACGAAATCTCATGGATTAGTAAAGTTATTCATGGATTAGTAAAGTTATTCTCTTCGCTAACAAGATGATAGGCCTACCCTAGATAGAGGTTATTCTCTTTCCTGCTATAGTGAAGATCCTGCACATAATTACTATACTAGTCAACTAGACGTTGGTGAAAACTACATTCCCTTCGAGCGTGAAGGTTGAAGAAATTTCTGCAATGAAGAAACCAATGTAATAGAAGATGTTCGTATCCATCCATCTTAGAGAAGCAACTAAATGGCAGCTCCATTATCATTGAAATAATTAATACAGTGTTTGCCTTCTACTCCATTGTCTATCACCATATAGAGTGATGCATCCTTAAATAGGTACTAGACTAAGTGATGTATACGTTGAGTATATTTTTAGTACGTACTAAGCACGCACTCTGACATAATTTTAGAATAATTCCATTGAAGAACCACTTCTAGTTCGAGATCTCAGGTCCACAACAAAATGGTTTGATGCAAAATATGTTGTCGATGAGTATAAATGGTGAATTAGGGCAACTAAAATATGGTGATGGATATTTTCAAGTTACCTATATGGGCTGAGTTTAAATACTCATTAGAACGACTAGTTATAGGATAAGCGCCAAGCAAGCAATCATTTATTTGGATTGGTGACGAGGGACAAATGTCAAGAAACTAGCTGGATTTATATCCATAGGAATATTTGAGATAATATATATAACAAATATGGGGTGCATGTATCCTATAGTAAGGCGTGTCGTGGCATGGCAAGGAAGAAGCAATGAGGCATGTGTTTGGAGATCCAATTGAGTTGTTGAAGGCACTCCCATCGTACTTTTGCCTGTTATGGGATAAAATTTGGGACGATGATGACTATAGAAAAGGTGTTGGCCATTTCTTATACTTGTTCATGGCATTTTCATATACTTGAGGATTCAGCAACATCATTTAGCCTATTATCACTGTTGGCCATTCTTTTTTGAAGGCTACATATGTACAATCAATTCATCTAGCTGGTAATGAGGTAGACAAAGTTCCATAAAAGGTGAGTGATATGAAAGGTCAAGCCACCTAGACAGCGCACTCCTTCTAGTCAATACAGGAAATAACAAATTCCATCTAAAGGAGAGGACATTGTTTGGAGGACATGTTCTCGGTGTCAGTAAGTTGGGCACAATCACGCGAAGTGTAGAAATTCAATTCTCCTTCACTCGACTTATATGTTGATCATTGTTATCGTTGTATAATTATGACTTAGGAATCAAACTAATTCATAAGTATCATTCAATTATGTATTAAGTATTTTCTCTTTTAAAATGTATGGTTGCATTTTGAACATGTTACTTCATGATTATAATACATATTTATATGTTTGCACTCACTAGTGTATGGACTGCATGTTGTCTTTGTTGGCCTTAAGTTTTTTAAGCCATTGTTTTGATGATAGCAAACATTAATACCCTTGATTAGCCAATTTTGTTTTAGTATTCTTTGTGATATTTTTAGCATGAAGATTTGGTATACAAGCTAATCATAAAGAAATATATCCAAATCAAGGCATTTACAAAGAGTAAAATTTGGAAACCCCAAGAGCAAATTAAAGAATTGATTAGTGATTTACACTTTAAAGCTAAATTTCATTTTTATCAAAACATATGTTTAATGAAATATATTAGACATATGTTATTTTCAGGTGTACTTTCAAATTTATTAACAATATATTAGAGATACACTAAATTTCGTGAAAGACATCACTCCACCCCTAAATAACAGTTAAAGAACTATTTTACCTTGATTTAACTTAGAAATAAAAGGAATCTTATCATTTTAGTCCCTAAACTATAAAATAATAGCAACTTATGATATATTTTGACTAATTATAAATTTTTAGTCCCTATTATTATATTTGCCTTTGTCCATTACAATTTATTAGGGTCCAGTTCACTTTTTTTCCCAATATTGAAAACTAAAATTTCATTATACTTAAAAAAAATTTAAAAGAAGCACACATTTCTTGTCATTTATTGTTTAAAAAAAATGAATCAATTTCTCCTGCTATCTTTTTCATATATCATTTCAAGAAAATTTGTGTTTGAAAAAAGAGAAAGAAAATTTGTGTTTGGAAAAAGAGAAAGAAGTATTATTGATGGTTATGACAGAGAAAGTGATAGAGACAAAAAATAAAAACAAAAAATAATAGAAAAGATAAAAGATAAAAATAAAGGTGATGATAGTGGTAGCACCCTTGGAGATAAAAGAGGAATTAAAGTGGCAATAAAAGTGACAAATTAGGGTTTTTATATTTATATTCTATACTAAAGATGAGTAGTATAGTATATTCATTTAAGTCCAATGTGTAGCTATAAATTTATAATTTATCATTATTTAATGGATTGATGTTAAAGTAAGGACTAAAATGTTAAACTCAATTAAAGTTTGTTTTGATGTATTATTTAACCAAAGTTTAGGAACTAAAATTACTATTATTTTTATCTTTATTTTTTTTATTTAAAGTAAGGGAAAAATAGTCATTTTATCATTATTTGGAGGTGGAATAATGCCTTTCATGAAATTTGGTGTATCTCTGATATATGTCAATAAATTGGGGGGTGAGGCAAAAAATAACCCTTAATTTTAATGTTTTTTAAAAATTCATATGGTTCTATGAATTTGATGTGAATATTTTGAATATGTGAAATATAGCCAAAAATTTTCTAATGACCAGCTTACAAATTTCTCAAACCTAATTATAGATCTAAATGCATAATATTTTGAACCATTAAAAAAAAATTTAGTTTTATGGTTAGTTCAAAATGTTTAAAGAGAAAAGCCAAACTTGGTGAAAATCATTTTATTATTTGGTTTTTCAGTTTGGTTTAGTCGAACCAATCCGAACCAACCAAACCAATTCACATGAATAGAACAATAGTAAAATTAGAGGCAGAATGATTTTCAAACCCAGTCGACTGAATTGGACCGACTAGTCAACCGAACGGCTGTTTTAAGTGGACCAAATTTTCTAAAAATTTGATTTCTTTTGTTTCCAATAGTTAGTTTTATTGTTTCAATATAAATACTAGCCTACACTCATTTAAAACTTGTTTTTGCATGTTTTGAAAAATTAACAATATATTTTATAAGTGTATTACAAAAAGTTTGAGCTTTCATTTGTAAATTAAATATAAATTTATTATACATTCTAGCTTTTACTTGTAACATCCAAAGGAGTGTTTTGTGTGAGTGTGCGAGAAAATATATTTGTTTGTAAAGATTTGAGTGCAATCTATGAATTCACTTGTTTGTAAATATTGGACAGGCACTAGTAAAGTCCTCTTGGTGTAAGGTTTGGCTGGCACCTATTAAATCCACTTGGAGTTGTATATGCTTGCCTTTGGGTTTGAAGGCACATTTAGTGGAATCCATGAGTTGGAGCTTGAAGGCATAGACTGTGGGCCAAAGTTTGTTGAACCACATAAAATAATTGTGTGTGATCTTTTGAAAGTATTGCTTCAAGTGCAAACTAGATAATTGAAAAAACTTGAATTTCAATTGACTAGTTAACTTAATCAATTAATTCAGTTTGATTTCAATTGAATCATTCACATAATTAATGAATTTAATCTGATTTCAATTAAATCAATTACTTTATTCAATTCAATTTTATTTCAATTTCTAATGCTTTCATTTTCAGTGGACTAATCACAAGTTCTAAGTAATCCTAATTCCCTCTCCCAAGTGTCAAACTAGATCTTATGCATAATTAATTAAGGTTATATCCCTGCCTGACTTAATGAGTTATATGTTCTTTTAGCCCAACCTGTTATTAACTTCTAAAAATTCATTCACCTCCTGGTTATTTAATTTCTAATGTTACTGTGATTATCTAGTGACTAGGTCCTCCCGAACTCTCAGTACGCTAGATTGTGTTTTCTAAATCCCATATATAAATTAGACTATCCCTAGTACTCATTTCTATATTCTCAACCAAACAATTCATCAATAAAACAATTGTCAACATTAAGTGTAAGAAAAGCAGAAGTGATTAAAAATTCAAAACATTAATAGATTCCATAATTAATCAAAGCATGGTTAAGTCAGGCTACATCAAAATCCTAGAACATGACAATTTAGCCCAACATATCAACTATCAATATCAAGTTCATCATTCCTAAAATAATTCAACAAATTAAAATTCAAATGAAATAAAAGGTGAGAAAAATAGAGTTTAAAAAATTAGACTAGTGATGAGGACTTCAACAATCTTCCTTCAAATCTTCTTTTGAAGCCTTCAAGTTGTTTAAATCACTCCTTCATTCTCTAGATTTCTCTTCTTTATTCTGGCCTCTCTCTCTAAAAGCTAAGCTTTCTTTTCTTGATTACGATGGCTAATCCCTAAGAAAGTATGAAAACTTAGGAATTAACTAAATCCAACCATCCAAATCAGATCTAAGGGTCTAGATTGATCAAAAATCGCGCAAGCATTATTAGGGTCGTAAATGGCATGCGCTCTGCTGGAGGCGCAAGTGCGCCAGGAGGTTAATATGGGAGGCACATGTGCCACATCTCTGCTAGAGTATAGCGTGCGCGCACCACTTTCTCTACCGTGCATGGTGCGTACTTTGCATGGTGCACGTATACTACTACACCCCTTAGCGTGTAGCTTGCTCGCGCCACTTCTTCTGCAATGGTACTTCCCAACTTTGAATTTTTTGCTTTGAGTCCCCGATTTCCTTGCAGTTTGGTACCAATTATGATGACTTGCCTTTTAGTTCTTGTTTTTGTGCCGTTTAACATCTTGGATATGGATTTACTATGTTTCTGCACAAAAACATAAAATTTCATCAAAATAACAATAATGCTTGAGGATTAATGCACATAATTAGTTTGAAAGCCGAAAATAAGAGAGTTAAATACTCACTTATCAAATACCCCCAAATTTAAACATTTTGTTGTCCTTAAGCAAATATAAGCGAAGAGAAATGATATAAAGCAACACACAATGAGATTAACTGTTATGAGCAAGTAATTCAATTTTAAAAATAAGCCTCATAAATCAAAAGTCAAGCAGTTTAAGGAAATTTCAAAGTGTTGACATTTTACATAAGAATTTAACATGGATAATAAAAATCACTCTACTTAGGATCACTTGTATAAGTGTGTGAGTAGCCATTATTAATCAACCATTCCTAACTCGAATTAGTTTATGTAGACAAGTAAAGTATCTCAAACTTATAAATGGGCTATAAATGCTTAATCTCATACCACTTTCCACTAGTGAAAGAAAGCACATCACTAAAGAATAAGAGGGTTAATTTATGCATGGAATGCTGGGCGTAGGCTAGGGTAGTATTATGAACATCAAATGCGGCTTAGACACATTAATATATTAATCATTCTAACAATCCAAGTTCAAACCCTTTATTTAATCTCAAGCAACATACAATCTTCATCTTTTAGCTCCCTATGTTGCACCCTCAAACTTATTTATTTGCATAAGGGCTTAAAAGTTTATTCAACACTTTTTTTTATTAGTTCAACATTACTCTACCTTTTGGTGCGAGCTCTCCATGCTTACCTAGCATAAAGACTGGTTACTCAGTAAAAGTTTGGATTGAACTTTTTATTTATTTATTTTTTTCTAACTTAGGCTCGTTCTACCATTTTACATGAGTTCTCTATGCTTACCTAGGCATAAGACAAAGTTTTTTAGTAAGAGCTTGGCTAAATTTCTTATAGTCTACCCATCCTCTTTTATTTAGATAAGTAATAGAATGATAAAATACCTTAGGGTGCTTAATAAAAGAATAGTAAGCTTTATTCTAAGTGAGTGACAACAAGTAAGAAGGAAAATATGCTCAAAAGTGTACTGACTATCATTTATTCTGGAAAGCTTTGATCAAGCTCAAATGATTTTGAAATAGCCTATCTCATGTCTAAAATGATGCATTTCCTAAAAGTTTGCTTTGAACGGTAATTAATCAAGACATGAAATCCAAAGAAACCTAGATATTTCACTTTGTTCATATAAACGTTTCTAAGAATGTAAACAGTTGAAAAGATAAGACTACATGCTTAAAAGAGAAAGGAATCTAAAAACAAAGTGAATTTATCAACCAGTCAAGTACCTAAGCATTGTCAACAATTATCGTTCTCTAAAAACGACTTGCTCTTAACTAAATTCATATCATTGGCTTTAACATTTAAACCAATACAAGCTCAAAACGTAATTTATTTATCTTAACCAAAAGAAAAAAAAAAGAAAAAAAAAAGAAACAGAACAATAAACAAAAGAAAGCAAACAAGCACAAAATTGAAAAACAAATTGGTGTAATGTGTGAAGCAACTTAAGTAAAACATGATCAACACAACAAATAAAGCAAGGTAACAACAACACTTCATTCCACAATTAACAAATTCTCCATCCCACAACACTTCTTTCTGCAATTAACAAATTCTTCCACCTCCCATCCCTAAATTTGAAATAAACATTGTCCTCAATATTCAAACTTAAATGAAGAATAAAGGAAAAGAGAATTGTCACCCAAAAGGCAATATGTTGTCTTTTAATGTTGCTTGTCATCCTCACCTTCTCGTGAAGAATATGGTTTGTTAGCTTTAAGGCTCATAACCTATTGTTTTGATAATAACAAATATTGATATACTTATCTAACCATATTCTTCTTATAAGCAATTATTGTTATATTTATGGTATAAAGAATTGGAATGCAAATGAGAAGAATTGAAGAATTGAAGACATAAACATTAGGTGCTTTTTTATTTGTAATGCGTCTTTGAAATATTGATTTGCACTTACAAGCTCAATTTTTTTTTTATCAAAATGCATGTTTAATGCTTTTGAAAACTAATATGGGCATATAATTTTGATGTGAACATTTTGAGTATATGAAAATAGCTCTAAGTTTTTGGGGGACCAAAATGCAAGATATTAAACTTGGCATTAGACTAAATTGCAAAATTTTTAAAACTATGAATAATATTTGTAAATAGTGATAATGCCCAGTTGACTGACCTTGCTAACCCGATCGACCGACTTGATCTATCCTGATAAGTGTCTAAAAGTGTATCATTCACATATATTTTAGAAGACGCAAGTGCATACTATTTAATTTAAAGTTCCTATTTGTGCAAAAATTATGAATTTCATTGGCACAACTTTAATTTGCATGTTTTCATGATCTAAATTTCAATTACATGCAAATATGTACAATTATGTAAGTTGGCATGTATATAATACTTATGTAAAATAGTAATGCAGTGTATTATGTACATAGGTGAAAGGTGATCAAGTTGCAATTAAAAAAAGAACAAAATGATCAACATCATATTTTCTATTTGAGCATGAATTAGTCAAATGATCATATATTTGTCTACCCACCTCCAAATATAATGATTTTTGTTTCAAATGGAAGCTAACTCAATTTTCCACAATTCATATTCATATGTCATTTTCAGTTTTGAAATGATTCACCACCAGATATTTAAAGCAATACAACAAAACGTGGTCCTACCATTTGCAGCCTGGACTTGTGCACATCCTTCCATGATTCATGAAGCATTGGAACGATTACTCATAGGACCATATCATTGAAGAAGAAATATATCTCTAATTTGGAGTGGATGATAGTCAAAAGTGCTTCTCAATGTGGAGGATAATGCTATGATGATACCTGCCACTTGCTTGTATTCTCTAAAACACTTTCATCTCTTCTTCTTTGTATTTTCTTTACACCATGTATTTCTAATTTCATAATTAGGGCAAAGGGTGAACTTTTGATGATTGTATAGTTTTGTTCTTTGATCTTTTAGTTTGTTCTTCATTGTCAACTTTCCTATTGAGTGAGTACTGTATTTTGCAAGTGATTTTAGGTTTGTTAGAAACCTTGATTCATTGTTAACTAAGGGTACATTGAATACTTGGATGTTTTCTATATATCAAGAGCAAGGCAACCTATAGTTTTTGACCTTCAATTTAAAGGTAAGGTTTTTATTTTGTCTGTGCTTAAATGTTATCCATCCTCTAATTAAGATTATTTCTTATTTGAGTCTTAATTGTGTATAAAAAAAAGGATCAAGAATAATTTCTATACATATCATCAAAATGGATCCCTAATGCACTAATATACAATAATAGTTAATTCCAAGTTAACAATCAAAATTTCATTCTACTTTCACAGTATTTGGACAATTGGACTTGTAATATTTGGACCTTTTGGACTTGTGGACTTAATATAACCAATTCCCTGAGGACCAACACTCAGACTTCTGAATCTTTATTACTTGAGACAACCTACACTTGGGCATTGCAATCTAAAAATTGTAGCAAGTTTTTGGTGCCGTTGCCGGGGAATTTCGGCTTATATAAAGTTTACTTGTTCTAATTTATTTTTATTTTACTAACTCTAACTCTAACATCTAACACTAACATCTAACTCTAACTCTAATATTTAACATTTAACATTTAACTCTAACATTTATATTGTTATTTATATTTCTTAATTTTATTTAATTGGGAGGCTCAGCCGCCCATTTGTAATTTTTTTATCGTGTTTAAATTAATGTTGTATTATAATTTATTGTAAGACTAGTTTACATGTTTTCTTTGTTTAATATAATGGTTGGTTCTACCACCTAATTTTTATTTTGTTAGTTACTATATTATCACTTTATAATTGTTTTATTTTTGTCAAGAGGAAGGTTATACCGCCTCTTTTCTTTTTATTTGGATTATTGTTCTAACGTTTTATCTTTTTATTTATTATTATTGCTATTAAATTTATCTTATCTAATTTATCGTTGGATGGTATTGTGATCCTCACTCGCATCGCTTGGTGAAAGGTAATTCTGAAACCTTCTTTGGCAATTTGTTTGATTCATCTACACATTTGCATACATCAAACACCATGGCTGAAAATGAAAGTATACATGGTGAAAATGAAAATCCACATGTTCGAACTATGCGTGAATACTTGCAACCTCCTCAAAATTCATCTTCTTCATGCTTATTTTTCCTCTTAATGCAAATAATTTCAATTTTAAGCCTGGTATGATTCCTTTACTTCATAATTTCCATGGCTTAGAGTCTGAAAGTCCATATTTGTACCTAAAAGAATTTGAGGAAATATGTGCCACATTTACTGATCAAACATGTAGTGAAGAGTTAATTAGGCTAAAATTGTTTCCTTTTTCTTTAAAAGATAAAGCGAAAACATGGCCTAATTCATTGAGACCTAGATCCATAGGTACATGGCAAGAAATGAAAATTGAGTTTCTAAAGAAATTTTTTCCAACACATAAAACGAATGCTTTCAAGAGACAAATCCAAAACTTTTGTCAAAAAGTAAATGAAACTTATTTTCAATGTTTGGAAAGATTAAAGGACTTGTTAATTTCATGCCCACACCATGGTTTTGAAAAGTGGCGAATGATAAGTTTCTTTTATGAAGGGTTAACACCAGAGACAAAACAATTTGTAGAAATAATATGTAATGGTGAATTTTTAGATAAAGATCCTGAAGAAGCTTTAGAGTATTTAGATCATTTGGATGAAAATTCTCAATCTTGGCAAACCACTAGTTCTTCAAAAAATTCAATTAGATCTAATCTTGCTAGTTCTAGTGGAGGCAAATATACTTTGAGTCAAGAAGATGATCTAAGTGCTGGAGTTGTTAATTTGACTAGAAAGATTGAAGCCATGGAATAAGGTAAGTAAAAGAAGCCAAATCTGTGCTTAATGATGAAGTATGTGGAATTTGTGAAGTCATGGGACATTGCATTCAAGATTGCCCAAATGTTCCAATTTTTAAAGAAATGTTTCATGACCAAGCAAATTCTATGAATACTTTCAAAACGCCTTTCCCAACTCATTCTCCATATTCTGAAACGTACAATCCTGGGTTGGGAAATCATCCAAATTTTAGTTGGAAAATGAGTATAATGTCCATCCACCTCCCCAAAGACCCTCAAATTTTCCACCATATCATTCATCACATTAGAAAACTCTTGAGGAAACTTTGCAAGCATTCATGCAAGGGCAAACAAGCATCAACAATCAAACATCACAAGCCATTAATGACATTAAGAATACACTTTCAAAATTGACTTCATCTTTGAGTGTTCAAGAGAAAGGTAAATTTCCTGCCCAAAATTCTGTGAAAATGCCAAGAGGGATAATTGAGGATGCGTTGGTCCAAATATATAAATTTTACTTTTCAGTTGATTTTATTGTTTTGGATACACAACCTGTCCTTAATTCAAACACTTAAATTCCTGTCATTCTTGGTCGTCCATTTCTTTCAACATCTAATGCATTAATTAATTGTAGAAATGGTGTTTTGAAACTTTCTTTTGGAAACATGACATTGGAATTAAATGTTTTTAACATTTGTAAACAACCTGGGCATGGTATTGAAAATCACGAGGTAGATTTCATTGAAGAACTTGTTCATGATCAATTTCCTATCTCTTTATTTTCTGACTCTTTGGAAGTTGTTTGACTAGTTTTATTCAATTTGAATTTGATAAAAATTTAGATGTCTCACATATTTGTTCTTTGTTTGATTCTTTGCAAGTGGTAAACGAGGATGGTTGGAAAACCAAATTCAAAGAATTGCCACAATGTAATGATGTGCTTGTGCCATCAAGTGTTCAACCACCAAAGCTTGATTTGAAACCGCTACCATTCGATCTCAAATATGCTTACCTGGGTACAAATAAAACATTGCCGGTGAGAATTTCTTCCAAACTCAATGATCTTCAAGAACATAAATTTTTAGAAATTTTGAGATTGCATAAACATGCCTTAGGATGGACCATAGCTAACATAAAAGGAATTAGTCCATTGATTTGCACGCATAAGATATATTTGGAAGATAATGCCAAACCATCTAGGCAAATGCAACGAAGACTAAATCCTAATATGAAAGATGTAGTGAGAAATGAAGTTCTCAAGCTCTTAGATGTAGGAATCATTTATCCTATTTCTGATAGCACATGGGTCAGTCCTACTCAAGTTGTACCTAAAAAATATGGAGTTACTGTAGTCAAGAATGAAAATAATGAATTAATTCCAACTAGAACTATTGCTGGTTGGAGAATGTGCATTAACTATAGGAAATTGAACTTAATGACTAGGAAAGATCATTTCCTTTTACCATTCATGGATCAAATCTTAGAAAGGGTAGCTCGACATGAATTTTATTGTTTCCTAGACAGGTATTCTAGGTATAATCAAATTGAAATTGCACCTGAAGGTCAAGAAAAAAACCACATTCACATGTCCATTTGATACATTTGCATATCAAAGAATGCTTTTCAGT
This sequence comes from Melia azedarach, assembly GCA_028052125.1. Classification (NCBI taxonomy): domain Eukaryota; kingdom Viridiplantae; phylum Streptophyta; class Magnoliopsida; order Sapindales; family Meliaceae; genus Melia; species Melia azedarach. The sequence goes on from CM051406.1 coordinate 4,582,935, forward strand.
TTATGTAATGCACCGGCCACATTTCAAAGATGCATGCTTAGCATTTTTAGTGATATGGTTGAATGTTCCCTCGAAGTTTTTATGGATGATTTTTCTGTATTTGGTGATTCATTTGATGATTGTTTGTCTAAATTGCAAAATGTTTTGATTAGATGTAAAGAAAAGAATCTTGTGCTTAATTGGGAAAAATGTCATTTTATGGTCACACATGATATTGTACTTGGTCATATTGTCTCATCCAAAGGAATTGAAGTAGACAAAGCTAAAATTGAACTGATTGCCAATTTGCCCATTCCTAAGTCTGTTAAAGATGTTAGATCATTTTTAGGACATGCTGGATTTTTATAGGAAATTTATCAAAAACTTTAGTGTTATATCAAAACCATTGTATAATCTCCTATCAAAGGACACACTTTTTGAGTGGACTAAGTCATGTCAAGAAGCTTTTGTTAAACTTAAAAGCATGATAACATCTACTCCTATCATGTAGCCTCCAGATTGGACTTTCCCTTTTGAAATCATGTGTGATGCTAGTGATTATGTTGTTGGAGCTGTTTTAGGACAACAAAAAGATAAGAAACCTTACTTGCAGTACTAAAACCTTGAATAATGCTCAAGTGAATTACTCTACCACCGAGAAGGAATTACTTGCAATAGTATTTGCATGGATAATTTAGATCTTATCTTTTTGGCTCACCAATTGTTGTTTTTAGTGATCATGCAGCATTAAAATATCTTCTCTAAAAAAATGATGCGAAACCTAGACTCATTAGATGGATCCTTTTACTCAAAGAATTTGATCTCACAATTCAAGATAAAAAAGGAGTACAAAATGTGGTTGCTGATCACTTGTCTAGACTCATATTTGATGAATCATATTAGAACTACACCAATAAATGACATGTTTCCAGATGAGCAACTTTTTAGTGTTTTTAATTTACCTTAGTTTGCTTATATTGCTAATTTTCTTATTACAGGACAAATCCAATCTCATTGGAATTCATAAGATAAGAAGAAATTTCTTTCCCAGGTACATAAGGTTCTTTTGGGATGACTCTTATCTTTTTAAATATTGCCCTGACCAAATCATAAGAAGATGTGTGCCTGGTAATGAAATCCAAAGAATTATTTCTTTTTGTCACTTTGAAGCATGTGATGGTCATTTTCATTGCTTTATACCTATGAATTTTGTAAAGCATGTGACTGTTGTCAAAAGTTAGGAGTGATAACCCATAGAAATATGATGCCATTGAACCCTATTTTGATTATTGAAATTTTTGATTGTTGGGGTATTGATTTTATGGGTCCATTTTCACCTTCTTTTGGCTACTTGTACATATTAGTTGGTGTTGATTATGTTTCCAAATGGATTGAGGTCATTCCTTGTAAAAACAATGATCACAAGATTGTCTTGAAATTTTTGAAAGAAAACATTTTTTCAAGATTTGGGATACCTCGTGCAATAATAAGTGATGGGGGTTTACACTTTTGTAATAGGCCTTTAGAGAATTTAATGAAAAAATATGGAATTACTCACAAAGTGTCTACTCCTTATCACCCACAAATAAGCGGACAAGTTGAACTTGCAAATAGGGAAATCAAGCACATTTTGGAAAAGTCTATAAATCCAAATCGCAAAGATTGGTCTTTAAGATTAATTGATACACTTTGGGCTTACCTGTACTGCATTCAAATCACCACTTAGAATGTCTCCCTATAGACTTGTTTTTGGAAAAACTTGTCATTTGCTTGTTGAATTGGAACATAAAGCATTTTGGGCCATTAAGATGTTTAATTTCAATTTAGATAAGGCAAATTCATTAAGAAAACTTCAATTGAATGAACTAGAAGAATTAGAAATGAAGTGTACGAAAATTCTCGAATTTATAAAGAACGAATGAAGGTATGACAAAAATATTGTTCGAAAAACTGTTGAACCTTCACAAAAAGTTCTATTATATAATTCGAAATTGCACTTGTTTCCTGGAAAACTTCGTTCCAAATGGAGTGGACCTTTTATTGTTAAAATAGTTTATCCTCACGGTGTAGTGGAAATTGAAGATCCAAAAAATGGTAATGTTTTCAAGGTTAATGGATATCGTTTGAAGCCATTTTTTGAGAATTTCAATAATGAACGAGAGTCTATCACTTTGGATGAGCCTGTGTACTACATTGATACTTGTTTTTATTTTCTTGTATTTATTGTTATTACTATTTGTGTGTTGTCTTTCTTTCTTTGTTGGTTTTCTTTCTCTATAGTTATTTCCCAGTTCAAGTGGCGGATAACGGTACTCCGTGGTTCTTTAAGTCGGTTAATTCAGTTTCCCAAAATAATTGAAACAGAAAGAAAAAAAAATCACTTTCTTCCCCTTCCTTTTATTTCTATGCTTTCCACAATGGATGATATACTTTCTAATTTGCTAAAATATTTTCCTTCTTTTCCTAGAGATGCTTTAATGAAAATTTACCAAGCCAGGTGCGAAAGGTTAAGAATGCTCGTGCGTAAAGGAATTCCTGAAGATATACGTTGGATAATTGAAGCAAAAGTTCGATTAAAAGGTGAATTTTCTAATACATTTGTTTCATACATGCCTGGGCTAGGTAAGAGTTCTTTTGCAAAGAAACGAAGAGCAATAAGGTTACAAGTTTTTTATAAATGTGCACATTGGACTTGTAACGCATGTTGTCGTTCTATAGGAATGGTGTCTATAAATCGAGAAGATAAAATACAATTCATAAAGGATAGACTGAGTAGAGAGTCTTTGGATAACATTCTATTGACTCTTGAGACGCATCCTAGTGGATATGTTCAGCGTGAAATTCTTAATTTATACACACAATTTTAAAAAGAACGTGATCATTATAGTCTTGGGAATCTGACTTTAAAAGACCCTTTTTGTCAATTTATAAGAAAATTGGATGGGAAGCTAATCCTTGACCCATAGAGGGCGTTTAAGCCGTTACTAGACGTACAACTAGAGGAAGATGTGAGCCATAATTACAACTATTTGTAAATATTGATTTTTTTTTTAATTTGGTATGTTACTAGTTAGTTGTTTTTTCTTTCTTTCTTTATTTGTTTTAGTTTTCTTGGAGACCACAACATCAAGATGACAAGCCTTTTCAACTTTGCAGGTAATATCTATACCTTTCCTTTATTCTTATCCTTTAACATTGAAGACAATGTTTCATTTCAGTTTGGGGGTAAGGTATCTTCTTCTCTTTACATTCTTAAAAAATAAAAAATAAAAAAAAATCATTTTCAAGTTTTGTTTTGGATGTTATCATGTAAGTAGACAATTATCATAGCATGTTTCCTAAATTATTTGTTTGAGTTAGCAATAAATGAGGAAACTAGAGTTTGAAGATTGAAATAAATCTAATTGTTGGAAGAATTACATGCCAAGTAATTTTGTTCCAAGTGAGTTTCGAGCCTATTATTTATCATTGGAGAATACCCTTCTTGGCCCATAATTTGTGAATAACCTTGATATTGATATTGATCTCTAAATTTGATTTTCAACTAATACCTTCAAAAAAAAAAAAAAACTGTGTTGCTATATTAGAAAGCCCACTAAGCTAGTTGATATGGATAGTTTCTTGGAAAAAATGATAGAAGGCATTCTTTGATCCGTTTGAGTATTTCAAGCCTACCTTTTAATGTGTTTTTCCTTAGGAAGCCCTTTGAGCCATTAAATAAAAAACAAATTTCATTTCTTATCCTATTTACCATACCCAATTTTACTTTTGGATTTTTAACCTATTTCTTTTTGTTATCTACTACTATTTTATGTTTGAGAAGAGTTTACATTTCAAAGAAAAAAGATGGTGAAAAAAAATGAAGAAGTGTTCAAAGATATTTATATACTATTGTTTAAAAAAAATAGAAAAGAAAATAAAGAAATGAAAGTATATAAATTGTTATTCTTCTGTTAAAAAAAATAAAAAAGAGAGTTATTGATGCACCATCTTATTATTTTGTTTACTCTTATCTTATTTTATTTTTTTTTCTGCATTACATCCTAATAAAAGACTTCTTGATTTTAAGAAATTTTAGTTTGAAATAGATATTAGTAATAAGGGCTGAATAATATAGTATATAAAAAAGAAAAAAGAAAAAAAAAGATATTGAGGTATTTTGTTGATTATTCATTTTGATCATTTATCTTTATCCAAAATTCGAGGCCTATATTTTCTTTCAATTGGGATGTGAAATTTGAGTTGTCATTGTTTTATTCTCATTATTCCTTATTGAATGAGTGACATTATCCTTAACTTCATGGGGTATATTTTCTTTTAAAATGTCATTCATATTTGTGATTAGGGGATTGACATGTGTTCTAACAATAATATGATTTATGTAGCTTTGATGACAAATGTTTCTTTATACTTCTCTAACTTAGGCATATAATTATAGTGGATATGGAAATAATTTTTGTCTTATCTTTAAATATTTTTCATTACCTCAGTTTTTTTTTTCTTTTCTTGTAAAAAAATTGTGAGATGCCATTTAAAAAAAATTCACCACATAATTTGCTAGGGACTAGCAAAATGTTAGTTGGGGGGTGTGATAAGTGTCTAAAAGTGTATCATTCACATATATTTTAGATAACACTATTGCATACTATTTAATTTAAAGTCCTTATTTGTACAAAAATTATGAATTTCATTGGCACAACTTTAATTTGCATGCTTTCATGATCTAAATCTCAATTACATGCAAATATGTATAATTATGTAAGTTGACATGTATATAATACTTATGTAAAATAGTAATATAGTGTATTTTGTACATAGGTGAAAGGTGATCAAGTTGCAATTAAAAAAAGAACAAAATGGTCAACATCATATTTTCTATTTGAGCACTAATTAGTCAAATGATCATATCTTTGTCTACCCACCTCCAAATATAATGATTTTTGTTTCAAATGGAAGCTGACGCAATTTGCCACAATTCATATTCAGATGTGATTTTCAGTTTTGAAATGATTCACCACTAGATATTTGAAACAATACAACAAAACGTGGTCCTACCATTTGCAGCCTGGACTTGTGCACATCCTTCGGTCCAAATTCCATGATTTATGAAGCACTGGAACGATTACTCATAGGGTCATATCGTTGAAGAAGAAATATTTTCTCTAATTTGGAGTGGACGACAGTCAAAAGTGCTTCTCAATGTGGAGGATAATGCTATGATGAAACCTGCCACTTGCTTGTATTCACAGTGTGAATTCTCCTTTAGCCTTCGTCTATATAAACCTTGGATTTTAAAGCTTGAAGCAGCTTGTTCTCTAAAACACTTTCATCTCTTCTTCTTCATATTTTCTTTACACCATGTATTTCTAATTTCATAATTAGGGCAAAGGGTGAACTTTTGATGATTGTATAGTTTTGTTCTTTGATCTTTTGGTTTGTTCTTCATTGTCAACTTTCCTATTGAGTGAGTACTATATTTTGCAAGTGATTTTAGTTTGTTAGAAACCTTGATTCGTTGTTAACTAAGGCTACATTGAATACTTGGATGTTTTCTATATATCAAGAGCAAGGCAATCTATAGTTTTTGACCTTCAATTTAAAGGTAAGGTCTTTTATTTTGTCTGTGCTTAAATGTTATCCATCCTCTAATTAAGATTATTTCTTATTTGAGTCTTAATTGTGTATAAAAAAAGAGGATCAAGAATAATTTCTATATATATCATCAAAATGGATCCCTAATGCACTAATATACAATAATAGTTAATTCCAAGTTAATAATCAAAATTTCATTCTACTTTCACAGTATTTGGACAATTGGACTTGTAATATTTGGACTTTTTGGACTTGTGGACTTAATATAACCAATTTCCTGAGGACCGACACTCGGACTTCCAAATCTTTATTACTTGAGACAACCTATACCTGGGTATTGCAACTTAAAAATTATAGCATATCCGATCCACCAAACTTCTAAAAGATTGAATTTTGGCACCTCTAATGGCTAGTTTTCTAATATTACTATAATTACTAGCCTAAACTCATTTGGAACCTCTCTTGCATGTTTGGAAAACTTAAGAAATATATTTTACAAGTGCATTGCAAATATTTAAGCTTTCATTTGCAAATCAAACATCAACTTCATTACACACTCTACCTTTTACTTGTAAAATCTTAAAGAAAGAGTGTTTGACATTATTTGATCAAACTCTTTCATCAAATTTAATCTCTTGGTATTATTTGTCCATAATTATGAAGGAAATACTTTTGAATTAGGAGGTTCAAATGACATTGGTATGTTACTTGGTTTGTAAAGGTTGGAGAGGCACTTGATCAAGTCCTTTTCGTGAAAGGTTTGAGTGGCACCATAAGTGACTTGGTTGTAAAGGTTGAAAAGGCACCTATGAAGTTCTCTTGGTTGTAAGTATTTTCAGTCTTGAGGTGTTCAAGACTTGATTGGTGAAATCCTAAAGTGGGTGAGCTTGAAGGCATAGACGTAGGCTTGAGGTTTTCTGAGCCACATAAAATTTGGTCTTGTCTTTCTTAACTCTCTCATTTACTTGATTTATATGCTTATTATTATTATACACATTTGTCTTTCTTAACTCTCTCATTTACTTGATTTATATGCTTATTATTATTATATACATTTGTCACACACATTTGAACTTGAATTGTGATAATTTACATATTGATTATTAAGTTATTTATTGAGTTTATTGTATTATACTTAAGAAGAATTTAAAATGCTTGGTATTGGTTATTGGGTTGATCTTAAATGTGTTAAAATCTTTCAAAACTCAATTCACCATCTTCTTGGGTTGCCTCAGTGGCTTTTCAATTGGCATCAGAGCAAGGCTCTTTAGCTTAGGATTAACCATCTTAAAAAGGATCTATGGAAACCTCCATTTTTTGATGGAAATGATTATGCTTATTGGAAGGCAAGGATGGGAATTTATTTATAAGCATGTAACTATGAACTTTGGGAGGTAGTAACTAAAGTTCCTAAAGTCCCTATGAAGAAAAATGAAAAAAGAGAAAATGGTCCTAAGTTGAGTGAGGAGTGGGATAAGTTGATAAGAAAAACGTGTCCACAAATACGAAATCTATAAACACTTTGTAATGTGATGTGGATAAAAAGGAATTTCATATAATTTTTGCATATGAAATAACATATGAAATATGGTACACACTATAAGTAGTGTATAAGGGGACAAGGCAAGTGAATGAATTAAAGATTAATAGACTCACTAGGCAATATGAGTTGTTTAAGATGGAGCCACATAAGTCCATACATACCATATATACAAGGTTTACGGATATAGTGAACTACTTAAGGCACTTGATAAAATATTCTCTAACAGTAAGCAAATTAAGAAAATTCTTAGGTCTTTGCCAAAGGAATGGAGGGCAAAGATGACAGCTACAGAGGAAGCAAAAGACCTCAACACACTTTCTCTTGATGATCTCATTGGTTCACTCATGGACTATGAAGGTAAAATTTTGGATGATCAAGCAAAAGAAGAAAACAAGAAGAAAAATATTGCTTTCAAGCCATCAACGCTTGAAAGCAACAATGAAGAAGAAAGAGAAGATATTGAAGAAGTAATGGCATTCATAGCAAAGAGGTTTAATAGCTATCAAAGAAATATTAAGAACTTTGAAAGAAAATCTTTCATGGATTTCTTGGAGAATATCAAAAAAATGAAAGAAGCAAGAAGATCTAAATCACTTGCTATGAATGCAACAAGTCAGGACATGTAAGATTTGGCTGTCAACTTCTCAAACATAAGAAAGGAAAGAAGAAAACTTTGTTAGCAATATAGGATGATGACTCCATCGATGAAGTTGCCAACATATGCTTTATGGCTTTTGGAGATGATGAAGTAAGTGACTTCGAACCCTTTTTGTTATATGATGAATTGTATGAAAATTTTGAAAAATTGATTTCCAAAGACCATATTCTCAAAAGAAAATTGACAAACTTAGCTTTGGGATTAATTCCCTGAAAGAGAAGAAAACTATTTTTGAAAATGAGAATGCTACTTTAAAGAGTGAGATAATTGCTTTGAAAGACGAAAATGAAAATTTACAAAAAAATAATGAATTTTTGAGAAATAAAATTGATTGTTTAGAAAAGAAAGTCAATGGTTTTGATGAAGCTAGAAATATCTATGAAAAAAAAATTATTTTTCTAAAAGAAAATGCGATGCATAGGAAAAGTACCATTGAATTAAATGAAATTATTTTGAAATTTACCAATGCTCAAAAGAATTTAGAAAAGTTATTTTGCTCTCAAAAATGTGTTTTTGACAAAGGAGGTATTGGATAAAAGGCTCACATTATACAAAATTATTTAGAAACTTATTTTGTATAGGCTAGCACTTTGAATGATTCCAATATTTCAATGCCCCACTAGGAAAAATGCATATGTTATAGTTAGAAAGATTTGGATTCCAAAGGGAACCAAAACTAATATTGAAGGACCCAAAATGGTTTAGGTACCAAACTGCAAAACTTGAAAATCTTTCTTAACTCCCTTGGTGAAAAGTTTGAGTGACAGCATAAGTGACTTGGTTGTAAAGGTTGAAGAGGCACCCGTGAAGACTTCTTGGTTGTAAGTGTTTTAGTCTTAAGGTGTTCAAGAATTGATTAGTGAAATCCTTAAGCATAGGAGCTTGGAGGCATAGATGTAGGCCGGAGGATTACTGAACCATGTAAAATTGGTGTTGTCTTTCTTAATTCTCTTCCACTTGATTTATATGCTTATTATTGTTATACACATTTGTTACACACATGAACTTGAATTGCAATAATTTACATATTAATTATTGAGTTATTTGTTGAATTTATTGTATTGTACTTAAGTAGAATTCAAATTACTTGATATTGATTATGGGTTGATTTTAAATTTGTTAAAATCCTTAGAAACCTAATTCACCCCTCTTTTTAGGTTGCTTTAGTGCCTTTTCATGGTTGACCAAATATTTTACTTGACTTATGTTTTCAAACTTCAACAAATTTGCTTTCACACCTATAATCACATATCAATAGAAATTAAATAGATACAAAAAAATCAAATATTCAACTAAAACAAAGTTCAAAGGAAAGAAAACTTGGGTTTCCTGCCAAGAAACGCTTTGTTTAACGTCCCTAGTTAGAGAATTGAAGAATTGAAGACATAAACATTAAATGATTTTTTATTTGTAATATTTATTTGAAATTGAATATTGATTTCTATTTAAAGCTCAAAATCTTTTATCAAAATACATGTTTACTGCTTTTTAAAAACTAATATGGTTATATGATTTTGACGTTAACATTTTGAGTCTTTGAAAATAGCCATAAGTTTTTTAGCGACCAAAATGCAAGATATTGAAACTTGGACTAAAATACAAAATTTTTAAAACTATGAACAATATCAATAAATAGTGATAATGCTAAGTTGACCGACCTTGCCAACCTGATCTGCCGACTAAAGGCAGAATGCCTCCCAAATTGACTTGGATCACTTGGTCGACCGAACTTGACCTATCCGGTCGACTGTACTTCTAAAAAATTGAATTTTGGTACCCTGATAGCTAGTAACGACTAGTTTTCTAATGTTTACTATAAATACTAGCCTAAACTCATTTGGAACTACTCTTGCACATTTAGGAAACATAGAAATATATTTTGCAAGTGCATTACATTATTTGAGCTTCCATTTGCAAATCAAACATCAACTTCATTACAGAGTCTAGTTTTTATTTGTAAAATCTAAAAGAAAGAGTGTTTATCATTATTTGATCAAACACTTTAATCAAATTTAGTCTCTTTTTATTACCTTTGTGTGTTTGTGTGTGTCAGGGAAACACTCTTGCATTTGGAGGTTTAAGTGACTTCATAAGTCACTTGGTTTGTAAAGGTTGGAGAAGCACCCAATTAAGTCTTATTAGTGAAAGGTTTGAGTGACACCATAAGTGACTTGGTTATAAAGGTTGAAAAAGCACCCTGTGAAGTCCTCTTGGTTGTAAGTTTTTTAGTCTTGATTAGTGAAATCCTCAAGCAGATGAGTTTGGAGGTGTGGACATAGGTTGAAGGTTTGCCAAACCACATAAAATTGGTGTTATCTTTCTTAACTTTCTGACTCATTTAATTTATATGCTTGTTATTATTATACACATTTGTCACACATACTTGAACTTGAATTGCAATAATTTACATATTTGAGTTATTTGTTGAATTTATTGTATTGTACTTAAGAAGAATTCAAATTGCTTGGTATTGGTTATTGGATTGATTTTAAATTTGTTAAAATCCTTAGAAACCTAATTCACCCTATCTTCATGGGTTACTTTAGTGGCTTTTTATGATTCACTAAAAAATTTACCCGGCTTGTGTTTTCAAACTTTAACACATTCGTTTTCATACCTATAAAATCACATAATCAACCGAAATTAAAATAGACATAAACAAAGCAAATATTCAATTAAAACAAAGTTCAAAGGAAAGAAAACTTGGTTTGCCTCTCAAGAAGCGCTTAGTTTAACATCCCTAGCTGGACTTGGCCATTTAATTTAATCAAGTGGGATCTTCAAGTGGAACAATTGCCACGTTTTGCTCTTTTCCATCAAAATAAAACTTAAGCTTTTGGCCGTTTACACAAAACAACCTCCTGTCTTTATCTTTCAAATTAATCGTGCCAAGATGTGATAGTTTTTCAATTTTGAACAACGACAACCTTCATGATTTTAACTTGCTCATAATCAACTATAGTCTTAATTTAGCAATATAACATGATGAATCGATGCTAAGTGCTCTGCTACAAGGTAATTTATCATGCGACTTATTTTTCTTCTTTTTGAAAATTTTGGCATCCTCATAAACATCTTTCTAAGACTTATCATTCTCATTTCTATGCACATCCACCACATAACTATTGATAATATCTATCCAATCACAAGTGTTTGTGATATTTGGAGGCTTTTTATCATGGTAAATGTAAAACGTGACTTTTTCTTCATTTATCCTTAATGTCATCCCACCACGTTGTAGACAAAGCTCTTTCGGTACCTGGGAATGGCAGACCAAGAATAATGGGAATCTTTCAGTCTTCCTCCATGTCAAGCACCACAAAATCAATTGGAAAAATGAATTTATCCACTTTAACTAACACATCTTTTATAACTTCCCAAGGATAAGTGATGGACCTATCCACCATTTACAAAGAAATAGCTGTCAACTTAACTTTATTTCACCAAGGCCTAGGTTTAAAAAAATTGAAAGTGGCATAAGATTGATGCTTGCCTTAAGATCACACCAAACGTTTGTTTACCAATAGTGCACTGAGATAATAAAACTATATGGATCTTTCTCCTTCTTAGGAAACTTCTATTGAATAATAGAGCTATATTCCTCTTTTAGCTTTGCCGTCTCATATTCCTCTAAACGCTGCTTCTTAGATATCACATTTTTCATAAATTTCTCATAATTTGGCATTTACTCCAAAGCATCTGCGAACAAGATGTTAATGTGAAGCTTTTTAAACAACTCAAGGAACTTGGAGAATTGAGCATTTAGCTTCTTGTGATATATGTGAGGTAATAACAAAGAAATAGTGATTATAAGAGGATTATTTGGAAATGAGATGCCTCTAGGCCTTTATGCCTCATTTGATGCTTTCGATTCAACTTCCTTGCCTTTATCTTATTGGTACTTCTGGAAATGAGGCTCTATGTTGTTTAGTTTATCTTTATTCTTGTTAAATCTCCTTCATGTCTCTGTAATGAATGTACCCAAAAGATCTTCCAAAGAATGCTTTTTTCTTTACCACAAGTTACTGAAATCCCGGTGATGATTGTTGAAGTACATTTCTTGTATTGCTATAAGAGAGGTTTTCATGATTGTGAGCCTAGGGTGATAATGAGTTGGCAAATTGCTTGAAGGCATAATTGTAATTTTGATTATTGATGTATTGATAGTTCTCTTGCTCAACTCCTTCACCCGAATAAGATGTGTTGGCAACCATGGCTGACTCTTGACTAGAAAATGGTTCTCTAGCGGTTAGATCTTGAATCTGATTGGATAATGTTACAACTTGAGGCGAGAGTGAAACAAAAGGATTTATTTCATGAATATTAGCTGCCCTTTTAACCATCAACCTCTTACTAGGCTATTGATAATTATAATAATTGTGCTTCCTCTATAGTCTTTGGTAATAAGTCGCTACTGCATCTATAATGGCCCTTGTTGACTTTATGTCACATAAACTTTTGTTTCGATGATAACAAAATAAACCATTTGATCAAGTAAGCTAATGAAAAAGGAAATCTTGCATAAACAAGTGCTTAAAGTTGAACAATCAAGTCACAAGCTTTGGGTATTTATTGTACATCTCTCTTTGTATGCTTTTGTGTGTGTAGATAGTAATAATGTAAGCTCACATCCTCATAAATAAATATATTTTTATAAAACTTTGTTTATCAAATTTTATTGCATTAAAATAATAAAATTTATTTGAGAAATGTTAGAGATCATTTTGTAAGGTTTTCTAAACATAGGGATATGGATTAGAATGCAAGATTTAGAAACCTTAAAATAGGACTAAATTGCATAGTTTACAAAGTATTAGAAAACTAGGTTACTGTAGCTGAACCTGGTTCAAGCCTAACTGAGTTGAGTTGAACTGGACTGAATAGAAATGAATTGAACTAAACCGGTTCACTATAAAACATAGTGGTTTCAAGATTAGGATCGACTGAATCTTTTCGAAATTTGAATGTTTTTTATTCTAACGGCTAGTTTTTTAAAGGTTAATATATTTTGAACCATTTTAATGTTATCAAATAATTTTTTAACAGTCATTTTGAACCCTAATTGTTTCTTAATATTCTAAAAGCATTAAAATTATTTGTTGAGCATATATATTGCTAAATCTACATCTTAAACACCTTGTACTTCTATTTGTATTATTTTCTCTTGTGAGAGAAACTTTAAAGGTGTAATCTTATTTTCAAATTCATTCTTATTGTATAAAGGTGAAAAAAGTAGGTCTTTCACTTGGGTTTTTAAGTGTTTAAGCAATTAATGAGTGAAATCACTAGTTAGGCTTGAAGGAGTGCCAAAACTCTCCTTGGTGTACTTGAAGTGTTAGGTGTTCAAGGCTTATTGATAGTGAAATCTTCAAGGGGTGCTTCAAGGAGTGGATGTAGGCAAGGCTGTGCTGAACCACTATAAATTTTGGTGTGATTGCTCTACTCACTCTCATTATCTTTTAATTTTCACATTTTAGATATTATGATTGTATTGGATTATTAATTTATTGTGCTTAAAGTTTTAGAAACCCAATTCATCCCCCCTTCTTAGGTTGTTAGTAGTATTTCAATTAGTATTAGAGCAAGGTTTGCTAGTGAAAGATTAACCATTTTAAAAAAGATCTAATGGCAACCTTAGGACATGTAGAAGGTCAATCTACCTCTGGGCCTCCATTTTTTAATGGAAATGACTATTCTTATTGGAAGGCTAGAATAAGAATTTGTTTGTAAGCATGTGACTATAAATTATAGCAAGTAGTTAGTAAGGGGCCTAGGATTCCTATGAAGAGGGATGAAGGAGGAGAAGAGGTTCTCAATCGTAGTTGGGAATGGGATGAAACAAATAAGAAAAATGTTACCCCAAATACAAAGGTCGTAAACATTCTATATTGTGGGGTAGATAAAAAAGAGTATCATAGGATATCCAAGTGTGAAACGGCCTATGAAATTCGGCATGCCTTAAAGGTAGTGTATGAGGGTACAAGTCAAGTGAAGGAATCAGAAATTAGTAGACTTACTAGGCAATATAAAAGTTTCAAGATAGAAGCACATGAATCCATCCATGCCATGTACACTAGGCTTATGGACATAGTAAACTCTCTCAAGGCTCTCGGTAAGACCTACTACAACAGTGAATAAGTCAAGAACATCCTAAGATCTTTGCCTAAGGAGTAGAGGGAAAAAATGACCACCATAAAGGAAGCTAAGAACCTAAACATACATTCCCTTGATGACCTCATTTGTTCACTCATTAACTATCAAGATAAAATTTCAGATGACTGAGTAAATGAGGACAAGAAAAAAAAAAACCATTGCGTTCAAGTCATCAATAATTAAAAGTGATGATAAAGAAGAAAATGATGACAATGAAGAGAAGATTACTCTCATTGCAAAGAAGTTCAAGTCCTTCATAAGAAATAAGAAAAATCTTGGAAAAAACCCCTTCAAAGAGTATGGGAGAGTATCAAAAAGGTAGAAGAGCAAGATGAACCAACTTATTTGTTACGAATACAACAATCTAGGCATGTAAAAGCGGACTGCCCACTTCTCAAATATAAGAAAGGGAAGAAAAAGGAAATGGTGGCAATATGGGATGATGATTCCTTAAATAAAGTTGTCAACATGTACTTCATGGCACTTAGTAATGATAAGGTACATGACTTCAAACCTTCTCAATCATATAATGAATTATTATATACTTTTGAAGAATTACATGAGAACTTCGGAAAAGTGAGCTCTAAGAACCAAAATCTTAAAAGGAAAATTGATATTTTTTCTAAAAAGATTATTTCTTTGAAAGAAATGATGTTATTTTTGAAAAAGAGAAGGAAATGCATCTAAATGAGATTGAAAAACTTAAGAAACAATCTTTAGACATAAATGAAATTCTTGTCAAATTCACTAAGGGTAAAAAAGGTTTGGAACTTCTTCTTACATTAAAAAAATGTGTGTTTAATAAGAATGGCATTGGCTACAAGCACACCCTAAGCAAAAGCTCTACAAAAATGATTTTGTAAAGCTTTCTCTTAAAATTGAAATAAATGTCATATGCACATATTGCAACATTTATGGGCATTTAAACAATAGATGTCCAATCACGGTAAATGTGTTTGGTTATAACATGAAATGGGTTCTAAAAGAAACCAAGAAAATTTGGGTACTTAAAACCTCAAGTTAATTCTTCTTTATAGGTACTAAATAGCAAAAAGTGGTTTTTCGATAGTGGTTGTTTGATAAGTGATTAGTTTACTCACTTATCTTTTTACTTTTTGACTTAAATATATGCAGTACTCCTCAAGCAGTGTGTTGTTTTGATGAAATTTGTTGTTTTTATGTAGAAATAAAGAAAATAGCAATTAAGATGATAAGTAGCACAAAAATGAGGTAAAAATATTAAGTCATAAAAAATATAAGGACCAAAATGTAAGGAAATTAAGGACCTAAATGCAAGAAATAAAGACTGAAGGGACTAAATGTAATATTAAAAAAAATAGGGACTTAATTAAAAAAGAACTAAAGAACTCAATTGATATTGCACTTAATTGATACATGGTGCGCCTGTGCCCTTCTTGGCGTGTGCCCATTGGTAGAAAGTATGGTTGATTTTCATTCGAACATAGAAACAAGGGTGCAGTCCGTGCTGTAACTGGTTGATTTTCAGTCAATTTAGCTCTTACATTAACTTTTTTTTTTTATGGCTTGATTAGGGGTTCCTAGGTTTCCTTATTTTTGGGCATTAGCCACCAGTATAAAAAGAACCATCCAAGAATAGAAAAGGAGAGATATTTGGCTAGGGAGAGAGAAGGCTTTTAGAGAGAGAGAGAAAGAAGAATCAATCAACCTTGAAGCTCGTTTGGAAGAAGATTGAAGATTGATTGTGCAAGCTCTCCATTACTAGTTTATTTTCTTAAACCCTCAATTTTATTTTGGAATTCATTTTAATTTTAATTTCATTATGTATTAGTGGTTGATTGTTGATATGTCAAACTAAATTTTTCATGTTCTAGGATTTTGGTGTAGCCTAATTTAATTATGTTTTGACTAATTAAGGAATTTGCTATTGTTATTAATTTTTAATCACTTGAGTTTTCTTGCGCTCATTGCTAATGATTTATTACATAATAAATTATTAGAGTGAACATGAATGAAATGGTACCAGGGATAATCTAAATTGTTCATGGGATTTGAAAATTTTAATTTAGTTTTGTTAGAGTTCAGGAGAATATCAACGACTAGATAATTATATTGACACTTGGGAGTTAATAAACTGAGAGGTAAGTTAATTACTAAGAGTTAATAACAAGTTGGATTTTAAAGTCGTATAGTTAATTCAATTAGATAGGGATATTGATTGGTTTAGCTAAATGTAAATTCAGTTCGACACTTGGGAGAAGGAACAAAGTTACTTAGAACCTGTGATTAAGGTATTACAAATAAAAACTTAGGAAATTTCGAATTAAGAGAGATATGGTAAGAGTTAGGTGAAATCAAAATCTTAGGTTCATTGTCATATCAATTTTTACACACATTCTCTCTCTATTAGTTTGAGTTATTAATATTTTATTTTTGTTAATTAATTAATTAATATTTTATTTTTGTGTAAAGTTTCCTCATATATTCTTGCCCTTACAACTTTTAAGTGCCTAGATAAAGTTGACCTACCATAGTCGTAATACTTAGTTAAAAAAAATTTAAAACTTAGTCCTCTTGGGTACGACAACTCTTCTTTATTACTTACTACTTGTACGATCCCGTACACTTGCGTGCACATGTATCATTGTTCAAGGCATATGACCTAGTGACATCTCTCTGTTTTCAAGCTTTATTAAGAAGAAAGATGGAAGGCATGTCATATTTGGGGACAACACTAAAGGGAAAATCATCGGCTCCGACAATATAGGTAACAATGATACCATTTTGATTGAAAATGTTTTATAAGTTAGTAATTTAAAGCATAATCTTCTTAAAGTAAGCCAATTGTGTGATAAATGGTACAAAATTGTCTTTGAACCCATATCTTGCATAATTAGAAGTTTGTGTGATAATAATATTGTGTTTGTGGGTATTAGATGTGGGATTATATACACCATTGAAGTTGATTCTGCTTTGAATGGTGATAATTGTTTTTCCACATTACATGAAAGTAGTTGGCTGTGGCATAGAAGGTTAGGTCATGTGAGCATAGATTTTATTTCAAAAATTGTCAAAAGGGATCTTGTGAAAGGCCTTCCAAAAAATGATTTTGTGAAAGACAAAATTTGGTATGCATGCCAACTTGGAATTTCTTTAACTCAAAAATGCATATTTCAACTTCAAAACCATTAGAACTTCTCCACATGGACTTATTTAGACCATCAAGAACTGCAAGTCTTGGTGGTAAATATTATGCTTTTGTTATTGTGGATGATTTTTCAAGGTTCATGATTTTGATTTTAGCAACAAAAGATAAGGTTATTATGCTTTTGCCAAATTTGCTAAAAGAGTGCAAAATGAGAAAAACACCACAATCGTATGCATTTGTAGTGATCATGGTGGTGAATTTAAGAACCTTATTTCTGAAAAGTCTTGTAATGAGCATGGCATTGCACATCAATTTTCATCTCTTAGAACTCTTAAAAAAATGGTGTTGTTGAGAGAAAGAATAGGTCAATTTAAGAGACTGGTTAGGACTGTGTTGCATGAAAACTTTTTGCCCTAATATTTTTGGGCTGAAGTCATTAACACTACTTGCTTTGTATTAAATCAAGTGTTAATTAAACCTACTATTAACAATAACCCCAATGAGTTTGATTCACCAAGGATAACTTGGGTAAATTTGATTCAAAATTGGATGTTGGGATGTTCCTTGGTTATTCTTTGACTAGCAAAGCATATGGAGTGTTCAATAAATGCACATTAGTTGTTGAGGAACCCATGCATATTATCTTTGATGAATCTAACCCTTTTTCTATAGAGAAATTGTTTATGATGATGATCTTGATAAGGAAATGAAAAACTTAGAAATTGAGTCCAACAAAGTCATGCCTAAAGAATCCATATGGCAAGGAGAGAAAGTTGAACAACATAAGGAGAAAATTACTAGAAATGAACAAATTGATGCTTAATCACTCCCCAATTAGTAGAGGTTTGCAAAATCTCATCTACATGATTTAATTATTGGTGATCCATCTCATAGCATTAAGACTAGAGCATCAATTAGGAATATTTGTAACAATCTTGCATTCATATCTCAAATTGAGCCTAAAACTTTTCTTGAAGCCGAAAAAGATAAAAATTAGAAAATGGTCATGCAAGAAGAGTTAAATCAGTTTGAGAGAAATAAAGTATGGGAATTAGCTCTAGACCGGAACAATAATTCATTATTGGAACTAAATGGGTATTTAGAAACAAGATGGATAAATCCGATGTAGTTTTTAGGAACAAGGCTAGATTAGTGGCCAAAGGGTATAACCAAGAAAAAGCGATTGATTTTGATGAGACATTTGCACTCATAGCTAGACTAGAGTCTATTATGATGTTTCTTGCTTTTACATGTTACAAAGAATTCATTTTATTTCAAATGGATTTTAAAAGTACTTTTTTAAATGGATACATTGTGGAAGAGTTTTATGTTGAACAACCACCCGGCTTTTGAAAATGAAAACTTTCCAAACAATGTGTATAAATTAACTAAAGCTTTATACGGTTTAAAACAAGCTCCTCGAGCTTTGTATGAAAAGCTTACTAATTGTTTTTTAGAAAATGGTTTTAGCATGGGTAAGGTAGATAACACATTGTTCATTAAGCATAAAGGTCATGATTTGCTTATAGTTCCAATCTATGTTGATGATATTATATTTGGTGCCACTAGTAATTCCTTATATGAAGAGTTTTTAATTTACATGAGAAAGGAGTTTGAAATGAGCATGATGGGAGAATTTAAGTTCTTCCTCGGGCTTCAAATCAAGCAACTCAAAGAGGAAAAATTCATCAACCAATCCAAGTATATCAAAGACTTACGCAGTTGATTTGGAATAAAGTTTTCGAAGAATGCATTAACTCCAATGAGTTCGACAGTCAAGCTTGATAAAGACGAAACAGGAACCGATGTGGAGATAAAGAAATATCGATGTATGATTGGATCCATATTGTATTTGACTGCTAGTAGGCCAGATATCATGTTTAGTGTATGCTTATGTGCATGTTTTCAATCATGTCCCAAGGAGTCTCATTTAACAGCGATTAAGCGCATTTTCAAATACTTGCATGGCATAATAGATTTAGGCCTATGGTATCCTAGAGGCATGGACTTTAAATTGATTAATTATTCCGATGTAGACTTTGCTGGAATAAAGTATAGAAAGAGCACTAGTGGCACATGCCAACTTTTAGGAAACTTATTATTCTCATAGTTTAGCAAAAAAAAAAAACTTTGTTGCTATTTCCACTGTCGAGGCGAAATACATTATTGTCAATAGTTGTTGTGCACAAACAATATGGATGCAACACACACTTAGAGACTATGGCATTGTTCTAAATCATTCCCCTATCATGTGTGATAACACGAATACTATAAATCTATCTAAAACTCCCGTTTGCCACTCACAAGCTAAGCACATTGAGATTAGGCACAATTTTCTTAAAGACCATGTTAAAAAATGGAATATCTCCACGGAAATTGATTCCGTGGAGAAACAACTTCCTGATATATTCACAAAACCCCTTGGAGAAGATAGATTCACTACCATTAGGCATGAACTTGGGATATTGAAAATCATACTAAGGCATTTATTCGGTGATATGGGTGGCCTTGAACTCTTGAGTGTTTCTCATGACAATTGAATACTCAATTTTATACATGCAAATTTGGATGATGTTGCTAAATTCGTTATACACTCTAATGTTTACTTGTAACATCCAAAAGAGCGTTTTTGTGTGAGTGTGAGAGAAAACATGCTTGTTTATAAAGATTTGAATAATATCTATAAATCTATTTATTTGTAAAGGTTGGAGAGACATCTGTAGAGTACTATTGTGTAAGGTTTGAGTGGCATTTGTTGAGTTCGCTTGGTGTAATTATTTTTCAATAGAACCAATAACTTAATCACTTAATTCAATTTGATTTCAATAGAGCCAATAACTTAATTCAATTTGATTTTAGTTAATCAATAACTTATCATTAATTCAATTGAAATTTGATCAAATAATTCAATTTGATTTCAATTGAAACAATAACTGAATCACTTAATTAAATGAATAACTTAATAATTAATTCAATTGAAATTTGAATTGATCAATTATTAAAAAATTAATTCAATTTGATTTCAATTGAATCAATAACTTAATCAATAAATTCAATTTGATTTCAACTGAATCATTAACTCAATCAATTAATTAAATTTGATTTCAACGAAATCATTCACTTAATCAATTAATTCAATTTGACTTCAATTGAGTCAATAACCTGGTCAACTAATTCATTTTGATAAATTGAATTAATTTGATTATTCAATTTCATTGGTTGAATTAACTTTATTAACTGAATTCACTCGCTTAATCAATTATTTTCATTAAATGGATTAATTTCATGTCTTACTAAATTGTAATTTGATTACTAGAATTATATTCACGTTTTATTTTTATAGCTTGCCTTAATTTGATACATCAAATTAATTTGTTGTTCCAGTTTAAGGACTTAGTTTGACAAATTAAAAATTAATTTGTTGATTCAATAGGACGACTTAATTTGATTGAAATATGTTAATTCGATTAATCAATTTCATTTGCGTTCATTTTTTGACTTAGAGCCTATTTATTTTCTTTGACTTAAGTCTGAATACTTTTATTCAGATATTTAAAAATTGTCTATTTTTTAACTTATATCTGAAAAATTATTAAAAATATCTAAATGTAATTAAGTTAAAAATTTTAACTTAAATCTGAATACTTAAATGTTTGATTTTATTTGACAATAATATACTTAATTTATTACTTAACATTTACATATATGTCAATAACTTAATATATTAGTTTCATAGTTTGAGGATATATATGTCAACATACTAGTTTCAGATTTTTTATTTTTATAAAAAAAAACTTCATATTTATATTTAGATATTTAAGACAAAAAAACAAACATATCAATCAGATTCAGATTTCAATCATATTTAAATTTCAGTTATATTCATATTTCAGACAAAAAGAATAAACACTACTTTAATTTAATTAATTTGTTGAATCAATTCAAAGATTCAATATAATAAAAAAGTTAATTTTATTATTTAATTTAATGACCTAATTTGATTAGTTATGGTAAATTGATTTTGGTTTTCGGTTGACTTATAATATTAACATGTGAAATAATGACATAATTATGGAAAACATTAAACTAAAACAAATAATAGAGAAAAATAACAAACAAGTGCAATGAAAATAAATGCATGAAAGTATTTACATGAACATACAAATAGGGGTGGGCAAAAAGATTCAAAAATCGAAAATTGAACCCGCTTGGACTATAACTGAGAGGTTTAGTCTAGTTTTAGTACCACTTTTTAGGAGACCAAATTTATCGGTTCAATTTGGATATGAATGCTAAAAATCTGGAATGGATCAGAAATAATGTCATTTTAGGCCACTAACAAAACACTTCTGAAAATTCTCTGTAAGATGGTACATAAATATGGTGCCTATTGGAGTGCACACTTGAACGAAGCATTATGGGCTTACAGAACAACGCCTAGGACAACCATCAGATTTTCTTTGTTCACACTAGTGTACGGTACAGAGGCAATAATGCCAATTGAACTCAATATCCCAATTGCTAAGACGATTCTTACATATGAAAACCCTCTTACTTTTTCTCTTCTAACACAACTTAAGGCGATAGACGAGAAATGGGTGGATGCATAAAAGGACATGAATTCCTACCATCAGAGGATAGGTAGTAGCCTACAATAAAGTCATACAAAGCTGTGACCTTGATCCTAGTAATATGGTTTTGAAAGTGGCCAACCTCATCAAGAAGAAGTTGGCTTCCCCAATCAAATTCTCCCATAATGGGAAGACTTATATGTCATCAAAGAGGCATATGCAAGTGGTTATTAATTATCGCCTTATTATAACTAACATGTAAGACCTACTGATCCCATCAATGAGAAATGGCTAGGCTTGGCAAAAATTAGGGTTCCAGCCGAGTTTTCAAAAATCAAGCTTAAACTCAAGTTTATTTTTCAAGAATTTGACTCGACCTGGGCCCGGGTGTAATAAAACCATATCGAGTTAAAAAATTGGGCTTCAAAAGCTTGAAAAATTAAAAATAATTTTATTAATTTTTTGTTTACGAGTCGAATTTTGACTTGACTCGGTCTGATCCGGGTTTTGACCCAACCAGGTCTAATCCAGCTTAAAATTACTTGAAGTCTGGATGACCCGAAATTGACCCGAATCTGAACCTGAACTCGAACCCAACCCGAAATGGGTTATAATGCAAAAAACTCTAACCTTTTGTTCCTTAGCAAGTTTGTGATGAGAATTTCTCTTTAAAGGAGCAAGTGGGGATGGTTTTGAAGAGCATTGTTGCGTTTGGGGGAATCTGATTCTAGGAAAGCAATTTTTACAAGAGCTTTGAATTTTCCAATGGAAGCAGATAGAGAAGTAGATAACATATTTCTACTCCTACGAATTTGAGGAGAACTTTCAAAACCAAAAGAAATAATTGGGACCTTTGCAGCAAAATAGGAGAGGTCATTAATATAGCTTCCAACTCAATGGTGAAATTAGAATTAATATTTGTGGGGGCCAAAATGTAAGTATTCAAATTTCAAAATTATTTTAATGGCCCCTACAAGAAAGATAAAAATTTCAAAGGATTAAATTGATGATTTTATCTAAAATTTTCAAAATTATTTTAATGGCCCCTACAGGCCCTAACGTGCCTCCGCCACTGTTCCAACTCTTCAGGTGCTCTTTGTGCAATATTTCCTACTATAAGGTGATGAGTAGTCTAGATTTTGGTATAGAGCAGCTTTTGTTTCGTCGTATTCCAAATGGTTGAGGCAAAACTAAACTTCAAATGATTATGCGAAATTCGTAAAATGGTCAATTGCTTTCTCGAGATAAAAAGCTGATGACTTTGACTGAGTAGTATAATATCTAGCCCGAATTACTTCAAAACTCAATGTGGTTGATGGAATAAAACAAACGTAGCACTGTGGACATTCACATAGGGTAATTAGCTTGGCCATTATCTAACAAAATAGGCATTATACCGCAAATGCCCCTTTTTTGATTGCATACGAGCTTTTTGTTGGGAAGCTCAATAATATTCTAGATGAATGACTTGCTTTCTTATTGAACAAACTTGGCTTTATATAGCCTTACAGAACTAACAGAAAAACTAAAAGAATGATCACATTTAGCATTACTGTTTGCTAACGTGGTTAGTGTAGATTGAGCACTAATAATCCTAACTAACCCTAAAGACTAGGGATTTATTAAACAGAAGTAAAGACTTGAGTAACCATGTCTTAGTAAGCACCTAAAAATAAGCAACAATTAACCTTTCAATCCCTCCCTTAAACTAACTGTGATAGACAATTAGTTTAACTCAACTGCCTTGCAGATCCCCATTTGACTTCTAAGCTTCTGGAAAGCATCCAACTTCAACGACTTTGTCATTGATAAGTGCGTAGAATACGCATTTATCGGGTATTTCGAGACTTGAATTATTTTGTAGATCCTCAAGTTTAGTTAATATTTGATGAATTTTAATGTTTTACATAGAAAAGATAGCAAACAAACATTGAAGAAGAAATCGGCTCGAGAAAGCGACGTCGAAAAAGTTGCAAAGAAAACAGGCACTAAAATGCAAAGCTAAAGGGACCAAATTGTAAAGAAATCAAAGCTAGAGGGGATGGCGCGCTAGCGCCATGCCCACATTCCAATCTTATTTTGGCCGTGAGGATGGCGCGGCAGCGCCACGGAGGTTCGCGGCTGTGCCACCAATTCTGTCCCATGGCACCCCAGCACGATTTTGGGCGCTCCACCACCACCTAGACGTGTTTGGACAATTTTTGGCAGTAAGATCATCACTTAATGCCTGGTTTGAGTATCTTTTAGGTTTATATTATTTTAGGGTGATAGCCACTAGGGGAGGTAAACTAGAATAGGAATTTAGAGATTTTGAGTGAGAAGGAGGAAGAATAACTTCAGAGCCTAGAGAGAGAAGTGAAGTGATTGAAGTTAGAGCCCTTGGAAGAGGACTTGAAGGAGGATCATTGAAGCTTGGATTTCTAGTATAGTTTTCTTAAACTCTTTAACTCTCAATTTGTATTTCATTTGAACTTTAATTGTTGAACTTATGATTATGGAATACATGTTGATTGTTATGTTGTTATTTGTGATGGTTGGCTAGTTTTCTTAATCTAGGGTCTTGAAGGATCTTGTCTAAACTATGTTTTAATTAATTAGCATGTGATTAATGTTATTATGATTTGATTCACTTGTGTTTATCTTGCTTAATGTTCTGATTTGTTAATTAATTAATTAATTGGTTAAATTGAACATGGATGAATTAAGTCTTAGGAAAGTTTAATTTGTTTGTCGGACTAAGTAAACACAATCTAGATAGTTGTGACACCGGGAGGTAATCGACTTCTAGATAATCAAATTAATGATTAGAATTTTAATAAACCGGGAGGTGAATTGGGTTCTAAGCGTTAAATAACAAGTAATGCATAATGAGGGTATAGTTATTCGGGTTAGATAGGGATATCAACTTGAATCATTGTGTGTAAAACCTTAACTTACGCTCAGGAAAGGTGTTAAGATTGACTTAAATCTTGTGATTAGTGAATTAGACCCAAATGCATTAATAATGGCTAATTAGGAGAAACAAGTGATTGACAAGTAAAATCAAGACCCTAGGTAATTCATCTTTGCATACTTCATCTTTTATAAATTCTTAAACTCAATTTCTATTCTACATTAGTTAATATTTGTGTTTTACTTTATTTTCCGTTACAATTTATCAATTTAATTTGCTTAGATAAAATTGGCATTTCAAACTATAATACTTAGTAGTTAATTTGAATCTCAATCCTCGTGGGACGATATCTTTTCTTATCACTTTATTACTTGATGTGACCCGTGCACTTGCGGTTAGCATAGTCGCGATTAGTCATCATGTTTGCAGTCTGCTCCTCTATTCCATAATGCAATAACTCAATGGTTCTATCCTTAGTAGGCTCTCTTAAGAAATGGAAATGTACATCAATATGTTTGCTCCTCCCATGCATGACAGGATTATTTGACAATTTGATGGTGGAGCTGTTGTCGCACATGATTGTAGTACCCTTCCTTTGAGCATGTCCCAGGTGCTCCAAAACTCTTCTCATCCATACTGCTTGACTTGCACACCCAGCTGCTGCCACAAACTCTGCCTCCGTGGTTAACAATGTGACAATTGGTTGTTTCTTTGAAAGCCAAGATACTGCTCCAGAACTTAAAAGAAAAACATAACCAGAAGTGCTTTTTTGATCATCTAAGTCACCAGCATAGTCACTGTCTGTGTAGGCAATCAAGTCATCTGAACTCCCTTTCTTGTACATGATTCTATAATCAAAAGTACCCTTCAAGTACCTTAATATCCTTTTGGCAGCTTGTAAATGAATCTCTGTAGGCTTAGCCATGTACCTGCTGATTAAGCTTACATTGTACATTATGTCAGGACGAGTTGTCATAAGATACATGAGACTTCTTATAGTTTGCTTGTAATATAATTCATCAATGACAACTCCATCTTCATCCTTGCTTAGCTTACAACCTGGAACAATTGGACTGTTAACTACATGACTATTCAGCATTCCAAATCTCTCTAAAACCTCCAATGCATATTATCTTTGACAGATGAAGATACCATTAGGTTGTTGCGATACTTCAATCCCAAGAAAGAAATTCATTTTGCCCAGATCCGTCATCTCAAAAGCTTGCATCATTGAACACTTGAAACTACTCATCATCTCTTCATCATCACCAATATAGATTAGATCATCAACATAAACACTTATAATAAGTATTTTACCTTCGTTGCTCCATTTTGTGAAAAGAGTCTGCTCATTTGGACATCTTTCAAAACCCTCATTGAAAAAGTAAGTTTTGATACAACTGAACCAAGCTCGTGGAGCTTGCTTTCAGCTGTATAGAGCCTTGTGTAGCTTGTAGACCTTGTCCTCACTTCCTTTAACCTTATAACCCCTTGGCTGTTCAACGTACACATCTTCATTAAGTTCACCATAAAGGGAGGCTGATTTCACGTCTAATTGGAATATTTTCCAGTCTCTTTGAGCTGCAAGAGCCACCACCATCCTCACTGTTTCCATTCTCGCTATTGTAGCATAGACTCGGTGTAGTCTATTCCATGTTTCTGTGTGTCCTTTAGCCACCAAGCGTGCTTTGTGCTTCTCAAGCTCTCCATGCTCATTATACTTAGTTTTATAGATCCATTTCACCCCTACTTTCTTGGCTACACTAGGCAATGTAACCAAAGTCCATGTTTTGTTTTTCTCGATAGACTTGATTTCGCTATCCATGGCCAATCTCCAACTTGCATTCTTCACTGCGTCTTCATAGTACAATGGATCACTCCACATCATTAGCACCATATTACTTCCATCTTCAGATAACCCGAGGCATTCCCTACTAACATAATCCTTTATCCATATTGGACGATCTCTCACTCTCTTACCAATACTACATTCACTGTCTTCACTATTATTTTCAACTCCAACAATGTTTTCACCTCCCTTACCATTACTATCACCTACGTCTGCTATACCATCATCATCTCCCTACTCTAAATCTACCGAAATCTGCTCTTCAAGACTCACAACCCAGTCCCACTGTTTATCTTTTTCAAATATCACATCCCTACTCACCACTACCTTTTTAGTAATAGGATTATACAATCTATAGCCCTTAGATTCCTCATTAACACCCAAAAATACACAAATAGAGCTTTGGTTGTCAAGTTTAATTCTTTGTACCTTTAGCACATGAACATGTGCTATGCAACCAAAGACCCGAAAATGATCAACCTAGGGCTTCCTTCCACTCCACGCTTCTTCTGGGGTAATGTTTTTAACTGCCAACATTGGATATTTGTTCAACACATAATTGCTCTAATTGACCGCCTTCACCCAAAATGGTTTTGGGATTCCTTTCTCTAAGAGCATTGCACAAACCTTATTCATTACGGTTCTATTCTTCTGTTTAGCCACGCTGTTTTGTTGAGGGGTGTAGGCAGTTGTTAGCTGCCATTTAATGCCATTCTCCATACAGAAGCTATTAAATTCAACAGAGGTGAACTCGTCTCCTCTTTCTGTACACAGACACTTGATATGGAAACTTGTCTCATTCTCCACCATCTTCTTAAAGCATTTGAAATAACTTAACGCTTCTAAATTTTCACTCAAAAAATATATCCATGACTTTCTACTATAGTCATCTATAAAACACACATAGTACCTTTTTTTGCTGTTGGACATAGGAGTGATCGGTCTACAGATGTCTGCATGGATGAGACCCAATATCTTATTTGCTCTCCAAGAATTTTTTTTTAGGTATAAGATCACGATGATGCTTGCCAATAATGCAATTTGGGCACAACTCATCTGAGGCAGTAAACTCAGGAAGGCCACACACCATTTTTTTGCTCTACAAAGTTCTCAAACCCTTATAGCTTAGATGTCCATATCTCCGATGCCAAAGCTGAGACAAATTCTGTGAGCTTGTGTGAAGACACTCTTCATGCTGTTGCTGAGACATCACTTGTGATTGAGCAAACAAAATAAACATCCTATTTGTTCTCATATTGGTCTCAATAACTAGGCCTTTGTAAGGATGAAAGATTTTGCATACTCCCCCCTTAATCAAAATTGCCAAACTTCTCTCTCGAAGCTGCCTTATGCTCAGGAGATTATTTTTTTAACTCTGGAACATAGAACACTTCAGTAATAACGTGATTAACACCGTTAATCATAAGCTTTATGTCACCTTTTCCTGCCACCTCCATCCTGGTGTTGTTGCCGAGCTTTACTGAATACTTGAAGCTCTCATCTAGTTTTGAGAACATTGGTCGATCCCCACACATGTGATCGGAACATCCTGAGTCAAGAAACCAAGCATATTTTCTTTTGGTCTCATGTAGCTCTATATATGACATCAATAACATCTCATCCTCTTCTTCAAGCTCAACGTAGTTTGCTTGCTTATTCCAACTCGGACATTCATATTGAAAGTGCCCGAGTTGATGGCATTTGAAATACTCTACCGTGGCCTTTGTAAAAACTTGTTGGCTCTGCCTCTTCCTCTACCCCTAAAACTACTTCCTCCTCGACCTTTGCCACTATACCTCTCTTCATATGTAACTTTAAGAGCTTGCTCTTCATTGCTGTGTCTGTTGACTTTTTGCTCATGAACTATTAATGAACTCTGTAATTCATCTATAGATATTGCATCAATATTTTTGGACTCTTCAATAGCACAGACAACATAATTAAATTTATTTTTCAAAGACCTCAAAATCTTTCAACCACAGTCACATCAGTCATCACTTCTTCATACACACGCATCTTATTTGCTATTGAAATAACCCTAGAAAAGTAAACAGTAATAGTTTCACCTGATTTCATCTATAAGGTTTCAAAATCTCTTCGCAGCCTTTAAAGAGTCGATCTCTTCACTCTTGTATTCCCTCCGTACTTCCTCTTCATAGCATCCCAAATGTCCTTCGTAATGTCCTTCTTCAAGATGGTCTCCATGATTGACCTATCTATTGCTTGAAATAGATAATTCTTGACCCTCAAATCTTTTAATTGCAATGCGTCATAACTAGTCTACTGCGCCTCTGTCAATATTGTTGTTGCTGGTAGCACACACCCTATCTCCACAAGATCCCAATATTATTTGGATCTTAAGAAGTTTTCCATTAACATGCTCCAGTGGTCATAATGACCATTGAAAATTGGGATTGCAGGCTGTGCGAATTTTGCTTCGTCTGATATCTCTCTTTGTTTTAGAGGTCACTTAAAGCTACTGCTTTGTTTTTCTTCAGGCCCAGAGGAAGCTCTAATACCAAAATGTTGGGAAGCTCAATAATATTCTGGATGAATGACCTGCTTTCTTATTAAACAAACTTGTGTTTATATAGCCTTACAGAACTAACAGAAAGGCTAAAAGAATGATCACGCTTAGCATTATATTTGCTAACATGGTTAGTGTAGATTGAGCACTAATAATCCTAACTAACCCTAAAGACTAGGTATTTATTAAAAGAAGTAAAGACTTGAGTAACCATGTCTCAGTAAGCACCTAAAAATAAGCAACAATTAATCTTTCACTTTTACAAGGCCTTCGAAATAAGAGATCTCAATAAATTTAGGGAAATAGAACGAATCATATAAATTTCGGTATCAAAGGAACGAAAAAGCAATCTTCATCGTCCATGCGATCTAACAAGTCATCGCACACATAGAGGCGACTTTAGAGGTAGAATACCTTTTGAGAATGAGAGAGGCTAATGAAAAGTGTCTCACCTTAAGCAGAGGATATGTGTAATGTGAAAAATGTTTTGGCAAAAAGATTTGTAAGAAATAAGCATCAAAAAGAGAATTAACAATTTGAAAACCAAGTTATTCAACTTCATTAAGATTTATGAAATCAAGTTGATGGTAAAAGATGCCCTAATATAATGTAGCCAAAGGGAAGCAACGACCATCAGCCAAATGGACAGCCATTAGGAAAGTGTGCTTTTGAATTTTATTAAAAACTTATTTCTAAAGAAGAAACTATTCAACCATGAAGCAATCATGGCCGCTTGAGTGGTATCTTTCACCACGAATGAAAACTCTTATTGCTCAAATATGCAATCATGAGAGCATTCCCAACATGTTTTTCTGCAGTCGAAGGCTGAATACTCATAAGGTTTTCATCTCCTAGTATGGGTAAACCAAGGATAGCAGCTATATCTTTAAGAGTTAGCGTAAACACTCGCCACAGTGTTACAAAGGTCTAAGTGTCGATACTCGAATGACTTACAAGTTTGCGCAAGACCTATCTTTCCCCTTAGATAAAGTTTGAGAAGCAAAGATTGGGGCAAAATCTTGGCAAGAGAGAGGATATCTTAAGTGGCAGCATTCTTCAACCTTAGTTATGAGTTGATCTTAATCAAAATTATATGGGAACAAGCCTGAAATCATTAAGAGCAATACGAAATCTAGAAATGCCACTCAACCTAATGAAATGAATTTCATCAAAGATTGATTCAGATAAAGATTATTCTAAGATAGACTCTGCCTTGAAAGCTAATATACCCACGAATCCATCCTCTATGTAAAATAAGTGATCAAGAACACCAATAGTCAAACGAGTAGATGCCATAATACATTAAAACGACAAGAAAACAAGGGTAACATAAGATTCTCAAAAATAAAGAAAGCCAAGTGTTTTCAAAAGGAAAAATGAAATTGTAAACTATGCATAGTAAAATCATGAAAACACAAATTAGAGAAACAAAAGCGAATAAAATGTTACCTGAAGGAGAGAAACAAGAGCGATATTGAAGAAAAGAGACATAAAAACCTAGTATCAAACTTGAGAAAGTGAGGACTTAAGTACTAATGGAAATGAAAAAGACCATGCAATATTCTAAGAGAAAGCCAAGACAAGAAAATGGTGAAGTTCTTGAATGTTATGGAAGAAGCTCAAAAGGTACTTTTGGCATTTTATCAAAAAATTTATAATTATGAAAGTCAAAGGGTCAGCTCTATCCATTGGCAATTAAATTCAAAAGTATTTATAACATTAGCAAGGTAGTAACTCTGTCATTTTAGCTGTTAATAATTTTTAGAGTTATCTCATAACGACTAATATAAAATACAAAAAGAAAAGAAGTCATATCTAAAATGCCAAGAAGGTAAGTCATCACAGTAAGAGTTATGGTCACCCGAAATCTCCACATAAGTAGGGCAGTATACAACTCAGAATTAAGGGAGCTAATGTTATATGAAAATTGATCTTCGGCCCAAGTCAAAACTATGTCATTTTATTTAGGTAATATATAAAAAGTACAAGTTGATCCAAACTATTTTTTCAAGCTCAAATTGTGAGTTGTGGTGTGAAAGATAAAGACCTAAGTTTTGCCCAAACCAATATAATGACCTAGGGTTAACCCATTTGAGGGGTACTTAGGCCAAAGGATCTATTATATGATTACGTTAATGCATAAAGAATGTAAGAAACCCAAAACCTTAGAGTTTATTTAAAGCCTAAAACCTTAGAGTTTATTTAAAGCCTAAAACCTTATTTTAATTGATCTAGTGTCAATTAAAATAAGTATTTTATTACAATTAGAATTAGTTATAAAAGTATTTTATTACAACAATATGTCTTTGGATACCTCTTTTAATTAGAATTGAATTACAGTAATTTAACAGTTAGATGACTTGTCTTAAAAATATAAGTTGCATTAAACTAGGATTACATAGAGTTAATCGTATCACATTATGATTCTTCATCACACACTACAAAAGGTGACATGATTCCACTTTGAGGGGATCCAAAAATCATCATTATAGGTGGTAATCTTAAAGATCACAAAGGCTCAAATTGGCATCTTTGAGAATGTGTTCTCTTCTTTCCGACGTCATTAGTTTTTTGGTCATCTTTGTTGTCTAAGTTGACCTTGAAATATTACCCTAAGTGCCCTCTCATCTTGCTTGCATTTATAGATATTAATCTGGCCATCATTAAAACCAAAGACGCACTTTCTCGCCGCTTTAGAGTTAGCAGGTTGTAGACGGATGTATTGAATATCACCATGGGTTTCTTCAATATTAATATAGTTATAACCTACCTTTAAAACTATCATGTTCTTGTATATTGGTACTAGAACTAACTTGCTCCCACATACCACGAACTCACAATTTGGGCTTTATACTTTTGCTAAGTATTAAAGGTATAATAGCAATGATCGCGAATCTCTTTAGACAAACTAATCCAATCTCAAGAAGTTGCAATATCACGACTCTCAGGCTACTGGGTGAGATCCAAGGGATATGAAAGGCCTTATTTCTTGGAACTCAGAAGAGGTGCGAAAGCTTAATTTAAAACTAGAGCTCCAACAATATTGAAGCCCACTGAGAGTGATGTAAAGCCTATTCAAGCGATCAAGCAATCATGAGTAGATTGAGAAAATTTCCCTCGCAACAAATGGTATATACATCAAAATAATACATTTTAGTTGTTTTATTTTTCTAAAACAAACAACTTAATACTTATAATCATATTTTTTTAACAAATAAAAAATATACCATTTAGATTTAAATTTCAATTAAATTCATATTTTAGTCTCATTCAAACTTCATACAGAAAAAATATACTACTTTGATCTATTGCAAATATTTATAGAAGTTAACCTTCACATGCACACGAGAAGATTTGAAATTTGAACCCTAAAGGATGAAGTAGAGATGTGAGTACTACTAAATGTTCTTATTTATTTTGTTTATATAGAATATTTAATATACTTCAATTTTATTTACTTGTTTGTTTTAATTTAGCACTAAAAGGCTTGTAGTTACATTCCAATAAAATTAAGTTAAATTTTGTATTTAATGTTGAACATAAATATCTAAATAATTTCATGTAATTTAAAAATATCTGTTGATGCGGAAAAATATCAACCCAGATGAGGTAGTATGCCTTGCTAATCTAGTATCCGAGTTGAAGATGGATGCCCAATCAATAGTCTGAGCTCAGTCTTCCGCACTTGACTTGGCCTCGTCCTAACCTCGAGAAGGCTCCCAAGTTAAACTTTCACACTTTGTTGATCCCCAGGCCAAGTTGTCGTAAACCTTCCTAACCTCGTTGTCGCTACTGACCTCAGACAAGAACTTGGTGAAACTACCTACAGCAAAGAACACGATCAAAGGGGGGCACCGAAGGTTTTTCAGTGAGCCCACTCCGACGCTCAAGTTAGTACCTTGAGGGGGTGATTTTAGTAGCTCAAAATGGCTAATATTTGGAGTATT
This sequence comes from Melia azedarach, assembly GCA_028052125.1. Taxonomy (NCBI): domain Eukaryota; kingdom Viridiplantae; phylum Streptophyta; class Magnoliopsida; order Sapindales; family Meliaceae; genus Melia; species Melia azedarach. The sequence continues at coordinate 4,615,774 of CM051406.1, forward strand.
CATGTAGCAATAGGCAAGTCAAGCAAGTGGCACACAAAACATGTCACGCCCCGACTTTCAAAAGTCAAAGAGTGATCTATCAAACACATAACATATCAAGAAATACATTTCATTGTATAAGGAACTTCATCAAAATTCATTAATACAAAAATCTATTCAAATAGTCTTCACTGTCTAGCCTCCAAGCCATAATGTTTTTTAAGCTAAGAATAAAATACAAGCCAATATCCTAAACTTAGGGAACCAAGGGACAGTAAAAGCTTCGCCAAATCCACTACGCACACGATCATTTATCTGAGAATCACAATAAACAATAATGAGTATAAACTCAGTAAGCATACTAGTTTTTCATAGACAAAAATACATGCATATATATATATAATAATAAATATATAATGCATGAGATGAATATATAACATGACAATAACCATATTCATTCCAAAATACGTGATACAAAATCACATCAGACTTGTTCTCAACAATCATTCACTTTTAAACTTTCATTTACATTTAACTAGGAATATCTTTATTCAATTACTACTTAGTAGGACTTCACATATCACATATTGAGCCTGAGTCACCCGTCGATGACTTTCCGTATATGGGGTATCAGCAAGTGGGGCACAAAATTTTAAACATAATAAACACTCATGCCCGAAGGTAAGAGCCACACCCTCGCCCTGATCATCGGCGAGTCCTCCCACATGCACAAATTTGTCGACGCACAATTGCGAAGACTCACAAGTCCTAAGGGTACCCAAAGGTCTCTCCCATGTCATACGGAACACATAACACATATCAAATATACCAAACCCGAAAGAATGGCCACATATATCAAACGACTCCAAACACTTATAATGGCCTACTAAGAAAGTAATGAATTCGGATACCCTTAAAAATACGAAGTCTTAACTCACAAATATTTTTCTTACAAGACCACTTCCTCATTTCTCAAAATCATTTATGCATGTGTACATGGCAATGTCAATGCTTAATGACTCATGCACAACACATAAACACAAAGTTGTAAACAAATATTTTGGCATATAATCATAAGCAAATTGATGCTTGCATATTATACATAATTCCAAAACATTTGTAACATAGTCACACATAAGTATATTTGTTCATTGTGATCCCATTTAAAAAGTCTAGTATACTTACCTCTTGATGTTCCCAGCAAGATAATACAATCACATAAATCCTAAAATAAAAATTAATCTCATAAGTCATATTACACAAAATCAAACATATAATATTTTATCAAACAAACATCCTAATTCTGTCCTTAGGCCCATCAACGATTTTTCTTATATCCTAAATCATATGATTTCCTCATGAAATCAGAATATAGTCACAATGAAATATTATATAACCTCATATAAAAATATAGATCCTTAATTCAATTTGTAACTATTTGTTTTGTCACTTATAACACTTAGCCACTAGGCCCCAAAAACAGAGCACCACTGAGTATATCTAAGTATCTGATTTTTAATAAATCAAACACTTATCCAATGGTTATGAAACTTCCCAGAACTCATATAGACACATATTTAGTAGCATGATAAAATTTAGAAGACATAATTCATGTCCAAACCAATTTAAACAAGCTTTACTTTACACTCTGCATATTCTGTAAACTACACATTCTTAGTGATATAAACTATTTTGAAAATTCATAACATATTATATACATAGAATCAGGGCATGAAATTTTAATATGTTATAATAAACATAAGTAGAAATAGGTTTGTAAATTTTCGTAATTTTTGGAGACCATGTGGTTAACCCAAAAAATTTCGTAATTCATATATTCTGCAAATATCAACATTTTTCAGCATCTCAGGGTCAGATCGGAAAATTCATATAAAATCGAATATTCGATATTTTCTAATGAAATAAAATTTATCATGACCTTTTGATGCCTAATATTTCCAGTTAAATCCGTTTTCCAAAATAAGACATATAAAAATTTATAAAATTTTCGGATCAAGCTACTGTCCAAGGTCTAAATTTTGCAAAAGCTTCCTTTGACAACAATAATCATCTTCTACCAACTTCTTCACCAATTCCACCACAAAATCATATTCACAACCACAAATGATTCAAATCAATATATCCTCAACATATTTGTTGATGCGTGAAAATATCAACCCAGGTGAGGTGGTATTGCCTTGCTGATCTAATATCCGAGTTGAGGGTGGATGCCCAGTCAACAGTTCTGAGCTTAGTATTCCGCACCCGATTCAGTCTCTACCTAACCCCGGAAGCTCCCAAGCTGACCTATCACGCCAAGCTGATCCCGGGCCAAATCGTTTGAAACCTTCCTGAGCTCGCTCTCCTTGCTGACCTCGGACGTGAACTTGGTGAGGATGCCTGCAACAGAGAACACGGTCAAAAGGGGGGCGCCGGAGGTTATCCGGCGAGCCCACTCCGACGCTCAAGTCAGTATCTTGAGGGGGTGGTGTTATGGCTCGGTTTCGGTAGCTTGGAATAGCTAATATAAGGAGATGTATGTAGCTAGGAGCTAATGGACCAAATGACACACAAAATACATGTTGAAGGCAACAAATATGGCCTTTAGGGAAGTTGGAACAGTAAAACCGTCCTCAAGGGACAACCTTCAATGGGTGTTAAGGTTGTCTCCTTGTTGTTTAGAGAGAACAATAATGAGGAGGTCACTTGTGCTTGTGGTGTGTGTGAGTAAAGAATGAGTTCTAGCTTGAAGAAGAAGACCTTCTCTTACCTTAACATAAGTGTCTTTTATATTATACCTTTGTGGACACATGATTGGCCAAACAATGTTGCCCTAGTTCCTCCTTTCCTTCCTCTTCCCCAGCTTGAAACCTTAGCTCGGAGTCAAAACTAGGAATACTTGGTGAGCAGGGATTGGTCCCTTGGTGAGCAAGGATTGGTCCTTAAGACCTTATCCGAGATTACATGCCACATGGCACGATTTGATTCGAGGAGGGGATTACGTTATCCCTTGTGTACAGGTGGCGAATGCTCATTCGCCTCTACTTGTGGTCCCTCAAAGGTTGACCACGTCAGGTGGGGTCCCTTTTTCAGCTACCAAGGTGCTACACTGTCTCCTTGGTCAGCTTTCCGTTTTAGGCGATTTCAGGTGGTCCCCCCAGATGACCTAGGATCATAGGACACCTTTTTCACATTTTTGGGGGAACCAAATCCCTTCACTTTTGGGGCTGTTCCAGAGTGGGGTCCACTCGTTTTGCCCTATCTATGTGGACTTATTGGTTATAGACCACGTGGTACCCTTCATGTGAACACCCTTTATACTACCTGAGGTCAGATCCTGTCTCAGCTGGGATTCGAGGTGAGGTGGGTTTCAGCATGAACAGATCGTCTCATAGGTGTCGACTAGAGCGTCGTGGACTTACGTACCGCCACGTGTCTAGCCTATTTTTACCCCATAACAGAGGTCCCCCAGCTTTCAATGGCTAAGGAGATGGCGAAGGCGTTGGAAGCTTCTAAGAGTTCCTAGCCCACGTCGCATCATAATTCCTCCTCTTTGGTGGTCTTACCCTTGCCACCTTGGGGTGCATGCACACCTCGTCACCTCTTCAGAGTGATCCGAGATGGCTTATAATGTAAATTTATGGCGAGAATGTTTTCGAGCTCATGTCGTTCTTCCCTCCCCTTCATCTGGGTAGGGTTTGGCGAAATTTCTACTTTATCTTTGGGCGAAATTAAGGGATTATTCCCTTTTATTTGGAGACTGAACCGTGCTGAGCTAGGATTGACATGGGCGTAAATTCCCTCCTGACCTGGGAGGTCGTTCTTCCTCAGCTCGGATCAGTGTACTTAAAGTAATATTTGTGAGGCCATTACAATCTCATCTCATTGGGTTATCCTGCCTTTCTTTTATCAAGGTAGGCTTGAGATTAAGCTTGGCGAGATCCCTTATCTTGAGCTTGGCGAAACTCCATTATGATCAAGGATAATCCCTCTTAACTCTAGGATGATTCTTCTTCATTCCATTATGGCTATCTTGCTGGTGGTGTAGTGCACCAGCTTAGGTTGGCTCCTTTCTGCTGGAAAAAATAGTTTGATTCCCTACTAAGCAAGGGCCAAAGCGAGCTGAGTAAGGTCAGATTCTTAGATGGAAGCTTGATTAGCCTAGCATGTTTTTGGCAAGTAAGGCAGGTTTCCCAGGTGACCTTGGAGTCCCTGGTACGTGATCAGCTAGGAGTCATTCTTGACTATCCAACCTCTTTCTCATAAAGTATTTGGCAAAGCTGAGGCTGAATACAAGGCTAGCTAGCATGGCTTGAACAAGGTTGTCGTTCCTGATGATGATGTAGTCTCTCTTTGTGAAAATACCAAGCCTACTTGAGCTTGCTTCTACCCAGCTCAACTCGATGTCATGGAAGAGCTCAGCAGGGTTGTATACGCTGGGATGGACTCTATATGCAGTCTTCCAGCTTTAGTCAGCTCCTACTTCAAGTCGGAGGTAACCTTTCAGTTTTTTTTTTTCTTCTTTATTTCCTTCTTTATTTCCTTTTTCCTCAGGTCTTCTCACATGTTTCAAGTGATTCCTATGTAGAAATCTGCACTCTTATTTGTTGATGTCAAGAAGGCTAATAGCATGACTCGCTTAGGCTTTAGCGAGGCCTTAGACTTGGCATCCCAAGTACTGTTGATGTATATCCTTGCTTATGTGGGATACCAGGTTCTGACTCTTTCTTATATTCATGTTGAAGTTGTCAGCTGAGCTGAAAGAAACACAAGATGATGTAGATACTGTTAATGACTGGCTCAGCTAGCACTGAAAGTTATTCTTAGAAAGATGCTGCCTCCGTGCTGAGCAAGGGTCTATGTGCTTGATGTTCTGTCGAGCTTAGCTGGGATATACCAGCTTGATATCCCTTATGAGTTGTGATTAATATCCTTCTCTTATGGGGGGAGCAAATAATATCCAATCCAGCCTAGGTGGTGTCTTTCCCAAAAAATGCTTTATGAAACCAAAGCAATGATAAAACACACCTAGGCCTTTCTGGGAGCATATATAAGAAAATCGCAATCACATAAGACTTGGCGATAAATAATATGGCGATAGAATACCGAGATCAACATTGGGCTTGACCAATGTAACAAATAATACTTCCTCAGCTGGTTTACCAAGTAAGCTTGGACCTCAGATGAGCTTGGACTGGATAAGACCATCCTTACTAAGCTGGACAGACTCCAACTCTTCAACAAGTTTATCTCATTGTTCAAGTTTGGTATTCTAGGATCAAGGATGAATACTTGAAGGCACATCCTTACTGAGGTGGGATAACACCTTCTCACTATATGTTGATCCCTCTTGATAATTTCAATGCGGTCCCTCCCCGAAAACTTTATCTTCAAGTGGTATATGGAGAATAATCATTTTGCGGCTATTGTATCCCTGCTGATGTCGAACCCAGCTTGTCAAAAGCTTCCTTAAACAGGATGTCTAAAAAGATTCCTGCGTCAGGTAGAATTCCAAGTACATCCTTACTGACCACCTTCATGGAGGTGACTAAGGCGTCGTCATGCTAGTAGACCATATCTTGTATCTTTCTCGCTGAGCAAGATTTGAGTAGAGGTCATCTCGGATATCCTTTCTGAGGTTTGACTTCATGATTTCTGTGAGATAAAATGAGATCACAAAATTGTGTCTTCCTTGCTTTACTGGAGAGATCCCAGCTAAGGTTGGCCCCCAACTGATGGTGCAGACGAAGTCACCTAGGATCCCAGCTGACCTTTGTTATCTTTCTGGATATCTTCAGGTTGTCTTTCTTCTTGAATTTTCTTTTTCTTTAACCACAAGTACAAATTCCTCTGTAGATTCTTCATCCTACATGTGATTGCTGTCACATCCCGACTTGCGGAAGTCAAAGAGTGATCTATCAAACACATATCAAGAAATACAATTCACTAGGAAAATTCATCAATTATTTATTAACACAAAATCTATTCAAAAAGTCTTCATTGTCTAGTCTCCAAGCCATCATATTTAATAACTAAGAATAAAATACAAGCCAATGTCCTAAACTTAGGGAACCAAGGGACAGCAGAAGCTTCGCCAAATCCACTACGCACACGATCATTTATCTGGGAATCACAATAAACTATAATGAGTATAAACTCAGTAAGCATACTAGTTTTTCATAGACAAAAATACATGCATATATATATATATAATAATAAATATATAATGCATGAGATGAATATATAACATGACAATAACCATATTCATTCCAAAATACGTGATACAAAATCACATCAGACTTGTTCTCAACAATCATTCACTTTTAAACTTTCATTTACATTTAACTAGGAATATCTTTATTCAATTACTACTTAGTAGGACTTCACATATCACATATTGAGCCTGAGTCACCCGTCGATGACTTTCCGTATATGGGGTATCAGCAAGTGGGGCACAAAATTTTAAACATAATAAACACTCATGCCCGAAGGTAAGAGCCACACCCTCGCCCTGATCATCGGCGAGTCCTCCCACATGCACAAATCCGTCGACGCACAATTGCGAAGACTCACAAGTCCTAAGGGTACCCAAAGGTCTCTCCCATGTCATACGGTACACATAACACATATCAAATATACCAAACCCGAAGGAATGGCCACACATATCAAAAGGCTCCAAACACTTATAATTGCCTACTAAGAAAGTAATGAATTCGGATACCCTAAAAAAATACGAATTCTTAACTTTCACAAATATTTTTCTTACAAAACCACTTTCTCATTTCTCAAAATCATTTATGCATGTGTGTATGGCAATGTCAATGCTTAATGACTCATGCACAGCACATAAACACAAAGTTATAAACAAATATTTTGGCATATAATCATAAGCAAATTGATGCTTGCATATTAATACACAATTCCAAAACTTTTGTAACATAGTCACACATAAATGTATATATTCATTGTGATCCCATTTGAAAAGTCTAGTATACTTACCTTTTGATGTTCCCACCAAGATCACACAATCACATAAATCCTAAAATCAAAATTGATCTCATAAGCCATATTACACAAAATCCAACATATAACATTTCATCAAACAAACATACTAATTCTGTCCTTAGGCCCGTCAACGATTTTTCTTATATCCTAAATGATATCATTTCCTCATGAAATCAGAATATAGTCATAATGAAACATTATATAACCTCATATAAAAATATAGATCCTTAATTCAATTTGAAACTATTTGTTTTGTCATTTATAACACTTAGCAACTAGGCCCCAAAAACAGAGCATCACTGAGTATATCTAAGTATCTGATTTTTAATAAATTGAACACTTATCCAATGGCCATGAAACTTTCCAGAAATCATATAGACACATATTCAGTAGCATGATAAAATTTAGAAGACATAACTCATGTCCAAACCAATTTAAACAAGCTTTACTTTACACTCTGCAGATTCTGTAAACTGCACATTCTCAGTGATAGAAACTACTTTGAAAATTCATAACATATTATATACATAGAATCAGGGCATGAAATTTTAATATGATATAATAAACATAAGTAGAAATAGGTTTGTAAAATTTCGTAATTTTTGGATACCGTTTGGTTAACCCAGAAAATTATACAATTCATATAATCTGCAGAAATCAACATTTTTCAGCTTCTCAGGGTCAGATCGGAAAATTCATATAAAATCGAATATTCAACATTTTCAAATGAAATAAAATTTATCATGACCCTTTTTATGCCTAATATTTCCAGTTAAATCAGTTTTCCAAAATAAGACATATAAAATTTTATAAAATTTTCGGATCAAGCTACTGTTCAAGGTCTAAGTTCTGCAAAAGCTTCCTTTGACAACAACAATCATCTTCTACCAACTTCTTCACCAATTCCACCACCAAATCATATTCATAACCACAAATAATTCAAATCAATATATACTCAGCATATTCATGTAATCTTCATACAAAATATACTTCCAAAACACAATCTAATCATATATAACACAATAAATCTTAAAGAGGAGAGAAAATTACCTTAAATCTTCTTAATTTCTCCTTGAAAACTAAATTTTCTCTTCAAATTCTTCTCTCTCTCTCTCTCTCTCTTAAAACTGCAAAATGGTGTTTCTCTTTCTAAAACAAGAAATAGGATGTATTTATACTTAGGGTTAAAATGGTAATTTGGGCCTTACTAAGTACACCAACACTTACTACTAAATACACCCATGTATTAATACTCTAATTTTATATTTGGGCCTTTCTAAGTAAACTCTTATCTAATACTAAATACACTCATAAAATATTTCAAAAGAAATACCTTAAGTGTATTAAACTACTTACGTACAAACCAATAAAAACTAACGTGTATATATACAAAATACGTACCATTTGGGAGGTGTTACAATTTCTCCCCTCCTTAGAAGAATTTCGTCCTCGAAATTCATTTGCTTGTCACTCAAAGAGGTGAGGATACTTCATTTGCATTTCTTCCTCTCTTTCCCATGTAGCCTCCTCAATAGAATGATTTCGCCATAGAATTTTCACGAAAAGTATTTTCCTTGTACGCAGCACTTGCTCTTTCCGATCCAATATTTGAATAGGTGTCTCTTCATAGGTAAGATCCTCCCTGAGATGGAGCGGTTCAGATCTTATCACATGTTCTGAGCTAGGGATATACTTTCGTAGCATGGACACGTGAAAAACATTATGGACTCCAGATAATGATGGAGGAAGAGCAAGCTGATAAGCCACATCTCCTGCCCTCTCAAGTATCTCAAAAGGGCCAATAAACCTTGGACTCAATTTTCCTTTCTTGCCAAATCTCATGACTCCCTTTATTGGAGCAACTTTTAGGAATACTTTATCACCCACTGCAAACTCCAAGCTTTTTCTTCGATTATCGGCATAGCTCTTTTGTCTACTCTGAGCCATTTTCATTCTTTCTCTTATCTTTTCAATTACTTCACATGTTTGTTGGACAATCTCTGGTCCCAAAACTTTCCTTTCACCAACTTCATCCCAATGTACTGGAGATCTACATTTTCTTCCATAAAGAGCTTCGTAAGGAGCCATACCAATCGTAGATTGATAACTATTGTTGTATGCGAATTCTACTAGCGGCAAATGTGTGTCCCAACTACCATTGAAATCCATCACACAAGCTCGTAACATATCTTCAAGGATTTGGATGGTTCTTTCAGATTGCCCATCTGTTTGTGGGTGGAATGCAGTGCTGAAATTCAACTTAGTCCCCATGGCTTTGTGTAAACTCTTCCAAAATATTGAGGTGAATCGAGGATCTCTATCAGAAACAATAGAAACCGGTATACCATGTAACCTCACAATCTCATCCATATATAATTTTGCATACTTATCCATAGAATAAGTAGTATTCACCGGAATAAAATGTGTGGACTTTGTCAGCCTGTCAACAATCACCCAAACTGCATTATAACCTTTTTGTGTCTTTGGTAACCCCACAACAAAATCCATAGCTATACGTTCCCATTTCCATTCATGTACTAACAAAGGTTTCAACAATCCAGATGGTCTTTGATGTTCAGCCTTAATTTGTTGACATGTTAGACATTGCTCAATAAATTGTGCAATCTCTTTCTTCATATTAACCCACCAATAAATCACTCGAAGGTCTTGATACATCTTTGTACTACCAGGATGAATGGTATACAAAGAATTATGAGCCTCTGTTAAAATTTCATGCTTTATTTCCTTGTTGTTAGGAACACAAAGCCTACCTTCAAAGTGTAATACGCCGTTATCAGATACCACGAATCCAGGTCTTTTACCTGCCAAAACTTCTTCCATGATCTTTTTCAAAAATTCATCAGACTGTTGTGCCTTTTTAATCCTCTCGATCAAAGTAGACTGTATAGATAACTGTGCAACATAAGCCTTAATGTCACCCTTCACAACTTCGATGCCAAACTTATCAAAATCTAGTAGGATTTGCTTCTGAGTGGTCAAAAGCGTAGCCAGACTTCCTACAGATTTTCTACTTAAAGCATCTGCAACTACATTAGCTTTTCCAGGGTGGTAGTTGATCGTGCAATCATAATCCTTCACCAATTCAAGCCATCGGCGTTGTCTCATATTTAGCTCCTTTTGTGTGAAAAAGTATTTGAGACTTTTATGGTCGGTATAAATCTCACACTTCTCTCTATAAAGATAATGCCGCCAAATTTTAAGAGCAAATACCACAGCTGCTAACTCTAAGTCATGAGTTGGGTAGTTCTTCTCATAATTCTTTAATTGTTGAGAGGCGTAAGCTACAACTTTTCCATTTTGCATCAACACGCAACCGAGACCTTTAAGAGAAGCATCACTATAAATTACATATCCACCAGATCCCGTAGGAATTGTCAACACTGGGGCAGTCACCAATCGATGCTTAAGTTCTTGAAAGCTTTTCTCACACTCATCAGACCACTGAAATTTGACATTCTTCCTTGTTAGTTGTGTTAAAGGAGTAGCAATCCTAGAAAATCCCTCGACAAATCGCCTATAATATCCAGCCAACCCAAGAAAGCTACGAACTTCTCCAATGTTGGTCGGTCTAGGCCAATCCACAACTGCTTCTATTTTGCTTGGATCCAAAGAGATACCTTCGGAAGAAACAACATGTCCCAAGAATGCAATTCGATGAAGCCAAAATTCGCACTTCTTGAATTTTGCATAAAGTTGTTTTTCCCTCAAAACTTGTAATACCATCCTCAAATGATCCTCATGTTCTTCTTTACTCTTAGAATACACCAAAATATCATCTATGAACACGATCACAAATTTATCCAAATAGTCCTTGAACACGCGATTCATAAGGTCCATAAAAGCGGCAGGAGCATTTGTTAATCCAAATGGCATTACCACGAACTCATAATGTCCATATCTCGTTCGAAAAGCAGTTTTAGGAATGTCTTCTGTCTTGATCTTCAATTGATGCTATCCAGAACGAAGATCAATCTTTGAGAAAACCGAAGACCCTTGCAGCTGATCAAACAAATCATCGATTCTTGGAAGCGGATACTTATTCTTCACAGTTACTCGATTCAGCTCTCGATAATCAATACATAATCTCATCGTCCCATCCTTCTTTTTGACAAATAGCACAGGAGCACCCCACGATGAAACACTTGGGCGAATGAAACCCTTCTCGAGTAGTTCTTCCAGTTGTTTCTTGAGTTCCTTAAGTTCCAACGGTGCCATACGATATGGTGCCTTGGATATTGGTGCTGTTCCGGGAACAAGCTCTATGCTGAACTCGATCTCGCGACCAGGAGGGGTACCGGGTAAATCCTCAGGAAAAACATCAATAAACTCACTTACAACAGGAACATCTTGTAAGTTCACTTCTACCTTCTCAGTATCAATTACACTGGCCAAGAAACCCATACAACATTTCTTTAAACTTTTCCAAGCCTGTAAAGCTGAAATTACCCTCGGCATCACAAACAATTTAGTACCCACAAATTTGAATTCTGTCTCGCCAGGTGGTCGAAATATCACCTCTTTCTCGTAGCATTTTACACTAGCATGGTAGGTAGATAACCAATCCATACCCAAAATAACATCAAAGTCATGCATAGGCAAAAGTATTAAGTTTGCCACTAAAATCCTTTCGCCTATTCCAATCTTACATGATCGCAAAACTTCGTTAGCACACAATAAACTCCCTGAAGGGGTTCCCACACATAACTCATCATCCAACAAAGTAGGTGCAATACATAATCCTCTAGCAAATGCATACGACACAAATGAATGCGTAGAACCCGAATCAAAAAGAGCTAATGCGCTATGTCCAGATATACAAATTGTACCTGTCACAACAGAGGGAGAATCTTCTGCTTCTTGCCTGGTGAGAGCATACACCCTTGCTTGAACTATTTGATCTTTCCTTGGACCTCCTTGCACATTTTTCATCTCTGGACAATTTTGAATGAAATGCCCAGGCTTTCCACACTTGAAGCAAGCTCCAGTTTTCCTGTAGTATGTTCTACCATGATATCTTCCACAAGTTTCACAAAGTGGCAAGTCATGCTTCCCTGTCTTGTCATCTCTTTGCCTTTTCTTTCCCTTCCATTTGTCAGATCTTTTCATGTGAGGCTTAATCCATGTCTTTTTATTCTGGGAGTTTTGACCCACATCTTTAGGTTCTGATGCTGTAGCTTCCACTTCATCTTTTGCCAAAATCTGAGCCTTTTGAAGCACCGCGTTGTAAGTCTTCAATTCAAGTACAGAGATCAATTTCCTCAATTCTGGTTTAAGGCCCCTCTCAAAACGTCTAGCCTTACGTGCCTCAGTGTCTACTAAGTGTGGAGCGAACCTTGATAATTCTTCAAACTTTCTTTCATACTCTATCAGAGACTTGGAACCCTGGGTGAGTTGGATAAACTCTGCCTCTTTGTCATCTCTCAAAGATTGAGGGAAGTACTTTTCATCAAACAGCTCTTTAAACCTGTCCCATGTAACATTATATCCATCCATATCCTGAGCCCTGCTAGTCATCTCCCACCAATGGCTAGCACTTCCTTTAAGCATGTAAGTGGCACATGTGACCTTCTGTTGATCTGTGCAGTCTATCAAGCGGAAAATCTTTTCCAATTCTCGAACCCACTCTTCAGCAACCAATGGATTAATTGAGCCTTCAAAGAATGGTGGTTGCAGCTTCCTGAATTGTTCTACCACGTGCATGGTGTTAGAACTAGCACTCCCATTGGATGTTTGCGGTCTTTGCTCCATGGCATTTGTAATGGCTTGCACAAAATTATGAATAATGGTATTAGAGTCAACTTGGCCCACTCCTGCATTTTGAGTCACTGGCGCATCTTGATCTCTAGCCATATTTGTTGCATTTGCATTCGAGACACTTGTCGTCCTTGAATTTCTCGCCATTTCACTAATCCAACTCAAAAAATGGTTAGTAATATGTACTAAATATGTACACACAAAATATAAACATACAAAACCCTAAGGATTTGGCGTTGTACTTGGTTCCCTTGACTATTATAGCTAAATGTCTACAGAATCCTAAACCTTGGCTCTGATACCAAACTGTCACATCCCGACTTGCGGAAGTCAAAGAGTGATCTATCAAACACATATCAAGAAATACAATTCACTAGGAAAATTCATCAATTATTTATTAACACAAAATCTATTCAAAAAGTCTTCATTGTCTAGTCTCCAAGCCATCATATTTAATAAGCACTCAAGCATCATTTCATAAGAGAAGCAATTAAAGATGGAGAGATTCAGCTTGAGTTTTGTAGGTCAGAACAACAACTTGCTGACTTGTTTACAAAACCCCTACCAAAGGAAAAATTTCAGCTACTCAGAGAAGCAATTGGAGTTCAAGAGCAGCACATTAAAGGGGGAGAATGTTGATGTTAATGTGCAGAAAAATTTGGGTACTGTTCACGTAACTATTTATAGGGTACTGTTCACCCAGAAAAATATGATATATCTTGTGTTTTGTTAGCATTTTAACATGGTTACATCCCACCAATGAATGTGAGACACATGTAGGTCTCTTGTGAGAAGTATATAAAGTGTATTTGTGATGAAAAACCTAATTTTGGAGTGTGAAAATTAGCTTAGAAAAATTCTGCACTAATGCTTCTGAAAATTCTGTTTTTACTCTGTTCTTGCTTCTGATTTTGTGATATTCTGCTTTGTTTTGGTTGCTGCAACATCTCCTTCTTTGATTTACTTGTTTGGATGCTTAGTTGGAGATGTTATCAAGCTAAACTTGGTGGCATTTGCTGAAAATTCAGCCAACAAAGGCTCATTTACCTAATTAAGGAAAATCGAGACTATGAGGATTTGGCCCCACTCTAAATGACCAGATCTTCAGCCTCCAGGTCAGGGAAATGACGTCGCGAATCAATAAGAGGAATGACTTCAAGTATCTGACCCCAACTATCAGTGACTTGAGGGCTATAATTACTCCAACCATCTATAATGCCATTGAGAAGAAATCTTTTAAGGAAGTGCTTGACTTCTTTCATAAGTAAGCTTGTTAGGTATAATCTTAACCATTTCTTTTGCGGTTCTTGAGATTTATAGTCATGAGTGCTCCGAGCTACAGGGTAGGGCATCAGATCTAAGTGGTCGTTGCGGAGGATCACATCTTTGAGTCTCGCAATGACAGAGTCAATGAAAGGGTGGACAATGTTTATAGGATTCTATGCATCAGGGACCCATAGTACAACATTGACTATATTTATGAAGCTCTGGTCATACCTCTCCCCTCCCCCGAGGTGGAGCTACCTCAAACTGAAAGTCCTGAGGAAGACTATGAGGATCAAGTGATTGATCTGGCTTATTTAGAGTAGATGAAGTTTATTTTCATGTTTACAATACTTAAATCCTGAACTAACATTTTACCTAGAATAAGTTCTGAACCTTATTTTATTGCCCAGAATATTATAAGGAAATGAGTCTCTGGTATTATCTAGCTGTTGACGATCTATTTTAAGTAAAATGAACTTTTATCTACTCGTTCAGATTACCTAAGACTCGAGTTGAAATTTTACTTAGAATAAATTTTAAACTTTACTTCATTGCTCAATTCATTCTAAAATAATCATGTTAACCCTGACCTTGAGCTAGTATTTGAAGTAATTCTGACCCGGTCTAGGGATTTTCGAAATTCTTGACCAGGTTTGGTTTACATTAGATCTGTATTTTCTTGATCTTATGCTGCTCTGGTGTGGGTTTTGGTTTGACCCATGGCCTCCAGACTCGTTTCTTTGAAATTTAAAAATTTGATTTCTTTTGTTTACAACAGTTAGTTTTTATTGTTTCACTATAAATATGTTACACTCATTTGGAACTAGTTTTTGCATGTTTTAAAAAAATTAAAAACATATATTTATAAGTGCATTACAAAAAGTTTGAGATTTCATTTGTAATTCAAATATAAAATTTATTATACATTAACATTTACTTGTAACATCCAAAAGAGTGTTTTTGTGTGAGTGTGAGAGAAAACATGCTTGTTTATAAAGGTTTGAATAATATCTATAAATCTACTTATTTGTAAAGGTTGGAGAGACATCTGTAAAGTACTATTGTGTAAGGTTTGAGTGGCATTTGTTGAGTCCGCTTGGTGTAATTATTTTTCAATAGAACCAATAACTTAATCACTTAATTCAATTTGATTTCAATTGAGCCAATAACTTAATTCAATTTGATTTTAGTTAATCAATAACTTATCATTAATTCAATTGAAATTTGATCAAATAATTCAATTTGATTTCAATTGAAACAACAACTGAATCACTTAATTCAATTAATTAAATGAATCACTTAATTCAATTAATTAAATGAATAACTTAATAATTAAGTCAAATGAAATTTGATCAATTAATTCAATTTTATTTTAATTAGATCAATCATTAAAAAATTAATTCAATTTGATTTCAATTGAATCAATAACTTAATCAACAAATTCAATTTGATTTCAACTGAATCATTCACTCAATCAAGTAATTCAATTTGATTTCAACGAAATCATTCACTTAATCAATTAATTCAATTTGACTTCAATTGAGTCAATAACCTGGTCAACTAATTCATTTTGATAAATTGAATTAATTTGATTATTCGATCTCATTGGTTGAATCAACTTTATTAATTGAATTCACTCGCTTAATTAATTATTTTCATTAAATGAATTAATTTCATGTCTTACTAAATTGTAATTTGATTACTTGAATTATATTCGCGTTTTATTTTTATAGCTTGCCTTAATTTGATACATAAAATTAATTTGTTGTTCCAGTTTAAGGACTTAGTTTGACAAATTAAAAATTAATTTGGTTGATTCAATAGGACGACTTAGTTTGACAAATTAAAAATTAATTTGTTGATTCAATAGGACGACTTACTTTGATTGAAATATGTTAATTCGATTAATCAATTTCATTTGCGCTTATTTTCTGACTTAGCGCCTATTTGTTTTCTTTGACTTAAGTCTGAATACTTTTATTCAAATATTTAAGAACTGCTTGTTTTTTAACTTATATCTGACAATTTGTTAAAAGTGTCTAAATGTAATTAAATTAAAAAATTTAACTTAAATCTGAATACTTATATGTCTAATTTTATTCGACAATAACATTCTTAATTTATTACTTAACATTTATATATATATCAATAGCTTAATATATTAGTTTCATAGTTTGAGGATATATATGCCAACATACTAGTTTCAGATTTTTTATTTTTATAAAACAATTAACTTAATATTTATATTTAGATATTTAAGGTAAAAAATTAAATATATCAATCAAATTCAGATTTCAGTTATATTCAGATTTCAGTTATATTCATATTTTAGACAAAAAGAACAAACACTACCTTCATTTAATTAATTTGTTGAATCAATTAAAAGATTCATATTGCAGTTTTAAGTATCATATTTGTTAGAAATATAAAAGTATTTCTTTATTTATTGATAATATGATTGTTAATAAATGTACGTAAGCAATGCGTTATGTAGATTAAAATAATAATTCAACTAAATTAGGAAATCTAAATCAATCTAAACTAGAATATAAACTAGAAAACCTCACAATTCTTAATTATGTCCATCAACATACCTTCATCTTTTAGCATGCCAAGGCATATTAATTGCCAACAGGCGGTCGCGAACATCTCCATTTATAGGTTTAAGATCCACATCAATAAATTAAAAGGTTGAAATGATCAACTCTTCAATCAATTGTTAGAGTCAATAGGTCTTCAAATCATTCATTTAAAAAAATTAAAACTCTTCTAATTAGATGATCAATATACTTCACAAAAATTAAAATACTTGATCAATAGAGGAAGATTACTATTTTTATTCGATAAGATACCCAAGTGGATGATTGACTCATTCTATACTAAATATAATTGTAGGAAATCTTTTGATAATATAGATTCTTATTTCTTTATGACATCCCACGATGAAGACAATTGGCTAAATCATGTAAAATCTTTTCATAGAAGTTCATTAATTTTTTTTTTTATAAAACAAATCAACTTCGATTCTTGAATAATCCACATCACTTCCTCTTCTATTATAATAGTTCCTCAATATCCTATTCATTCCTAACAAAATATTTTCTTTGTGTTACAATTGCATGAAAAATTAATGCTTTTTTGGAAAGATACTGTTGGAAACCGAAGGGATATTTGGATCAAATGTACAATGAAAGTGTCTCCAGGACTAGGATCTCGCGGTTATAGTTTTCAAAAATTGTTTGGACTATGTGCCTTCTTACCAACTCATATTCCCAAGTATGTCTGCTTCTTTGTGCAAAAACTTGATATGTAAGCATTAACTGTAAACAAGAGTCGAAGGAAAAGTACACACTTTAGCTTCCTTTTTATAATGTTCTACCAAACCTTAGCCTTAATATGAATTGAACTTGGGCTTTTAGGCTTTTATTATTCTAATTTAACTTAAACTCACTTATTTAATTAATATCTTAATTGAATAATAAGCTCATTAATAAATCTTATTAATTAAATAGTTGGTCCAATTCAATAGGTCCAATTGTAAATTAATTTTTATTAATTTAATAATTGGCTCAATTCATTTAATTTAACGTATAGGATTAATTCTCTACTTAACACAATTAAATTAAATATTCTTTTTCTTTTACTCTACTTGTTTAGGCTTACGAAATTGCAGCTACTCAAGAGATCTTGATGGACATATTCAATTAACAAGCTCCAATAGACTTTTCCCAATAGCCTGTTATCTCATAATTGTAGTGGGTTTTTTCCTATTAACTTTAGCCTATTCCACTACAGACCCAATGTTGCCTATTGAATTGAATATTTTTTATGGAAAGATTTATAATTTAATCTAATTAAATTTTATCTTATAGCTCTATCCAATGAGCAACAATTTACCATAATTATCCTTCATGGAATATTAATAATTCAAACTAGGTATAATTTATCATTTTACCCTTTCAATTTCATCTTGATTCCTTGATCTCAATTTTATACTATTTAATTGGGTTAAGATTTATTAGATTGAATCCTAGTTTAATGAACTCTATCTCTAAACACTCAACCGAGATTTTTCCAACTAAAACCTTGTAAAACCATCAAGGTGGTATTCTGCATTCCTTTCAGAGTCATGAATTCCATATCTATGAAATAGTGTCTACTATCATATAAATCTTACAATCCCAACTAGCCAAGGTATTTACTGTTAATCTCATGGTCTCGCTTTCTGTTCTAGTCAAAGACCATATCCTTCATACCAAAGGTGCACTACTCCCATTCAGGATTCAGGTATAGATGCCATAGTACTTGGGTATAGAGGTTTACATTTAGTTCCAGTACTTCTACCAAGTGATTTAAACCAATATGTGATCATGTTCAATGTGTTGGGAGGTGGAGAGCTTAGAGTACAAAGAAGATAAATTTGCTAGGAATGATTATGGACAAAGAAGAAGGGATAAACTTATAATCTTATTGGTTTCAAATTTTTGGCTTGACATATAATGGAAGAACTCACCCCTATTTATAGTATGACACTTCCTTAACCAACAGTTAGGATTATGCCAACATACATCTAATCCAATGGTTACAAATTCTTTA
The DNA here is from genome assembly GCA_028052125.1 of Melia azedarach. Lineage (NCBI taxonomy): Eukaryota > Viridiplantae > Streptophyta > Magnoliopsida > Sapindales > Meliaceae > Melia > Melia azedarach. The sequence continues at coordinate 4,634,395 of CM051406.1, forward strand.
TCTAGAAATATTTATAATAATATCTAGATATTTACTATAATACCTATCCTTAAACTTGATTTGGTGACTTCCAATAGACTTCGCAATGTACAAAATATTTCACTCTTTAAAGTCTTGGTGAAGATATCAGCAATTTGTTCTTGTGTCTTCACGTACTCCACTTGCATATCAATTTTGGCAATGCACTTCCTTATTTAGTGGTAGCAAGTGTCAATGTGTTTTCATCGATTGTGGAACATAGGATTCTTTACCAACGCCATAGCTGATTTGATGCTGACATAAATCTTAGTTGGCTTTTCTTGTGACTATCTCAGCTCCTTTTAGAGATTTCTTAACCAAACTGCATGGCAAACACATGATGTAGTGTCCACGTACTCAACTTCACAAGTTGAAAGAGTGACTATCGGTTGTTTCTTTGACATAAAAGTAAAAGCAGTATCACCCATGAAAAATACAAATCCAGTAGTGCTTTTTCGATCATTCATATCTCTACCATAGTTACTATCGCTGAATCCAACAAGCTTGTAATCATTAGAAAATGAGTAAAATAAGCCAAAATAAATTGTACATTTAAAATAGCGAAGAATTCTTCTTGGAACTTTGAAATGAGTGGTTGTTGAAGTCTTCATGTAGCGACTAACTGGCCCAATGGTATAGAGAATAATAGGACTCGTGCAAGTTAGGTAGCATAGACTTCCAACCAAGCTCTCGAAAAGGGTTGAATATACTTTTTTTCTTTTATCATGTTTTGACTAGGGGTGGGTATAAAACCCGGCATGAACCAAAATGAACCGAAGCTGACGGGTTCAGTCTAGTACTTTATTTAAATCAGTTCGGTTTCGGTTGTTAAATATAAAAATTCAAAATTTTTGGTCCGGTTCCGGGTTTAACTCAAAAAATTTGGACCGGATCGAAATTAATAATTTTTAATATTTTTCTTATAAAATGACGTCGTTTTATTCTTAAAACTCTTAGAGAAAATTAATAATTTAATAAAAAAATTAACTCAACCCAAAACCCGAACTGTTAAGTTCAGTTTTATTTTGGTTTCTTTTTGCATTCGGTCCAGTCCGATCAAGTCCTTTATTTCTATTCAGTTTGGTTCTAAAATTTGGAAACCCAAATTTTTCGATTCTGGTATGGGTTTTTGACCTGACCGTGCCCACCCCTAATTTTGACAACTTTGCTCCATATTCCATCAGTGTGCTTATTGGCTTGTTGTCATCCATCTTGAATATCTTAAAAATCTTCTTTGTGTAGCTTTCTTGTAAGATGAAAATTCCATCTTCTTTTTGCGTGACTTCGATGCCAAGGTAGTAAGCCATTAACCCAATGTCAGTCATCTCAAACTCCTTCGTCATTGCTTTCTTAAACTTTTCAAACATACTTGGATTGCTTCAAGTAAAGATCAAATCAACTATATATAAATATACGAACAAAGCATTCCATCTTTAATCTTGATATAGAGCGCATGCTCGTAGAGGCACTTATAAAACTGTACTTTTGGAAGTATTTGTTTATTTTACGATTCCATGCCTTTAGTGCTTACTTTAACCTATACAGAGCTTTCTTCAACTTCACGACTTCATCTTCATGGCCCTTTACTTCATAGCCTAAAGGTTGCTAGATGTAGAATTCTTCTTTGAGTACTTTATTAAGAAAGGCAAACTTTACATTTATTTGATGAATCTTCCATTTATTTTGAGCTGCTAAAGAAATGATTAGTCTAATAATTTCTAATCGAGCAACAGGAGCAAGTACTACATCATAGTCAATTCCCGCTCTTTGACTGGCATTTCGCAATAAGCCTTGTTTTGTATCGTTCAATTTCTCTATTTGTATTCTTCTTTACCTTGTACACTCATTTTGACACTGATGGTTTTATATCCTTTAGGAAGAGTAGCAAGTTCCCATGTGTCATTCTTCTCAATGGCCTTGATTTCTTCATCCATAGCAGCTCTTCATTTTTCTTGTGAACAACTTATTGGAAGTTCACCATTTCATATTTAGCAAAGACATAAAAAAGAGTAAGATTATCCATCCTTTCGGTCACCTCATAAAGATTTTGGAGACTCTTTGTACGTTCTTCATTTCTTTTGTTTAAGAAGGATGGTTGTGAATTACTATCATAAACTCTTATTAGAGAACTAGGTGGTGTTCCAGACTATTGTTGACATTCTTCTTCCTGCCCTATTGGTGTCTCCTTATTTTCTTCAAATTCGGGAAGGAAACTAAAATCATCTATATCAGGACTAAAATCCAATTCTCACTCTTCATTAAATATAACATCTCGACTAATCACGACCTTCTTGTTGTTTAGATTGCATAGCTTGTATCCTTTTGAACTTAAGTCATAGCCGATGAAGATAAAAATCTTGCTTTTATCATCCAACTTCGTTCTTCTTTTATTCGGTACATACACATAAGCTATGCTTCCAAAAAAACTCTTCCACTCCAAGCTTCTTGTGGTGTCTTTCTCCATACACTTCGAGTAGAAGATCAGTTGGACAAATACACCGCAATGCCACAACTTCAGCCTAAAAATCTTTTGGCAATTTCTTGTTCTAGAGCATGCTTCTTGTCATGTTGAGAATGATTCTATTTTTCCTCTCAGCAATACCATTTTGTTCGGGGGGATCTTGGAATAGTCAAAAGACGACGAATTCTATTTGCTTCACAGAACTCTTGAAACTGTTTTGAAGTAAATTCTCCTCCTCGCTCAGATCTATGGCCTTGATTTTGCATCCACTTTCATTTTCCACGAATGCTTTAAACTTTTTGAACACGCAAAAGCTTCAAATTTTTCTTTCAAAAAGTATACCCATATTTTTCTTGAATAATCATCAATGAAGAAAAGGAAGTAATTACTCTTACCTAGGGAGCTTGGCTTGATAAGACCATATACATTGGTGTGTATGAGTTCGAGTGGCTTCTTGGCTTTAAAAGACGAGTTTTTTGAAAAACTCATTATAAATTGCTTCCCAAGTAGACACCCTTCGCAAAGCTAGTCAAGATGATTGATGCAAGGCAGTCCTCTCACCAATTGTTTAGGGATAGCAATTTCAATCCTCCAAAGTTGAGATGCCCAAGTCGAAGATACCATAACCATGATGTATCTTTATAGCAAGCCTTAAGACATTTTGCTACATCATTTTGTATATTTAACAAGACCATTCCATTCTTTGACATTCTCATATTTGCAATTAAATTATTTTTGTTGTCTCTTATAGAAAGGATATAATCTTTCATACGAATATCATAGTCCTTTTCTACGAGTTGTCCCAAACTTAAAATATTATTTTTCATATCGGGCACAAAATAAAGATTTGAAATAAATTGGTGTCTTCTATCTTTCAAGTGAATAAAGATGTTACCTTTACCTTTTACAAGCATTTTGGACTCATCTTTAACGGAGACATTGCCATTCACCTATTCATCAAGCTCTACGAACATATCCTTGCTTCTAACACATGTGATTACTTGAGCCAGTATCAAAGTACCATGTATTAATGCTGCCACTATTATTGTCCTTAAATGCTAGCAATAATGTTTCTTCTTCTTGACTCTTGTTTTTCAACATAGTTGGCCTTCTCATCAACTTTATTATTGGAAACTCTACACTCGAAAGCATAATGGCCAAATGTTTGACAATTGTAACATTTAAATTGAGATTTATCATACCTTGAGTTTGGATTGCCTCTTTTATGACCTCTTGTTGAGCTTTCTCCTCTATCATTGTTATCGTTATTATAATTCAAAGGTTCTTTACATCCTCCTCCACGTCCATGATAAGTGTGTAGAATATGCATTTATCAAGTATTTCTAGATTTGAATTGTTTTGTAAATCCTCAAGTTCAGTTAATATTTGATGAATTTTAATGTTCTGTAAACGGACATTGAAGATGAAATCGGCTCGAGAAAGCAACGTCGAAAAAGTCAGAGAGGAAACAGGGACCAAAACACAAAATTAAAGGGACTAAAGTGCAAGGAAATCAAAGTTACAGGGGATGGCGCAACAGCGCCACGGAGGTGCACGACCGTGCCACACGTTCTATCCCATGCTGCCTCAGCACGAATATTGGGCGCTCCAACCCCCCCTAGACGTGCTTGAACAATTTTTGGCCGTGAGATCATCACCTAATGGCCTAATTTGGGTATCTTTTAGGTTTATATGTTTTTGGGATGATAGCTACTAAGAGGAAGCAACCTAGAATAAAAATTGGGAGGTTTTTGAGTGAGAAAGTAGAAGAACAAGTGAAGATCCTAGAGAGAGAAATGAAGTGATTCAAGTTGGAGACCTTAGAAGAGGACTTGAAGGAGGATCATTGAAGCTTGGATCTCTAGTCTAGTTTGTCTAAACTCTTTAACTCTCATTTTGTATTTTGTTTGAACTTTAATTTTTGAACTTTATGATCATAGAATACATGTTGATTGTTATGTTGTTAATTGTGATGGTTGGCTAGTTTTCTTAATCTTGGGTCTTGATGGATCTTATCTGAACTATGTGTTAATCAATTGACATAATATTAATGTTATTATGGTTTGATTCACTTGTGTTTATCTTGCTTAATATTCTGATTTGTTAATTAATTAATGAATTGGTTAAATTGGAGATTGATGAATTAAGTATTAGGAAAGATTAATTTGTTTGTTGGACTAAGTGAACACAATCTTGATAGTTATGAGACTGAGAGGTAATCGACATCTAGATAATCTAATTAACACTTATGATTTCATGAAACCGAGAGGTGAATTGGGTTCTAAGCGTTAAATAACAAGTAATACATAATGAGTGTATAATTATTCGGGTTAGATAGGGATATCAACTTGAATCATTGTGCGTAATGCCTTGATTTAGGCTCGAAAGAGGTGTTAAGGTTGACTTAAATCTTGTGATTAGTGAATTAGACCAAAACACATTAATAAATACCAAGAAACAAGTGATTGCTAAGTAAAATCAAGACCCTAGGTAATTCATCTTTGCATACTTCATCTTTTATAAATTCTTAAACTCAATTTCTATTCAACATTTATTAATATTTGTGTTTTAGTTTATTTTTCATTACAATTAATCGATTTAGTTTGCTTAGATAAAATTGGCCTTTCAAACTATAGTACCTAGTAGTTAATTTGAATCTCAATCCTCGTGGGACGATATCTTGTCTTATCACTTTATTACTTGATATAACCCGTACACTTGCAATTAGTATAGTTGCAATCAGTCGACGTCTACTGATAAGTGTCTAAAAGTGTATCATTCATATATATTTTAGAAGATACTATTGCATACTATTTAATTTAAAGTCCCTATTTGTGCAAAATTTATGAATTTCATTGGCACAACTTTAATTTGCATGTTTTCATGATCTAAATCTCAATTACATGTAAATATGTATAATTATATAAGTTTACATGTATATAATACTTATGTAAAATAGTAATGTAGTGTATTTTGTACATAGGTGAAAGGTGATCAAGTTGCAATTGAAAAAAGAACAAAATGGTCAACATCATATTTCCTATTTGAGCACTAATTAGTTAAATGGTCATATCTTTGTCTACCGACCTCCAAATATAATGATTTTTTGTTTTAAATGAAAGCTGACTCAATTTTTCATAATTCATTTTCAGTTTTGAAATGATTCATCACCAGATATTTGAAGCAATAAAACAAAACGTGGCCTACCATTTGCAGCCTGGACCTGTGTACATCCTTTGGTATTTTGGACATAACTCTCTCCAAAGTGCTCCAATTGGGTTGATTCTTGATTCCCATGCATCATGAAAGAGGCAACTAGAACTATTATGTTATGAAAAAATTCCAATTCGTGCATCTGGGTAGTTGAAAATAATTATCATTCAGACAGTAGCTGTCAACATTTTGATTTGAACATGCGTTAATATTTTAAGGGGGTTTTAACACATACCTCCCCTGAGGTTTGAAACTTTAACACTTAGATGAAAGGTTTGAGGAAAGGCACACTTACCTCCCCTGGACTTTTAGTTGACCATCCATTTATATTTAAATGACTAAAATACCCTTCATTACTTTTAAATTAAAATTTAAGAAATTTAAATTTAATTTATATAATATTTGAAGATTAAATTTTAATTTAACAATAATTTAAATTTTTATTTATTTAAATTTTAATTAATAATATTTTAATTTGACCATTTTACTTTATATTTATTTATTATTTGTTAAAATTAAGAATTTAATTAATGATAATATAATTTGAAAATTTTAATTTATATTTATTTAAATTAAGAATTTAGTTAATGATAATTTAATTTTTATTCATATACCATATTTATTCAAATTTTAAACTTTATTGTGCAAAATGGCCACTTTTCTAATTTGATAATTTCAGTTTTTAATTATGTATTATATTTAATATTTATACAAAATTAAATTTTTAACTTTAAATAAATATTAAATAAATAAAAATTTAAATTATTGTTAATTAAATTTTAATCTTCAAACATTATATAAATTAAAATTAAATTTCTTAAATTTTAATTTAAAAGTAATGAAGGGTATTTTAGTCATTTAAATATAAATGGATGGTCAACTAAAAGTCCAGGGGAGGTAAGTGTGCCTTTACTCAAACCTTCCATCTAAGTGTTAAAGTCTCAAACCTCAGGGGAGGTATGTGTTAATACCCCATATTTTAAGTGTAACTTTCACTGTATAGGTCCAAATACCATGATTCATGAAGCACTGGAAATATTACCTATGGGGCCATATCTTTGAAGAAGAAATATTTCTCTAATTTAGAGTGGACAGTAGTCAAACGTGCTTCTCAATGTGGAAGAAAATGCCATGATGAAACCTGCCACTTGCTTGCATTCACATGTGCGAATTCTCCTTCACCTTGTCTATATAAACCTTAGTTTTGAAAACTTGAAGTAGCTTCTATTCTCAAACACACTTTCTTCTCTTCTTCTTCATATTTTCTTTACACCATATATTTCTAATTTCGTAATTAGGGCAAAGGGTGAACTTTTGATGGTTGTATAGTATTGTTCTTTGATCCTTTGATTTGTCCTTCACTGTCAACTTTCCTTTTGAGTGAGTACTATATTTTGCAAGTGATTTTGATTTGTTAGAAACCTTGATTCATTGTTAACTAAGGGTACATTGAATGCTTGGATGTTTTCTACATATCAAGAGCAAGGCAACCTATAGTTTTTCACCTTTAATTCAAAAGTAAGTCTTTTAATTTCTTTGTGCTTAAATGTTATCCATCCTCCAATTAAGATTATTTCTTATTTGAATCTTAATTGTGTATAAAAAAAGGATCAAGAATAATTTCTATACATATCATCAAAATGGATCCCTAATGCCATAATATTCAATAATAGTTAATTTCAAGTTAATAATCAAAATTTCATTCTACTTTCACAATATTTGAACTTTTTGGACTTGTGGACTTAGGATAACCAATTCCCTGAGGATCGACACTCGGACTTCCGAATCTTTATTACTTGAATAACCTACGCTTGGGTATTACAACCTAAAAATTATAGCATCTACATCCATGGCCTCGTCTTTGACCAATTCCTCTTCCACGTTGTCCTCTCTCTTTGTTGAAACTTTCTTCCTTTTCTTTGAAGGTGAGCTTTGTTTGGAGAACTTGTTCCAAGACTTTTTGTTTTCTCTTTTTTCTTTCTTCATGTGCTTGTAATGAGCCCATGAGTCCTTCAATGGTCATGGACCATAAATCTTTTGTTTCTTTAATGGTTAGTACAATATGCTCATATTTCAAATTTATAGAACGAAGAATTTTCTCCATAATCCGAACATGACTTAAACTTTCTCCATTTCTTTTTAATTGATTAGTAACCGCCAAAACTCTAGAAATATACTCAAAAATTGATTCATATTCTTTCATATATAAAGATGTACCTGCATCACTCTTTCAGTGCCTTTATATGAATTTTGAAGCATCTCCTAAGCTTCTTTGGCAATGGTTGCATTTGAAACCTTCTCAAAGCCATCCTTATCTAATGTATGATAAATGAGGTAGAGAGCTTTCTTGTCTCTTTCTAAAATCCTTCAAAGATCTTTTTGAGCTTAAGTAAGGTGGCCTCATTTTTTGACACATCAAACCCTTTCTCTACAACTTCCCACATGTCTTGAGCTCCTAGCAAAGCCTTTATCTTGATGCTCCAATTATCGTAGTTGCTCTTGGTGAGTTCCTAAAGTTTGGCCCATTAACTTGATTAGTCATGTCTAGTAATTATAAAAATACTCATAAAAGTTTCAAATTATTATAAAATAATAATTATGCCCTCATTTAATAGCAGTTAGCAAAAAAAAAAAAATATCAAATGTATAATTTATTTTATTTATTTTCTAATACCTATGTAATATTAAATTGTTAATATATTATAAACTTTAAAATTATATTATAATACAATAATATAAATATTATATTATAACATTGTTTTTATTTGTAGATTAGTATTTTTTATGATTTATTTTATAATACCCAATTAATATAATATAGCTAAATGTTTAGTTATCAATATGTTATAAAATAATATATAACATTATTTTATATTTTATGTTCACAAAGAAGTTGAAAATAAATTTTTAGCTAATTACTATTATATAAGGATATAATTATAATTTTTAGTAAATTCAAATTTTTATAAATATTATTAGGACCATTTAAATTAATAGTCTAAATTATTTTTTTTAACATTGTTATCTAATAGAAAGGAGAATTGAGATATTTTCAAAATAATAGGAGAAAAAACGAGGTATTATGCTAAACAACAAGGGGAAAAGAGAATTCTCTCTAATAATAAATATTATTAATGTCCACATCTAAATACCATTATAGTCCAAAAATAATATCAATTAAGTACAGTATAAATGTCACTTACTAATAATAAATATCATTTGCGTTTAGAGGCAAATACCATTTGAATCCAATATTTACATTTTATATATTTATCTATTGATTATTTATGCTTTTTGACTTTAAATACTTATGCCTTTATGAAAAAATTAATTGAAACTTTAATTTTTAATTATCTACAATATAGCCTAAATATTTATAATTTATTTATATATTTATTTTAAGATGCTATACTTGTGTGTTGAATTGAAGATACTATGTTTTTAATTCATTATAATATGATTTTGAATTATCTTGATTGTCTTTTGTTCTTTATTTATAACTGTATAATTATCTTCATAGTTTTAAAAAAAAATCATCAATTACTAGTACGAATAAAGAAATAATAGAAAAAAAGGAGATCATGGTTAATTATTTATAATTAAACTATGAGAAGAATAAATATTATTTAAAATAATTGTCTGTCGAGTTAAAATTGATCTCCTTTTACTAAAGAAAATTTATGTTTTGAATAAATTAGTAAAATTTGATATTAGATATGTTTCAATTATCATTTGATGCTTACTATCCTCTAATTGTTTTATATATCAGGAATTGGTGACATGTTTAATTTATGTTGTAATATGTATATTTTGACTACATATGAGATCATTTATTTATTTATATTTAATCAAATAATGGTGCTACTGTATAAATTTTCATCTGGTCACCATTTTCAAGAGAAGAAGACTAAAAATGCCAACAATGTACCTACGAGGTGTCAGCTTCATTGCCTTACGAAGGCCAAGACAAATGCACCTGCAGAGTGCCAAGTTCAATGCCTTATGAGGGATAAGACAAATGCACCTGCGCGGTGCTAGCTTCAATGTCCAATGAGGGCCAAAATAAATGCACTTGCAATATTGACATCTTGCCCAAAAGGGCCAAAAATTGCAACATCGCGCTGCTAAAACTATATGGTCTTAAGGAATAAAATTTTTACCTCCAGGGTACCGACTTTTCATACTCATATGAGCTCAAATCATGCATCTCTGTGGTGCAAATATAGAGGGACAAAAAAAAATATACCTATGTTGTGCCAAAGTCTCATGTTCATAAGAGCCAAAAGTTATCTAGTAGTGTCAAAATAAAAAGTCTAGAAAGATGAAAATAAGTGTACCTCTACGGTACCGATATTTAGTCCGAAAGGAAAAAAATAATACACCTCCATTGTATTGACATCAAAGCTCAGAAGGGCCAAACATTGTATTGTTGTGGTACTAACTTCAATCCCATTAGAGATATATATTGTACCTCTACCGTAGTAACTTCAATGCTTCGAAAAGGCTAACAATGTACATCTACGACACTGACTTTAATATCTAAAAAGGATGAAATATGATTTCTCTACATTTATTAACTGTAATATCAGTGGGGCCAAACATTATGTTTTTGCTATACCAACTTAAGAAGTCCTAAAAAACAAAAATTATATTTACATAGCACCAACATCTTGACTAAAAGAAAAGACCATAACGAAGTACCCCAACATTTGAGCAAGAGAAATGCATAACAAAGTATCAGCTATTTCATTTGAGATTCTCATATAATAGGGGGTAAAGATCCTAGGAAATTCAGTATAAGTACTAAGTTCCCAAGATTTTTATTAGTTTTGAATAGTAACTACATTATTTTCGAAACTAAGGGACTTCTTGTTGGGCCGCGTTTTTTACATTCAAATTGGGTCAACTTTTACCTATATGTTAACCTGATATATTTAGCTACTTAGACCTATATTAAAGTAGAAAGGCCTACAAGATTGTTGTGCAATTCTAGTTACCTTTAAATACATGTCCTAGAATTCAAATTAAAACTCGCAAGTATACAAATCGCATTTAGTACGATAAATATTCCGTGAGATCGATCTCACAAGGAATAGGTTAATCAATGTTTCTCAACTAATAAATTTTAGGTTGAATGATTTATAAGTGATTTGAATAACAAAAGAAAATTAAAATAAACTAATAACTAACGAATTGAAAAGGCAAATTTGATTAAAGGGATAAATTGAGGAAGTTGAGGTGTTAGGGTTCAAGAATCCACCATTAACGGTAATGGTCTTCTTTCGTGCAATGAAAGGACTTCATGCATCAATTTTTCATTGATTACAAGTTAATCTTAGTGTGGGATTTAACTCATCTATCCTAGAACATGCAACAATGCTTGGTGTGGGCTATTGTGAACATGCCAAGAATGCATTAAATGTTGTGAAAACAAGAAAACTTTGCATAAACAATCAAATTGGTGTGCTTATCATGTTAACACAATTCATTTATATGTGAAGCATCAAGGTAAGGGATTGGTGTGGTCCTCAAACCTTCCATCAATGTATTGCTTGTTTGAATCATAAAGATTGCAATTCAAACCCTTGGATTAGTATGGTCCTTAGGTTTGCATTAATATATTACACATTCAAAATCAAGATAAATCATTTAAATAACATAATATAAATCAATTAGGCAATACCAAATTATTCAATTAGGCAATACTTATCAATAAGCATAATATAAATGAACATCACCTCTATTAAGTTATAAAAATCCAAATTAACACACACCCACAGGAAAATAACAATTAAGGCATCATCTATCACCCTAACTAAGAGTTTTAACTACTTAATTGCATGATTAAAAAAACACTAATTAACAAGAAAGAAACATAAGATAGAGAAGATAGAACCAAATTCTTGTCTTCAATCCTTCAATCTTCTTGTAACCTTCTCTTGATGTAGTCCAAGTTCTCTTCCTCAAAAATATAATGCTCTCTTTAAAGCTCAAACTAAGGGGTATTTATAGCTTCCCCTAACTAACTCAAATGATGTAAGGAATTTCTCTTAGCTTTTTGTAGACACCAAGATCGTGCTTTTTGGAGTTCTCCATCAAAACGTTATGCTTGAAATATTGAAGGTTGTTTCAATAAACCGAGAAAGAAAGATTTCTCCTTAATTTTCATAATCCCTTCCATTCCTTGATGGCGCAAGCGTGTCATAGCTACTGTCTCGAGAGGGTGGTTTTCCTTTGTTGTTTTGTACTCGGCATTAATGAAGTGCGTTCTCGTATTGTATTTTCTTTGCTTTTCACCGAAATGCTACATTTTTCCTCGATTTAGCTTAATTCTTATGCTTTGTTTCAAAATACTTACAAAACAAGAAATGCAACTAAAACATCATAAAATACAATAACTAATCATAAGATCAATGAATATATGACATAAATATACGTGAGTTAATAAACATATCAAAGATGAAGGATAAAGTCCAAACATTATACCTTGACCCAAGGAAGAGTCTTTTTTTAATATATTAGTTATTTCGAATTGGAGATAAGTCAGGACTTTGGCTTGCTTTTAGTTCGGATGGAATACGGAATTACATTTCCTAATATGTTGGAGAATTGAAAACTTCTTTTTTCTCTTCTTTCTTTTCCTTATATATTAGTTATTTCAATTCTCCAACATTGCAAAAGTTTTCCATTTTTCATGGTTCATATTATACTAAAGTAAAATTATATTACCTTATTTCCTGAACAGGAGCCTAAGAATTGATTAAATAAATTTCATATTTCATATAATAGTTACATGAGATTGCTACAGAACAAACCACTTACTATTTGTACTAAATTGTAGGTATCGATCTATAGTAGACTAGGTAAGTATATGAGGTCAAAATTATTTCGTTTGGTAAATCTTAGCTAATTTGTTATAGGCTTACTAATCATAAAATGATCAACCAACAAAGTAGGATTTTCCAGATTTTTCTCGACGCACTCAAAGAAAGAAATAGAGTCATTAATTAGGAAATGTAATTTGGATCCCCCTTGTTATTTGCTTGGTATGGGTTTATAAATTAACACAGCAAAAAAAAGTCAATACTTCAAAGAATCATGTATTAACATAATTGTGCAGGGTATTCTTCAATTTACCTCAAATAATTTTGACAATCTTCATCACGTACCTAGAAATTTTGAAAGTCATCAAGGCACCATTAGATGTTAAGGCCGATCGTTATGCCTAATAGTTTTTCTAAATTGACCAAAGTTAACCATATAAAAAGATAATTCACCCCTAATCAAGGGTAATCTTCAGTTTGCCCCAACAAATTTTAACAATCTTCATCATGTCTCCAAAATTTTCAAAAATCATCATGTCATCCCTAAACGTTAACTGGCACTGTTATTTCGAAAAGTTAAAAGGGAAAATTATAATTTATAATTTTAAATGAATAAAATAATTCTTTATTTTTTTTCTCCCTCCTCTTTTCTTTTTCTTTTCTTTTTTCCTTTTTTTTTTTCGATTCACGGTGGCTATATGTAGCAGCCATGAAAGGCAGCTTGCAGCACCCATGGTGGCTAGCTACAACAACCATCAAAGGGAGGAAGAAGAAAAAATTAATTTTAAATTTATTAGGGGTTATATTATCTTTTTACATGGCCAACTCTAGTCCAATCAGAAAATTTGTTAAATATAACGGCTAGACTTAACGTATGGAAGCACTATGATGACTTTCAAAATCTTTATGAGCTTGATGAAGATTGTCAAAATTGGTTGGAGCTAAATTGAAATTGTCTTTTTACATGTCAACTTTAATCAATTTAGAAAACCTGTTAAACAATGGCTGGACTTAATGTCTGAAGGTGCTCTAATGAGTTTCAAAATTTCTAAGAGTGCTTTAATCACTTTCAAAATGTTTGAGGTCATGATGAAGATTGTCAAAATTTGTTTAGGGTAAATTAAAGATTACCCTAATTGTGCATCACCTTTTTTAATTGACCATATTCGTAATGCACTTGTAAAATATAATTTTTAAGTTTCCCAAACATGTAAGAGAGGTTTCAAATGAGCTTATATTAGTATTTATAGTAAATATTGGAAAACTAAATGTTAGGGATGCCAAAATTCAATTTTTTAGAAGTTCGGTTGATCAAATAGGTCAAGTCGGCCGACGAAGTGATCCAAATCGATTTAGGAGGCATTATGCTTCTAGTCGATTGATCGGGTTATTGGGGTCGGTCAACCAAGCACTCTCACTATTTACAAATATTATTCACAGTTTTAAAAATTTTGCATTTTAGTTTAATGACTTGGTTGTAAAGGTTGAAAAGGCACCTGTGAAATTCTCTTGGTTGTAAGTATTTGAGTCTTGAGGTGTTCAAGAATTTATTAGTGAAATACTCAATCGGTGGTGAGCTTGGAGGCATGGGCGTAGGCTTGAGGTTTGTCAAATGATGTCCAAATTTTAAATGCTCGCAAGTGCACGAATTACTAATAGCTAGCGACAAGTTCACCCTGAGGTTGATCTCTTAAGGAATTGCAATGGTTTTAATCCTTATTAGTTTGCTCTTAATTACTAAGTTAAAGAATTAATCAAATGCAGTTTGATGTAAAATCAATTTAAATGTTTAACTAAATAAATTGGAAGAATATAAAGAAAATGAAATTAAGAAAAAAATGAAATAAAATGGGAGTCGGCTAGCTCTCTGCTTATATATTGAAATATTAGGTGAATTAGTTAAATATTCCAATGTTTAAATTATTGGCCTTTCCACTAACCCTAGAAAATTCCAATGATTATAGCAAATCTCACTTCCAATCAATTGAATATATCTTTGTGTGAGGCCTCTATTTAATTAATTAGCATATTCACAATGAAATCACATGACCATTTAAATTAAACCAAATTAATGGATTTAATCTAAACACTTGTTCAAGGGAGCTTAATTCTCATTTGTTAACTTTAAACACAAATTGTAGGTGGCCAATCCATAATTTATAAGCAAAGGTATGAAGATTAATGATCAAGAAATAATCTCAAACATCAATTGAAAATTATACACAAAATATCCAACACAATTGTAGTTACTAAGCGAAACTCCTACAATATGCTTATCCTTCCATTATCTAGTTCAAATCAATGAAACCATATATGAAATTCTAAACATATTACAAAACATAAAAAAAAAAAAAAACAACAACTTACCTTTATTTAAGATTTACCTAAGGTTTTGAATTAATTGATCATCTTCTTCAAATCCTTGATGAAAACTACCTGACATGAAGGATGAAATTAACATATATATTACACTAATTAAGGAGAAGAGCAAAGTAAAGAATGGATTACCTTTGGACACTTATCACTTCATCGTCTTATATTATTCCAAATGTCATTTTTTAGACATCACTTTTTTCATGAATTTTGCATAATTTGACATTTGCTCCAAAGCATCCGCAAACAAGATGTTAATGTGAAGCTTCTTAAACATCTCAAGGAATTTGGAGAATTGAGCATTTAGTTTCTTCTTCTAATATGTGTGAGGTAATAGCAAAGGTGGAGTGAATATAAGAGGATTATCCGGAAATGAGATGCCTCTAGGCCTTAATGCCTTATTTGGTGCTTCCGATTCAACTTTGTTGCCTTTATCTTCCTAGTAATTTTGGACATGAGGCTCCATGTTGTTTAGTCTCTGCAATGAATTTACCAAAAAAATCTTTCAAATAATACTTCTTCTCTACCACAGGTTGTTGAAATCGTGATGATGGTTGTTGAAATCCTGGTGATGGTTGTTGAAGTGCATTTCTTGTATTGCCATAAGAAAGGTTTTCATGATTGTGAAGCCCAGGGTGATAATGACTTGGAAAATTGTTTAAAGGCCAAAAATTATAATTTCGATTATTGATGTATTAACAGTTCTCTTGCTTAACTCCTTCACCTGAATAAGATGCGTTAGCAACCATGGCTGACTCTTGACTATAAGATGTATCTTTAAGTGTTAGATCTTGAATATGATTGGATAATGTTGCAACTTAAGTTGAGAATGAAACAAAAGGATCTATTTCATGAATATTTGCTGCCTTTTTAACCATCGAGCTCTCACTAGGCCATTGATAATTATTAGAGGCCATTTCCTCCAATACGAACTGTGCTTCCCCTGTACTCTTTGATAATAAAGTCATCCCTGCTACTGTATCTATAACAGTTCTTGTTTGACTATTTAACAAATTTTAAAATAACTGAATTTAAGATAATTCTTGCTAGCCATGCTGTAGATATTTCCTAATTAGATCCTTAAATCTTTCCCATGATCAATAAAGAGGCTCAAAATCAAGTTGCCTTAATTGAGCTATCTCCGTCATCAGCAAAAATGTCTTTGAAGGTAGGAAAATTTTTTTAAAGAACTTATGAGCGAGCTCCTCCCACGCACTTATGCTCCCAAGAGTATAACTAACCTCTAACTTCGTTTGTAAAGAGAATAGGGACGATCTCATATGAATAACGACCTGATCAACCCCATTCATCTTCACTATATCATAAATCTCTAGAAAAATGGCCAAGTGAACATTCGGATCCTCATGAGATAACCCTCTATATTGGTTTTATTGGAACATGTTGATGAGTGTTGGCTTAAACTCAAAATTGTTTGCATTCACTCTCGAACAACAAATCCCTAAATAATTTGCATTCATTAAAGGTTTGAAGTTATCCTGTAGAGCTCGTGATTATTGTACAGGCTATGGTAATAGGTGTTGATGACCTTCTTCTACCATGACTCTAGTTTAATTGCTTCATTCTCTTCTTAATCGATGAAAAGTCCATTCAATTTTTGGGCCAAAAGCAATAAATTTAGGCTACGACCTTTTCATATACATCTGCAAAACTTTAAAATTAAACAAAAATTAAACAAAACAAAAATCAACTCCTAAATTAAAAGCAAACTGAGCAATCACAATATTAGAAATTTTAAAAATATTCAATCCCCAAAAACGGTGCCAACAACTTATTACAATGCCCATGAAACCCGCAAATATACGGGTTCGTACAAGTAGTAAAATGGAAAAGGGGTTATAATACCCACAATGACTAAGTTTTTAAATTTCAAAATTAAGTACAACAATTATGGTAGGTTAATTTTATCTAGGAAAGCAGTAATACAATAAGCAAAAAAATAGAATTTAAAATAGAAATAAAAATACAAAAGCAACTAAATGAACTAACAAAAACCAAGAAATCAGAAATTATAGCTAATAGAGTGGGTGTGTGAAATTGATATGCAAATAGTCCTAGGATCTTGATTTCACCTAACCTTTCCCATGTTTCTCCTAATTTAGAATTTGAAATGCTTTCATTTTTAATGCACTAATCACAGGTTCTAATTAATCCTATTTCCCTCTCCCCGATTGTCAAACGACGTCGTATGCATTATTAGTTGAGCTAATATCCCTATATGACTTAATTAATTACATGTTCTTTAAGCCTAATATGTTATTAACTTTTATAAATTCACTCACCTTCCAGTATTTAATTTCCAGTGTTAGTGTGACTATCTAGTTACTGAGGTCCGTAGGACTCTCAGTACGCTAAATTATGTTTTCCAACCCCATAAACAAATTAGACTATCCCTAGTATTCATTTATTTATGCATAATCAAATAATTCATCAATCAACAAATTACCAACATTAAGTGAAAGAAAAACAAAAGTGATTAAGAATTCATAATGTTAACAAATTCCATAATTAATCAAAGTATTAAATTAGGCTACATCAAAATCCTAGAACATAACAATTTAGCCTAACATATTAACTATCAATATCAAGTTCATTATGTAATCCTAATTCTTAAAATAATTAAAAAAATTAAAATTAACCTAAAACACAAGATGAGAATAATAGAGTTTAAGAAATTAGACTAGTGATGAGGGCTTCAACAATCTTCCTTTAGGTCTTGTTCCAAAGCCTTCAAGTTTATTAAATCACCTATTCTCTCTCTAGATTTTTTCTATTTGTTCTAACCTCTCTCTCTAAAAACTAAACTTTCCTTTCTTGGTTATGATGGCTAATTCTTGGAAAGTATAAAACCTATAAATTAACTCAATCCAGCCATCCAAATAAGATCCAAGGGTCTAGATAGAGCAAAAATAGTACAAAAACATTATCACGGTCACGAATGGCATGTACGAGACTAAACCACGTGCTCGTAAGGGGGAACATGGGAGGCGTGCGCACACTGTGTATGGCGCACACTCACCATCTCTACTAGAGTACAACAGGCGCACTGTGTATGGCACACATGTGCCACTTCCTTTGCTGTGTAGTGTGTGCGCTACTTCTTCTGCTAGTTGCTTTCCCTAACTTTGAATTATTTGCAATTGTCCATGATTTCTTTGTATTTTGTTCCCAATTTTAATTACTTGCCTTTTAGTTCTCGTTTTTGTGTTGTTTAACAGTTAGACCTTGATTTTCTATATTTTTACACAAAAACATAAAATTTCATCAAAACAACATTAGTGCTTGAGGATTAATGCACATATTTAAGCATGAATGCTTAAGGTAAGTGAGTTAAATACTCACTTATCAAAGAGATCAGATATACATATATGTTAACGAAAAACTCGAAGAGTAATAAGTATTGAAAACATAAGAGGAAACATAAAGATTAGAAACATATGTGGTTTTTGCAAGGGAAAATTGAGGTCAGTCCCTTGAACACCTAGGCACTGATGGTAGTGTATCTACTATTTTCAACAACGAAGGTAGGTAGTACTTTTGATCATAACTTTTTTCCTATTAAGAAATATTTTTCTATTCTGACTATCTGTTTATTCCTTTCTCAATTTAGTTGTAGGGAAAAGTTCCTTCCCTTGCTAATATCTCTCTTGAAAGGATCATAACTGTTGTACACCAAAAAGATTTACTTTCCCCTGAGGTGTTGGTTAGTTCAAGGTTGGCTACTTTTGCCTCGACACACGATGGACTTTTAGCTGCCAAATGCGAATCCAAGACAGGAGAAAGTAAGTGTATCCTGAGCCCATATAACCTTTACCACTTTTCTATTTTTGTAACACTGTTTTCTTTTTCATTACAAAGCAAATAAACTCTAGGAGTATCCCCTCCGATCAGACCAAAAGCTTCCCCCCAAAATCTGGTGGCTGAAAGAACTTGCCGCGTCCAAAGGATAAGGGGAAGAAATTTATGAAAAATCGGAGTGAGGGCCTGAAAGCACTAGGAAAAAGGCTTATTTACCGAATTAAGAAAAAGAGAGACTGCGAGGATTCAGCCCGGTCTATTTTTAGGATAAGATTTTATACAACCCTAAAGAACTGAGCTCTTCAAAGTCAGGCCAGGCCCAAGATTTTGTCATGCTTAGAAATGACTCAAGAGGTATTGTTACTGAAACTGCATAAACTTCACTTAAGGGCTATAATATTTTTAGAAAGGCCTGTTCTTTATAATTATCCTTTTAGAGAAGGTAGGTACTGTAGTACGCGAGTAACGAAATTTACTAGAAGACGCTTTTACGAGGATTATTTTATTGCCTTTCTTTAAAAAAAGTTTTTTGCAAATCCCTTCTTTGTTTTAAGTTATTTTCTCTTTTTAATTTCATACCCTTTTGTAAGTTCTTCAATCATTTTCAATAAAGTACATTAATTTCTTTTCATTCAAATTACCATCAAAGCTCTTCTCTTCATTCGAAATATCTTGATAAAACAAAACTATACACACACACACAACCCCTCAAATATATTTATAAAAAAAATAAAAACATCCCTTCTTGTCGATGAGAAATTCGAACTATTAGAAGAAGAAGAAGAACTACTAGAGCTTAAAGGCATTGTCACTAGTTTACTGCTGACATTTTGTTCTTTATCATGTTTGTCATGAGAAATTCTCTTTAAAGGAACCAAAGGGGATGGTTTCACAAAAGCATTCTTTCGTTTGCGCAAATATGATTTTAGCATAGCAATTTTTATAGGATCTTTGGAGTTTTTAGTGGGAGTAAATTAGGAAGTAGGTAACATATTTCTAATCTTAGGAATATAGGGAGAACTTTCAAAACCAGAAGAAACAACTAGGACCTTCGTGGCAGAATAGAAAGGTCATTGATAGAGCTTCTAACTCTGTGGTGCAATTACAATTAATATTTTGCCAGGGCCAAAATGTAAGTATTCAAATTTTGAAGAGGCCAACACAAGAAAACTAAAATTTCAAAGGATTAAATTGATAATTTTATCTAAAATTTTCAAAATTATTGTAATGACCTCTGCAAGCCCTAACGTGCCTTCGCCACTGTTTTAACAGTTCAAGTGCTCTTTACGCAGTATTTCCTACTATAAGATGATGAGTAATATAGATTTCAGTATATAGTAGCTTTTGTTTCCTCATACTCTAAATGGTTAAGGCAACACTAAACTTTAAATGATTATGCAGAATTTTTTGTCCAGGCCTGCCAAGTCTTTAGAATTACTTGTTGTATACTTAACAAAAGAACGTGTCCAATATTGATAATATAAAGGTGTGAATAGTGACAAAAACTTTTTTGGGCCCATTACGGCACTGTTACTATTTACGGCCCGGTATAGCACAGCCCACAGGCTTTTTTTCTCGGCCTAACTTGTGAACAGTGACGGCCTGTGTCGACACTATTCACATGCTGGGCCGGCTCATCCGTTTGCCACCTCTAGAATAGCCTACAAGCTTAGATATAGTAAAATGGTTAACAGCTTTCTCAAGAGAAAGAGCTAATGGCATGGATTGAGCTAGTATAATATCCAAGCCGAATTACTTCAAAACTCAAAGTGGCTAATGGAATAAAACAGAAACAGCACCGTGGACATCCACACAGGGTAATTAGCTTGTCCAATAGTTAACAAAATAGGCACCATATCGTAAATGTCCATTCTTTTATTGCATATAAGTTTGTCGAAGGCCCTTGAAATGATAGATCTCAATAAACTTAGGGAAATAGAGAGAATCATACAAATTTTGGTATCGAAGGAAGGAAAACCATCGTCACCGTCCATATGATCTAAGAAATCACCGCACATATAGAGCCAACTTTAGAGGTAGAATATCTTTTGAAAATGAGAGAAGCTAATGAAAACTGTCTCACCTTAAGCAAAGGATATGTGTAATGTGAAAACGTTATGGAAAAAGATTTGTAAGAAATGAGCATTGACAAGAAAATTAACAATTTCACAATCAACTTCTTCAACTTCATCAAGGTTTATCAAATCAAGCTGATGGTAAAGGATGCCCAGATATAATGTAGCCAAAGGGAAGCAATGACATGAGCCAAATGGATAGCCATTGGGAAAGTGTGCTTTTGAATTGTATCAAACAAACTATTTCTAAAGAAGAAACTACTTAACCACGGAGCAATCATGGCCTTTCAACAGTGGTTCGAGTGGTATCTTTCACCACGAATGAAAACTTTTATTGCTCAAATATGTAACTGAGAGCATTCCTTAATAGAACTTAAATACGATCTAAATATGCTTTACTAATCACAATAGCATATAGATCAAGTGCGGAATTAAACTGAAAAATATACCTCCTGCCATTGACGTCTTTCATAATCTGGTGATAAAACTTCCTGGTTTATAATTCTTCTAAACCTTACACAATTTCTTTATGATGGTGTATATTACTAAAAAGAAATTGTTGGCTTAAGGACCTAACCAAGAGAATGCATGTATTTATAGGCTCTACCCATCACAGAAGTCATGAAAAAAAGGTCATAAACTGTCAGAACGTGTAACCAACTGCTAGAACATGTAATGAACTGCCAAAAACTATATAACACATGTTCTCACTTAACATGATGAAAGATCATTGACCACTTATAGTTAAAAAATTCACATTCTCCCACTTAGTCTATATACTTCATCATTTACCATAATAAGAAACAAAATACATGAATCATGGCGATAGGTTCTCTAAAAATGAGTATTATCTTCCATGTATTACTATGCATTATGTCTCTTAAATAGTTGTTCATATTACTCAATGAATAAACCCCATATTTATTCCAGGTCCAAACATCCATGATATTTCTCAAATAAATGTGTACATAATTGAAAATCAAGTATGAGAAAATATCATAGCATAAATAGAATTTCATTACAATAAACATTTGTCCATATAACAAAAAACATCAAAAGGAACTAAGTTCCATTCGATCTACATGATCCTTAATTTTCAATGGTGGCATGCCTTTTGTTAAAGAATCAGCAATCACAATTCAGTGCTAACATGTTGAATAACAACTATTTTGTCTTTAACACGTTCTCTTATGGTTAAATACTTAATGTCGATGTATTTGCTTCGACTACCACTTTTGTTGATTTTAATCATAAAAACTGTAGCTAAATTATCACAATATATTCTTAATGGCCTAGAAATTGAGTCCACAATTTTAAGCCCACATGTGAAATTCTTCATCTATACACCATACGAGGTAGCCTCAAAACAAGATACGAACTCAGCCTCTATAGTAGAAATAGCAGTCAAAGTCTGTTTTGCACTCCTCCAAGATATAACTCCACCGGCAAACATAAAAATGTATCAAGATGTTGATTTTCGTGAATCAACATAGCCAATAAAATCTGAATTTGAGTAGCAATCACCTCCAAATTATCTTTTCATCTATATATGAGCATGTAATATTTCGTTCCTTAAAGGCACCTCATCTCCTTTTTCACAGCTCTCCAGTGCTCCATACTAGGGATTACTCTGATATCTTCCCAATATTCTAACAGCAAATGCAATGTTAGGTCTTTTACAAACCTGAGCATACATCAAACTTCCAACAGCAGAAGCGTATAGAATATTTAGCATTTGTTGTCTTTCAAAGTCATTCCTCAAACATTGATTCAAGTTGAACCTGTCACCTTTCACAATGAGTGCTATACTTGATGCACAATCTTTCATCCAAAATCTCTCTAAAACTTTATTAATATAAGTTGAGACAGACCCAAAATACCTCCAAATTTGTCTCTATGTATCTTAATACCAATGACATAAGATGCATCACCCACATCTTTCATATTAACATTTTTAGAGAGAAATTGTTGTAACTTATAAAGCAATACCTTATCATTGGCTGCAAGTAAAATGTCATCCATATATAGAATTAAGAAACATATTCTACTTCCGCTGACCTTCTGGTATATATATTGATCCATGATATTCTCTACAAAACCAAATGAAGAAATAACATTGCTACAATTTTTAGGTTGTAATACCCAAGCGTAGGTTTGTCAAGTAATAAAGATTCGGAAGTCCGAGTGTCGGTCCTCAGGGAATTGGTTATACTAAGTCCACAAGTCCAAAGTTCAAAGTCCAAATATTGTGAAAGTAGATTGAAATTTTGATTATTAACTTGAATTTAATTATTATTGAATATTAGGGCATTAGGGATCCATTTTGATGATATGTATAGAAATTATTCTTGATCCTTTTTTTTTATACACAATTAAGATTCAAATAAGAAATAACCTTAATTGGAGGATGGATAACATTTAAGCACAAAGAAACTAAAAGACTTACCTTTTAATTGAAGTGAAAAACCATAGGTTGCCTTGCTCTTGATATGTAGAAAACATCCAAGCATTCAATGTACCCTTAGTTAACAATGAATCAAGGTTTCTAACAAACCAAAATACTTGCAAAATATAGTACTCACTCAAAAGGAAAGTTGACAATGAAGAACAAACTAAAGGATCAAAGATCAATACTATACATCCATCAAAAGTTCACCCTTTGCCCTAATTACGAAATTAGAAATACATGGAGTAAAGAAAATATGAAGAAGAAGAAAATGAAAGTGTTTTTAAGAATACCAGCTTTTTTTTTCAAGCTTTCAAAACCAAGGTTTATATAGGCAAGGTAAAGGAGAATTCGCACATGTGAATGCAAGTAAGTGGCAGGTTTCATCATAGCATTATCGTCCACATTACGAAGCATGTTTGACTGTCTTCCACTCCGAATTAGAGAAATGTTTCTTCTTCAAAGATATGGCCCCATGAGTAATCTTTCTAATGCTTCATGAATCATGGTATTTGGACCTATTTAGTGAACGTTGTACTTAAAATATTAAGGCATGTTCAAATCGAAACGTTGACAGCTACTGTTTAAATGATAATTATTTTCAACCACCCAGATGCACGAATTGGAATTTGTCCATAACATGAAAGTTGTATCTGTCTCTTTCAAGATGCATTTGAATCAAGAATCAACCAAATTTGAGCACTGTGGAGAGAGTTAGGTCCAAAATACCGAAGGATATGCACAGGTCCAGGCTGCAAATGGTAGGCCACGTTTTGTTGTATTGCCTCAAACATCTGGTGGTAAATCATTTCAAAATCGAAAATGACATCTGAAAATGAATTATGAAAAATTGAGTCAGCTTCCATTTGAAACAAAAATCATTATATTTGGAAGTGGGTAGACAAAGATATGACCATTTAACTAATTAGTGCTTCAAATAGGAAATATGATGTTGACCATTTTTTTTTTCAATTACAACTTGGCCACCTTTCACCTATGTATAAAATACACTACATTACTATTTTACATAAGTATTATATACATGTCAACTTATATAATTATACATATTTACATGTAATTGAGATTTATATCATAAAACCATGCAAATTAAAGTTGTGCCAATGAAATTCATAATTTTTGCTCAAATAGGGACTTTAAATTAAATAGTATGTAATAGTGTCTTCTAAAATATATGTAAATGACACACTTTTAGACACTTATCAAACATCATGAAATTTCAAATCCATTGACGAGATGCTTATTTCAAACCATATATATATTTCTTGAGCTTACAAACCAAATGCTCACCATTGCTAGAGGAAAATCCTTCTGGTTGCTTCATGTAAATCTCTTCCTCTAAATCTCTATTGAGAAAGGTCGTTTTCACATCTATTTGTTACAACTCTAAGTCAAAATGTGCAACTAATGCCATAATTATACGAAAGGAATCTTTCTTGGATATAGGAGAGAATGTCTCCTTGTAGTCAATTCCTTCATTTTGAGTGAATCCTTTGGCTACGAGTCTTGCTTTGTATCTCTCAATGTTGTCAAATGAGTCTTTCTTAGTTTTAAAAACCCATTTACATCCTATGGCTTTTACACCATTAGGCAACTTAACAAGATCCCAAACTGTATTAGATGTCATAGAATTCATCTCAACTTTCATTGCATCGTACCATCAATTTGATTGTTTGCAACTCATGGCTTGTGAAAACATTTCTGGATTATTTTCGACTACAATGTTATAGTCAGATTCTTGTAGATATATAACATAATCATTAAGAATTGCAGATTTCCTTGCTTTAGTAGATCTCTTTAATGTTGTATCAACATTTTCCTGTGCAACATGTTGTTCAACTGATTGGTCAATAACTTCTGGAAGTTCTTAAACAAACTGATCTACTAGATTGTTATCAGTTACTTGTGGAATTTCAACAATTGGTTGCTCAACACCCGTTTGAACTTGAGGAGTGTTATGAATGACAATTAATCTATCACTTGAAGAGGAAGGTTGAGCATCAATATAATCTTTCCCAGAAACAATATTTTGGGATTGATCACCTCCATAAATCAAGTCATTTTCAAGAAATTTTGCATTTCTTGATTGCACAGTCATAATGTTATAAGATGGACAATATAATATATACCCTTTAGACCTTTTAGCATATCCAATAAAATATCCACTAATAGTCCTTGGGTCCCATTTCTTTTCTTGCGGATTATAGACTCTCACTTCAAACGGGCATCCTCATACGCGTATATATCGCAAACTCGGTTTTCAACATTTAAATAATTCAAAAGGTGTCTGATAAGTGTCTAAAAATGTGTCATTTACATATATTTTAGAAGACATTATTACATACTATTTAATTTAAAGTCTCTATTTGTGCAAAAATTATGAATTTCATTGGCACAACTTTAATTTGCATGTTTTTATGATCTAAATCTCAATTACATGTAAATATGTATAATTATATAAGTTGACATGTATATAATACTTATGTAAAATAGTAATGTAGTGTATTTTATACATAGGTGAAAGGTGGCCAAGTTACAATTGAAAAAACAAATGGTCAACATCATATTTCCTATTTGAAGCACTAATTAGTTAAATGGTCATATCTTTGTCTACCCACTTCCAAATATAATGATTTTTGTTTCAAATGGAAGCTGACTCAATTTTTCATAATTCATTTTCAGATGTCATTTTCGATTTTGAAATGATTTACCACCAGATGTTTGAGGCAATACAACAAAACGTGGCCTACCATTTGAAGCCTGGACCTGTGCATATCCTTCGGTAGTTTGGACCTAACTCTCTCCACAATGCTCCAATTGGGTTAATTCTTGATTCCAATGCATCCTGAAAGAGATAGCTACAACTTTCATGTTATGGAAAAATTCCAATTCGTGCCTCTGGGTGGTTGAAAATAATTATCATTTAAACAGTAGCTGTCAACGTTTCGATTTGAACATGCCTTAATATTTTAAGTGTAACTTTCACTAAATAGGTCCAAATACCATGATTCATGAAGCATTGGAAAGATTACTCATGGGGCCATATCTTTGAAGAAGAAACATTTCTCTAATTCGGAGTGGAAGACAGTCAAACGTGCTTTACAATGTGGACGATAATGCTATGATGAAACCTGCCACTTACTTGCATTCACATGTGCGAATTCTCCTTTACCTTGCCTATATAAACCTTGGTTTTGAAAGCTTGAAAAAAAGAGGCTTGTATTCTCAAAAACATTTTCATTTCTTCTTCTTCATATTTTCTTTACTCCATGTATTTCTAATTTCGTAATTAGGGCAAAGGGTGAACTTTTGATGGTTGTATAGTATTGTTCTTTGATCCTTTAGTTTGTTCTTCATTGTCAACTTTCCTTTTGAGTGAGTACTATATTTTGCAAGCATTTTGGTTTGTTAGAAACCTTGATTCATTGTTAACTAAGGGTACATTGAATGCTTGGATGTTTTCTACATATCAAGAGCAAGGCAACCTATGGTTTTTCACTTCAATTCAAAGGTAAGTCTTTTAGTTTCTTTGTGCTTAAATGTTATCCATCCTCCAATTAAGGTTATTTCTTATTTAAATCTTAATTGTGTATAAAAAAAAAAGATCAAGAATAATTTCTATACATATCATTAAAATGGATCCCTAATGCCCTAATATTCAATAATAATTAATTTCAAGTTAATAATCAAAATTTCAATCTACTTTCACAATATTTGGACTTTGGACTTTGGACTTTGGACTTGTGGACTTAGTATAACCAATTCCCTGAGGACCGACACTCGGACTTCCGAATCTTTATTACTTGACAAACCTACACTTGGGTATTACAACCTAAAAATCAAGTCGTTTTCAAGAAATTTTGCATTTCTTGATTGCACAGTCATAATGTTATAAGATGGACAATATAATATATACCCTTTAGACCTTTTAGCATATCCAATAAAATATCCACTAATAGTCCTTGGGTCCCATTTCTTTTCTTGCGGATTATAGACTCTCACTTCAAACGGGCATCCTCATACGCGTATATATCGCAAACTCGGTTTTCAACATTTAAATAATTCAAAAGGTGTCTTTGGAACAGACTTGGTTGGAACTTGATTTAATATATATACTGTCATTTTAAAAGCTTCAGTCCACAATGATTTAGAAAGCTTGGAGCCGTTAAGCATACTCTATACCATATTCATTAACGTTTGTTTCTTCTTTCTGCTACACCATTATGGTCTAGTGAACTAGGCATGGTGTATTGGGTAACAATCCCTTGCTCTTAAAGAAACTTCACAAATGGACTAGGTGCTTATCCATCCTCAGTATATCTACCATAATGTTCTCCACCTTTATCTGTTCTCACGATCTTAATTTTCTTTTCGCATTGTTTCTCTTCTTTTGCTTCGAAAACTTTAAAAGCATCTAGTGCTTCGTTTTTATTCTTAAGCAAATACAGATACATATATCTTGAGTAATCATCTATAAAAGAGATGAAGTATTTTTGACCATATAAGTCCATGTCTGGACTACGAATGTCTGAATGTATGATCTCTAATACATTTGAACTCATCTTGGCACCTTTCTTTGTCTTGTTGGTCTACTTTCCCTTTATGCAATCCAAACAAGTATTTAAATTTGTAAAATCCAAAGTACTAAGTACTTCATCAGTTATTACTAATCTTTTATTTCTTTCTATGGAGATATGTCCTAATCTTTAGTGCCACAACATAGAGGAATTTTCATTCATAACATATCATTTTCTACCAGCTTAAACATGCATCACATCATATAAGGTATTATTTTGTAAATGTATACAGAAAAAAACCATCAGATAATGTACCATTCCCAACAAGATCATATTTATAATATAAATTAAAACATGTATCTAAAAAGTTAAAGGAATAACTAAATGGTACAAGTCTTGAAATCGAAATTAAGCTTCTAGAGAAAGTTGGAATATAAAATGCCTTTTCCAAATTCAAAATAAAGTCACTACTTAAAATTAAACTACCTGTTCCAACTGCCTCCACATGTGAACGCATCTTGTTTCCTGAATAGATGCACTACTCACTACTCACTTGCTTCCTTAGGTTTTGTAGCTTCCTTAGGTTTTGTATACCCTACAAGGTATTCACAACATGGATTGTAGAACTAGAATCAATCCACTATGTGTTACGACTAGCTTTGACTATATTAGATTTATAAAATTAAACAAATGAGATTGAATTGCCTTTCTTTTCAAGCCATTTCTGAAACTTGGGGCAATCCTTCTTCATGTGTCCTTTCTTCTTTTAAAAGAAGCACTTGGATGCCTTTTTTATTTCAGCTTGATAAGGTATTTTACCTTTCCCTTTCTATTTGACTTGCCTTTTGTTCTTCCCTTCAGTTGCCATATATGCAATTTCACCCAATTCAATTGTCAGCCTCCCTTCCTCTTGTACACACATGGTCAATAATTCATTAATTGACAATTTGTATTTATACGTGTTATAGGAGATTTTGAAGGGTTCATATGGTTGTGGAAGAGTGTTCAGTATATAGTACACAAGGAAAGATTCAGACATTTTAGCCTCAAGAGTTTTTAATTGAGCCACAATGTTCCTCATTTGTGTGATGTGCTCATGCACACCTCTAACACTAGTGAGCCTCATAAATGAAAACTTCATAATTAGGGTGCTAGCAAGTGCCTTATCTGAAGTCTCAAATTGTTTGTCAGTTGCCTTCAATAATGTCTTGATATTATCATGCTGATCGAGTGAACCCTGAATACTAGTAGAAATTTTGGTCCTTATGAACATCACACTTAAGCGATTAGATCGCTCCCATCATTCATAAAGAGTAATTTCAGCTTGACTGCTGGCTTCAATAACAATTGGTTCGTCTTTCCTTATATGATAATCAATGTCCATTCACCCTAAATGGAGGAGAATTCTCTCCTTCCAAACCTTATAGTTATCACCCTTCAACTCGGGAATGTCACTTTTGATATCGGAAAAATTTACAGATTGTATGATTGCATAAATTAAACATACATACTTATATATTACAAAATTGAAGGTTAATAAACAAATATTATGTTTTACCAATGTAAATAATGTTATAAAATATGAATCAATAGACATAAAACTTGCCTGTGGGCTAAAGTTCTAATTCAAGTAGATTCATATATATATATATAACTTTATAATAAAACTACGAAATTATGTTCCTTTTCCTAATTCCTGTGGGTAATTAAGAAAATAATTTGATATTTTATTTTAATCTTATAAATATAATAAAAATTTATGTGGAAAATATTTATTATATTAAACAAAATTAACTACAATTAACGTCAATTTCTTATACATGATCCTAATGCATTTAAAATATAATTTTGCATAATTAAAGATGTTGTGACTAATCTTTAATTAATTAAAATTATATGGATCATTAGACATTTTAATTTTAATCATAAAAATTATTCATATAAATTGCATGCAATAATAAGACATAATTTTAATTTTATGTACCAAAAATAACCAATAAGTTTCATGTTATCATTTACTTCAACAAGCATAAATGATACATCATACTATTCAATTATATCAAATGACATATAATACTATTTTACAACGATAAAACAACATGTCATACCTGGTCATTCAAAAAAGGACATGACATACAACGTATAACGGTAAAACGACATGTCATACTTAGTCATATAGAAGATGACATGTCATACAGTTTAACATAAGATTTATGACATCTCATACAATTTAAGGCAATGGACGATATGTCATATTTTATCACATACAATAGATGACATGTCATTTCATGTTATCTTCAACCTCTAGAAAACCAGTTTCAAAAACGAAAATTCTTCATTTTTTTTAATGAAAACCAAATTCATTTATTCAAATCCCAAAATGCTGACAATCAAATATTATAATGATTTTTAGCATTATTATATATCAACAATACTTGATAATAAATTTGATTTTTCATAAACTAATGAGCAGTAAAACTGAAGTTTCACCAAATTGCACAAAATCAAAGCAGATGCAATAGCAATGGCTCCAATACCAATTGATGGAACTTAAATACGATCTAAATATCATTTACTAATCACAATAGAATATAGATCAAGTGCGGAATTAAAATGAAAAACATACCTCCTGCCATTGACGTCTTTCACAATCTAGTGATGAAACTTCCTAGTTTATAATTCTTTTAAACCTTACATAATTTCTTTATGATAGTGTATATTACTGAAAAGAAATTGTTGGCTTAGGGACCTAACTAAGAGAATTCTTGTATTTATAGGCTCTGCCCATCACATAAGCCATGAAAAAGCTGCCATAAATTGTCAAAACGTGTAACCAACTGCTAGAACATGTAATGAATTACCAAAAACTGAAAAAAAAAAACTGTATAACACACGTTCCCACTTAAAATGATGAAAGATCATGGACCACTTACAGTTAAAAAACTAACATTCCTAACATGTTTTTCTGCAGTCAAAGCTAAATACTCCTAAGATATTCATCTCTAAGTGTGGGTAAACCAAGAATAACAACCAAATCTTTAAGGGGTTGGCATAAACATTCCTTACAGTGTCACAAAGGTATAAGTGTTGATACTCCAATGATTTACAAGTTTGCGCAAGACCTATCTTTTCCCATAGATAAATTTCAAGAAGCAAATATTGGGGCAAAATATTGGCAAAAGAGAGGATATCTTAAATGGCAGCATTCTCCAACCTTACCTATAAGTTGATGTTAATTGAAATTATATGGGAATAGGCCTGAAATCATTTAGAGTAATACCAAATCTAGAAATGCTAC
The DNA here is from genome assembly GCA_028052125.1 of Melia azedarach. Lineage (NCBI taxonomy): Eukaryota > Viridiplantae > Streptophyta > Magnoliopsida > Sapindales > Meliaceae > Melia > Melia azedarach. The sequence continues at coordinate 4,665,454 of CM051406.1, forward strand.
TTAACCTAATGAAATGAATTTTGTCAAAGATTGATTCAGATAATGATTATTCTAGGATAGACTTTTTCCTTGAATGCTATTATACCCATGAATCCATCCTTTACGTAAAATAAGTGATCAAGAACATCAATAGTCAAGCGAGTAGATGCCATAATACAGTGAAATGACAAGAAAAAAGGATAGCATAAGATTTTAAAAGATAAAGAGCATTCACCCCAATTGTTTTCAAAAAGAAAAATGAAAATGTAAACTACGTATAGTAAAATTGTTAAAATACGAATTAGAGAAACAAAAACGAATAAAATGTTATCTGAAAAAGAGAAACAAAAGCGATATTCAAGAAAAGAGACGAGGAAACCTAGTATCAAACTTGAGAAAGTGATGTACTTAAGTAACAATGGAAATGCAAAGGACCATGCAATATTCTAAGAGAAAGCTAAGAGAAGAAAATGGTAAAGCTGTTGAATGTTATAGAAGAAGCTTAAAAGGTAATTTTGGCATTTTATGAAAAAAATTATAATTATAAAAGTCAAAGGGTTAACTCTATCCGTTGAAATTAAATTCAAAATGGTATGACATCAGCAAGGTAGTAACTCTGTCATTTTAGCTGTTAATAAATTTCGGGAGTTATCTTATAACGACTCATATGAAATACAAAAAGAAAAGAAGTCATATCTAAAATACCAAGAGGGTAAGTCATCGCAATAACGGTTACAGTCACTCAAAATCTCCACATGAGTAGTGTAGTATACAACTCAGAATTAAGGGAGCTAATGTTGATACATGAAAATTGATATTAGGCCCAAGCTCAAGCTCAAGTCAAAACTACGTTGTTTTTCCTAGATAATATATAACAAGTACAAGTGCATCTAAACGATTTTTTCAAGCTCAAATTTTGGGTTGTGGTGTGAAAGGTAAAGGTAGAGCCAAATTTGGTCCAAACCAAGATAATGATCTAGGCTTAACCCACTTAGGGGGTATTTAGGCCCAAAGGATTTACTATATGATTACGTTAATGCATAAAGAATATAAGAAACCCTAAACTTTATTAGTCTATTTTAAGCCTAAAATCTTGTTTTAATTGATATAGTATTAATTAAAATATGTATTTTATTACAATTAAGATTAATTATAAAAGTATTTTATTACAAACATTGTCTTAAGAATATGAGTTGTATTAAATTAGGATTACATAGAGTTAATTGTATCACATTATGATTCTTCATCACACACTATAAAAGGTGACATGATTCCAATTTGAGGGGATCCAAAAGTCATTAATATAAGGGTAATCTTAGAGATCATGAAGGCTCAACTTGGCATCTTTGAGAATGTGTTCTCTTCTTTCCGTCATCATTAGTTTTTCTGTCATAAATAGATGTATTGAATATCGCCATGAGCAGGTTTATTCAATAGTCATATAGTCACAACCTACCTTTAAAACTATCGTGTTCTTTTACATTAGTACTAAAACAAATTTGCTCCCCATATACCGTGACCCTACAATTTGGGCTTTATACTTTTACCAAGTATTAAATGTATAATAACAGTGATAGCAAATCTCTTTAGACAAATCTAAGCCAGTCTCAAGAAGTTGCAACATCACTACTCTCAGGTTACTAGGTGAGACCCAAAGGATATAGTAGGCCTTATTTCCTAGAACTTAGAAGAGGTGAGAAAGCTCAATTCAAATCCAAAGCTCCAACATTATTGAAGCCCACCAAGAGTGATGTAAGGCCTACTCAAGCAATCAAGCAATCATGAGTGGATTGAATAAATTTTCCTCGCACAAATAATATATATGTCAAAATGTTACGTTTTAGATGTTTTATTTTTCTAAAACAAACAACTTAATATTGACATTCATATATTTAACAAATAAAGAATATAGCATTTAGATTTAAATTTCAAGTAAGTTCATACTTTAGTCTCATTCAAACTTCATACAAAAAAAAAAAAAACATCACTTTGATCTATTGCAAATATTTATAGAAGTTAACCCTTACATATACACGAGAAGATTTGAAATTCGTACCCTAAAGCACGAGGTAGAGATGCGAATACTACTAAATGTTCTTATTTATTTTGTTTATGTAGAATATTGAATATATTTTGGTTTGATTCATTTGTTTGTTTTAATTTAGCACTAAAAAATTTGTAGTTACCTTCTAATAAAATTAAGTTAAAATTTGTATTCAATGTTGAATATAAATATCTAAATAAGTTCATGTAATTTAAAAATATCCTTGTAGTAATTAAACTTTATTTAGTTTTAATATGTAGAGTTTATTTAATCATCTATAAAATTAGTCAAATAAAAAATTTTCAATGATTTATATTTTATATTCAAATGCAATGAATGAAAAACATATACATTATTTAAATCATTTAAATTTATAAATTATTTATATTTTATGTTCAAATGCTATGAATGGAAAATGCTAGTAACTGTTGATTTTCTAAAAGATAAAAGTCCTTTTAGTCGTAAAAGTTTGGCCTAATACATTTATTAATCATAATAATTTCTAAAATACCATTGAAAGTCTTAATTTATTAAGACAACCATTATGTCCCAATACAATAATAGTTGTTTAAGAAAAAGTAACAAATAAATCTCCAAAATAGGAGAAAATACAATATATATATTTATGTTTATGTAAAATACATTAAATGAATAAATAACAATAAATAATTTATAAAATAATTATATTATATTAATTATTAGGAATTAAATAAAAATAAAGTATAAACAAATATTAATTTAATAATAAAATATATATTTGTAAATTTATTTTTGCTTTACAACGTATTTATAATAAATATTTATGATTGTGTTGTAATTTAAATAAAATATATTCACATATTCAAAGCATAAATAAAATAATAAAAATAATAAATTTATAATATATTAATAAATAATTATATTATTGATATGTCAATTCAAAACCATAATCTTTTATTTTGTAGTTTGAATTTTCTTCGTCAAATTGGGAGGGTTGACTTGTGTAATTGATCTTCTACTATATTCTTTAACAAAATAATAATCTCAAAGATAATTGAGAGCTTAGATTAATTCTGAAGCCAAACAAAGGATTGGAAAGCCAAATTATGATCTGTTTTCTTAGGTACTCATTATAAATATTAAAAGAAAACATTGAGCCTAATGTCTCCCCATTTACCGAAATAAACTAGAAATGGAAATTTTGAGGCTTAAAAAGTTTTCATTGCTCTCAATACTTCTTCTCTTATCTATAACTTCATGGAGAGTAACAGCAACTTCTGATAATCTCCACGGCGATTTTCTTCAATGTCTTCTCAGCTATTCTCAGCCTTCTCATCCGATTTCCCAAGCTATTTTTACTCCCAAAAACTCTTCGTATTCCTCTGTATTGCAAGCTTACATTCGAAACCTTCGTTTCAACACAACTTCAACTCCAAAACCTCTTCTTATTATCACTGCTTTGCATGAATCCCATATCCAAACTACCATCATTTGTGCTCGTAAGCATGGCCTGCAAATGAAAATCCGAAGTGGAGGGCATAACTACGAGGGAATATCTTACGTTTCCGAAGTACCATTCTTCGTCCTGGACATGTTCAATCTCCGCTTCATTGATGTTGACATAAAAAATGAGACTGCTTGGGTTCAGACTGGAGCAACCCTGGGAGAACTTTACTATCGCATTTCTGAAAAAAGCAAAACTCATGGCTTCCCAGCTGGGGTTTGTCCTACAGTGGGCGTTGGTGGTCACTTTGGTGGTGGTGGCTATGGCAATATGATGAGAAAATATGGTCTTACAGTTGATCATATCGTCGATGCAAAGCTTATCGACGTAAATGGAAGATTTCTCGACAGAAAATCCATGGGTGAAGATCTGTTTTGGGCCATCAGAGGAGGAGCAGCAGCAAGTTTCGGAGTTGTTCTTGCTTATAAGTTCAATCTTGTTCGTGTTCCGGAAACAGTCACTGTCTTCCGGGTTAGAAGAACTCTGGAAGAAAATGCGACTGAGATTGTGGATCAATGGCAACACGTTGTGGAGAGGCTGCCCCAAGAACTCTTCATCAGGCTCGGACTTGACGTTGTAAACAGCACACAAACTGGGAAGAAGACTGTAAGAGCTACATTTATTTCCTTGTTCCTTGGAGATTCTCATAAACTTCTATCCATCATGAATGAAAGCCTTCCTAAGCTGGGTTTAGTTCAATCCGACTGCATCGAAACCAGTTGGGTTCAATCAGTTCTGTTTTGGACACATTTCCCTGTCGGAACTCCGGAAGAAATTTTGCTCGATCGAACACCTCAATCACTGACGTTTTATAAGATAAAATCAGATTATGTTAAGAAGCCAATTCCGAAAGATGGCCTGGACTTTATATGGAAAAGGATGATTGAACTAGAGAGACCAACGATGGCTTTCAACCCTTACGGCGGCAGAATGGCTGAGATTCCATCGACGGCAGTACCGTTCCCGCATAGAGCTGGAAACATATGGAAGATTCAGTATTCAGCAGATTGGAATGAACCAGGGGACGATGCAGCAAATCGTTATATAAATGCGACCAGGAAACTTTACAATTACATGACTCCTTTTGTGTCGAAGAATCCAAGAGAGGCATTTTTCAACTACATAGATTTAGACTTGGGTATCAATCACAATGGGAAGGACAGCTATGTCGAAGGAAAAGCTTATGGGATCAAATATTTCTTGGGTAATTTCAACAGATTGGTGAAGATTAAGACAGAGGTTGATCCTGAAAACTTTTTCAGGAATGAACAAAGCATTCCAGTTATATTTTATTAAATGTAAGAAGAAGGAAAAATAAGTTTGTTTGATTTGTTGAAAATAAAGCAAATCATATATATTGTTACTTGGTCAGAATCTGTTTGTTATTCTAAATTTTCAATAAATCAAAAGTTTAGCTACCGGAGATTTGAGTAAAAAATTTCAGAATCTCAAAGGAGATTGTTGAATTTTATTTGATTAATTAACTAAAATTTTATATCCATGTATCTATGGTTGCGATTTCATCTTTCAGGCCGGCAGACTGCAATAGAAAAAATTGTAATGATTCAATGTATCAAATTTATTTGTTCCTTAATGCTTTAAGATATGTCACTTTGATTAACATGTTTCACATGTTAAATAAAAAGATCTGTAATTTTAATGAAAATCATAACTTAGTTCTAAATTATTTCGGTCAATGTTAATTAAGTCCTTGACCAAATGTCCATTAGTTTTCAACGGTTAGTGAGGTAGGATAATTTTTAATTGAATTCACTTAATATTTATTAATAATATTAAATTTAGTAATAAAATTTATAAAAATTATCATACCATCCACATGTTGACTTTTTTTTTATTTTTAACAATTAAAATATAAAATTATAATTTTATAAAATTAATTAATTAATTAATTTTCTTCCTAATATTTCTCTCTATTTCTCTCCTTTCTATCTTTCTTCTTCTTCCCCATCTAACCTCTCTCTTTTTTTATCAAGAAAAAATTGCAATGAGAATAAAAAAGATTAAAATTAATCATTTGACGTTCTTAATTTAAACAAAAAAACTTAATACATATTTCTAGTTTATAAAATTATTTTTTATTAATTTAAGTTTATAAAAATAAATTTTAATTAATTTAGTCTTATAAAATTACAAGTTCATATTTTCTGTAGTTAAAGGATGAGAGTTAACATGTAGAAGCGATATGATAAATTTCATAAATTTTCGGAGTAGAGTTGTTAATATTAGATAGATAGATAGATTAAAATTATCCCACCTCCCCAACGGTTGAAAGCTGATCAAAATCTAGTCAAGGGACCTAACTAACATTGACCAAAATAATTGGAAAGGACCTAAGCGATGATTTTCAATAAAATTAGATTCCTCTACATATAATATGTGAAATATGTGAACCAAAATGATATCTCTATAACATTAAGGACCAAAATAACATTATCCCCAAATTTCTATTTTATTTGTGCATGGTATATTTATTAGTATTATTGTTTTAAATATTTTAGTTTCATATTAAGAAAAACTGAACAATTAGAATTTTAGTCATTTAATTAAAAATTATTTTAAGAATTTTTGAAAAATAAAAATATAAATTCTCATATGCCTTTTGGATATTACTTTTGTAAAATTAATCTACTACAGAAATATATGTACAAAATTTATGAGTTCATGGAAGATACTTAAATATAAAAAGAAAATCCTACTACTAGTAAGTGATTTTTCGAACTTCTAGCTAGTTTCTATTTTCCACACCTTTGTTTCGTTGCTCTAATTGTATATAAGGACAAAAAATTTATAACACATTTAAAATATCTTAGTATAAATAAAATAAAAAGACTAGTACTAATATGTGGCATAAAAATTTTTAAATATAATTTAATTTCTAACATGAGTTGGAGATTAAATTTCATAAATTAGAGAAAACAATTTCAAAACATATATTTTTTTAAAATTTAAAATCTATATTTTTTTAATTTTTTATTTGAGATAAAAGTTTAGAATACATGCACACATACATACATACATATATATATATATATATATATATATATATATATATATATATATTAACTGCATGATCTGTTATTATTGTGTAAAGGATTTTCATTTTTACATTTATGAAGTATTTTGGTAGTAGTATCCAAGATCTTCCAACTATGTTCTCTTTGTTTTTATTTAATTAGAAGTAATAAATTAAAGGTATATCTTTTCCAAATTATCTTTCAAAAACTCTATAGTATTTTTTTTTATTAGTTAAGTTCTGTTATTTATATCATTGTTATTACATAATATTAACGGATATTATATAGTGAGTGTGTTCATCATGTTTATCAGTGTTGGAAAATTTGATGACCCAATAATTCTCCTAAATATTTAAAACTTATAAAATGTAATATATGCCAAATTTAAATAATGACAATAGTGACAAACATGCAACAATATAAAGTAAAGGATATCAAAATTTAATGAGGTTCAGTAAATGTTACATATATCTTTGGACACTTGAAATATTTCACTATGATCAAAATGAGATAATGCAGAATTCAGGTATTACATGCAAATACCAACAAATTCAGATGGACTCAAATGCAAAACTTATAAAAACATGAAGCAAACTATAAATTTTGTAACTACAAAGATCCGACCAAAATTTGATTCATCATCAACCTTAAAATTCTGCTCCTCTCTGTTTGGGCTTTTAGTCTCTCTAAGTTTTCGTCTCTTAATTAATGCTCTAAATAATTGAATTAGCCTTCTATTTCTAGGTTCATTTGAGAGCCAAAATTGTCAACAAAATCTGGTTAGTTTGAGGTAAGCGATCAAGCCAAAAATGTGTTGCCATTTTCTTCACTGACTGCCACTTCAACAAATCCCCATCTTGACGAAATTTCAACTTTCGTATCTCTCTTAATTTTATAGTTCCTTTAATTACACCAACATTGATGATATTTCAATATGAGGTGACTTGCAATAAGTCCAAACAATGCTTGAACGCTTATGTAGAAATTGAGTTGCACAATATATCAATTGTATTCTCTTTTGTGTGGGCCTTCAGCAGATAGACTTCTTTGGTGGCAATTCACTCTCTAATATTGTAATATTAACTATCTATATATTTTGCCCTCACATGAAATACTTGATTTTTTGCTAAAAATATAACGCTTTGACTATCACTTTGCAATCAAGCAACATCTTGTTTGAAGCCAAGTCCATCGACTAGACCGTTCAACTACAAAGCTTCTTTTCCTGCTTCAACAACTACCATACACTCTACTTCAGTAGTAAAAAAGCAACTATAGATTGTAAGACATATTTCTATGAAATCGATCCTCCTCGAAAATTGAAAACATAGCCGATCATGGATCTTCTAATATCTAGATCTCTGACATAGTCAGAATCGACATATCTGACTATTTTACTAGAGGCTGAGTCTTGATTGTACAACAATACATAATTGATCATGCCTGTAAGATATCTGAAAATCCACTTTACTGCATTTCAGTGGTTCCTTCCTAGATTTACATTTGTTGACTACATTGACTATTGGTGAAATGTCTGGTCTAATGTATACCATTATATACATCAGGCGTCTTACGGTATTTGTATAAGGTGCTCTAGCCATGTACTCTATCTCATCCTTTGTCTTTAGGCAAAGATCCAAAAATAGTTGAAAATGTGCTGCTAATGTAACCTCTATAGGTTCAGCATTGGCATGCTAAACTTCTTTAGAACTTTCTTTGCATAGCTTTTCTATATGAGCCATATATTTCCAACTTTCCTATCTCTGTTAATATCTATACCAAAGATCTTTTTAGCAGCTTTAAGATCCTCCATTTCAAATTCATTACTCAACATATTTCTGAGCTCAAAGATATGAGATTTACTATTATAAGCCATCAGTATATTATCAACATAAAGTATTAGATCAATAAAAGAACTATCATCTAATTTTTTGACGTAAACACAATAATCATACTAATAATGAGTGTACCTATGTAATTCCATAAAATTATCAAACTACTTGTACCATTGTCTGGGTAATTACTTTAATCCATATAAAGACTTCATCAATTTGCATTCGAGTCTTCCTTACATGGTTCTTTAAAACCTTCAAATTGCTACATATAAATTTGATCCTCTAGCTCACTATGTAAGAAAGTAGATTTTACATCTAGTTGCTCTAATTCCAAATTAACATTGTCACTGATTGATAAGATGACTCGTACAGACATGTTTCACCATAGAAGAAAAAATTTCTTTCTAGTCTATACCTTCCTTCTACGAGTATTCTTTAACAACTAGTCGATCTTTATAGTTTCCTACTTCATTTTCTACGACTGCTTCTTTCTTTCAAAAGACTTTTTGCACCCAATAGCCTTCTTTCATTTGGGTAATTTTACCAATTCCCAAGTATCATTCATTTTAAGTGACTTCATTCCTTTTTCCGTAAGTTGCTGACTATTTATCAATATTCTTTGTTTGAATTGCTCTTTAAAATCAGATGGGTTATCACTCTAAAAGAATAAATCAAAAGACACTATGTCTTCAAATCTATACCTTATAGTGCTCTTGTAATGCGTCTTTCTCTGTTTCTAGCAAGTGAACATGGCTTTTCTTGGTCTCTTTTTATCATCAATTAGATATTGATTTTGTTGTAGCAAGGTTTGTGGTGTCTAAACTAGACCTTAATGATTGATCTATGATCTTTCTTTTCAATGGAAGTCTGCTTCAAATCTTTTTTCTCAATCATACTGGCTTCATCAAGGACAACAACTCTAATAATGACTTTTTTCTTTATTTCTGGATCTCAAAGCATATACCCTTTTACACATTTTGGGTAGTTGAGGAAGACGCACTTCTTCGACTTTGTACCCAACTTTGTGCGTTTATCATATGGTACATGCATGTAAGCTAGACATCTAAATATTCGTAAGTTAAAGTAGACTGCCTTGTTTGTCTATATCTCTTCAAGGACGTTAAAAATTTTATAGCCAAGCATGAAGATTGATTAATTAGGTAAGCAACGATGTTAACCGCTTTTGCCAATAAGCTCTTCAGCACCGTCAATGAAACTAACAAAATAATTTAAACCTCCATATGATGCAATTAGTTATGGTTCCCACACATCAATAGGAATATAATCAAGAATAACTTTGCTAATATGAGAAAAGTTGTTGCACCCTTTTCATGCCATTTGGAAGGTTCTTTTTAGGTAACTCATACAGCCTACATTCATTGAGATTACCTAACGCTGTGTGCCACAATTTCAATATTGTATTTACTGGGTTCAGTATGTGTGGCGACAACAACTCCACCTAAAATAGTATCCCCTAGCAACTTGTACAAGTTGCCAACTTTCTCTCCTTTTATTACTATAAGAGCTCATTTATAGACATTAAGTGATCCATCTTTGGAGGAGACAACATATCCTAATTATACAATGTTCCCAAGGGAATCAAATTCTTTTTCAACTCAGGAATATGTCGAACATTACCTAATATTCTAACAATTCTATCATGCATCCTTATTTTTACTGTGCCTATTCTAATAACCGTGCATACAACATAATTACCCATCAAAACAAAACCAATGTCGTAAGACAAGTATGTAAAAAAATGATACATATGATACGTGTATTCAAAGTCAAATATCTAGGATTTTCAAAGATATATTCCACTTATAGATACCAGCAACCTATTTCATTCTACATCGTTATTGGATTTGTTGTCGACAATATTTGCTTCAGTTGTCTTTTTTTCTTTGGTTTATTACTAAATCTTCTAATATGTCCCTTAATGCAATCCACATCCTTCATTGGCTATGGCTTGGAACGATCATTATGGCCAAAATTTCTTCCACGGTATTTACTTCTACTACCTCTCGATTTTTCATTGTTATCTTCCTTCACAACAATACCTTCAGCTTGAGAAAAACTATTTAGTTGCTTGATCCAATCGGGCTGTAAAAGAGTAATTGAGACCTAATCCACTGTCAGAGTTTGCTTTCAAACTAGCAGTGTCGTCACCAAAGTCTCGTGAGACTTTGATAAAGAAGCCAACGGAATAATGACATTATCTACTTCATAAATTTTGACATCTACAATTTGAAGTTGAGTAATACATTTATTGAACTTGTTGATATAGTTTGATGCATTCGTACCCTCTTGCATCTTCAACTAATATAACTTCTTCTTCTGATAAAACCTATTTGTCATGAACTTCAACATATAGAACGTTTCTAGTTTCTCCCATAACCTTGCTGGAGAAGTTTCATTAAACATCGTATACTTAATCTCTAGAGCAATATTAAGTCAAATCGCACTTACAACCTTTGCCTTTAATTCCTCTCAATCACCATCATTCATGTCTTTGGGCCTTTTGTCAAGCCTTAAAAGAGACCCTATTGCACTAACACATCCCTTACAGTAGTTTGTCAAGTACTAAATTTAGTTTTACCATCAAAAGATACCAACTCAAATTTAAGACTAGCCATAAATTTATAATCAATTATTATATTTTAGAGTTTATAGAAAACTTCAAGTTGATAATGCACTTTGAAAAAAAATTCCTAGGAAATACTGAAAGGGTCACAACGGTCTCATTTAAAATCCAGATTTCTTAAGCAGTTATAGCCCTTTTAATAGAATTTTTCTCGTATATATATTCATCATAGGCGAACCTTTGACTATGATATCACTTGTAAAATTTGATGGCTAATAATTTTCTTAAAATATAAAGCTATAAAAAATAATAATTAAAAAATCTAAATAATGACAATATTGACAAACATGCAACAATATAATGTAAAGGATACTAAAATTTAACAAGGTTTGATAAATGTAACTTATGTCCTCACACACTTAAAATACTTCATTGTGATCAAATTGAGAGATAATACCGAATTAAGGTATTACATGTAAATACCACAAATTTAGGCAGGCTCAAATGAAAACAGTACAGAAACATGAAGCGGAACTGTAAAGTTTAGAACTATAGGGATCCAACCGACAATTACCTCATCTTCAACCTCAAAATTGTGCACCTCTGTTGGGGGCTATTTCTCTCTCTTAATTGATATCTAAAAACTGAATTATACCTCCAATTGTAGCATTTGAGAGCCAAAATTATCAACAAAATCTAACTAGTTTGAGGAACTATGTCGATTTGTGTTGCCATTTTCTTCTTCATCGACTGCCGTCGCATAGCTTCTAGATGCTTCAAACTTCAAATGTTGTAGCTTGAAAATGAGCCACCACTTAAAAAATCCGCAACTTGTTGCCATTTCCAAACCAAGTCAGTGGCACCTTGCTCAAGGGTTTTCTCTACTCAGAAAAAAGTCACAGTTTTAGGAACCGGAACCAGCTTGATTTTCCAGGAAAAAACTACACCAAAACCGGCTCCACTCCCTCCTTTTCTCCCATTGATTTCCTATCAATAATTCCTCCGCCAACTGTAAATATTTTTGCGTCGATAATATTATCTACATACAGGCCATATTTTCTCACATATTACCTATCTGCCTCCAGAAAAGTGTCCTCCGACACCAAGTATGGGGCAAACAGCACTAGGGAACCCATGAACTTTACTAGCCTCTGAGATTCTGTAATAATCTTGTCCGAGATTAGCTCCGGCCTGAACCCAAGCACTTGCATCTGTCAAGTTGATATTGATAGACCGAAGATTGACCATGTCAAGGATGACAAAAGGGACACTTGATACATAGGAGAGGCCATCATAATCACGGCCACCACTTCTGATTCTGATCTGCAAGCCAAGCTTCTTGGAGCAAATTACTGTTGCCTGAGCATGGAATTCATCCTTGGTGTTGGTGTTGCAAATCTGAGATTTCTTATGACTGTAAAACGAATACAAATGATGCATTGTTTAGGGGTGTAAATTGATTCGGAGATTGTATTAAAGTATTGATTTTGTTCGGAAAGATATTGGAGAAATTTTTCTTCAAGGGAAGCTGAATTTGTAGAAGAAACTAAGAAAATTATTGAAAGCAGAGATAATTTTGTAGATTTTGAAGATTGCATATTGTCTTACGAGTTGTTTGATCTTAGCACTATGAACATTTTCTAGGTGTATTTATGTGGAGCAATATTAAAGCATATATCTCTTTCTTCTTCCACCATTCCTTAATTTCCCCAGCAGAATCTATAACAAAATTGTGAAACACGTACCACTTCTTGCTAACAGAAAACCAAATTGTTCTAGAAAGAGCAATAGGTACGTAACTTAGCATGATAGTATATATTGTGATAAAATAATAAAATACGTAGAATCAAATTGAAGTTACATAAATAAATCAAGCAACGAAATATTTTCATACTAAGCATAAAAGAAAAAAATATTCAGGAAATTTTTTGACATTAAGAATATTAATTAGATCTGTTCAATCAAAATCTAACTTTTATTTTTCATTGCCTATGTCTTAAAATCATTTTTTTTTTTCATTGCCTAAATGTCTTAAGATCTAATTTTTATTTTTCATTCCCTATATGTCTTTTAGATTGAACCCTAAATTGCCCTGGAGTGCTCAGTTCAGGTGATAAATTAAGCCCTCCTAAACTCCCTGCCTAGGTTCGAGTTTGGGTAGGTAAGGGGATAAAATGAATTATTTGGGGCTTCGCCCCAACCCCCTTACCTTTTCAATAAAAAAAAAATTAACCCTAAACTAACACTAAAAGCTTTGATAATTATGTTTGATAACATCTTTAAATGCATGTTATTTTTGTGATTATATTCAATTTTACTTATTTAGATATTTAAAAATGTTTATTTTATAATTTCACTAAAAACTTATATATTTATTTTTAATAAAATAAGTTAAAGTTTTAAATTAACTTAATGCAGAAGTGTCAAATCTAAATAAGTTTTCTAATTGTAATGAACGAAACCCGTATAAAATTTATACAAAGGTTACATAATTACTTATAGCAATATGACAAATAATTACTAGCTTTAATACATTTATATTTAGACGTAACAAATAAAACAATAAATATATTATTTAAAATCATTCAAATTTATATGCATTCATATTTCAAATCTATTAAAATTTCGTATTAAAAAACAAACAGTCCCTTAGTATGAAATCTAAATAAGGTTATCTAATTATAATTTTAAAATACTCTTATAATTTTTTATGAAAAATTGGCAGGTATCCTCAACTATGGAGAAAGGATAAATGCCCCCCTTGGTGTTTCAAAAACGACAAATAACCTCCTGACATTTTGAAAAATGACAGATACCCCCCAGAATTAGTTTGTCGTTATTTCACCGTTAACTTTTGAGGGACAATTCAGGAAACTACCTATTAATTAGAAAACTAACTAATTTAATTTTGCAACCACTCATTCGCCCCCTTACCCACCCGACCAAATAACCCTCTCTCTCTCTCTCTCTCTCTCTCTCTTTCTCTTCTTTGCTTAACTAAAAAAAAATGTCACAAAAGGTTTTGCCCAATTTCAAAGTTTTCATGTTTTGTATTTAACATTTTGAAATTTAGGATATTTAAGGATAGAATTAATATTTTAAAATTTAAGGGACTTCTATGAAAACTACTATTTTTTGTGAGAACATTGAAAATAAAAGAGAAAGAGAGAAGATGAAGGAACGAAGAAGGGGGGAGGGAGATGAAAGGAGAATGAAATGATTAGGAAGAAATTTATAGTAAAGAAATAGATAGTCAAGGAGAAAGAAGAAGAAATCCAAAATGGAGGAAAAAGAGAAGGAGAAGAAAGAAGAGGAAGAAAAGATGAAGATTAGTGAAATGACCAAATTGCCCTTCCAATGTGACCAACAAATTGATGGCAAGCTAACATTAGAGGGATATCTGTCACTTCTCAAAATATCATGGGGGAAGGAAGGTGCACATGTCTTTTTTCTATAGCTGAGGGGGATATCTACCAATTTCTCTTTTTTATTTTTAATGCATAGAGTTTTTTTAATTATTTATAAAGATATAATAAATAAATTATTAGTTTTTAAATATAATAAATAAAAAATAAACATATTACTTAAGATCATTCAAATTTATATGTTTAAATTTATTTAGATTTCAACTCCATCTATATTTTAGACAAAGCAGCAAACAAACATGTTTCTAATTGTTCCTACTTTTGAAATGATTTTTCTTTAAGAAGAAATTATTGAAGACAAGATTATGTTAGATTTTGGAAATTGGTGTCTCAAATAATTTGATAGATTAAAAGTTTCTTGTAGAACTGTCTCAAATAATTTTTAAATGGTTATACGCACTAATATAGAAATTAGGAATATTATTATTATTCATCAGTTGAATAATAATAATGCACAACGACCTTTTTTTCTTAATTTAAAGAAGCATCTTTTGTCACCACTTTGGGCTAAAATTGGGCTTCAAAATAAAAAGGTTTTTGGACCAAGGCATGAGGATAGCAAAAGGCTTATAAAGCAAAATCAACAGATTTTTTATATTTTATAAAAATAACATTTACTTGCCGGTGAAAATTAATAAAAAAACTATGAGAACAAATTTTTTATGAAAAAACTATTGAAAAATATTCTAATTAAATAGTAATGTTATTTAGACGCAAGTTGAGTATATTTTTTCAATCTAAATTGTGAATAAATGGAGTTACGCGTTACACCGGTTAGAAAAAGTTAAAGGTTTCATGAGTTAAGAAATTGAATTACATTATTTTATGAAAGGATATTGAAATTTTATTAGTTAGGTTTTGACTACAAATTATTTATCACATTTCAAAGAGAAAGTAGTTGAAGTTTAGCTAAGCTAAAGGATGATGATTTATATGTTTGAATATAAGGTTAAACAAGGAAATATTATTCATAATAATATATAAAAAGATTTGCAATTCCTTCAATTGGTATATATATATATGTGTGTGTGTGTGTCAAAAAGTTAGGTATTAATTGCCTTTTTTAAAAAAAAAATAAACAACTTAATATTTATATTCAAACATTTTAATAAATAAAAAATATTATTTATATTTAAATTTTAGTTAAATTCGTATTTCAATCTCATTCAAATTTCAAATAGAAAAAATAAATGCTACTTTATTCCATTTCAAATATTTATAGAAGTTAACCATACACATTAGAAGATATGAAATTCGAACCTTAAAGGATGAGGTGGAGATGAGAGTACTACTAAATGTTATTATTTATTTTGTTTATATTGAATATATTTCGGTTTTAGTTACTGGTTTGTTTTAATTTAGCACTAAAAAATTTGTAGTTATATTCCAATAAATTTAAGTTACATTTTTTAATTAATGCTGAATATAAATATCTAAAAAATCCGTATAATAATTAAACTTTATTTAGCTTTTAATATATAGAGTTTATTTAATTATCAATAGAATTAGTCAAATAAAAAATTCTCAATGATTTATATTTTATATTCAAATGCTACAAATGAAAAAAGATACATTATTTAAATAATTTAGATTTATAAATCATTTATTTTTTATATTCAAATGTTATGAATGGAAACGCTTCTAACTAGTACTTTTCTAAAAGATAAAAGCATTTTTAATAGTTTAATACCTTCATTAGTCATAATTATTTTAAAAATAACCTTAAAAGTCTCAATGTATTAAAAAATAATCATTATATTATTATTTTCTAATACATTGAGTCTTTTAAGAGTATTTTGAAAGTATACACCAAATCTCTTTGAAACTATAAGGTAATTTACCCTTTCATAAATCTATACTTTAATGTAACACGGTTCTCTAATTATGTAATAAAATATTTTATTAAATATATAACTAATATTAACCAATAATTTAATAAATAAGACAATACATTTAATTTATTCTATTTAAATACAAAACTCTAATTATCCGTAATGCAATTGAAATCAAAATCAAAAATCAAAATTAATTTTATTACATAACGTGCTTGATGACGGTTCCATTTAACACAAAAATATTGTTTCTAATCATATGATTCAAAATATTAATAATAAAGAAAATTGTTTGCAAGCATATTCTTATAGGATAAAATTATGCTACAATTAAATTTTTTACATAATTTTTTTAATTTTAATAATAACATGTTACTAAATTTTTAGGTTACAATTCAAATTCCATGTTAACAGTATTTTCATTATTCATAAAACTTTTACTTAAAATGTATTTTATCATTTAAATTTTAAGACTTTCTCACAAAAGAAGAAAATATACATCTATTAAGATTTGTACTGCATGAAAGTTTAAAATTAATAAATTATACATATAATAAGTGAGTTTAATAACGGGTGTGCAATAAAAATTGAACTATGTACAAACTTTATTAAATATATATATGTCTTATGTAGTTTTATATAATTTCAATCAAGGTTAAACTTATAAATAGAAAAAGTGATGTGTAAAACGATTTTGAAGAGTTGGCAGGACCGTTGGCCTGCGGGAATCCGGAATCGGAATGTTATAAGCTTTAAACTAATTATAAGCAAGAGGGTATTTTAGTAATTATAATATAAAATGAATGATTCTTCAATCTTGAATGGTTGTTGGCAAGTTAAATTCTTGATTGATATGATCATTGTTTGACCACTGCCTATTAAAGATTGTGATGCCTTGACATTCCAGAATTATTATTGTCATATCAAGCAATTAAAGAAATTTTGTAAAATAAAATCCATTCTAGAAGCTTTATTGGATAATTCGGTCTAGATAACATTGCTATAATAACGTTTATTATAATACTTAAACTATTCTCTCTCTCTTTTTTTTAATTTTAATTTAATAATCTTTAATTATTCTAAAATCATAATACATCTTTTTCTATGATAGGTGATGTTTGGACAGATACTAACTGAATTAACTGATAAAAATACCTTATAAATTTTTCTTAATATTTAAAGGCCAATGTCCAGCTATTTTTTAAAATAAAAAACAGAAAAAGTATTAATTTTTTATTTTTGCACTCACAGAGATGCTAAGTATTAAACCAATAATAAAAAACTTAAAATAGCATAAATATAATCCTGTAAATAAAAATTACAAACTAATTTTTTATATTTTACAAAAATAACATTTACTTGTGAGTGAACATTGTAAAAAAAATTGTGATAGTATTAATCTTATTGTATTTTTCACTTCTAGTCATGATACGATGATTTGATACAGTTGGATTACAATAATAGAAAAATAAAAAGAACACAATTTTTATTAAAAAAGTATTGAAAAATATTCTAATTAATTATTAGATATTATTAAGGCTCTAGTTAACTATATTTTTTCAATCTATATTGTGAATAAACGGAGTTATGTATTACATCGATTAGGAAAAATTAAAGATTTTATGAGTTAAGAAATTGAATTATATTATTTTAGGAAAGAATATTGAATTTTTATTAGTTAGGCTTTGACTACGAATATTTTATCATCTTTAGCTGAGCTAAAGGGTGATGATTTGGATGTTCGAATATTAGGTTAGGTAAGGAAAAATTATTCATAAATTATATTAAAAATATATGCAATACCTTAAAATGGTATTGATACATGAAAGTTGGCCCCGAGCCCAAGGCGAAGTCGAAACTACATCGTTTTATTTAGAAAATGTATAACAGGCATAAATAGACCCAAGCTATTTTTTGGAGTTTAAATTATTAGATGTGGTGTGGAAGGTAAAAATAGGTTTAAGTTTGACCCAAATTAATATAATGACTTAGGCCTAAATTACTCGTGGAAGTACCTAAAGGATCCATCATATGATTATGTTAATGTATAAAAAACACGATGAAAACCTGTTTTGTCTATTTTAAGCCTAAAACCTTATTTTAATTAATCTAACATTAATTAAAATAAGTATTTTAATACAATTAGGATTAATTAAAAAAGTGTTTTATTACAAACAAAGTTTTTGGACGCCTCTTTTAATTAGAATTAAATTACTCTTAGATAAAGACTTGTCTTAAGAATATGAGTTGCATTAAATTAGGATTACATGGAGTTAGTTATGTCCCATGCACTTTAATTCCACATCACAGGCTATAAAAGGTGACATGATTCTAGGTTGAGAGGATCCGAAAATCATCATTTTAGGGGATAATCTTAGAGATCATGAAGGCTTAACTTGGTATCTTAAGAACATTGATCTCTTCATCCCTGCATCATTAGCTTTTCAGTCATCTTTGCTGTCCAAGTCGATGTTGAAACATTATCCTAAGTGCCCTTTCATTTTGCCTGTGTCCATATAGCTATTAGTTTAGCCATTCTTACACAGAAACACCTAAAGTTTTGTAGCTTTAAAGTTAGGATATACTAATTCCACCATGAGCAGGTTTATTCAATAGTAATTAGTCACGACTTACCCTTAAAACCATTGTGTTCTTTTGAATTGGTATTGGGACTAACTTGCTCCCATACACTATAGACTCATAATTTAGGCTTTATACTTTTTCCAATTATTACAAGTATAGTAGCAACAGTAACGAATCTCTTTGGACAAGTCCAATTCAGTCTTATAAATTGCCCTACAATTCAGAAGGGATGCAAATGCTAAATTTTGATCTAAAAGCATAGCAGTATTGAAAACCACCAAGAGTAATACAAGGCCTACTCAAGTGACAAAGTAATGAGGATTCGATATGTGGATTGAGTAAAATGTTTAGGAAAAGTACATATACTTCCTCTGAATTGATAGTTGACTAACACCGTTTGATATAATTACATAAATACCCTTAAAAATAAAAATTAAAAATATTCTAATTTAGTCTAATTGAAAAACCCTAATTTCCTTTTATCATAAACCATAACACAACTATATTCCTACTGTTAGACCCTTAATTTCATGGCACGCAACATGTTGGGTGTTGGCCTTGCATCAAGTGAGAAGGTTGCAGAAAAATGGCACAAGGCAACACAGCGGGTCTCGACGAATTGAGATGAGGGAAAGAGGCTACGTTGCGGAGAGTGTCGGAGGGCATTTGTGGATAGCTTAGTGTTATGGGAACACTAACTGACCAACCAGAACAGCGGGAACACACCCATCGAACCCGAAACGCAGAGACAAGCGGGGATGGTACAGGCAGCAACTGTGCAGGAGCTGGGCTGTAAAATGGGTGGCGAAAATGGACATTGCAGGTGAATACAGAAGCGAGCCATCAGTTAGCGCACTCAAGGCAGTAGCGGGGGTGTTCGGTACAGCCTTGGACGGGGTGTACTTGTTGGCTTCAAGCAAGGAAGACCTATTCTTGATGAGGTGTTAAGCAAAGACTAAGTCAAGGTGACTTAATGGAGTGGTTCCTTAGCTTAAGGGTAGTGGCATACAAAGTGGCCCTTGACTTATTCATTTGACTAAGCAAAGGTGTGATGGAAGTATATATGTAGGACATGTGGCCCTAGCAACCAGGGGTGTTGGTTGTCTTTGCTTGTATATATATAGTGCCTTGTGAGAGTGCTAGAGATCAAGAATTGAGTGAGTAAATCTCTAGCACAACAAGGGTTGTAAACATTTGTAATCTTTTCTTAGAGAAATAGAAAAGTTGAAGAGAGTTATCCCTTCGTAAATTTGTGCAAGTGTGCGTTGTGCTTACTTTGTGTGCAGAAAATTTAGAGTGTTGAACCTCCATCGCGGAAGAGAGTTTTGCTGGTTGAAGCAATTTGGCGCAAACGCAGGGTTGCCGCATCAATAAAAAAAAGTCCCCTGTGACAATCTTACGTTTTCACTATCATCTCACTAACATCAACCACAACTCGTGCTACCTCTACCGTCGCCCTCTCTCCCACCATCACGGTTTCGCTTTTCTTGTTAAATCTGCATAAACACAAACATAAACACTCAACTTCTTTCTCATTCACGGTATTTTCTTTTATGATGTTATTAAAATAGTCGAAGTAAGCAGCCTCATCTCAAAGGCTATGGTTCTAGCTTCAGTAATGACCATCTTGTCGACTTTTGTTTCATATCATGAATTGGCGCCATCACCATCCCTTGCCCCATTGGTTAGATTTCGGTTTTCTTTGCCGATTTCCGCTGCAGTACTTGTGGGTTTTCTCCGTCAATTTCTGGTGTAGTTGTTAGATTCTCTTTGGCTCCCTCCCTGTTCACTCTGTTGAAGCACTAGATAATAGATATCTTTCATTTTATAATCGAATAGCGTAGTTATAGTTACACCACTACGGGTATGTTTTTTACTTTGGAAAAACAAAATTCCTCTAGCAAAATACTATTACTATTTGAATTTGAAAAAAAAAATGTTGTGATTTAAGTTGGGAGATCAAGATAGAGACAAAGATAATGTAACGAGGCAACTAACAACTATGAGAAATCGAAGTTTGGACATAGAAAATTTAATTTTTCTAAAAAAGAAAAGTGAAGAAATCATAAATGAGTAAAGTTTCCTTTGATTTTACTAGATTGTCCTTAATACAAATGGTAAAGACAGCTAGAGGGGAGAAAAAATGTGTCTTCCCTTATACTTTCTCTCTATGTATTAAAGTTTAAAACCTTAAGTGTTAAAATCTCTTAATATTTTATGTTCAAACGTTGTGAATGAAAAACGCTACTAAAGAGTGATTTTCTAAAGGTAAACTTTTTTTAATCCTAAAATACTTGTCTAATACCTTTATTAGTCATAATGGTTTTAAAAATATACTTAAAAATATCAATTTATTAAAAAATAACTATTATACTCTTATATAGTAATGGTTATCGAAAAACAAACAACAAATAAATCTTCAAAATTAATTGGAAAAAATACAATATATTTATGTAAAATACATTAATTGAATAAACAATAAATTACTTAAAAAAAGCATAAAAATATAATATTTATTAATAAAATATAAATTTATAAATTTATTTTTTTCTTTATAGTCTATAATACATATTTATGACTTGTATTCTAAATATATTAATAAATATTTATATTATTAATGTGTCAAAAGGATAATCTTTCATTTTGTAGTTTGAATTTTCTTGGTCAAATTGGGAGGAGATAACTTGCTTAATTGATCTTCTATTATATTCTTTAATAAAATAATAATCTGAATCCAAAGAAATGATTAAAAGTCAAATAGTTTTTTTTTGGTTACGTACTCATTATAAATATTAGTTCTAACTGTTTCAAAAATATCATTAAAAGTCTCATTTTGATTTCTTGATTATAAATATTAGTTATATACGAAAATTACTTACAAATGTAAAAAATCACTTTCAAATGTAGGATATAAACAAAAATCGTGTATTAGTGTTTGAATATATATATCAAACTATTGACAATTATTTTTCCAAATGTCAATTCGATAGGATAATCTTTCATTTTATAGTTTGAATTTTCTTTGGTCAAATTGGGAGCAGATGACTTGTATAATAGATCTTCTATCATATTCTTTAATAAAATAATAATCTGAATCCAAAGAAATTAAGGATTGTAAAGCCAAATCATGATATGTTTCCATAGGCACTCATTATAAATATTAAACAACGCTTGAACCTAATGTCCCCCCAGTTACCGAAATAAACTAGAAATGGAAATTTTGAGGCTTACAAAGCTTTCATTGCTCTCAATTCTTCTTCTCTTATCTATAACATCATGGAGAGCAACAGCAACTTCTGATAAACTCCATGGAGATTTTCTTCAATGTCTTCTCAGTCATTCTCAGCCTTCTCATCCGATTTCCCCAGCTATTTTTACTCCAAAAAACTCGTCGTATTCCTCTGTATTGCAAGCTTACATTCGAAACCTTCGCTTCAACACAACTTCAACTCCAAAACCTCTGCTTATTATAACTGCTTTGCATGAATCTCATATCCAAATTGCAATCATTTGTGCTCGTAAGCATGGCCTGCAAATGAAAATCCGAAGTGGAGGGCATAACTACGAGGGAATATCTTACGTTTCCGAAGTCCCATTCTTCGTCCTGGACATGTTCAATCTTCGCTCCATTGATGTTGACATAAAAAATGAGACTGCTTGGGTTCAGACTGGCGCAACCCTGGGAGAACTTTACTATCGCATTTCTGAAAAAAGCAAAACTCATGGCTTCCCAGCTGGGGTTTGTCCTACAGTTGGCGTTGGTGGTCACTTTGGTGGTGGTGGCTATGGCAATATGATGAGAAAATATGGGCTGACAGTCGATCATGTAGTCGATGCAAAGGTTATCGACGTAAATGGAAGACTTGTGGATAGGAAATCCATGGGCGAAGATCTGTTTTGGGCCATCAGAGGAGGAGGAGGATCAAGTTTCGGAGTTGTTCTTGCTTATAAAATCAATCTTGTTCGTGTTCCGGAAACAGTCACTGTCTTCCGGGTTAATAGAACTCTGAAAGAAAATGGGACTGAGATTGTGGATCAATGGCAACACGTTGCGGATAAGCTGCCCGAAGAACTCTTCATCAGGCTCGTACTCGACGTTGTAAACAGCACACGGACTGGGGGGAAGACGGTAAGAGCTTCATTTATTTCGCTGTTCCTTGGCGATTCTCAGAAACTTCTGTCCATCATGAATGAAAGCCTTCCTAAATTGGGTTTAGTTCAATCCGACTGCATCCAAACCAGTTGGGTTCAATCAGTTCTGTTTTGGACAGATTTACCTGTCGGAACTCCGAAAGAAATTTTGCTCGATCGAACACCTCAATCGCTGACGTTTTTTAAGATAAAATCAGATTATGTTAAGAAGCCAATTCCGAAAGATGGCCTGGAATTTATATGGAAAAGGATGATTGAACTAGAGAGACCAACTATGGCTTTCAACCCTTACGGCGGCAAAATGGCTAAGATTTCATCCACGGCTGTACCGTTCCCGCATAGAGCTGGAAACTTGTGGATGATTCAGTATGTAGCAGATTGGAATGAACCAGGGGACGAAGCAGCAAACGGTTATATAAATGCGACCAGGAAACTATACAATTACATGACTCCTTTTGTGTCGAAGACTCCAAGAGAGGCATTTTTCAACTACATGGATTTAGACTTGGGTATCAATCACAATGGGAAAGATAGCTATATCGAAGGAAAAGCTTATGGGCTCAAATATTTCTTAGGTAATTTCAACAGATTGGTGAAGATTAAGACCGAGGTTGATCCTGGAAACTTTTTCAGGAATGAACAAAGCGTTCCAGTTCTTCCACACAAAATGAAGTAAAATAAATACCAGGAAGTAATAATAATGTTGTATTTTACTAAATGTAACAAGAAAAAATAAGTTTGTTTGATTTGATTTGTCGAAAATAAAGAAAATCATATATATTGTTACTTGATCAGAATCTTTTCACTATTCTTATTTTCCAATAAAGCAAAAGTTTAGCTATTACAGACTTGAGTAAAAAATTTCAGAATCTCAAAGGAGATTAGTGAATTTTATTTGATTAATTAACTAAAATGTTATGTCCAAATATCTGTTGTCGCGATTTCAACTTTCAGGCCAGCCCACGGTAATATAATTTGTACATACTATATTTATTAGTATTATTATTTAAATATTTTCGTTTCAGATTTAAAGAAATGAACAATTAGAACATTTAGTAATTCAATTTTTATATTTTAAATATTTGTAAAACAAGAATATTAATTAATCTCATGTGCTTTCCGGATAGTTTTGTAAAAGTTAATCTGCTGCAGGATGTTTCTATTTTTCCGGATAGGATTGCTTGTTGCTCGTTGCAATTACAGTTTTAAGTATTTGGTTCGCTTTTCTATTCAACCCGCAGATTTGCTGTTGGGTGTTGGGTTTTGGTTAGTGGTGGAGCTAAAATTGAGTAATTATAGGGACCAAAATGTTTAAAAGATAAAATTAGAACATAAGATTATAAAAGATAAAATTGAGTAATTGAGTAATTATAAACCAACATATAAGTCTAAATTATAACAGGTAAAAATTCTTTTAGTACCTAAGATTTTCATAATATTCTTATAAGTTCTAATAATTTTAAAAATACTCTTAAAAGTATTAATTTAATATAAAATAACAAGTATACCCCATACAAATAATAGTTATTAAGAATATCTAATAAATCTCTAACATAAATTGCCACAATAATTTGAAAAAATTTATATTTTTTTACTACCATCTTTTATTACTAATAAGTGTCTAAATATATATTATTCATATATATTTTAGAAGATACTATTGTATTACTACTTAATTTAAAGTCTCTATTTGTGCAAAATTTGTGAATTTCATTGACACAACTTTAATTTATATGTTTTCATGATCTAGAGCTCAATTACATGTAAATATGTATAATTGTATAAGTTGTCACGTATAATATTTATGTTAAATAGTAATATAGTATATTTTTGGTATAGGTAAAAGGAAGATCATATTACAATTAAAAAAAAAAACAAAATAGTCAACATTATATTTTCCACTTGAGCACCAATAAGTCTAATAATCATATCTTTGTTTATCCACCTTCAAATGCAATGAGTTTTACTTTAAATGGACACTGACTCAATCAAAATTCATATTCAGAAGTCATTTTTAGATTCGGAATGGCTCATCACCAAATATTTGAAGCAATACAATAAAACCTGGTCCTACTATTTATAGCTTAGACTTGTGAATAGCCTTCAATATTTTGGGCATAACTTTCTCCACAGTGCACCAATTACTTTACTGCTTGAAGCAAATGAACCGTAGGAGAGGCAGCTACTTGTTTATGTTATGCACAAGTTCTAATTCATGCATCTAGGCAGTTAAAAATAATTATCATTCAAACAGTAGTTGTCAACGTTTTAATTTGAACATGCATTAAAATAATAAAATTCATTTGAGAAATACTAGAGATCATTTTGTAAGGTTTTCTAAACATAGAGACATAGATTAGAATGCAAGATTTAAAAATGTTAAAATAGGACTAAATTACATAGTTTACAAAGCATCAGAAAACCCGGTTACTGTAGCTAAACCTGGTTCAAACTTGACCTAGCCGAATTGTTCTAGACTGAACCGAAATGAATCGAACCAAACCGGTTCACTACAAACCAAAAACAATGAATTTTCATTGCTTCTTTGTCTTTTCAATCTGCAAAAAATCTGTGTAATTTCTGGGTCAAAAGCAATAATTCAAGGCTATGACTCTTCACATACACCTGTAAAACTTCAAAATAAAACAAAAATAAACTCGTAAATTAAAAGCAAACTAAGCAATCACAATATTAGTAAAATTTAAAAATATTCAATTCCCAACAATGATGCCAAAACTTTATTACGATGCCCACGCAACTAGCAAATATATGGGGTCGTACAAGTAGTAAAATGGAAAAAAGGTTATCATACCCCCAAGGACTAAGTTTTAAAATTTTAAAACTAAGTGCTGCAATTATGGTAGGTTAAGGCAATTAGTAATAGAATAAGCAAGAAAATAGAATAAAAATAGAAAAGCAACTAAATTAACTTTATTTATGATTCATCATCCCCACATAATGAATTGGGTGTGGGAGTAGATGAAATTTTTATGAAATACAAGATGCTTATTGAATTCTAAGAAACTAATCTTCATTTGTACAACTCCCGATATTCACGAAATACTAATATAAAAATACTAGTTTAATGAATAGTTATAGCCCACGATCAAAGTATACCACCAGTCATCTAAGTACGGGTGGAATAGCTCATTGGTTCATGCTATGGTATCGGAATGCCTCCCATTAGGAGAAGTTGGATTAGAAACTTATTACACGCCAACGCTACTGCTGTAGTGGGAGGCGAATAAAATCAACTGAAATGGGAATTATTCTATAAAGCAACTTTCTTTTCTTTTTTTTTTAATCACCCACTAGTAATACTATAAGAATTTTTATTCTTATTATGACTCTTGATATTTGATATTGGAATTGAATAAACAAAAATGAACAAAACAATATAATGAGAATATTAATTAGTGGGGGGTATGGTATAATAAGGTCAAAGAGGAATTTTAGGTAAAAGATCTTTTAGATCTCTTTCCTTTTTTTTTTTTACAATTCCGCAATATCATAATTTTTTTCTATATTTGATACATGAAGCCATCGTCTGATTTATCTATATATAAATCTTATATAGATATAAATTATATGGAAATCAAAATTGATCTTTTTGTGTTCAGGAATCAAAGAAAATAAAAGTATATCACCTAACCTTCCCTATGTTTCTCCTAATTTAGAATTTATAATGCTTTCATTTTTAATGCACTAATCACAGGTTCTAACTAATCCTAATTCTCTCTCCTCGTTGTCAAACTAGGCCTTATCCATAATTAAGTGAGTCGATATCTCTATATGACTTAATTAATTACACATTCTTTTAGCCTAATATATTATTAACTTTTATAAATTCACTCAACTCTTGGTTATGTAATTTCTAGTGTTAATATGACTATCTAGTTACTGAGGTCCTTAGGACTCTCAATATTTTAAATTGTGTTTTTCAAATCCTATAAATAAACTAGACTATCCTTAATACTAATTTATTAATGCTTAATAATTCATCAATCAACAAATTATTGGTTAAGTTAGGCTACATCAAAATCCTAGAACATAACAATTTAGCCCAACATATCAACTATCAACATCAAGTTCATCATGTCATCATAATTCTTAAAATAATTCAACTAATTAAAATTCAAATAAAATATAAGATGAGAATAATAGAGTTTAAGTAGACTAGTGATGAGGGCTTTAACAATCTTTCTTCTAGTCTTCTTCCAAAGCCTTCAAGTTTATTAAATCACTTATTCTCTCTCTAGATTTCTCCTCTTTGTTCTTGGTTATGGTGGCTAGTCCTTGAAAGTACGAAAACATATGAACTGACTCAATCCAGCCATCTCTACTAGAGCACAGTGTGCGCGCTGCACATGGCGCGTGTGTGCCACATCCTTTGCTTTATAGTGCGTGCGTGGCTCTTCTGCTAGTGGCTCTTCCCAACTTTGAATTCTTTGAAATTGAGTCCACGATTTCTTTATGTTTTGTTCCTAATTTTGATGACTTGCCTTTTAATTCTCGTTTTCGTGTCGTTTAACCCTTGAACAGGGATTTATTATATTTCTGCACAAAAGCATAAAATTTCATCCAAACAACACTAGTGCTTGAGGATTAATGCACATATTTAAGTATGAACGCTTAAGGTAAGTGAGTTAAATACTTATCAAAGAGATCAGATATGCACATATATTAAAGAAAAATCTGAAGAGTAATAAGTATTGGAAACATAAGTGGGAACATAAGGATTAGAAACATACGTGGCTTTTTGCAAGGAAAAATTAGGGTCAATCCCTCGAACACCTAGGCATTGATGGTTGTGTGTCTATTATTTTCAACAACAAAGGTAGGCATTACTTTTGATCATAGCTTTGTTCCTATTAGGAAAAAATTTTCTATTCTGACTATCTGTTTGATCCTTTCTCAGTTGAGTTATAGGGAAAAGTTCCTTCCCTTGTTGATATCTCTCTTAAAAGGATCGATGCTGTTGCAGACTAAAGAGATTTACTTTCCCCTGATGTGTTGGTTAGTTCAGGGTAAGTTGCTTTTGCCTCGACACACGATGAACTTTTAGCTGCCAAACGCAAATCCAAGACAGGAGAAAGTAAGTGTATCCCGAGCCCATGTAACCTTTACCACTCTTCTACTGTTGTAACACTTTTTATTTTTCCTTGCAGAGTAAATGATCTCTAAAAGTGTCCCCTCCGACCAGACCAAAAGCTTTCCCCCAAATCTGGTGGCTTGAAGAACTTGCAACGTCCAAAGTATAAGGGGAAGAAATTTATGAAAAACCAGAGCAAGGGCCTCAAAGCACCTGGAAAAAGGCTCATTTACCTAATTAAGGAAAATCGAGACTAGGAGGATTTGGCCCCACTCTAGATGACCAGATCTTCAGCCTCCAGGTCAGGGAAATGACGCCACAAATCAATAAGAGGAATGACTTTAAATATCTGACCCCAACTATCAGTGACTTGAGGGCTATAATTACTCCAACCATCTATAATGCCATTGAGAAGAAATCTTTTAAGGAAGTGCTTGACTTCTTTCATAAGTAAGCTTGTTAGGTATAATCTTAACCATTTCTTTTGCGGTTCTTGAGATTTATAGTCATGAGTGCTCCGAGCTACAGGGTAGGGCATCAGATCTAAGTGGTCGTTGCGGAGGATCACATCTTTGAGTCTCGCAATGACAGAGTCAATGAAAGGGTGGACAATGTTTATAGGATTCTATGCATCAGGGACCCATAGTACAACATTGACTATATTTATGAAGCTCTGGTCATACCTCTCCCCTCCCCCGAGGTGGAGCTACCTCAAACTGAAAGTCCTGAGGAAGACTATGAGGATCAAGTGATTGATCTGGCTTATTTAGAGTAGATGAAGTTTATTTTCATGTTTACAATACTTAAATCCTGAGCTAACATTTTACCTAGAATAAGTTCTGAACCTTATTTTATTGCCCAGAATATTATAAGGAAATGAGTCTCTGGTATTATCTAGCTGTTGACGATCTATTTTAAGTAAAATGAACTTTTATCTACTCGTTCAGATTACCTAAGACTCGAGTTGAAATTTTACTTAGAATAAATTTTAAACTTTACTTCATTGCTCAATTCATTCTAAAATAATCATGTTAACCCTGACCTTGAGCTAGTATTTGAAGTAATTCTGACCCGGTCTAGGGATTTTCGAAATTCTTGACCAGGTTTGGTTTACATTAGATCTGTATTTTCTTGATCTTATGCTGCTCTGGTGTGGGTTTTGGTTTGACCCATGGCCTCCAGACTCGTTTCTTTGAAATTTAAAAATTTGATTTCTTTTGTTTACAACAGTTAGTTTTTATTGTTTCACTATAAATATGTTACACTCATTCGGAACTAGTTTTTGCATGTTTTAAAAAATTTAAAAAACATATATTTATAAGTGCATTACAAAAAGTTTGAGCTTTCATTTGTAATTCAAATATAAAATTTATTATACACTAACATTTACTTGTAACGTCCAAAAGAGTGTTTTTTGTGTGAGTGTGAGAGAAAACATGCTTGTTTATAAAGGTTTGAATAATATCTATAAATCTACTTATTTGTAAAGGTTGGAGAGACATCTGTAAAGTACTATTGTGTAAGGTTTGAGTGGCATTTGTTGAGTCCGCTTGGTGTAATTATTTTTCAATAGAACCAATAACTTAATCACTTAATTTAATTTGATTTCAATTGAGCCAATAACTTAATTCAATTTGATTTTAGTTAATCAATAACTTATCATTAATTCAATTGAAATTTGATCAAATAATTCAATTTGATTTCAATTGAAACAACAACTGAATCACTTAATTCAATTAATTAAATGAATAACTTAATAATTAAGTCAATTGAAATTTGATCAATTAATTCAATTTTATTTTAATTAGATCAATCATTAAAAAATTAATTCAATTTGATTTCAATTGAATCAATAACTTAATCAATAAATTCAATTTGATTTCAACTGAATCATTCACTCAATCAAGTAATTCAATTGATTTCAACGAAATCATTCACTTAATCAATTAATTCAATTTGACTTCAATTGAGTCATTTGATAAATTGAATTAATTTGATTATTCGATTTCATTGGTTGAATTAACTTTATTAATTGAATTCACTCGCTAATCAATTATTTTCATTAAATGAATTAATTTCATGTCTTACTAAATTGTAATTTGATTACTTGAATTATATTCACGTTTTATTTTTATAGCTTGCCTTAATTTGATACATCAAATTAATTTGTTGTTCCAGTTTAAGGACTTAGTTTGACAAATTAAAAATTAATTTGTTGATTCAATAGGACGACTTAATTTGATTGAAATATGTGAATTCGATTAATCAATTTCATTTGCGCTCATTTTCTGACTTAGAGCCTATTTGTTTTCTTTGACTTAAGTCTGAATACTTTTATTCAGATATTTAAAACTGCTTGTTTTTTAACTTATATCTGAAAATTTGTTAAAAATATCTAAATGTAATAAAATTAAAATTTTTAACTTAAATCTGAATACTTATATGTCTGATTTTATTTGACAATAATATTCTTAATTTATTACTTAACATTTATATATATCAATAGCTTAAATATTAGTTTCATAGTTTGAGGATA